>JAVANC010000002.1:32028094-33228094 GCA_033319125.1 Parnassius glacialis
GGATTAGAAATATTTTCTTTAATCTGCTTATGTTTTGTTCTAGAACACGGCTAGCACCGACGAAGTTAGTGCCGTTTTCGCAATATATGTGACGCGGCTCGCCTCGACGAGCTGCCATACGACGTAGTGCGGCTAAAAATGCTGACGACGTGAGGTCGGGCACGAGTTCGAGGTGCACGGTCTTTGTTGCCATGCACACGAATACAGCCACATAACCTTTGTTTATTTTATGCCTCGACCCTTGCTTGCCTTGACGTCCACGTGACACATGTAGTAGAATAGAATAGAATAATTTTTATTCAATATACATTACATATGTAATTCTTATTGGAAGTCATTTTTTACTTTACCACTGGTTCGAAAAAAAAACCCTCTGTCCTGAGAAGAACCAGCAAGAAACCCAGCGGGACTTTTAAAAAAAAAATCACAATATAAATGATTACAAACTATTTACAAAATTTATTTTAGAAACTGCTTGGAAGCAGCCATCTCATTCCCAGGGTTTATTATCAGCCATGTATTCATTTATATTATAATAACCCTTTTTATACAGTTTCAGCTAAAACATTTAAACTTGGTAATAGAGAGAGCCTGTACACTTTCCGGGGCCTTGTTGTAATAGCGTATACATTGCCCCAAGAATGAATTACTGACTCTGTGGAGTCGAGAAACTGGCATCACGAACTTGTGTTTGTTCCTAGTGTTTACAGAATTTATATCACTTTTTTACTAAAACTACCTTTGTTTTTGTGAACATACATGAAATTTTCGTAAATATACTGAGAGGCCAAAGTTAATATATTTATTTCTTTAAATTTATCTCTAAGAGACTCTCTCTGTTTTAGATTGTAAATAGCTCTAATCGCCGTCTTCTGTAAAACAAAAATAGTTTCTGAATCAGTCATATCGTTATTTTGTTAAGTAACGTTGGAGTAACTTATGCTGACGCAATTATTTTCAGCTTCTGACGACATCGACGACTTGTTGTGAACTGCTTGTTTGAATATGACCGTAAGGCGTCATGTAACATGGTGTTATGATTTTCGTAGCATTCACGACACCGCTTCTCAGAAATGCATGCTTTACTTTGGTGACTAAAAAGACAGTTTTGGCAAACATTTAATTTCGTTACTGTTTTGAGTCTTTTTTGTGGAGACATTTCCAAAAACTCTTAACAAAAGAAGAGCCCATGAGCCTTACTGCAGAGTGGGCATGTATATGTTATAGAATTCTTGTTTTAGCAGCTTGTAAGTTAGTTGACGCAGCACCCCTCGACGAGATGTTGGATGGATGCTGGGTTGTTTGTCGATTACTGGCGTATGATTGCTTGAAATAATTAGATTTCGGAGTTTTCAGATACTATTTTTTATTACTTGGAATGTGAGATTTTTGACGAGTGTTGTCTTGTTTTTTACGTCTAGACTCCATCGACGTAAATGTTTGTTCCCAAAAACTTGAGAAATTCTTGTAATTTTGGCAGTTCCCGGGGACATTTCAAAAATTGAACATAATAATGATGAGTTTCATTACCGAGTTTTTGAGTCAACAGATAAACAATAATCGGACCCGTTTTTTATTGCATTTAAACATTCCACAGCGTAGTGTCCTGAATTTTCTTGATGTTGGTCACTGATGCTTGATCGGAAACTGGCAAACTCATTAATATGTTCATATGAGAAGTGAATATAGGTTTCGGGTTATTGTATCGGTTGTTTAAAATGTCCCAACAGATAATATAATTATCCGAGCTTATCTGTAGGTTTTGTATCAGCCGCTTCGCCACTCCCTTGACCTTGCTCTTTAAAAATTGCATTTGTTGAGCACTGGAAAAGGAGCGATTGTTATGAATGCATTCCGTAAATAGATCTTTGAACGGAACCCATAGGTGATAATTCCCGTTGAAGATAGAAATATCAAGCTTCGGTGTAGATATTTCTTGATGAGCTGTTGACCATATTTTCTTGTTGATCGCCTTCTTTATGTCACTAAAGCTTCTCTCATGGATGGAAAATTCTAATTCGTATGCTACGTTGGTACCCTCCAGCTCGCTGTCGAGCTCACAATGAAGAGAGTCGATAGCGTTCCATCTAACACTCAAGGTCTTCAGAGCATCGTCTAATTCCCAGTTATCGGTTAACAAATCCAAGTCAATGTTTGCTAACGTTCGCTTAAAAGCTCTAATGTTGCTACTTTGCTTACGCAACATCTCATCCAGCTTGCTGTTAATACTGCGGTCCACTTATCGCGGTGTTGCTGACGACGTGGACGGCGGGGGGTTGAAAGTTGATGGTTTAATGATCGGTGTAGAGGGGATTTGTCTTCAGTTGGTAAGAAACTATATATGTAGTCTTTTGTTTTTGTATAAAAATCAAGAACTTGTCCGTATTGATTCTGTACAATGTAGGATTGGTTTCCATCACATAACTCACGTACCTAGAGGCGAAGGTTGTGAAATTCCTGCCAGTAAGTATCCAAAGTCTCCAGTCGATTTTTTTATATGAACAGAAGTCCTACGGCCGGCGCCGTCCTTTTTGAAGTTGCTGAGTAGCTGCTCCATATCTTAAACCATCTGTTGTTGATTTGCTTGTAAGTCTTCCATAGTGTTGTTGTTGATTCGATAGGTGTTAAGTGAACTGATCGCTTCCTGTTTGCGGTCCGTGTAACGATGACCTTCCAGCGATATATGCGTCTTTTCAATCTGGTGAGACCCGCTTCTGGGAGGCCAGACAAACCGATTCACTATTACCGAAAAAATCACACTTCACTCTCGAAGGACCAAAAAGATGTTGTGGTATTCAACACCTTTTGATGTAAATGTTACTTAAAATACTGTTTATGCACACAATATTTATTATATTGTTATAATATTATTGTTATAATATTTACAAATGTTAGGTATGTGAACACACACGAGACAATGTTGGCGTCCGTACATGTACTGACTTAAATAAAAACTAAACTAAAATGCCTACTCTTACATAATGTCTTTGGTGTAAACTGAACACCTTCAGGTGTGTCCATTCACCTCATTTGTGTATCTAATCACACCGAAAAGTTGAAGAAAATAAGGCTCACGAAAATACATCGAATTTACATAGTTATTCATATTCTTACCTTAATTTCTGCAAAAAAATGTTCACAATACCACAGGCAGTAATTAAAAGCCAAATTTAACCCAAAAACACCAAACTGCAATTATATAACGGATCATGAAACTCACGAGCACCTGTTCACTTTTTTTTCCTAGTTTGGTAACTTCCAATGGATACTGCCAGCGTCAAGTATTTCATTAGAGTCCCACAGAGTATTGACTAATTTCGATTTCCATAGAAGCGCTTACTTAGCTTTATGTTACGAACTTACATAAGTAGTTATTTCCGAATGAATTAACATTATAATAGTTTTACAAAATTATTTCTAATATAATAAAATGGATATAGGTACGTGGCAAAAGTACTATAGTTTAATGTTATTAATGGATATGAAGTCTAATAAAGTTTGTACAAAAGGAGTGTAAACTAAATTTAACAAAGACTTAAGATTTACAGGACGAGGGATGTTATTAGGAAGAAAACTGTGTAATGAAATGGAGAGATTAGGGCAGTTAAAAAATTTATGATCGATCGTACCTTCGTCTAATCCACAATCACAAATTAAGCTAACTTTAAATGAAGTGGTTCTCTCGACAAATAATAACCGATCGTTCCTTCACGCACATCCTTAAGTTTCTTAATGCAGGTTCTAAAGTATTTAT
Organism: Parnassius glacialis; assembly: GCA_033319125.1. Classification (NCBI taxonomy): domain Eukaryota; kingdom Metazoa; phylum Arthropoda; class Insecta; order Lepidoptera; family Papilionidae; genus Parnassius; species Parnassius glacialis. The sequence goes on from JAVANC010000002.1 coordinate 32,031,849, forward strand.
ATATACTGGGAGGTAATTTCCCATTCTTAGCTTTTCAATACACGAACCATTCAGTAGCATCTCGTGAGTTGTATACTGCCTTCTCAAGTGCCTCTTCAATTTGGCTGATGTCTCTGTCGTTTCCGTCGGTGGAGTCATCCAGATCATCATCATCATCTTGATTTGCACTAGTTAATGGTTCCCCTGTATATGTGTATACCTTAGCTCTATTATGCCCTTTTGAGTGAACAAATGCCACAACTGTAGCATTATATATAATGTCAGACATATTCATTTCTTTTGTGAAGATCGTATTTTTGGATCTATCAGAGAATAAAAGAGTTCCGATGGCATGAGTGAAAAAGAAGAAACGTGGATTTACAGTGGTAGAGTAGGCCGATTTAGTGACAAGACCCATATCTACCTGGTATGGAAAATAGGAATACGGATCCTCAAGCTACTCATCAACTTTTATCATCTGATCGATATCATCACTTATGGACTTTACAAATGCCCATTTCAGTATGTCAGTTAACTATGTAGTTCTCAATTGTTTCATCAAGAAGCCGTATAACTTGAATGCTGCACAGTCCTGGTAACGGGACATACTGGTGCCCATTCTTAAAATGTTGGCTTCATGTTGAGGGAATCGGCTCAAGAACATATCAATTCCTGCTACCATTTTATTAAATGTTCTATCTCTATGCCAGTTGGTATAAGTAGATAACGCTTCAGTTACCTCAATATTTGCTTCGCCTGCAGCCCTCAACTGGAGATTCAAACGATCTATGATCGCTGTTTTATATTCAGAGTTGTTCACTCTGATCATTCTATAAACAGACAATACATAGAGTGCCAATCTTAAGTATCCACTGGGACTAACGGGCTCTTTAGTTTCCTCCTTTTTACTTTCTGTGATTGTCACATCATACATGGCCCAACAATCAATTTCTTCACCTGCCAACCCTATTTTTACATCATATGAGGTCCAATCCACATCAAGACGACCTTTTAGTGTTTGGCCATATAAGTATAGAAATGTTCTTACATGATCAAGGTTTAAAGAGCCGATTTTTGCCGTGTGGAAAGTGAAGCTAGCAGCCAACTTGTTTTTTTATGTTGATTCTTTACAAAAAATGCTCTAGGATACTGTACAGGTAGATTAGATCCAATAACAAATGGACATATTTTTTTTTTTGCTTGTATAATGAATCCAACCACTCATCTTGTATTTGTACTAATTCTGTTCACTTGTTTTACGCACAGACACAGGACACAGACTAACTAGTAGATTCTACTACCCGAATGTTTTACCGTTAACTTTCACGTTTATTTTTTTATTTTTACTATTCTGCCATACTTAAAAGTTTGCCAGATGAAGAAACACAATACTACCATTTCAGTACAATAGCGGAATTTTTGTAGGGCTAGCTGAGCTTGCCACATAAAATGTTTGAAATTATACCCAGTATTTTCTTCTATTCCCCCGTCAGTTCTATTCACCCCTGCTTACAGCATATACACATTATTACGTATTTATAGGTTATAATATCTTCTCTTAATGATAAAAGTAGACTTAGTAGTAGAGACGTGTATATCTGTATTTTAATATAATATTATACAACTTTAAAATAAGGACAAAATACTAAATATTTTATACTGAATAATTAAATGGTAGGTAGTATAATATACAATTCTGAAAAACCATTCTTTTAATATATTTTTTTCTGTTTATACATAAACGCAGACTCAAATGTCTTTCAACCAATCCATACAAACTGTTTACGATTTCATTTTTTTTTATTGGATAAGGGTGACAAACGAGCACACAGTCCACCTGATGTTAAGTGGTTGCTGCGGCCCATAGACATCTACATCTATCCTCTATTACAAATCCAAATGCATATGCGTTGTCACCCGTGAGGACTAAGATGGAATGCCTCATTTCCAGTAAAAAGGGCCTCCGGCCACCTGCACTCACCAAGCGAAACGCAAAGGTAAACCTCTACTTCACGCTGGTATTCTGTGAGGTCGTGGTACCACCCCGGTTCAAGCCGGCCCATCCGTGCGACAGCAAAAGCTGCCGCGTGGCTCTACCACTGTTAGATCATCATTTAACAGTGGTAAACATGTCAAATCACCATTAATCTCGCAGATTTGAAAAATATTGTAAGTGTTTATATTTTTTATATTTTAATATTTAAACTTCAAAAAAGTAAAAATTGACTTCAAAGAACTTTAAAAAATTTTAATGATCGAAATCGGTTGGGTGTGGTAAAGAATTATTCATCCATATGTCGTACAGATGCTTTCGCAAATTGAAGTTGGATAACGTTAGTACGTAGTGGTCCCACATAGGTAAATTTGTTCCAGTTCTGATGATCTGGAACAAATTTACCTATGTAGGACCACCTCGTACACCTCTTTCGAATATGACCACAAGAACTATCATTGATATAAAAAAAATCATTGAATTAAGACTGGGGGGGTTATTTCTTTGAAGCCGGTTGAAAAGAAGGTTATTGAGTCTGAGCTATGATTATTATTATTATGTGAAATCATTCTTATGTATTATCATCACCTTTCAGAATGGTTCCTATGATAAACTGTCACTTGTGCTTTGTAGGTATGTGTTTTCTAAAAAAAGATTTTTACTTGAGGCCTACTGGTGCATGTTCGGCAACGTTGGGAAATTAAATTTTAATCTATGTAGTAATATGTGTTAGCGTAATATATTTTATGTGTATACTGTGTGAAATGTAATTCCGTGTTTCGATGTTAATTAGCTGTGAATACTCCTCTTTTTATGTTGTAATAAAAATATAACTGTAGTATCATTTTTTTAATCTTTTACAATATATTATCCGGATCCCCCAGATATTTAATTATCAATAGTGTTTTTTTTTAAACAGAAACCAGTAAGTCCACCACTAAGCAAGTAACGGACTACAGATGCGTTGTCTAACTTTACTAAGATTAAAGACTAAAATAATACCTATTCATAGGTTGGCTCATCAGGCGAAGACCATGCTGTTGCAAAATACAATCTTAAAATAGTAACATGATGTTGTTTCTTAATTTACGTGACGAGAATACTGAACTGATTTCAATGAAATTTTTGGTCAATGTGCAGTTTGGTCCAACTTAGAAGATAGGATAGCTTACATCTCAATTTATAGTCGCAATACAATATTATTTTATTGCAAATTATTTGTCTATTAATTCGACAGGCACAATTATCTCTTAGCTCCAAACGATTCTGTCAGATGACGATATCTGTTGACTGGATTGTGTAAATATTCAATAGATGGCGCTTTGTTAAAAATACAAACGTTTAATATAAGCTACAATGTAGTAGTATAACCAGTAACCACCACGTGTTGCTGTAAGTATTCAACATATGAAACCGATTTCAATGAAATTTTGCAGACTGTGTGCAGTTTGTTCCAACTTGAGAGATAGGATAGTTTTTATCCCGATAAGTGACCCTCAATTTTTTATTGCTAATTTCAGAAGTTTTTTTGGGAAAGCAAATGGTCGTTCGGAAATGGCAGAATAACGTCTGCCTGGTCAGCTAGTTTATATATAAAAATTACGTGTCACGTTATTTGTCCGCGATGGACTCCTAAACTACTAAACTGATTTCAATGAAATTTTGCAGACTGTGTGTATTTTGGTCCAACTTGAGAGAGAGTTTTTATACCGCTAAATGACCCTCAAATTTTTTTATTGCGAATTTAAAGATTTTTATAAGAAAGGTCGTTGGAGAGGGTTGAACAACGTTTGCCTGGCAAGCTAGTATATATATATATATATATATATATATATATATATATATATATATATATATATATATATATAGTTATTTCTTTACTTTATTAACACCACCAACGTAAAGTACACTACTTAGTTTCCATTCAAGTCCCTTACCAATTATATTTTTAAAATCCTACATATGGATTATGAATAATTATTGGTATTCCCCACGACTTCTCTGATATAAAAATATTAAATATACATTGGTGATATATAAATATATCATATTTAGACTATGCATTTAAATATATGTCGTATTCTAGCGGCGACTAGATGGAGCGATAGAGGCGACTATGTAATGGGCCCAAAAATTCCTTTAGCTATCTCAGATCAACCTAAATACAAAGATGGTACGTTACATTACGTACATTTCAAGTGATGCAAAAACCATGCTCAATTTTTTGTAAGAATACGCAGTCAGGCACTTTTATCCGTTTGGGTGGTTTGGGATACTATCGTCAACGTCATCTACTTTCCTGATACCTGGAACTTCGCTGGCTTAAGCAGATTAAGCTACCATAAAACCTATGTAATGTGACACATCAGCTTACTGTGTAGAGTTTTGTAAATAAAATATACATTAGCCTAGGCTGTATGGTCTAAATTCTGTGTCTACCTTAAATGGCAAATTGTAATGACAGCTACTGCCATTTTTAGTATAATTGTCATTTTGGGGGTTTTGGCGGGAATTTGACCGGCGGCGGTTTGCTGCTCCTGTATTATAGTTTAAATAATAGTTTGAAGTGGAATTTGATATATAAAAGTGGTGTGATTTTATGTATTAACTGTCTACGCATGTGAACTATTAATGGAAACGGTGAAACAAGTGCTCTGATGGTGATGGATTCTCAAGATAAGCTGTTTGCATAGGCGCCTTTAGATACCATCGCCAACTGTCAGCTGTCTGCTGGCTCAAGTTGCCGTTAAAATCTCCCAAGGGATGCACAATGTAACGCATCAACATATTGTGAAGCAGTGAAATTCTATATACTCAAAATAAAACAGACAAGGCTGTATGGCATAGTTCCTTTGCGTGCTCTTTCGAGCGAATAATAAAAACAACAACAATTGTCATTTTGTCAATAACAAAAAAATATTTTGTCTCGCGCCGACTGATGCATTATCTTAATTTTTGTGACTGAAGTAGATTAGTTAATCTTGTTAAATTGTGAATTTAACAAAATGAGTGGTCCTAACGGTATGTTGTACGGTGGTGATGAAATAGGAGCTTTAGTATTTGATCCGGGACATCATTCCCTGCGTGTTGGTTATGCCCAAGAAGACACTCCTAAAGCCGATATTCCTGCTGTGATTGGCGTTGGACCTTCAACACATATACCTGATGCTGAAGAAAAAGTTCCAGACGGCAACATCACTCAGAGTGGTAAGTTGGATCGTTTAACTGTTTTTCTTGGTTATTTTAAGATATTTAAAAAAAGGATGAAATGAACTTGCTAATAGATCATCATCCTTTCACAGTGAAATGAAACAATTTTGCAGACAGTATAACTTAGTTCCTCTTTTTTTCAGCTCATGCTTTATTCAAAATACCTTTCTTTTAGCCTTCAGAAGCTTATTACTTCTCTATGAAATTTTTGGTTTTTCTACATTGAGATTTGAAGTTTTTGCTTTTTAATCAATGATTACTATCAAGTGGACCATGTGTTCTTTAACTCTTATAAAACCTACTTAAGTTTTTAACCAACTTAAAAAATGAGGAGGATTCAATTCAAGTGTATTTTTTTTGTATGTATCTTACACAATACTATCGCAGATTGTGAACCAATTTTGATGATTCTTTTTTTTATTAAATGGGTTATACGTCAGGGGTGGTCCCATATAAATTTGGAGAAAAAATTCCACCCCCAAGAGTAGCACATAAATAACTTTTTTTTTGTAAGAAGTCTGCTTTTACTTTTTGTTTAAAGTTATAATTATTAACCAAAAACTTCTTTATGATCTAGGTTTCATCATCTGGATAACTTTATTTGCATTGTACCTGAATATTGAATTAATTCAAATGTTGCATCACAAACAATTTTATTTTCGTAAAAGTTGTGATATTGTTTCTGATTTCATTTGAAATGGACTATAACTTTGCTATTTTAAATATGTATACAGAATAACAACTTTTGTTTCCTTTCATGACCTTAATATGAATTTTGACACTCCTGTAATTAAGATAAATTAAAATTAAGTTTTAAGACTACTAATATTTTAGATTAAATGTACATGACATTTTACTGTACTCTGTACTGTACTGTTTTTAAATCAAATTGTGACATGTCTGAAGAAGAATAACAAATTAATTTAAAGTATCTATGTAGTAAAAATCAAATTATTCTTGTAGCTGCAAAAACAGGGAATGAGCTCCGCCATTACATTGATGTGACAGAAATACATGTGCCAAGGCCTGGAATGGAGATTCAAACATATATGAAGGATGGACAGGTGGACAATTGGGATCTCTTTGAGAAGATGTTGGACTACTGCTATGCTAAGGTATTCTATAAACATAATATGCTAAATAACCTAGAGAAATTAATAAAATAGTTTTATGAATGGACGAAGATGTCTATATCACAATATTTCAAGGTGCTCATATTTGACGTTTCATGGTTTTTTCCCATGCACCGGGGTTATTGCATCACGCGTCTAGCCTATCTATATGTTTCATTATTTGGCATTTTTGTTTTGAATTGTAATAAAATTGCATTATGATAACTTGTTCATAGCAAATTGAAAAGTATTGCTATGAACATGATATTGTCTCTGTCAGAACGACTAGGATAGTAAAACATCACATGAAGAATTCCCGCCTACCCTGTCATTGCCTGATTTGGTATAGCCGAACATACAGAAATTCTTGATATTGTAGGTTAAATATTAAAAAGTAAAAGGACCACCAATAATACAAGTCGGTCAACCTGAAGATAAAATTATGGTAATTTCGCATAGTATAGTGGCATAGTACAGTAAGTTAAGCCCCAAGGTAAGAATGAAACACCCCAACATGAGGAACTAAATTACTTTTTGGGGTTGTTTCACCACTAATTTATGAAATAGTATTATTGAGAAATAAATGTATTTTTATTGTTATTTATTATTTATTTTATTTATTAGGATACTACATACTACACCCTTTTTTAGTTTAGTTTAGTTTAAGACGGGCTGTTTTCCACAACTCCACGTCTATGCGCGTATTTTGCGTGTGGGCATGAATAATGTGATTATTCGAGCCATGAGATCTCCCCAAAGAAGCTCAACAGTCCCTTGATGTTGCATCAAACTTCGGGGAGTGATCCCAGCGTGCCGAGATGTTTATCCCTGTATGTAGCGACCTCCGGACATTTCAGTAGCACGTGGGCCGCCGTTTCTTCCTCCCCCATACATGCTCTGCACAGGGGACTATCTGTAACACCTATAGTAAATAAATGTTTGTTAAAGGTGCCGTGTCCTGTGATAGCACTTGTTACTATCCTAATCTGCGGCTTGTTCAGTCTCATTAAAACTTTGGTTAAGCGACTGTTTATTTCAGGCAGGGCCTCTCTAGCTTGTCTACAGTCTACTTGATTTTTCCAAAGCTGAGCGTGTTGATTAGTGAAGTGTCTACGTACCAGTGAACGAATGTTACCAAAGGGGATTGGTATGATTGGTTCTGACCCTATAGTGACCAGAGCCGATCCTCTTCTGGCCAGTTCGTCTGCTGCATCGTTGCCTCTGGATCCACTGTGTCCCTTTATCCATTGCAGAGTCACATTGTTGTTTTGACATACCTCATTTAATCGTTGATGGCATTCATATATTAGTCCCGAATTCACCACATTGCAACTCAGAGCTTGTAGTACCGCCCTACTGTCGGTCAGTATTCTGATGGGGAAGTCATTAACCTTCCTAGCATCTATTGCTATGGCCGCTTGAATGATACCCATACATTCCGCCTGAAAGACCGTGTTATAGGTACCCAGCGGTGTGCATATGTGAATATTGAGGTCTTCAGAGAAAGCTCCAGAACCTACCTTTTAGAACCATCGGTGAAAATTCTAAGCTCTTTTGGGCTTAATCCTTCCGGCTGGCTGTTTTCATTTAATTGTATCTTGTATTTCTTATCGAAAACAAATTGTTTAGGAATCCTATCGTATTTGGCTTGTAGGATAGGAATTTTTGAGTGAATTCTATCAATTATGCCTGTATGAGGGACACTATTCTTACTCCAAAGATTTAGGGTCTTGAGTCTGATGGCAGCTAAAGTCGCTTCTTGTTGTATATGTAGATGAAGCGGAGTTAGCTCCAGCATTGCTTCTAAGGCTGCTGTTGGCGTAGTTCTTATGCAGCCTGTGGCAGCCATGCATGTCAGTCTCTGGTAGCGCTGAAGCTTCTTAATTGTGGTGGCTTAATTTGTCTTGGTCCACCATACCAGAGCGCCGTATGTGATCATGGGCCGAATTACAGGTTTGTAAAGCCACAGTATGATTTTTGGCGTCAGTCCCCATCTTTTGCCAATCATGTTTCTGCATTGCCAGAAAGTTATACTAGCTTTGTTGATTTTGTTTTGATTGTGTTTATTCCAGTTAAGTTTGCTGTCCAAGGTAAGACCTAAATATTTTACCTCAGAGGATAGCTGGAGTATTGTGCTGAAAAGACTTGGAAGATGATAGTTATTCAGCTTTCGTTTTTGTGTGAACATTACTAAAACCGTTTTATTTGGATTGACGGTTAAGTCGTATTCCCTGCACCATCTCTCCACTATACGGAGAGCCGCTTGGGTCAGGTCGCACACTATGCTTGCTGTCTTTCCAGAGACCAGTATTGTCAGGTCGTCAGCATAACCTACTGTATAGAAGTGATTGGCATTTAATTTTGCTGATGAGTTCATTAATGACCATATTCCACAAGAGAGGTGAGAGAACCCCACCCTGCGGGCAGCCTTTCTTAATTTGGATTGGTTGAGATTCACCAGCAATCTTTATTATTTGTTTACTGAGCATGTAAACTATCCAGTCGATCAGTGCTGTTTCAACTTTATGTCTACTGAGTGCACCTTTTATGCTGGAGAAGTTCGTTCTGTCAAAAGCACCTTCTATATCTATGAAGGAACCTAGACATATTTCTTTGTTTTGGATGGCCTCTTCAATCTTTGTAATTACCTGATGAAGTGCCGATTCTGTTGATTTGCCTAGGCTGTAGGCGTGTTGCTTGTTGTGTAGTGGTAAGTTCATTAGCATCGACCCCCTTAATTCCCTTTCACACATTCTCTCCATCGTCTTTAGGAGAAAGGATGTGAGGCTAATGGGCCTGTAGGATTTAGGGTCAGTGTAGTCGCTCTTACCTGGTTTGGGTATGAATGTAACTTTCACTTCCCTCCATCCCCTAGGAACATATTTAAGAGCCAGACAGGCTCGCATTATGGCAAAAAGTCTGACTATTAGGGCTTTACCCCCCCCCCCCCTCCCCACTGCAGGAGTGCCGGGAATATGCCGTCAGGTCCTGCCACCTTATAGGGGAGGAAACTGTGAATGGCCCAATGGATTTTGTCCATTGTTACCACTCTGTGCTAAATTCCAGTCTTCTGCTGTTGGTGTCAGTATGTCGTCATGCCGGTTTGCCTCCTGGGTTACGCAGCAACCTGGGAAGTGCGTTTCAATTAGGATGCGTTGGGCTTCATCCGGCGATGTTGAGTAGCTACCGTCGGGTTCCTTTAGAGACATGGATCCCGACGTGTTCTGTTTAGCTAGAATATTCCTTATCCTATTTTCTTGTTCGCAGGTTTCTATGTTGCCACAGAATTTACGCCACCCAGTCGAGCGTCGATACCTGATACATTTTTTGTATTCAGACTTAGCTTTCTTATATAGTAGCCAGTCTTCATCCATTGAGGTATTCATGGCCCTATTTAGGGCTTTTCTTACCTTCTTACGTTTCCTATCGAGTTCTTTACCCCACCACGGTTGCTTTACCTCGGCATGTCTTGGTGGAGTGATTTGTGGACATGATTCATGGTAGCTGTCTATCATGGCCTTAGTAACAACTGCTACCTGTTCTTCTAGGAGCGACTGATCTGCTATAGTATTTATCCCCTCAAAATCCGCGAGCGAAGACGTCAGCCTATTTAGGTATTTTGTTTTATCCGTCTTGCGGGGATTTCTCCATGGTGGTGTAGAGGGGATATCGACCTGTAGTGCGAAGCAGATCCATCTATGGTCTGAGCATGAGGCCTCTTTCGACACATGCCATCCCGTAATTAGTTTGGCTGCTCCTTCTGTTGCAAGTGTGAGGTCGATTATAGTGCGACAGCGTTTATTTATGAAAGTAGGTTCAGAACCTATGTTTAAAATGATTAGTACTAAATAAATATTCAACTAAAACCTTACCTCGTTCATTTGGTTTTTCCATTCCCCAAAGGGGATGATGTGCGTTGGAGTCCGTCCCGATCACAACCTCTAGTCCGGTCCTCTCGCAGAAGTTAACCAGCCTGCCGAAGTCATGAGGGGGAGGAGTGTCTGCCTCCGGCATGTAGACCGAGGCGACGACTAATCTTCTCTCCTGTGTGTATTGTATTGCCACGGCATACATGTCTCTAGAACAGAAATCTGTTAATGGTTGTGCACAGATATCTTTAGTAGTGTAAATACACGCTCTAGGCTTGTCGTGTTCAGAGCTGTAGAATAGCTTACCTTTTAGGTTATTTAGGCCTTTAATTTTACCAGCCCCAACCCACGGCTCCTGGATTAAGGCTATGACAGTCCTTTGAACCTCCAACCACTTGCGTAATTGAGCCGACGCAGTTTCGCTGTGGTGGAGGTTGGCCTGCACTAGGCTAGATTTGGACGAATGGCACGCCATCATTGATCGCGTCCTCCCCGTCCCCGCCTAAAAATAGGCCTGCCAGAAGATCTCGGGTTTCATCGTCAGCCATCGAGTCGGAAGTGGTCGGCAAAATGCAGTCCTCTTCGTCAGTCAGTGAGCTGCCGCTGAGCCCCATCTCCACTGGGGGCTTCGGCTCAATTGTGCAGGCCGTTTTTTCACTGGACTTGGCCTCCAGTGATTCCGCAGTACCGGTAACCATGGTTCCGGTATCCATAACTTCCGGGTTGTTTTCTACCTCTTTGCTCGGTGGAGTGTCAAAGAATTTACCTCCACGACCCTGAAATTTTACGTATACCGCCCCGCATACCCATACGAAACGGCGTCCGGCCTTCATCAGGGTCGGGATATGATCCTCCGGCACCGAAACAACGAGGAACCACCCGTCCGTCTGCTTATTAGCCTTGAGTAACAGCCAGTCCCTGATGTTAACCCAGCGGTTCTGGTACGCCAGCACGCGACCAATGTCGCGTGAGTCTTTCCAGGCCCCTTGAGCATCCACTTTTTTTTAAGGATATTTAAGGATACCACATTTGACTCTTTGTGGTATCTCTTTTTTTTTATTTATTAAAGCATCACCAACATTTGTATACATTGTTAAAATTATAATTTACATACATACGTAGATAGGGTATTACTTTAAATGCTACAAACTATTATAGGTGATTACAACATGCACTGGAATATACATCAAGAATATTACATAGTTACAGAAAACCAAAACTTTAAAAAAAATACAAAAATTTAATCTATTACATTTGCATTATGTTTGAGTAGTTCTTTTCTGAGCTTGTTAGGTGAGTCGGAATTAATATCAAAAGCATGAGGAAGTTCATTGATCAATTTACTTAACCTAGAGATCGGGGAATTTGCGCCAAATACTGTTTTACGAAGAGGTGATCTAATAGTAATTACTCTCTTACGGGGGTATCTATGAGGTACGCGAAATTTTATCTTATTCAACAATTGAGGGCAGTTAATTTTATTATTTAATAATTTGCTTACGAAGAGTAAGTCGGATATTTGTCTACGATTAGCCAAGGATGTAATTTTGAAAAAAGATAGCTGTTTTTTATACGAAGAAAGTTTCTTTTTTGAAATTCGATTTGAGTATACTAAATGCCACGTGAATCTTTTTTGTATTCGTTCCAAGCGTAAAGAATGCGTTGCATAATGTGGTCTCCAAACTATAGAACAGTAGTCTAAGATACTTCGTACTAAATTGTTGTAGAGCATTATTTTGATTTTATTGCTGCGGAAAAATTTAATATTTCTGTAAAGAAATCCTAACATTTTGGTGGCACGTTTTGTAATATATTCCATATGTGGCACGAATGTGAGTTTGCTGTCAAATATGACGCCTAAATCCTTGGTCTCTTTTAGTTCCTGTAAATTATTATTGCCTATGTGATAACTGTAGTAAACTAGATTCATTTTCCGAGCAAATTTTACGTAGAAACATTTTTTGCATTGAGCTCCATCTTATTCAAATTACACCAGTGAAAGATATTGTCAAGATCACACTGGAGTTTACGTGCATCATCTGTCGTTTCAATTATTCTGCAAAATTTTAAGTCATCAGCATACATGTAAGATTCAGAAAATTTTAGGCACAAAGGCAGGTCATTAATATAAACATTAAACAAAAGTGGGCCCAGGTGAAATCCCTGTTGTACGCCAGATGTGATTTTACGCAAACTCGACTTAAAGCCATTGATGACCACATAAAAAGTACGGTCGGTTAGATAAGACCAGATCCATTGCATTAACCCATTACAGATTCCATATGCGGACAGTTTTTTTAGGAGTACACTATGTGAAATGCGATCAAAAGCCTTACTAAAATCCGTGTATATGACGTCAACTTGTTTATTGGCATCAAGTGCTTCATAAAGAGTTTCAGTGAAGCTTACCAGATTAGAGTTTGTTGATCTACATTGAACAAATCCGTGTTGCTTATCACTAAGTAATTGCTTAAAATGATCTTGTAGAAATGGACATATCAAAGCTTCAAAAATTTTAGCAAATGATGACAGTATTGAAATGGGCCTGTAGTTTTTTACTGAATCTTCATTTCCCGATTTATGAATAGGAATAACCTTTGCAATTTTCCATTTAGCCGGGAACATGCCTGTTGAGAGTGATTTATTGTAAATTAATGACAGGGGTGATACTAAATATTTAGCACATGCCGCTATAAAAACGGGTGGTATCCCATCAGGGCCGGGACCTTTATTACAGTCAATACTTTTTAATTTGTTTAAAAGTGATTCGTTATCGATAACAATAGGCGAAAGATGTAGACTATAGTTTTCTAAATAATTTAAATAATTAGAGAGAACGTAATTATTCGAAGCATTGTCAACCCCATCAGTATATACAGATGCAAATTGAGATGAGAATAGTTCACATACTTGTTCCCCATCTGTAGCAGTTACATTTCCGTCAGACATTGAAATAGGGTATGCACTAGTACCTCCGCGTTTGTTTTTTTATGAATGACCAAAATGATTTTGAATTAGTGGCTATTTGCTTCTCCAAGTTGCTAATGTAACGATTATAGCACCCTGTTGCCATTCGTCCACAACGAGAACTTAATAATTTTAACTCTAATTCATCCATAGGATTTCCATATTTTTTAAACCGACACCTGATTTTATATTTATCTTTAAGGGTTCTAATGAGATTTTTATCAAACCAAGGTGGGTATTTATTATTTCTTATTTTCTTCTCAGGGACAAACTTTGCAATAATGGCGTTAATTTTGCAATAGAATGTTTGCAAGCATGACATCTACACTATGATGACCCTTAAAAATATTTTCCCAATTGCACTTTGACAATTCCTTATTTATCTTTTCGTAATCCGCTTTGTAAAAGTTTAACTTAATAATATTATTATTAAAACAGAGTTTTGTTTCATTAATCAACGTAATATCAACCTCAAGAGGTGGATGTAATTGATCAATAATAATTAATGAGTTATGAGAACGGCTCACAGTACAAGATGGCAAGTTAGATAAAACAAGATCGAGAATTCGGTTTGACGCATTAACTATATGATTAAGTTGTTGTAAACCATTCATATGTGTAAAGTCGATTAAGAATTGATTTAGTCTTGTTAGTTTGTTATCATTCGCGACATGAACTAACAAACTCCAGTTAATACTAGGTAAATTAAAATCACCAATTATACAATGACTATCACATTGTTCTAAAACAAAACTACAATTATCTAAAAAATGCTCTAACAAAGAATAATGTACTGGTGGCGGTAAATAAACGACACAAAGAGCTATCTTGCGAATAGTTTTTGAAACCGTTGCATCTATTACAACCCAAAGATCTTCAACTTTAGATTCCCACTCAAACATGCGACGAGACTTTATTTTTCTGGACACAGCGATTAAAACTCCACCTCCATCTTTTTTAGAACAATATTCAGCATCCTCTCTATCCTTTCTGTAGACAATATATCGTTGATCAAAAAGCTCATTATTAAGAACAGATTTATTTAACCAAGTTTCCGTGAGTACTACTACATCGTAATCGCAACAAAGAATTTGCTGATAAAAAAAGTTAGTTTTTGTTCTCAAACCCCGCGTATTTTGATAATACAAATTTAGAGAAGTGAATTTTATATATAATTTGTTCATAAAGTTTAAAAGCCACAATATACTTAACTACTAAATTTACTTAATAACTAAATTATCTATTTTTTGTAGCATGTCTTTGTTTCTGACGTGGATGTAATTTGCTTCATCATTCTTTCGCATAAAGATTCGGCTATTTCTTATCCATACATATTGGTATCCCTTTTCTTTTGCTTTTAGTCTAGCTGCAGCGTGAAGAGCTTTGTTCGAAGGAGACAGATGCTCAGCCACAAATATAGGTGAAGAATTGCCAGGCACTCCTAAAAGAGTGCTATTCAATTTATTTGCAGGGTTTCTTTTATTATATTTAATTACAGATGCAAGGAGCTCATCGCGTTTTCTTGGGGACGCCAGTTGTAGAATGATAGACCGTGGACGAGTATTATTTCTATTCACCTTTGCGATGCGCGTGTAGTGTATAATGTCATTATCATTCAAAACACAACCCACGGTTTTACTTAACTGCGTAATGATATTTAATAAGTTTTCATTTTTATGCTCTGGCACACATTGCAGTTCAATATTATTTTGACGCGCATGCTGCTCCATTAGGTCAACACGCAAGTTTAAATCATTAATTGTACTCTTCAATATGTCCTTCTCTTTTTCCAATTCGCTTATTTTCATTTTAGAGAATTCGTTCTCCCTCTTCATATCTTCATATTGGCTATTAAGGAAGTTCATAGACTCACTTATCTGTAATAACTCATCCCGTACTGGTTTCAGCTCATTATTAAGGATGTTGATTATACTCTCTTGCATTTTTGAAACTATGTTACTCGTGCTCTCTGTAATGATGTCCTGCACCACTTCACGAATAATTTCCTTGCTCATAACAATGTTTTCACTCGAAATCGGAGGAGAGTTAGGGGTAGTTCGTTTGCAACCCCTGGTGGAAACGTTGCGTACTGGAGTGTTATCATGTTTTGTTAGTTTTGGAGCAGCATTTAAGCATTCAGGACAACACCAAAGGGATCGCATCTCAGCATTATATGCGGAGTACTCGAGGCACATACATGTATAATGATATTTTTTATTACATTTTTTTACATACAATATATTTCTCATTATTATCACCATGTTGTGTACAACAACCCCAAATAATTTTTGACATCTTTAGACTTATTAGATAACAAATGATATTAAAGATTGTTATTGAAATAATTACACCTTCACTTTTGTTATGATAACGGTTGCCCCTTTAGTTCTTATGAACGTTACAAGCCAAAGGAATAAGGAACACATGCACGTTACACAACCGTGAATGTCGCGTACTGTTCACGCTGGAGACCGTCGCAATAAGAATATCAATCCACCGCACAAAAGTCGCTTATAATCCAATGTAGGGAACAATTTTTTATAACTGATTTTAGTATATTTATACCCATTAAAAGTTATGTAATATAACACTATATGGTATTTATCAGATCACCATTTAAATTTTGATACACTGAATGAGAAAAAGTTTGTAATATAATTTTAAAACGCTTAGTTTACGGAACGCGTAACAACACCGACCGTCCAGTTGTTATCGTTCACACACAATCTCTGTTTCTTTATTGTCAGCAAGGTGTTGGATTTAAGGTCGAGGGTAGCAATATTCCTCTTCAACCAGTTCAGAGCCTTCTGATCGTCGCACCACAGTTTCAGGACACCTTCCGTATAAACAGGTTTGGGCCCGACGCATCAGGGTCCTGGCTACTCCAGGCCTCGCTGATCATCTTCCTCTGTATTACTACGAGGATGTCGTCTGCTACTTCCTTCGTAATGTGACCTGAACGCGCACACGTTAAGGCCACACCCAAATCTGCTTTAGCAGCGGAAGCGTAGCTCGTTCTTGCAGTCTTTGGTTGCTGTTCGAGTCGCACTTTTTTGTGGTCCCCTCTAGGCGAGGTGGACTCTTCCAGCATCCTTTTGGCCGCTCGCTGTTTCCTGGCGGATATCCTAGAGCTGGTTCCCGCGGCCGCGACTTCCACTTGGGCTGGATTTTTATCCTTCCCAGCTTCAGCGCGGCTACTGGTTCCAGCGACAAGCACCCCAGTCGCAGTAGCTTGCCCAGCCTCCTTGGTTTTAGTTTCGGAAGCAGCCAATGCGGCTCGTTCTCTACGGCCTTTTTCCCTCTGCTTCTTGTTCTTCTTTTTGGCCTTTCCACTACTGCCTGCAGGGATGGACCCTCCTGATGGTCCGTCAGGTCGGCAAGTCACCTTTTTGGGTGCCTTGCCTTTCCCCTTACGGCTCACCACTTGCCAGGCAGCAGAGAAAAGGTCGTCAGTACGTAGTAGCTCCGCAGTTTTGTTACTCGCGGGCTCTTGTTCTTTTTTCTCGTCCAGCTCCTTGGAACTGGTTTTGGAAACGTTCAGCGAGGTAGTTATCCCTTTGGTGGGGGCACCTACGCTGGACGGTACTGTCCGTGGAACCGTCGGTTTAGTGACGGTTCCCCCTTGTTCTTTGGTATCTCTGGTAAGCACCTCTGACACCTCTCCCTCTTTCTTATTGGGCCTTAAATTGTCCATAATTTTTTTTCTTTAAAATTCATCCCCCCCGGCTTCCCATCCTCCATGGAGCCCGCACCTTTGGGAAAGCCCTACTTTAGAAAAAAAGGAATTTCAGGCGTTAGGATTACCGGGAGAATATAGGGACGCGAAGTTGGCTCACAGCACGACATCGGGAGCTCGATCCAGCTGGTAGATGGGGCTGACAAGGCCCATCCCCACCACCCGAATAAACTGTCACTTGCTCCGTCAGCATGGCCTTTACCACCACCCAGCCCCCTTTTCAGGAAAACTAGACAGCCCCCACATCCCTCGCCTGCGACCCTCTGACGGGGCGCTTGGCCATTTCCCTATCTGTAGCTAGCAGATAGGGCCACCGTTTAGCTTGAAATCCGGACCAAAGAGGGCGTGTTGCCTCTCGCCACTATATACCCCAGCGACGATCGGCTCAACCCTCCAGGATTCCTTCATCCCCGCGTACGGCGCTCGACTGCGCAGGTCCTAGCGCAGGTGGGTGTGTTAGTCCACCGGATACACCCACTCTCTCCGGCGGAACCGCCCCCTCCTCCTTTCTCATCCGGACTTGGGACCGGCAATGGCGGAGTTTACTACACCCTTTGAATAATTACTATACTTCGAAATCTACTCCTGGTTACATCGTCAACCAATGCAACGTGGCATTCATGTAGTTTGTATGTGTTATGACAGATGGTGGATGTGGCTTGTATGAAGAAGGTATATGTAAAATCTTTAGATGGGTGTATCCTTCCTTTTGAAATCATTGATTTATAATGTCATAGAATTATTGATTCCATTACTAAGGTAACGCAGTAAAACTATATTTAAAAGCTTAGGCTTGAAATATATTACTCAAATTAGGCTTAAGACACATCAGTCTCTCCACCGCAAATCCTGTTTCTCTGCCGGAACTTCTTTTATCTTAACAGGAAGCACATGATCGATATGACGTCTCATCAACAGCCCGCAGCGAAGAGACTGATGATAAAAGGACGTAAACGTTCACCTGAAAATCTTCAATACTGTTAAGTAACAGATGTAATTCTAATCTTTTAATAAAATTTCTAAATGTTTCCTTCTCATGTAATGGTTCTAATTGTACTCTGAGGACCAGTGGTGCTGGATGTGTCCTTACAACTTCCTGGTCTTGGCAAGAAACTGTTTTCTTTTTAAACTGGATTAATTTAGCCTTTATACAAGTTGTAATATCTTCGAACTCATAATGGTAATTTATTTCATCTTGTAATCTTTCATCTGTTTCTCGTTCAATTTTTACTTAGCATTCTTAAAAGGAGATGAACTTCGTTCCATACAAGCTTGGGCCCGGCTTGAACAAAGTTCAAATATATCTTATTTTGAAGATTTAAACATTTGTTACTTGTGACAAAAAATCATATTTGTGTAGGGCCTGGGGTTTTGTTTTTATGAATTTTGTTTTATTATTTGTAGGTTATGTAGTTAAATCACTCGTTCTTGGGATAAGTTGTTTCAATAAATTGAAAAGAACACAAAAGAATGACGTTTTTAGTTATTATAAAATAAAATAAGATAAAATAAAATACAACTCGAAACTTTTCTAAGTTTAATTATTTTCTGAAATTATTAATAAAATGTCATCTAGAAAAGCAACCTGAGTCTGTACATTGTTTGCTCTATTCCTATCAAAACCCAAGTAACGCATTATTGTCATTATGTGGGCACATCAACCTACTGTCCTGTAAATCGAGAGAAAAGCCAAGGATCAAGTTAAATTAATTCACGAAAATAAAAACACGAAATATATCCACAAACAACCACAATGCCAAATTCCCATGACAAGTTTAAACTCGTAGTTACCAAATTAAGTCTCCTACGAAACAGGCAATGTCAGGGACCATACAGCCTCTTAATCGTGTCCGATATTATTCAAATATTTTGTTTAGTTTAATAATGTAGCCTATTCAATCGAATTTCTAAATAGATTTCTTTTATTTCGTATTAATCTATTTCAATATTATGAGTTTTTTAGGGTTCCCTACCTCAAAAGGAAAAAACGGAACCCTTATAGGATCACTTTGTTGTCGGTCTGTCTGTCTGTCTGTCAAGACCCTTTTTCTTAGGAACGCGTGGAGGTATCAAGCTGAAATTCATGTAAAATACTCAAGTCTACTGTCCCTTGGAGTTGTGAAAAAATCAAACTTCTAAGCCAACGTAGTCAAAAGATACAGCCGTTTATGCCGCAAATTTTCGAGATTCGCAAGGGAATCAAAACCTACAGGGTACTACCCGTGAACTCATAATCTTAAAATTTGGTACGAAGCAACGTATTATAGCACAGATAAAGAAAAAATTGCGAAAAGCATAAATTTTTAGTTACATCATTTAATAAAAATATTTTTAATAATTTTAAACTTATATACCTACGGATTTGTTGGGAACCCTCGGTGCGCGAGTCGGACTCGCACTTGACCGGTTTTTTTATACTGAAGGCTATTTATTACAAAAAATATCCTTCATTATCTAATGCCATAGACAAAATACGTAAAAATATTTAAAAACGTTTTGGTTTTGCTATGGAAAAAGCATTAGCTTTCGTTTTTCAGTTTAAAAAATATTTTTATGACTGTCCCATACATACATACATATTTATTGTTATATTACCTACATATTTTAGTATAACTGTTACCAACGATGTCAAGCACCCAATTTCATGCATCTCCTTTGTGTAGATTTTCGGTAAATGATTCTATGCCCAAAGTTGCCTCTTCTTCGGAAATATCAGTTTAATTTCCCGACACTTGGGGCGCTTTAAAGTACACGCGGAGACTGAGTGGGGTGTTTGATATCTTGATGTTATAGTTAACAAAGGCTACCTTCAGCTTTTAAATATTAATCTTTGGTCCAATCTACGCAGATTGAGCCTGCAGTTTCTATTTGTGAGATTAGTCAATACTTACCATCCGTCAAGTATAATATCCCTTTGGAAGATGCAGGAATATACAAGATTGCTTGTGAATAGTGTCTCTCTTACATAGGACAAAGAAATTAATCCAAAAAAACCTGCGTAAAAGAACATATAGCTGACGTGAAGCACTAACACCGAAAAATCTGCAATATGTCGACATGTCAGATTGATAGACCACAAATCCTCGCCAAAAAGAATAGATTAGTTTTATTCAGTATGTAGTATTGGCATGAATATAAGAAATTATTACTTGACATTAAAGGCAAACACATACCTAAATTTGGTCACATCTTAATAAGCTCTACTAATATTAACATGACATGCATTTAAGGTGGCAGAAATGCTTATCTGACATTCTTTTAACAGGTTATCCGTTCGCCATCAGAACACCACCCAGCTCTATTTACGGAAGCAGTTTGGACAACCAGGCCAGCAAGAGAAAAGTTAGCAGAGTTACTATTTGAGAAGTATCAAGCTCCAGCGTTCTTCCTTGTAAAGAATGCAGTTCTTGCTGCATTTGCAAATGGAAAATCTACTGCTTTGGTGGTAGATGCCGGTGCTAGCCAGACTTCAGCTGTACCTGTTATTGATGGGTAAGGAATTGATAATGAACGGTGTCATAGCTAATTAGACATTCAGTTAGGAATTATTGATTGTAAATATTTTTTTAGTGTAAAATGGCAGCTTAACACTGCTGTGTTTTATATGGTGAGTGTAGAGAACCGGTGACCCTTCTTACTGGAAAAGAGACATTCCATCTTAGTCCTCATAGGTGACAACGCATTTGCATTTTGATTCGCACACGAGGATAGATGTAGATGTCTATGGGCCACAGCAACCACTTACCATCAGGTGGACTGTGTGCTCGTTTGTCACCCTATCCTATTAAAAAAAATAGGTTAGTATACTTCTAATGACAGATTTTATGACGGCTCCGTGGCGCAGTGGCTTAGCAATTAGAATAGCAGCACATGAGTAAAGAAACTGTACAGAGGCAAAGCTTCTAAGGAGCTGCCAATTTTTTTTTACATATTTTGGTAGGGTTGGCACAGGAGGAGAACTAAATAAACAAAACGTTTATCAGTGTTTTAATAGATACTTAAGATATAATATTTTTTTTAAAAACTACTTATTCTAAATGTTTTACTTTTATAATTAATGTTCTTCAACAATTAGTTGTGGCTTTTAATTAAATGGTATATTCTAAATTTAATGTAGTTTTTTTTTAAATAATCTATTGGAAAGCACTCGCATTTCATAGCATTGAAGGCAATACTAACTAGACGACATGTTGGTTCCTGGTAGTTACCACCCGCCTGTTGAGTTTGTTTTCCAAAAAAATTTTCGAGACAAGTTTTATTGAGACGTCTCGTAAATATAAATTAAGTTAATTTCTTCTGATTTAATTCTTCGTGAATTTTTTTTAAAGATTTTATAGACACTTGAAATCCGTGAATAAAATTCATGCTATTTGTAACGTCTTTCTGCCTATCACTTCTTATTGATTTGATTTTAGCTTCCGGAAAAATGTTAACCTTTCTTCTAAAAACTCGATTTGATAACTATCGTATCGAAAAGCTCTTTTATATTTATTTGGAGATCGCAATGTAGTTGAGTTTAAGAAATCAATCAGATTATTAATTTTATTTACAAAATCAGCGAAATCTCTTGCGGCAACCTCGATAAGATTTAAATCTACGTTTGCATTATTCCACTAAAATTACGACTCTCCAGGAACTTAATTCCATGCCATTGCTATCGAGTAATTCTTTCAACTTCAGTTCAGTGACTGATGAGGATACTAGAAAAGTCATACTTTCAATAAAATCTTCCGCAACCGGCTATGATGAGGTGAGTAGATCTATGATACTTCTCATACTCGATATCATTACTCCAGTTCTTACTCACATCGTCAATTTCTCACTTTCTACTGGTGTTTTCCCGAAGTTATGGCTAAAAGCTTTTGTCTTGCCACTCACTAAAGTACCAAATCCATCGCTTCCTTCCCATTTTAGACCTATTTCTATACTGCCGTTTCTCTCCAAAGCACTTGAATCATTGGTACTAAAACAAGTCACCTCTTTCATTTCAAAATGCAATTTCCTTAGTACATTTCAGTCTGGCTTCCGACCGGGACACAGAACAACCACAGCATTACTTCAAGTTACAGAAGACTTTAGAGATGGCATGGAGAGGTCATCTTTGACTGTTCTTGTCCTTATTGACTTTTCGAACGCATTCAATTGTATTGATCACGACTTACTCCTTGAAATACTTTCACGACTAAATTTCGCTTCGTCAGCACCGAACTGGTTTTCCTCTTATCTTCGCGGTCTCTAGGTGTACCGCAAGGCGGCATTCTTTCTCCTCTCTTGTTTTCGGTGTTTATCCATCTTCTAACTACCCACCTTCAATGTTCTTACCACCTCTATGCTGACGATCTCCAGTTATACTCACAAGCGTCCTTGGCTGAAATTGATTCTGCTATAGCAGCTATTAATCGTGACTTACAACGTATATCACACTGGTCACAGCGCTTTGGTATAACGGTAAATCCCAATAAATGCCAGGCTATCGTTATTGGTAGCCATCGAATGGTGTCGCAACTTAATATATCTGAACTACCATCCATTTACTATGAAAACTGCGTTATACCCTTCAGAAATAATGTAAAGGATCTGGGTTTAATTATCGACCCGTCTCTTAGTTGGATATCAGAAGTGTCCGAGGTTTGTCGTAAAGTCACAGGCATACTTCGTTCCTTCTATCGCCTTAAGTTCTTTCTGCCTCCTTCAACTAAACGTCTTCTCGTCCAATCTCTAATTCTTCCATTTTTTGACTATGCCGATGTTTGTCTAACTAATATTTCTCAGGAGCTGCTAAACAGGTTGAACAGGTTACTTAACAACTGTATCCGATTCATCTTTGGCCTGCGCAAATATGATCACGTTTCAGAATTTCGCTCTCAGTTAAAGTGGTTGACTATACGCTAGCGCAGAGATTTCCGAATCCTGTCCACTTTGTTTTCAGGTCTTAATGATCCTTCCTCACCCCTTTATCTAAAAGAAAGTTTCAATTCTGTAGTGACACTCATTCTCTCAATCTCCGTTCTTCACACAGTTTAATCCTGTCTACTCCTCTCCACCATTCTGGGTCTATGTCAAATTCTTTCACAGTTACTTCTATTACCCTCTGGAACAAATTGCCTGTTGACCTGCGAACAATACCTGTCAAAAATGTTTTTAAAAGAAAACTATATGAGCATATCCGTAGCCTACAAAGTTGAATCAACTTACTTTATATGTTTATAGTTATTTATATATACATTTATTGAGATATATATATATATATATATATATGTGTGTGTGTGTGTGTGTGTAAATGTGTGTATTTATTTATATATGTATATGAATTATATATATTTTATATATATGTGTATATTTTATGTATATGTTACATATATTTATGTACATATATTTGAACTGAATAATATCATGACAACTTAACTGCCCAAACTCACTTTCTGTTCTACCCAAGGTTAGCTGGTAGAGAATGCCATATAGCATTAAGCTCGCCTTTTGTACAAATATTTGGTGCAAAAAAGAATAAATAAATAAATAAAACCATATTTACACTCTTTATATTTCATTTGATACGAAATTATTCTTTAAAAAAAACAATATTTGAAACGTGGGGAATGTAAAATAAGTTAATATACGCGATAAAATCCGTAAAATTAGTTTTATTTAAATATTTGACACATTATTTTTTACACAACCCTGAGTTTGAGCACTGGCCGAGCCGGGTTAAAGCAGTTTCTCTCTATACGTGACGAGCCGCCAGTTCTCACGCACACACGCGCCTCAAGCTTGTAGTAGTGTAACTATTATAGCGCGGTTGTATGAAGCTTAGCCTCTGTACGATACGGTTTCTTTACTCATGTGGTTGCAGCGCAAAGGCCCGCGTGTTCGAATCCCGCACGAAACAAGTATTCGGGATGATCGATGATCATCGATGTTCAATGATCATCGATGTTTTAACATCGACATTAGACCTATCTATTTTCATTAAAAAATCAAAATGCAGATCCGATTTCAGCCCTGAGTACTAAGATGCCTCATCCATAATCCAGTCCAGCGCAGATGCCTAGTTTAATATGAGACTGTTTTCACCGTAATTCGGTCTAGAAGACATTATAAAATAATTCATAAAATCATTTGATATTTTTACAGGTATGCAATAGTAAGTGCTGCTGTGCGGTCACCACTTGGTGGTGACCACCTTGCCGCTCAAGCCAAGAATATGCTCAACAATATGCACATACAAATGCTCCCTTTATACAGTATACAGGTATGTCTTCCGCCTATTTTGTCCATCAAACTATCCGACTGAAAGTTCGATTTTAAAAAGGCTACAGCATTGATAGTGAAAAAATAATACAATTTAAGCATTTTTGTTATTGTCGTGATATTGACGTTTTGTTTCGACATAAGTGAGACGAAAAGTTCACTAACGTCCATCCAAACAATCAACAGAAATGTGATTCTATGAACCTAAAAATGTGGAGATATGTCGATCAAAAAGTTTCAACATAGGTCTACACAACTTTGACTTTGCATACATTCATTTTAAGCTAATCTAAATATAAATCTAAATAAAATAAAACAAATAAATACATCTTCTATATACAAATAAATAAAATTGAAGTGTCTGTTTGTAATGCCAAAATTACAGCTTTTTACTAAATGCAGATGAAAGTATATATGGTACTAATAACAAAAATACAATTTTTAAAGTTTTTGTCTGTCTGTCTGTCTATCCGTCTGTCTGTCTGTTTGTTCCGGCTAATCTCCGAAACGGCTGGACCGATTTTAACGGGATTTTCACTGGTAGATAGCTGATGACACAAAGAGTAACTTAGGATACTTTTATTTTAGAAAAAGAATTAGGGTCCCGTGAAAAAAAAATTAAAACTCCAAATAACACGCGGGCGAAGTTGCGGGGAACAGCTAGTCTTATGACTAAAATTTATAAATCACTATCAATACCAATAATCCTAAAAGTATTTTCATTTATTTTAATATAAAAATAAAAACATTTTTTGATGAAGGTTTTTAATATAATAAAAATACAAGATATTTTGTTTTAGAATTGATACTAGCTTATAATAAACCAATCAATCATGTCGTGAACCATCATACTGTATCTAAGAAAATACTTTTAATTACAGAGTAAAGAAGTAATAAGGGAACGTGAAAGGGCCCGTTACACCCTTAAAACACTCCCGGCTGGTCTGACACAATCATGGCAACAATACATGCTAAAGAAACAGTATGAAGACTTTTACCACTGTGTTGCTCAAGTAAGTATATGTTCCACTACTGAGCACGTTACATGTGTTGTGGAGCAGTTCATTGTATTGCTCTAGTGCAGAGCTTCGCAAACTTATTTTTACTGTGACGCCCTTGGGAATTTGCCACTTTTTTGCGACCAAAAATACTTACCAGTTGTAATTCTAGCCTAGTAACAAGATACCAGAAAATCTGCAAATAACATTTATAATTTTTATTAAGGAGTATGCTAGGGCTGAATCTAGATGACAGGGTGAGAAATAGTGTGATAAGAGAAAAGTGTGGTTTGCAAGATGACGTTGTGACCAGGATTAAAAAAGGAATGCTTCGGTGGTTTGGTCATGTAGAAAGAATGAAAGAGGAAAGAGTGACAAAGCAAATTTATGTTGCAGAAGTGAACGGCAGGGTCGGGAAGGGACGCCCTAGACGAAAGTTTATCGACCAAATCGGCGATACATTAAAAATGGGCCAGATTAGGAGTACCCTTAACCGACGAGCGTGTATGCGTAGGTATATGGATGTGGAGGAAGCGAGAGAGGTGTGTCAGGATCGTGCCAAATGGAAGTCCGTAGTCTCTGCCTACCCCTCTGGGTGACAGGCGTGAGTGTTTATATATGTTATGTATGTATGTAATTTTTATTAAATAATAAGAAAAAAAAAACAAAAACAAAAATTAAAATTAAAATAGATATAAACGTGTTAGAGCCATGCTGCAGCTATATTAATAGTATAGTTGTAGCACGAATGGGTTGGCTCGACCGGGGAAGGACCACGCTCTCACAGAATACCAGTGTAAAATAGCAGCTTATCACTGCTGTGTTTCGTATGGTGAGTGTAGAGAACCGGAGACCCTTTTTACTGAATAAGAGGCATTCCATCTTAGTCCTCACGAGTGACAACGCATCTGCATTTTGATTCGCAAACGAGGATAGATGTAGATGTCTATGGGCCACAGCAACCACTTACCATCAGGTGGACTGTGTGCTCGTTTGTCACTCGATCCTATAAAAAAAAGATACTTTGTTGGTTGGCTACTAATGAGAAGGATGTGCTTGCTTTTCTGAGCATAGCCTCTCAAAACGTGGCTCAAGTTTGGAAATTGCCACTCTCATTTCTTTCTCTACATTTATTTTCGATCTGTACTTGTTCTTTATTACTGCAACTGCAGAAAAGCCTGTTTCGCACAAGTACGATGTCGCAAATGGTAATAGAACCCTCACTGCTGCATAGCTGATGGCATGATATTCGTGAGAAACTGAGCTCCAAAATTCAAGCAGTTGGTCTTCGTCGTATTGGAGCTTAAGACTGGAGTCACAGGACAATTGTATTAATTGTTCTTCTTCCTTTGTCGAAAGTGTTGTTGATTGAAAGTGTGAGGTCGACTGGAAAGGGTTTCTAACCCAGTCATATTGCTCCAGATTTTTGGGAAAATAGTTTTCAAAATGTTCACTTAATGATGACAAGTGCTGTGTAAATATTAGTTTTAGAGAGGGATCAAGGCTTTCTATCGAGTTTTCTTGTAGAATGCATTGTAAAGCAGGGAAACAGTCAGTATGTACATGATCTTCTTCTAATTTTCTCTTCCATAAGAACAACTTCCTCTGAAACCCAGGGATTTTATCTGCCAGTTGCAGTATGTGAGTATTGTTTCCCTGCAAGGACTTTAATTTCTAAAATATGTCACAGAGATATCCCAATTTTATTATAAACTCTGTAGATAAGTATACAACTCATTTCGTAGTTAACAACCAACGAGAGTTGCAATAAGAAATTAAAGAAGTATGCTCGGCACCCAATTCTTCACAAAGCCTATGGAAAAATCTCGCTTTCACGGGTCGTGTTTTAATGTAGTTCACCACTTTGATAATTATATCCATCACAAAATTTAATTCAGGTGTAATTTTCTTTGCAGCTAAAACCTCTCTATGTATGACACAGTGTGTCCATTTTACATTTGGAGCCTTGGTTTTGATGAGAGTTTGTAGTCCTCCATACTGTCCAGTCATCGCTCAAGCACCATCCGTACACACACCCACACAGTTCTCCCATTTAATATTATTTTCGATCATGTATGAATTTAAGATCTCAAATAGATCAGTAGCCTTACCACTTTCACATATTTTTTTGCAAAATAACAAATCCTCACACACATTGGTTTCTTGTATGTACCGCACGTAATATATCAATTGTGCATCGTCATTACTATCCGTCGCTTCATCAAGTTGAATGGCAAGTAAGCCTGAAAGTGTCTCCACAGTTTGCTCATTAATATCTTCTGCCATGTCATGAATACGACGGCTAATCGTATTGTTTGAAAGAGGTACATTTTTTATTTCTTTAGCCGCCGATTCTCGAATCATCACTGATACCATAACAACCGCTGCAGGTAAAATCAGTTCCTCAGCAATTGTATGTTGGTTCTTACATTTGGCAAGTGAGCTACCTTGTAGGAGGCAAACAATGCTTTGGTTGGAACTGATGCTCTTGAAAGCAAAGCCGTGGACTGATGTTTCAGTTCTCGCAATTCTCTAACAAAAAAGTCTCTCGGCTTACCTTGTACATTACTGTGAGTTGTTTCCAAATGACGTTTTAGTTTATTAGGAAGCATACTTTCAGCTGCCCACACTTTATGACAAACAACACATTGAGGAAGTTGTACATTCTCTTTAGTAATATAGGTAAATCCGAAATCCAAATATTGGTTTTCATATTTTCTATACTTCTTCCGTTTTTCTGCAGTTTCTTTACTGCTTTCTCCTGAGTCCTCACTTCATTGTCTATTTCTTCGAATAAAATTATCCATAGTCAATATTGAAACTCCGCGTGCGTAATTAAAACAAAAGCTTGACTGCCTGAAACGTTATGTATACGCGGGGGAAAGGGAAATACACGGAGGGAGGTCGACGCCGGCGCCGGTCGGCCATCCGCGATCGACAGAACAGAATCAGAATGAGTGCGGCGCTCATTCGACTCGGTCGCATCGACACAGCTAATCTGTAGACGCCTCACGACACCCCTAGGATAGAGCCGCGACGCCTCGGGGCGTTGCGATGCACAGTTAGGGTCGCGATGCACAGTTAGGGCAGCCCTGCTCTAGTGCATATTGATGGTCTTTATATGTCCACAGGTAAAATTCCAAATTATACTTGTATAGATTATATTTGTAATGTTATTATAGGTATCGGAAAGTTCTTATGACGAGCGCACAGCTGCATCAGTTCCCGGCGTGCACTATGAGTTCCCAGGCGGATATCACCAGGACTTCGGACCAGAGAGGTTCAAGTTGACAGAGTGCCTGTTTGAACAAAACTTGGGAGCTCCTCATTTAGGTGAGAGTCAATATGTTAATTGCATTAATGAATATGTTTTGTTCCCTCTTTAATTCAAAAAGCTTCTTAGTTTGTAGGTTCCCTGATATATATAGCCGGCTCATTGACACTACCGCTTACTGAACCGTTGCGCTATGTTGGTTACTCTGGTTTTACTGTGGATATTCACATTGCGAAATCTATCACCCAGAGAAACTCTGAGCATAGTTCTCTTTTGTTTGCAAGGACCATGTCTCAAATGCACGTCGTCATTAGCACTGCATTGCTATTTGGATATTATAATCAATCAAATATAAATAACTTATTAAATATATTATGCAATACTTGTAGGAATGACTACTATCCCATATCACTTGTGGGTGTCATAAGAGGCGATAGAGGGAAACAAATCATCTTCTGGATGGGATCTTCCTAATAACTTTGTTTCTGTCATTCTTATATTTTTGGTTTTATAGGTTTAGGGAAAATGTATGAGGATATCTCTAGAGCCATGCATTCCTCCAAAACCCAATATACGGTGTTAATGGGAGACTTCAATGCAAAACTAGGCACAAGAGAGAACAGTGAGCTGAAAGTGGGGAAATTTGGAATAGGGCAACGGAACCCAAGGGGCCAGCAGCTGGCCGACTTCATGGAGAAAGAGGGACTCTTTATGATGAACTCTTTCTTCCAGAAGCGGCCCCACAAGAAGTGGACTTGGTCGAGCCCCGACGGTTCGACAAAAAATGAGATTGACTTCATTATGACGACCAGACGACAACTGTTCAGTGATGTCTCAGTGATCGCGAGGGTGAACACCGGCAGCGATCACCGAATGGTTAGAGGCACACTGAACCTAAACGTTAAGTTGGAGAGGTGTCGTCTAATGAAGTCCACGCTCCGTCCCCCTCGTGCTCTAATCCAAAGTCCCGAAACCTTTCAGCTCGAGTTACAAAACCGTTTTCAGTGCCTAGAAGACTGCAATGAAGTGGACGATTTCAATGACAAGCTCGTGGAAACTGTCCATGCGGTCGGAGCTAAGTTCTGCAAGACCCGCCGCAGAAGAACACAAAAACTCTCCGATCACACTCTTAATCTAATTGGCTGTTAGACGGGAAACGAAGCTACATTCTGCAACAGATTTGACAGCATACAGGCAACTGAACAGACAGATCTCCAAATGCATGCGGCGGGACTTACGCAACTTCAATACAGCTCGTATTGAAGAAGCGATCGAGCGGAACCAAGGCTCCAAAGACTTTGCCAGAGATCTGTCTGCCAGAAAGAGCCAACTGTCAAAGCTGAAGACAGAGTGTGGCAGCATCGTTTCCGGGGCACCTGAGATTTTGAGTGAGATTGAGAGGTTCTATGGGCAGCTGTACACGTCATCGTTGGAGCCACACGCAAGTGTGAGTAACGATCCAAAAGCGAGTCTTATCCGACATTATTCCGATGATATCCCGGACGTCAGTCTGAGCGAGATTAGAATGGCTCTCCAGCACCTTAAAAACGGCAAGGCCCCAGGCGAGGATGGAATTACAGCGGAGCTTCTGAAAGCGGGTGGAAAACCGGTACTTGAAGTCCTTCAGAAGCTCTTTAATTCCGTCCTCCATGTTGGCATTACACCGGAGGCGTGGAGCAGAGGTGCGGTGGTCTTGTTCTTCAAGAAATGCGACAACGCTCTCTTGAAGAACTACAGACCGATTCCCCTTCTGAGCCGCGTCTACGTGCTGTTTTCGAGAGTGATTACGAATCGTCTCGCGCGCAGACTTGACGACTTCCAGCCTCCCGAACAAGCCGGTATCCGAAAAGACTTTAGCACCATAGACCACATACATACCCTTCGGCAAATTGTACAGAAGTCCGAGGAGTACAATTTGCCACTATGTCTGGCGTATGTGGACTATGAGAAAGCCTTTGATTCCGTCGAAATTTGGGCGGTGCTGCAGTCCCTTCAGCGGTGCCAAGTTGACTGTCGGTATATCGAAGTGTTGAAGTGCTTGTACAGTAGGGCTACGATGGCTATCCGAACAGTACAGAACCAGAGTACGAAACCTATCCAATTGCAGAGGGGTGTAAGACAGGGTGACGTCATATCCCCGAAACTCTTCACCACTGCATTGGAAGATGTTTTCAAGCTTCTGGACTGGAATGGATACGGTATCAACATCAATGGCGAGTACATCACTCACCTTCGATTTGCTGACGATATAGTCCTTATGGCAGAATCGCTGGAGGACCTAAGCACTATGCTCAATAACCTCAATAGTGTTTCCCAACGGATAGGTCTTAAGATGAACAAGGACAAAACAAAGATCATGTTTAATGTCCATGTCACACCTATGCCGGTAGTTATTGAGAACACTAAGCTCGAAGTTGTTGACGAGTATGTTTACCTGGGACAAATAGTCCGACTAGGTAAGTCCAACTTCGACCGAGAGGTCAATCGACGGATTCAACTCGGTTGGGCAGCGTTGGGGAAATTACGGCACATCTTCTCGTCAGGTATACCTCAAAACTTGAAAACGAGACTGTACACCCAGTGCGTGTTGCCAGTGATGACATACGGAACTGAGACGTGGTCCTTCACTGCTGGCCCGATGAGGAAGCTCAAGGTCGCTCAGCGAGCTATGGAGAGGGCTATGCTTGGAGTTTCTCTGCGTGATAAACTCATAAATGAGGATATCAGCAGTAGAACCAGAGTGACCGACATAGCCCAACGGATTAGTAAGCTTAAGTGGCAATGGGCCGGCCATATAGCTCGAAGAACCTACAACCGATGGGGAAGAAAAGTGGCAGCCTCGTACCGGCAGGCAAAGTGTAGGGCGTCCCCCCACTAGATGGAGTGACGACCTGGTAAGATATGCAGGAAGTCAATGGATGCAGGTGGCTCAGGACCGTGCTTTGTGGCATTCTTTGGGGGAGGCCTATGTTCAGCAGTGGACTTGTGAAGGGCTGTAATGATGATGAGAGCGGAGAAGTTTAAGGTGATCATGTTATGCACGCCATACACGATTCAGTTTACCGTTAAGTTTGCAGCGCGCTTGAACGGCGTCCAGTTTACAGCGCATCCATCTAGACCACTTACGTTCAAGTTTTCACGATGCCGCACCAGTTGAAACCATGGCATCGCCAGTGAGGGATGAGGACGCGTTAGCCATCCTAAGCTTATTGCTCTGACTAACATCAGTCAGTCAACATCAAGTCGACCAAATCGAAATTCAGTTTCTGCTTTGAGTTTGAGTAGACTTGTCATGTACACTGATAGCCATATACTGTCAAGTTTAGCGGACGCCGCTTTAAGCGCGCTACAAACTTGGTAGTAACTTGGATCGCGTATGGCATCCATTGTTCTCACGTGTCTTAGTGTAGACAGAAGTTTGAAGGAAGGTGTTAGTGACGTGTGCGTGTGCGTGTGTGTGCGCAGTGTGCTCCGCGGCGGCGGCGTGCGACGCGGACGCGCGGCCGGCGCTGTGGGGCGCCGTGGTGGCGTGCGGCGGGCTCGCCAACCTGGCCGGCTGGCTGGAGCGCGTGGGCCGCGAGCTGGCCGCGCGCGCGCCCTCCTCGCACCGCCTCAAGACGCACGCCGCGCCCTCGCCGCCCGAGCGCCGCTTCGCTGCCTGGCTCGGTACGTACTGCGCACAGCACGCGCACAGCACGCGCACAGCACGCAGCACAACCCGGCCGGCTGGCTGGAGCGCGTGGGCCGCGAGCTGGCCGCGCGCGCGCCCTCCTCGCACCGCCTCAAGACGCACGCCGCGCCCTCGCCGCCCGAGCGCCGCTTCGCCGCCTGGCTCGGTACGTACTGCGCACAGCACGCGCACAGCACGCAGCACAACCCGGCCGGCTGGCTGGAGCGCGTGGGCCGCGAGCTGGCCGCGCGCGCGCCCTCCTCGCACCGCCTCAAGACGCACGCCGCGCCCTCGCCGCCCGAGCGCCGCTTCGCCGCCTGGCTCGGTACGTACTGCGCACAGCACGCGCACAGCACGCAGCACAACCCGGCCGGCTGGCTGGAGCGCGTGGGCCGCGAGCTGGCCGCGCGCGCGCCCTCCTCGCACCGCCTCAAGACGCACGCCGCGCCCTCGCCGCCCGAGCGCCGCTTCGCTGCCTGGCTCGGTACGTACTGCGCACAGCACGCGCACAGCACGCGCACAGCACGCAGCACAACCCGGCCGGCTGGCTGGAGCGCGTGGGCCGCGAGCTGGCCGCGCGCGCGCCCTCCTCGCACCGCCTCAAGACGCACGCCGCGCCCTCGCCGCCCGAGCGCCGCTTCGCCGCCTGGCTCGGTACGTACTGCGCACAGCACGCGCACAGCACGCGCACAGCACGCAGCACAACCCGGCCGGCTGGCTGGAGCGCGTGGGCCGCGAGCTGGCCGCGCGCGCGCCCTCCTCGCACCGCCTCAAGACGCACGCCGCGCCCTCGCCGCCCGAGCGCCGCTTCGCCGCCTGGCTCGGTACGTACTGCGCACAGCACGCGCACAGCACGCGCACAGCACGCAGCACAACCCGGCCGGCTGGCTGGAGCGCGTGGGCCGCGAGCTGGCCGCGCGCGCGCCCTCCTCGCACCGCCTCAAGACGCACGCCGCGCCCTCGCCGCCCGAGCGCCGCTTCGCCGCCTGGCTCGGTACGTACTGCGCACAGCACGCGCACAGCACGCAGCACAACCCGGCCGGCTGGCTGGAGCGCGTGGGCCGCGAGCTGGCCGCGCGCGCGCCCTCCTCGCACCGCCTCAAGACGCACGCCGCGCCCTCGCCGCCCGAGCGCCGCTTCGCCGCCTGGCTCGGTACGTACTGCGCACAGCACGCGCACAGCACGCGCACAGCACGCAGCACAACCCGGCCGGCTGGCTGGAGCGCGTGAACTGGCACGGTTCGGTACTATTGCCCGCATCATTCCATACGACAGATGGGCGGAAAGAAAATATGTGTTTTAACAACCAATAGAACTACAATATTCGCCCATCTCTTTACCACTTAACTTACTTAGTACTTACTCATATTTGCTTGCGTCAAAACGAAAATGCTAGCTGGATCTCGCAAACAAGTAACAAAATGTAGTGACGACATGGCGTCTGCCGTTAATAACCGGTTGCGTAAATACTTCGTTCCGCCCCAAACTAGTAACAAACCGCACTCAACTCATCTCCACTTTAAACAGCACGCAACTCTGCTCAGCTTCGATGGATACATCCTGGTTAAATCAAGCCTAAATACGCATTTATCGGGACAACGCCACAGTTACTTCCTGCCATACAGTGCCGAGGACAGGGTCACTGCCAGCAGTGGGACGTATTTAAGCTGTTACTTTACCTTACTTTTTTTTCGAACCAGTTGTAAAGTACTAAATGACTCCATAAGAATTACACATGTGATCTATATTGAATAAAAAATTATTCCATTCTATTCTATTCTACTATCGTACCCGTGCATCTTTGTAGTTCCTCATTTTGGGGTAAAGCAAGATAATCGGTAATTTTATTTATTTTTATTTACTCATAAAATGAAACGTTCTTATCGAATGGTATATTTGTGATATTAGTTTGAAATGAAAAATTTTTTTCAGGTGGTTCCATCCTCGCGTCGATCGGTTCGTTCCAACAGATGTGGATTTCATCACAAGAGTATGATGAAGGTGGCAAAGGGCAGCTGGAAAGGAAATGCCCATAATCAGAAGCTGAACCTTGGAGAAGGCAAAAAACTTTTTTCCTTAGGTGATAAGTGTTCAAGTGTGAATTGTGTGAAAGTGATTCCGTTTAGTAGTATAATATGACCATAATAAAAGATATGGCACTCCAGCATTAATTACAAACTGAATTTATTAATTTTATGGTATGTCAAATATATTAAAAACACAGCACTAAAAATATAAAATTATTTTCAATTTATTAAGTATTATTATAATATGTTTACAACACGAACTCTTCTTTTTTATAACAGATGAAAAATAGGATAGCTATGTAAGATTTTTTTTGTGAACCTTTTTTTTTAAAGACTGGGATACATTTAACAACCCTTTCAGAAACTATAGGTGCTTGAAACTATAGTGCTTGGTGCTCGTATTGAAATGTGGGACGATATAGGCTATTTACATATTACTTTGACACATCTAAAATAGTTTTGATTTTTCAAGCCACCAATGTGGTCTGGTCTAGTAAAGTGGAAAGTTTTGTGTGTGCTACGACTATAAGCCGCAGAGCGTACACACCTATGTTTAGCCAGCTACAACTAAAAGCAGCCGTTTGCAGTTGTTTAAAAATATGTGTTCGATTTGTGCGAATAATTTATACCTATTGTCGCTGATATTATTTTACAGTTGCTTTTGTACTTTTAACGTAGTTAATAGAAGTCATAATAACTTTAATTATTATTAGAATTTACTGTACCTAGTTTTACCTGAATGCAACCACCCACATCTAATTTTAGCCATGAATAAATCGAATACACCTAAGTTTAACCAATCACAATTAGTTGCTTCTAGTGGTAGCCGTACTTCGACTTTTAGTTGTGACACATATCGCAACAAAAAACTCATTTTACTGTTTGTATAATAAAACAGTGCGGGAGTTTTTCTATTAGAAAGAGATTTTATGGACTAATATAAATTACTAAACAAATAAGACAATAATTGTTTATATTTGATATCATCCACCAAATCCACTTTCAGCTCAGAGCAAGATATTTTTTTTTATTTCATAAAAAGTTACTTCCACACTAGGAATTTCTCCTGTATCGTGGGGGCTCTTTACATAAGTAAATTGCATAAGCACAAACATCCAGACTCAGAACAATTATTTGTAGGTTATACAAAATCCATGGGGGATTCGAACTCGCCCTCAGTGCTGCAACCATGAAGCAAATACAAAGAGGAGACGTAATTAAATTTCACTATGTAACAACGCGTGACAATTTGCGGGATGAGGTGATGCAAAGCCCCGCCCACTTTACACTAGCTACATCTACCGATAAATAGTAAAACTACTCGAATCTTTCCATATCGATGTTGCAATGTAGCTTAGATACCTTGACGGTAGATGGCGGCATGTCCACAAAGTGTATGTAATAAACTAAAAAATAATATTTTGGTGATTAAAATTTCTTTGTCTGAATGTAAAACATATTTCAGCACCTTCGTATGATTATTTTATCATTACTGAGCTCTACCTACATATACCTTTATATTTTTAGTTCACAGGACACAAAGTGTCGCCATCTAGTGTGGAATATATTTAATTATATTTGAAAGCCGACGCAAAGAGATTTTTCTAGAACTATTTTAATAAATTAGGTGTAAAATTACTTACAAATGAAATGTGATGCCATCCATAGCATCGGAGCGTCTATCTCATGAAGCAAATACATTCAGACAAAGAAATTTTAATCGCCAAAATAATGTTTTTATAGTTTTCATAATAATTTTGGGAACAGGCCGCCATCTATCGTCAAGTAAACATCATAAAAAATAACAAAAAGACAGGGCCTCAATTAGAATTCAATTATTTTACCCAGTAACCCAACATTCAATATTAAAATGAAGGAAATTGTACTAGGCTGATTTTTACGAAATGTTTAACTTATATTTAAGTGACATTCTATATGCAAAGAATCACTTAAATACAATTTAAATATGTTTATCATTTCGTGAAAGTCAAAAGTCTCTTTGAAACTAAATATTCTATGTTCAATATTAAGTAGGATATTTAATTTGGAACTAAATATCCTACTTATCTCACTAATATTATAAAGGCGAAATTTTGTGTGTTCTTTCTGTCTCCTTGAGCTTATTCCACACTAAGTATGTACTGTGTAATGTGTATGTGTAATTTTTTCACGCAGAAACGGCTGGACTATTATTTATGTGTGGGTTATACTACTTCTACTTATACTGCCTCGTTGGTCTAGTGGTTGCAGTAGTGTGACTGTTGATCATGAGGTCCCGGGTTCGATTCCCGGGTCGGGCCAAAAAATTAGTTATTGAGTTTTTCCATCAAGAAATTCTCAGTAGCTGCCCGGAGTCAGGAAGTTGGCGGTGTTTCACCCCCGTGCCTCGGAAAGCACGTAAAGCCGTTGGTCCTGCGCCTGATCTCTCTCCGGTCGTGTCGGTTTACCGTCCCATCGGGCTATGAGAGCGAGGGAATAGAGAGTGCACCTGTGCTTGCGCATACACTTGGTCACTATAATCCTGTTCTGCGCCGATGGCTAATCTCTGTTGAGACTGGCCGCCGTGGCCGAAATTCGGTCTGGAGGACACATTATACTACTTAATATCTCTGAGGGAGAACAAATAATAGACAAATTATTATAATTAATATAATTTTATTTACAAATCAATTAAAATATAAATATTTTATTCCAAATTAGGCATCCGAATGCACTTTTTGAATGCCAATCTAAGAATATTAAATTGTATTTAAGTGATTCTTTGCATATAGAATGTCACTTAAATATAACTTAAACATTTCGTAAAAATCAGCCTAAGTACAATTTCCTTCATATTAATATTGAAAGTTGAATTACTGAATAAAACAATTGAATTCTAATTACGGCACTGTCTTTTTGTTATCTTTATGAGGTTTACTTGACGATAGAATACGGCCTGTTCACATAATGATTATAAACTATAAAAATAATATTTTGCGATTAAAATTTCTAAGCCCAGACTTCAGAATGTGAAATTATTTTATTTCTTTTAGTATCTTTTTTTTAGGATAAGGTTGACAAACGAACACAGTCCACCTGATTATTAGTGGATTCTGTGGCCCATTGAGATGTCATATATCCTCAACTAAGAATCAAAATTCAAATGCGTTGTCACCCCTGAGAACTAAGATAGAATGCCTCATTTCCAGTAAAGAGTCTCCGGTTCTCTACGCTCACCATACAAATCACTGTATTCTTTGAGAGTGTGGTCCGTCTCCGGTCGAGCCAACCCATTTGTACTACTACCATTATTAAGCTGTAGCGTGGCTCTTCCACGTAAAACACGTTTCAGGAGCGGTTTACGATAGTACTCGAATGGTGGATTCTCCCTAGTTTCGCAGACCTTAACTGTTGGTTAAACTACTGTAACCTTTAATAGTCAAGTTACACGCTTTAAATTTAGATTGTATATTAACCGTTACAGTCTATTAAAGTTCACTGATAAACATAGCCCCCCCCCCCCCATACATTTCTAGATAGGGGGGATATTTGGCATAGTTGCTACGCTTGGGAAGCAAGTTGGCAACCGCAGTTTTATTTTTGGTCGTTATTAGGAAGACACTGCTGCCCATCTCCTGCTTTTTATAAAATGAAAAGAAATAAACATTATCGTCATTTTATTTATTACTTAAATAATATGATCACTGAAGTTAACAACCGCCCGCCACTTTGGTGGTCTCTTCAACTAGCACTCGACAGTCAGTACACAATAAATAACCAAGTCTGTCAACGTCACAACTCAACACGCAGTGGCGCCATGTTCGTCCTCTATGTGCTTCTTGAAATCGATTCGCGAGCTGGATTCGAACCCGCACGCCCCGCAAACGAGTACGTCCGCTGCCTCCACCTCAGCGCTGTTTAGGAATACCTTATCTGCAAAACATGTAGAATAAAGTCAAATGAGTAGTCTCTCACGATATTCGTATTTATTATAATAATCCATATTATACAGGAGTAATGGCTTATAATACAATTACAGACAACCTGGAGTTCAGTTTAGAAACAGTTTCACTGTGGTCTCGAGTTCGAATCCCGAGTCAGGCTAAAACCAGTTAGGTTTTTTCCTGTCAAGAAAATTTTAGTAGCAGTCCAGTGTCAGGACGTTGGCGGTGTTTAGCCCCCATGCTTCGGAAAGCATGTAAAGCCGTTAGTCCTGCGCCTGATCGGTCTCCGGTCGAGTCGGATAACCGTCCCAAAGAACTATGAGAGTGAGGGAATAGAGGGTGCACCTGTGCTTGCATACACACTCTGACACTTTTATCCTATCCTGCGCAGATGGCTAATCTCCTGATTGGCCGCCGTGACCAAAATTCAGTCTGGAGTTGGAGGATATTATGTGACCATCTGCGTAACAAATAAGTTCACTTTAGTACCAACTAGCGACATCTGGTGAGCGTACTATTATTAGCCATCATTGTGTGAAAAACCAGAAAGATATCATAGCCTCCGGTAGATGGGGATTTTCCAACTTAACCTTTTACCAGAGTGAAAACGCCCAGACCGGAACGGGGAACAATATTTGATATTCTCTCTAGGTGCTCACGTCTTCACGACGTTACGTCACGTCAAGGTGAATCAACCTATAGCACGCCTAGTTCAATCTCGGATTTTATATCAACAGAAAAAAAAAATAAAGAGTATATCTAAATCATAAATTGAATACATTGCCCTAATATGCAAAGTTTTTTCTACAGTATTTCAATCTTGTTATTTTCTTTCTTTCAATTCTTTTTTAAATTATGCACTTCAATTTCCTGTCCGCAATAATCTTTTTTCTATTTCCTCTCAACCGATTAACACAAATTGTCAGAAGTTTAATT
Source organism: Parnassius glacialis (assembly GCA_033319125.1). Lineage (NCBI taxonomy): Eukaryota > Metazoa > Arthropoda > Insecta > Lepidoptera > Papilionidae > Parnassius > Parnassius glacialis. Next base: position 32,070,791 of record JAVANC010000002.1, read on the forward strand.
TTATGGGCTGATTAAGAAGAATTATGGACCGTGTGATGACGTAGGAGTTTCCATCATCCCATTTCATTCAGTGGTATCAAAAGGCCAATAAAAGCATCTTCCTGATAACAACCCAAAATAATAAAAAATGCGGTTGCCAACCCGCTTGCCAAGTGTGGCAATGGCAAACCCTTGACTAAGCATCTATGTAGGAGACCTTTATTCAGCAGGGGACTTTTAATAGGCTGTAAATAATGAAGAAGAATAAAAATAATTCATTTAAATACTTACTAGCCGATTCCTGATTTTCAACCATATGGTTTTCCTGGACATGCCTCATTAACTGAAAAAAAGGTAGAAACTAGATAAGTTACTTCGAAATTTAAACTTTATAAACATGGTCAAGTGTTGCATGTTGCGACAGGTTCAGTGAATCCGTATTACTGGTAGCAATGCATCACATCTTATCTTAGTCCGTTATTCAAAAACAATTTCGAGTTTGAAATCAAACTCTGTAATATCAAAATTTTAATGTGTAGTCTGTTCACTAAGATAGTGTCGGTACACCCGTAGGCGCACTTATTATTTTGCTTCTATTTTATTATATTTTACTGTTAAATAAATGTTTTTCTATTCTATGAATAAAATAGGATAGTATTTTACTTTTATGGTTATTGTAGTAAAATACGAATATAAATAATAAAAACAAGTTAGGTAGCAAGAACCTTTCACTGCTGCGCTTCGTTTTAAAATGCCATATTATCCTGCGTGTGGACCTTCTTTGATATCGCGGTGGAGCCTTTGACAAGATGCGGCACGTGCCAAATCGACACGACACAAAGGCGACTGATCTACGTACAGAAGTTGCACTTCTTTGATGTTGACTGCTTGCTGACGTTTTAATAGCCTGCATCGTTATTATTAATCACATAAATCGCGCACGCAAGCTAAATAAAGCTTTATCGCCGCGCGCGAGTGTCCGTATTACTTTGCATCTTTTCTCTTTATTACGTCACAACGGACGTTCCGTGATTACTAAGGGTTGTTAATAAAGATTCAAAAAATACGTTGTGAAATTGTAAGTTACTTGGGTTTTTCTGACAAGAAATTCTCAGTGATCTAAGTCACCTAAGTTGTCGGTACTTCACTCCCGTGCATCAGAAAGCAAGTATAGCCGCCTGATCCCTTTCCGGTCGTTGTCGGATAATCGTCCCATCGTACTATGAGAGGAAGGGAATAGAGAGCACCTGTGCTTGCGAATAATCTTAGGCACTATAATCTTGCCCTGCGCAAATGTGTTACTTTCTGTTAAGACTGGCCGCCGTGACTAACATTCGGTCTGGAGGACATTATTATTTCTACCTGGCATTCTGTCTGTGTAGGTACCACCCTCGTACTTAATTCTGCGGCAAAGAAGCCGTCCTTGCAGTCCAGTGTTCCAGTCGGAAGGGTGTAGAGAGTTAATATAAATACAGACTGAGGCATTCCATCTTAGTCCTCAGACAACGTATATGTAGCCTTCTTTGAAGTTGGTTTGCAAGTGCCCATGGACTGCCAGTTGCCAGTTACCATCAGGTGAAGTGTAAGTTATTTTATCGCTTCAGTTTTATAAATAAAGAAATAGTATGTTCCACACAAATTTTGACATTGTAAAGATTGAGTTCGAAGTTGAGATTGTCTTTGTATACTGGCTTTAGTCTTCAGGAGTGTCAATGCATCTGCACTTTGTTTGCAAATCAAATTGTTAATTAATTTTTTACATGGTCTACATAATATAACTGCAGCATTGCTCTAGCAATGCTGCAGTTATATTATGGTTGTAGCACAATAGGTCGGCTTGACTGAGGAAGAACCACGCTCTTATAGAATAGCAGCGTAAAATAGCAGTTTACTGTTGCCGGGTTTCGTATGGTGAGTGTAGAGAACCGGAGACAGTTTTAACTGGAAACGGGGCATTCCATCGTAGTCCTCAGGGGTGATAACGCATATGCATTTGATTGTTAATCGAGGATAGATGTCTATTGACCACAGCATCCACTTTCTATCAGGTTGACAGCGTGCTCGTTGCACCCCCATTCTAAAAAAAGATAGCGTGCCAAGCAACCTGTGAATGCGTGCAGCCTCTGAAGGGGCAGCGCGCACACTGCAGCGTGATGGAGGTGGCGCGCCAGCCGCCGCGCCCCCGCCCGCTCCCGCCCCCGCCCCCGCCGTGCTCAGCGGCCTAGAAGCAGTTGCAATTATTCTTTATGGCGACTCTTCACGTTGGCCAACATAGTGCCGAATATGTTGGCCAATACCAATAGCCATCGTGTAGAGCGGGTGTTTTTGCTTTACGTTGGTATGTATTGGAATGATGGCCCCACAAGTTGGCGCGAGATCCGTGTGGTGTCGGTTTTTTACAAAGGATCAAAGGGTTGTGGCAGAGTATTGGCCGCCGCGTCCACACGTTGTGCTCACGTTTAGTTTGCTACGACCTCCCAAAGTGATTGCACGCACCTGATTTAAATTTTATTATCACGCACCGTAACTAGTGTCTCCAATATGGCAGTAACAATGAGCAATGAGGGAACTTTTCGCTTTATAGAGCTCTACCAAGCCGAAAATTGTTTGTAGAAAAAAAGAAATAAAATTTCTTTTTTTTCCATTTCTTTTTGATCAACCTATTCTTATACACATTCACGTAGTAGCGGTATGCTGTGAATAAATAAACCGCAGCAACCGTTAGCGCCTCAATATCCATTTTAATAAATTCGTCTGCACAAACCAGAACGACCTTCCAACGTGTGGACGCCATTACAAACTCTTGGCTAATATCTTTGCCAACACATTCGCCACTATGTTGGCCAACGTGAAGAGCCGCCTTTACGTTTATATTATACAACTTAATAACAATACAAATAAGAATAAATTATTTTCAAAACGATTTTGGCAATGATTTTAAAATGTAGTCACACACATATAGGATTACCAGGACCTGAAATTGTTGATCTGGCGTGTTTGCCACGTGTTGTCACGAGATCGGAAATAAATAATTTTGGATATTATAAACTTATTATCATTTATGAAAATTATGTGCATACTTATAAGTTAAAAACATTTATTGAACAATTATTAATACAACAAAAAATACATTTACAAGTGTTGCACTGCCAAATATTTGTTTTAGACGTTTTCAGTTTTCGATTGTTAAATTTAATTAGGTAGTGTTTTCGCATTCGGATAAACAATTCTATCAAAAAAAATTAAGTACACATAAGCAGGACCGTCATTTGAATTCAACTTTACTTAGTAACGCATATAACAGTAATTCCCATTATTCATATTATTAGGCACTTAAAATTTGTCAAATAAGTAGTACCAAAACACGCAAGTGTCAACCGCATGTATTGTACAGGAGACTTAGCGTAATGCGCATTGCACAAGGTCGCGCCGCCCCCGCCCCGCAAGACCCCCGCCGTTGCTATGCACAAGTACATTAGTTTCCCAGCTGTTAGACTATTTTTAAACTGTGGTAATGGATATTCTTACACCATCACCATTCGGTTTATGCTACAGAGCGTGCCAAAGAAATATACATACATACATACACTCGAAAAATTACCTCCTCGTTCAATCGCACTGTTGATCAGCCTGTTCACATACCTTATGTGCTGTGAGCTCCTTTATTGCGTTACAGCGGAAGTCGCAGAACTTGCAGGAGTACAGGAACAGCTTGAAGTTTGGCGAGGCCAGCATCTCGTGAGGAGGCGGCAACTCGCCGCGACGTCGACGACCCCGCCCACGACCCGATGAGCTCACCGAACTCACTGAACCCACCGAGCTCACTGTGCTCGTCGAACTAGCCGAGCTCACCAAACTCACAGAGCTTACTGAACTCACCGCAGTTAATACCTGGTTCCTGTAATTATGGTGTTGAGGAAAATACCTATTAGGATTATTTTTATTTTTATAGTTTATATAGTTTATCCCGAACAGATATGTCAGCCCCATAATCATCATCATTACAGCCCTTCACAAATCTTCAGAAGTGGACATGGCAACACCCCCCCCCCCCCCACCCGGAACACCACAAAGCAATGGCCTGAGCCAACTGGATCTATCGACTTCCTGCTTATATTACCAGGTCGTCAGTCGTCTAGTGGGTGGTAGCTCCACATTCGCCTCCCGGTTCAAGGCTGAGAACCTTTCTTTCCCATCGGTTGTCAGTTCTTTGAGCTATATTGCAGACTCATTGCCACTTCAGCTTACTAATCCGTTGGGCTACGTCGGTAACGTCAATACAAAGAGTGCTCATTAGTAGAGAGTAAAACTGAATATGTTTAATTGAATTCGCAGCGAATAGCCTGTCACGTATAGCGAATTCTTAGGCACTCGCAGCGAGTATTCGCTATGTGTGACTCCTTCACTTGTTCAATTTGTTCATCTCCAATCAAGATATTGCAGTCTGTCACTGCCTCACCCCTTTCAAACACCATCACTTTCGTCTTCTTTACATTCATCTTCATTCCCTTTCTAACAAAAGCTCCACGTGTAGCAGTTACCATCTCCTGCAACTCCTCGGCCGAAGACGCAAGTAATGCTTGGTCATCAGCATAGAGAAAACATTTGACGAGTAACTCATTCATTCTCAACCCACTTTCATTCTCTTTTAAATCTGTCAAGCAATTGTCCTTGAACATATTAAACAGCTACGGTGACGCTACACATCCCTGTCTAACACCTTTTTCGATATTAAACCATTCAGTGTATGCCCCGTTTATCTTTACACAAGCACTAGAATCCCTATAAGGAGATTGCAATGCTCGTATGAGGATACTGCTCACACCGTTCACGGACAGTGCTGACCACATTGAGTTATATGTACTACGTACTAGAGAAGCCCTTCCGAACATTGACTATGTTCAACTGAACTGTAGTGCAGTCCCTGCAGTCCATACAAACTAAATATTGTGTAAATTGAAGATTTGTGAATTCCATAAAATAATTATTATTACATTTTATTTAGAAATATGTTTGTTTAGATTAAATTAAGACATTTTATATTAAATTCTTATATTTATTTTATATCAATATCTTATTTTATATCAAATTAGTCTTCGCTCATGCGCGACGCGACTACTACTCCCGCGCATGCGCGAAGACATAGAGTAGGACACAATTTTTGTTTGGAATGGCTTCTCTAGTACGTAGTACATATAACTTGATGGCTGACCACAATTCATTCCTCATCACTCTATCAATAATCTGGTTTTAATATCAATACATATAAGATATTAAGAAAATAAAAAGTAAAAAACACTTTCCCGCCATTTTTTAATTCTTTTTCTGCCAAAATTAATGAATCTAACGAAGAAATTCGATACATTCTGAAGTTTTGTTACATACGTTTATGTTCAAGCGTTTTCAGTCTGGGAATTTTGACTTCAAAAATGCAGCTCGCTCTGGTCGCCCTCATACAGACAAAATCGATGCCACTTTTAAAAAGTGGAGCAAGATTTACATATTAGTAGTTACGACATAGCGGAGGAATTGAGGATTGACCACAAAAGAGATTTGAACCATTTGAAAAAGTCTGGCTATACAAAAAACCATGATATTTAAGTACCACACGAGCTCGCTAAAAGAAACCTAATGAATCGTGTACTCATTTGCGATTCTCTCTTGAAACGTAGTGAAACCGAACCATTTTTGAAAAGATTGATCACTGGTGATGAAAAGTGAATTAGCTACAACAAGAACATACGAAAAACATTTTTTTTTATAGGATAAGGGTGAAAAGCGAGCACACAGTCCACCTGATGGTAAGTGGTTGCTGCGGCCCATAGACATCTACATCTATCCTCTGTTATAGATCAAAATGCAGATGCGTTTTCACACGTGAGGACTAAGATGGAATGCCTCATTTCCAGTAAAAAGGGCCTCCGGCCACCTGCACTCACCAAGCGAAACGCAGAGGTAAACCTCTACCTCACGCTGGTACTCTGTGAGGTCGTGGTACCACCCCTGTTCGAGCCGGATCATCCATGCGACAGCAAAAGCTGCCGCCTCGCTCTACCACTGTTAAAAATCATGATCAAAGGGTAGTCAAGCTCCACAGACTGCAGCGAAACCCGGATTAACACGCAATAAGGTGATGCTGTGTGTATGGTGGTATTGGAAGGGCAGTAGATTACCGCCGGGCAAAACCATAGATTTCGGATCTCTACTGCCAACAACTAATCGAGACTCGAGCAAGAAATTGAGACAAATCAGCCGGAATTGGTCAACAGAAAATGAGTGGTCTTTCATCATGATAACGCCAGACCACACACTATGTTGTTATGAAGAATACACATAAAAAAACATACAGTCCAATTAAGTACTGTGTTTTTTTTAAGTCTGTAGAAAACATTATCCTCCTTCTCGAGCAGTCGAGTAAAAAGTAATGACATTTCATATCACAATTATATAATTAAAATGTGTGTTAATCTAAACACGAACTTAAATACATCTGATCTTGGTTAAAGAGGATAAACATATATTATGTCTATAGGCCACAGCATCCACTTACCATCAGGTAGATTGTGTGCTCCTTTGTCACCATTATTCCTATAAAAAGTTTATAACCAAATTTATTTACGTGGTATATATTATATAACTCACTTTGCCTTTTGCAGCGCTTTAGCTTTTTCTAATATTTCAGCTGCGGACGGTGCAGGTTTCTGAAACAATTAAAATACATAATATTATAATATATTATCGTTAGTAATGTATAACAAAATTCCTTTTTGTTGCATAAGAGAATGCATCACACTATCTCTTCCGATGGGTGAAGCAAAAGACAACTAGGGAATCTGTAACCTCTAACCAAATCTAACCGCGGCGCGTTCAGGTATAGACGAGTTGTATGCGACAAGCGCACGGGTATAGACAATAAGCTATATCTACGCGTACGCTTTCAACATCGCGTTCATGTTCATTTTGTGTTTCAACTTCCAGTTTGTCTTGCATTATGCGCTGTGCCATAAGACGCATGCAGCTTATCGTCTATACCCGTGCGCTTGTCGCATGCAACTCGCCTGTACCTCACGCGCCTCTGTTAGGCAAACCACGAAGATTCGTAATTACATATCTTCTGTTCCGGACCCACTCCTTTTTATTGTAACTTTTTGATGTTCCTTTGAGAAGTGTGACTTCAAGCTCTTTATGTTGTTTTTAACCATTTTTTCATCATAATTATATTTTTGGCTCGGATAAAACAACGCGTCGTTTCATTTTATTTTACATGTGTAATCTTTGCGCTTGTGGTGCCCCAATACTTGATATGTACGATGATCATCGATAAATTCTAATGTTTAAATTTGTCTTCCGCAATTTTGTTTACTAAAATGCACGGAACGTTGCATGCGAACCCACCGGTGATGGATCAGCTTTCGCTAGAGACATGCACTGTTGTCGAACTAGTTTTAACGCATGCGCTATGGTTGCTCAGGCATTCGTTAGAGGGAGACGCAAGATAAATAGGAAAGCGCACTGACGTAGACATACCAATAAGCTGCATGCGTCTTATGGCTCAGCGCTTGACACAAGACGAACTGAAAGTTGAAACGCGGAATGAACATGAAAGCGAAATTGAAAGCGTAGTGATGTAGACATAGTTTATAAGTACTAAGTAGACATGAAGCAAAGCATGAAGAAAGCAAAGAGACACATGTCATTCATGTTTAAAAGATCTACAGTGAATGAATACAGACGAATATGTAAACGCGTCGTACTCGTCCACGAATTATTCGGCGAGTTATTCGGAGAGTTTTTCGTCCGATAATCTAAACTCGCCATAAACCAATACGGCACAGAGCCGTTGTCACACAGGAGGGTCTTGAAAAAAGTAAAAACCGACATCAAAGAACAAAAAAGAATAAAAATGGTAAATTTAAAATTTTCTACAAACGACATCAATATGAATATAATTTATTGTTGATTTTTTTAAAACCCCTCGATCGATTTCGATAAAATTTAAATGAGACCACCTGGGAAATATACCCTTTGAAACAAAAATATAATTTTCGAAATCGGTTCAGGCGTCTTTGAGTAATCGGGTAATATAAATAAAAGATTCCGAAGAATTGAGAGCCTCCTCTTTTTTTGAAATCATTTGAAAAAATAATTTCCAAATAATTTAATAACTTCTGAAAAAGTTTCAACTTTTTGTTGTCACATATTTACTCAAATAAAATATTATGTGGTCACAAATTTACTCAAATATGTGACCACAATTATGACTTATGAATATATTATTACATTTAATTAAAATGTGATCCAAAAATACTATTTATGTTAAAAGAAAAAGTGGTTATATACATGTGCATAATGGAACAGTATGATAATGTTATTTTAATAAGAGAAAAATTACCAATGGCTGTGGCTTTTTCAATGGAGCCTGTTGGAGAAACACCAACGGTCCCTGTGTTCCATCCACCATCACATATGTCTCCTGACTTTCCTGATCTGCAAAAACAATCGAACGAAACAAATCATCAATCTCTTCTTCGTGTGTAGGTAGAGTTAAAATTTTATTTTAGAGATTTTATTGCAATTTGTAATGTAATAAAAAAAAATCTATATATTAATAGGTGAAAAGTTGTACTCCTTTTTAAACATACTACGCGCACGAACGAGTGTGAGGAGATTTGGAATAGTTAAAGTTTATATGGAGAAGGATTGCAGAAAAGTAAAATTTAAATGTAATATTTGCACGGATACATTAAATTAAATAATGTCAAATACATAATAGTCTATTGTTAAACAGTCACACAGAGTAGAGATTGTCGCGAAAGAATTCTAAAATGTTGCCAACAAATAATTACTAACAGATTGACCGAAGGATCTATCAATTTTATGTGATTTCAAATGTTCCTTTTTCCAATGGTCCTAAAACACCAGCGTTAATGGACTCAATGCATGTTTCTTCATCCAGAGGGGTCGTACACCGATGCGTTTGCTAAATAAAACGAAGCTACCACTCTAACTCATCGGTTGTAAGGAACGAGCACGCCTGGCCCGCCCATTGCCACTTCCTTTAACCATGTATTATACTAATATAAATTTATCAGTGGCTGGTTACTCACTGCAGCAGGTATTTTAAATTGTCCCCAGTCACGGAAAAGTTAAGAACTAATAGGCTAGCGTGGTTGGGCATATTATGCAAAGGGAATTGAACCATGTAACAAGAAGAATGTTGGCTTTGAAAGTAGATGGATATACGAGTACAGAGAGGCCTAAGTAAAGATGGATGATGTACGTAAGAAAGGACCGAGTGAAGTGATGAGGAAAACACGCTGTACCGAACCCAAACAACTTGGGATATGGCTAGGAAGTAAGGTAGGTTAGGTAACTATACGATGTAGTTTAAAAATGTCCACTATATATCGTCCAGTGGGAGTTGTAAGAGGCGACAGAGGGCAATAAACCGGGAGATGGGCAGCAGCATTTTCTTAATAACAATGTGGCGAGTTTTACACTTTATTTGTTGAAAGTTTTAAATATTAATATTTTATACATAAATTTTAAGTTATTATCAATTATTATTCTGTTACTTATTAAGGTTATTCCATCGTTAATAAAAATGCGTAAATTTTGTATGATATTACCTATTAAGTTATATAATATAATATAAAAGTAATATAAATTAAATTATGCACAAGCAGACACGCGCCATGCATTTTTATGTATTTGCATAATGAAGAAATGTAAAACTGGTTCGGTCGCTGCGTCCGCGCCTTCGGGACAGCAGATCGCCAGTTCGTCCGCTTCCGCGTTGCACGTCATACGTATCCCATACCCGTTGTCTGCCTAATACCCAAGCTTACGCAGTTCGTATAGATAAATTCTTCCTTGTACATATTACTGTGTTCCTGTCTACTCATTTGTACCTTCTGTATTGTGCTGTTATTGAACTTTATTTCTGTGTGCCTAGCGCAATAAAAAATATAAGTGTGAGAAAACGGACTATTTATTAATCAGCCCCCATACGCACTTACAAATAAAAAACTGTGGTTGCCAAACCGCTTGCCAAGGGTGGCAGCTATTGTGATTATTCCCCTAAGAGACAATCTATGGGGAGGTCGAAAGAAAGTAGAGGTAGAAATGAGAAGGCTCACCGTCGGCATCATCGCTAGCTTGCAAGACGCATGCAACCGTCGCGTCCACTTCATTACTCTCCGAAGAATCCACATTGGTTACAAGCTGGTAAGATTCCTGGCCATCCTCGCATCTGTATATAAAAAATCATAATATGATTCAGTTGCATATTGCATTATGGTTCGGGGTTATGCGAGAATATTCCCGAAACTAGGCATTCCAATATTTTTATTGTACATGGTAAAACCATGCTCCAGCTATATTAATAGTATAGTTGTTGCACGAATGGGTCGGCACGATCGGGGAAGGACCACGCTCTCACAGAATACCAGCGTAAAATTACAGCTTAATGCTGCTGTGTTTCGTATGATGTGTGTAGAGAACCGGAGACCCTTTTTACTGGAAAGGAGGCATTCCATCTTAGTCCTCACGGGTGACAACGCATTTGCATTTTGATTCGTAGTCGAGGGTAGGTGTAGATGTCTATGGGCCACAGCAATCACTTACCATCAGGTGGACTGTGTGCTCGTTTGTCACCCTATCCTATAAAAAAACCACGACTGTTAACGGCATCTTTAAAATTGAGTAGCGTTTTAGTATTGGGCCATTAAAGTGAGGAAAACCAACCTGACAAGTGTCAAATTGAGTAGGTCCACCATCATGCCCTTTCCAGAGTCCAATACTTGCATGTACTTTAAGTCACCATCGCCGCTGTTCTCTGACCCCTCAGCCAAAACATGTTCTTCCACATTATCTAGCTGAAATATGAAAATATTAACTTAAGAAAAAAATAACTTGTCTCATAATTGCCTTCTGAAAATAAGTTTATTAATGCATTTATTACGATTGGATTTCTTTTGTTTTTAATCATTTGCGCGGAACCCAATTCTTTTTCTAAAATAAAAGTAGCCAGTCACTCTTTATAACATCAACTATCTGCCAGTGAAGTCCCGTCATAATCGACCAAGCCATTTTAGAGATTAGCCGGAACAAACACAGACAAACAGACAACATTTTTAAACATTGTTTCTTGTTATAGATACCGTATATACTTTTGACATTACACAGCAACTTCAACTTTATTTATTTGTATAGATTATGTAAAGCGTCGCGATTTGCAGATTAGGCGTGGCTTAGAAGTGCTTATTTTTTAGACGTTACCGTTACAGCCTACTAACAGTCGACTGCTGAACATAGACCTCCCACATAGATTGCCATAGTTGCCACGTTTGGCATGCAGGTTGGGCAATTTCTTATTCTTAGTAGTTATTGATTTGAAGGGATATTAATAAATTGTAGATACTCATTGGATAGTCAGTTTATAAAATTATGTGACACACCTATACTCACCTTATGGACTTTTTCATATGGATTCACCTCGACAATTTGTAATTGACCTGAAAATTACAAACACCATTGTATATTTATCATGACTTACTTACTTATGAATAGGCAGGAATAGTTGAGATGGTTGCGCTTGCCGTGCATTTCAAGCAGCGAGCACACAATACTCTGCAGTACAACACCGTGTTTGTCATGAACCCAACGCTGTACACTCCACCGAATGCTCTCTATGGAGGCCTTAGTAAGGCGTAACCCATTTCGAAGTCATGTGTCAGAATACTTTGTATTCGGCCTACGGCGAATAAACATATTCCGGGTTGTGAGAAAATCCAAAAAAACAAAATGGACGACGCGGTCGCTCCGTATTTCATAAGTGTAAAATAATGATTTGTTACATTTACTTTATTTTTTATTCACACTCAAACATCAATAATCTCAATCCTTATAAATGTGGCACGGATATTTCGTGTTAAATTAAAAAAAAAATTGTCGTACTTCAATCTATATTGAACACACAGAATGTACGCACCGACTGAAGTCAGGCCGGGCAAGCGAAGTTATCGCGATAAAATCCTTTGATGTGCGAGTGTTTACCAACAATTGAGCGAAGTGTCTTCGGCTTCGCCCGAGGTGCCGGAGCCTTCGCCACGACATCGCGGTAACTCGAATATCCGCGTAATAGTGTGTAATAATAATGTGTTCGCCCTAGGCATTAAGGTAAGGCCTCAGTGTGTGTTAGGTGTCTCAGCGTTATGAGGGAAACACCTCGCTACGCCACTTGTTCGACCCGGGATTCGAACCAAAGACCTCAAGATCAGTTGGCGGTGCTTACTACTCGACTAACAAGACCGTCAATATTTAAAATTGAATAAGCCTACCCATAGAAACCTCTAGAAAAAAGATCCAAGAGAGGAGTGATCCTTAATGCGAGCTCTCAAATTCTGCCACTTTAAGCACAAGCTGGCAGACCTTTTTATAGCATAAGGGTGACAAACGAGCAAACAGTCCACCTGATGGTAAATGGTTTATGTGGTCTATAAAAATCTAAGTACATCTATTCTCAGAATCAAAATGAAGATGCGTTATCACCGCTGGGGATTAAGATGGAATGCCTCATTACCGATAAAAAGTGTATCTGGTTCTCTACACTCACTATACGAAACACTGCAACATTAAGCTGCTATTTTAGGCTGGTATTTTATGAGAGTGTGGTCATCTCCGGTCGAGCCGACCCATTCGTGCTGCAACTACTATATGAATAATGACACAATTCAACATTTTAGCCAAAAAAAAAACATTTTTATTGAAATAATTACCATCTTTAAATTCCGTCGATAACAAGTGTGAATTTGAAGTCTCTTCATGTTCCTCATCAGACATGATTTAGTAAGCCTAAAAATTAAATACAATTAAGTCATTTTTGCTCTAAGAGTAAACTAAAAAACATAAAATGAATACGTTATAATTTATAACTATGTTTTTTTTTATAGGATACGGTGACAAACGAGCACACAGTCCACCTGATGGTAAGTGGTTGCTGTGGCCCATAGACATCTACATTTATTCTCGTTTGCAAATCAAAACGAAGATGCGTAGTCACCCGTGAGGACTAAGATGGAATGCCTCTTTTCCCGTAAAAAGGGTCTCCGGTTCTCTTCACTCACCATACGAAACACAGCAGCGTTAAGCTGCTATTTTACGCTGGTATTCTGTGAGAGCGTGGTCCTTCCCCGGTCGAGCCGACCCATTCGTGCTACAACTATACTACTAATACAGCTGCAGCATGGCTCTACCGCGTATAAAAAAAATGTAGTGATGGAGTTAGAATATCCACATCCCATATCACCCCGTATGAGGCGACAAAACTGACCCAGAAGATGGACAGCTGCATCTCCCTGATAACAGCTAGATAAAAATTAAAAACTATGTTACTAACCTGCTTGCCAAACGTGACAACCATGGTAAAAACCCCCCCGTATGAGATGTATGTTCTGCAATGGACTTTTGATAGACTGCAATGTTAATGATGGTAATACATTAATTGGGTAAGTAGGGGGAGCATTTCCCCAAATATTTATTTTACCTGCTCTTTGTGCACCCTGGCAATTAACCAAATAGGCTTTGGCCATTGACAAAATGGCGGTATATCAATTCGCTTTTCAATTCGCGCAATTCGAATTTCGAATTTCAAAATTCGAAATTCGAATTGTCAACTAATAAAACGATACTGGGTTTTACATGATTCTACTATAAAATGCCATTAATCCAAAAGACTTTCTCAATGATATGTCTTAAACTTAAGTCTACTTTTTTCCTAATTTGCCCCTATTTTGATAGCCCTGTAACTTTTTTTTATAGAATATGGGTGATAAAACAGCGCACAGTCCACCCGATGGTAAGTGGATTCTGTGGCCAATAGACATTTATATTTATCCTCGATTGTGAATCAAATGATGCGTTGTCACCCTTAAGGATGACATACCTCGTTTTCAGTAAAAAGGGTCTCCGGTTCTCTACAGTCACCATACGAAACACAGCAGAATTAGGCTGCTACTTTACGCTGGTATTCTGTGAGAGCGTGATACTACCTCGGTAGAGTCGACCCATTCGTGCTAAAACCATAATATAGCTGCAGCGTTGTTCTACCACGTAAAAATAACTATTTATTTGATAATCAAATGAAAAAGGAATTTTGAAATTGTTATATTTTCAACTGAAGCTTTTGCGAGAATTTCCACCAAAAAATTCACCGTCGCGCCGGCGGATTGCGGTTCCTCTATTATTGTTTAAATAATGGTTTGAAATGTTAAATAAATAAAATTGTGCGATTTTGTGTATTAAATGTCTACGCATGTTAACTATTAGTGGAAACGATGAAACAAGTGTTTTGCTAATGATGTCAACCTCAAGATAATGTCGGCTTAAGTGCCTTGAGATACTATCGTTATCTACTGCCTACTGCAAAAAGCACACTAAAAGCATACTACTAGTGTGATTTTAGTGAACTTTTTGCAGTAGGAAAGCTTTAGTTCAGTGGGGTTGTCATATAAGTATTTAAACTAGCTAACATACTTGATTGTGCAGCATATACTGCAAAAAAGCTTAGAAGCGTTATTTTACTCTTTATATAATTTGGGCCATTCACTTGAACGTGAACTTGAAGTGAACAGCAGAGTCGGGAAGGGACGCCCTAGACGAAGGTTTATCGACCAAATCGGCGATACATTGAAAATGTGCCAGATAAGGAGTACCCTTAACCGACGAGCGTGTATGCGAAAATATATGGATGTAAAAGAGGCGAGAGAGGTGTGTCAGGGTCGCGCCAAATGGAAGTCCGTAGTCTCTACCTACCCCTCTGGGTGACAGGCGTGAGTGTTTGTGTGTGTGTGTATATATACAATTTGGGATAAAGGTAAATTACTTTTTCGTTTTCACCTACGATTAAGGTCTAGAAAGGTTTTTTCGCTTAGGTTTTGTGTGATTATGTTACATTATTTCATTTGAAATGACGCAGGCCCATAGGCTTATATGGTGGTGTGGTCACTCCAATCCAAGGAGGTTTTGCTTTGAAAGTACAAGTATTAGTCATAAAAACATGGGTGTCTAACAGCGAAATGTGTTAGCCTTTCGCCGGTGTCTAGAAGGCATTATTTCGTGAATATCGCAACATCTATGAATTTGCTATAAAATATAAATCTATATTTTATAGGATGCATTTAGGTGCGTGTGCGCAGGAATTACACGCTTTAATTCCTCCCTCTCCTTTCCATGATCGGACAACCAGGTAGTCGGCAGGTCCTCACCCCTTTGTTATATTATTATTATATCGACATATTCCACGCATTAGAACCAAACGGTTTGCTTCGTCTTTCGTAATGCGTACATCAAAGGAGTGGAATAATTTGCCGGCGTCTATCTTTCCTTCCGAGTAAAACCTGGGCGTCTTAAAGGCAAGAGCGTTTGTTACGCTAAGACAGTGCGATTTACCATCTAAGCCTGCATCACCACTTACCAAGTGGGATTTTGGCCAAGTACTGGCTTCTAATAAGTTAAAAAAATCATTGTTTACTTAATGATTGAATGAAAATAGGAATAATATGCGATAAGGATAAAGCAAGTTTTTCGCTACTCACCCATAGATCTCGTTTATAAGTATTTTAAAGAAAGAAAAAGCGTCAAAATTTCAATTTTTTTCTGTGCATGTTCTACAATTTTCATAGTCTTAGACCAGTGTATAAATAGTAGACATCGTGCACCCCGTAAGTCAATTGCGATAACAAGAAGTAATTCAGGGTCCGGCACATCCAGAGCAGAGTGATAATTAAGTGTGGTTCATCGAAACAGAATAATAGAGTAAATTGTTTAATTTTAAAAACTTTGTAAAACCGACTTCAATATAAATTATTAAGAATATAACTCAAAAACTGTTAGTGAGACCTTAATCAAATTTATACGGAACCACATGAAAAGGACCAGCTTTCAAATAAAAAAAGAATCATCGAAATCGGTTTACCCGGAAAAAAGTTATGAGGTACATATAAAAACATACATAAAGTCGAATTGAGTACCTCCTCCTTTTTGAAGTCGGTAGAAAATTATCCAGTAAGATTAGCTTTTAGTATCACTACAACTACAAGGACAAACATTAAGATATTGTGCCTTATATTTAAGTTAATGTAGCTTGGTCTATGGCAGAAAATACAATGAATTTATTTGTCTACTCTACAAATAATATGATGAACAAGTAGTAATTTTAAATTTTTTGTACAACCGACTTCAATATAAAATATTAAAGATAACTCAAAAACTACTGGTCAAACCGTGATTAATTATCCTGATTTATATAGGACCACATGAGAAGCACCAGGTTTCAAATAAAAAAAGAATCATAGATATCGGTCAACCTAGTAAAAAGTTCTGAAGTAACACACATAAAAAACATACAGTTGAATTGAGTACCTTCTCCTTTTTGAAGTCGGTTAAAAATGAAGTGTAGTAGATAATAAATTAAATTATTTAGGCGTAAAAAGTATACAAATAAAAAGCAGCTTTTTCATTGAATTAAATACATCTGTATTAAGAAAATTATGATTTAGTTTAGATCTATAACTTCTCTATTTAAAAGTCAACTTTTTCAGTTTACATTTTTGAAATGGATTTTATTTGCTTCATCAATTTAGCTAGTAATGTCTAAAATAAGGTGAAGTAAATTCCAAATAATAATTGATATAACTGACTTATGTAAATTTTATCAAAAACTTTTGTACGTGGTAGAGCCATGCTGCCATTATATTAGTAGTATAGTTGTAGCACTAATAGCTCAGCTCGACCGGTGAAGGACCACACTCTCACAGAATACGAGCATA
This sequence comes from Parnassius glacialis, assembly GCA_033319125.1. Lineage (NCBI taxonomy): Eukaryota > Metazoa > Arthropoda > Insecta > Lepidoptera > Papilionidae > Parnassius > Parnassius glacialis. Next base: position 32,087,599 of record JAVANC010000002.1, read on the forward strand.
AAATAGCTTAATGCTGCTGTGTTTCATATGGTGAGTGTAGAGAACTGGAGACCCTTTTTACTGGAAAGGAGGCATTTCATTGTAGTCCTCACGGGTGACAACACATTTGCATTTTGATTCGTAATCGAGGACAGATGTAGATGTCTATGGGCCACAGCAACCACTTACCATCAGGTGAACTGTGTGCTCGTTTGTCACCCTATCCTATAAAAAGAAATGGGAAAGCAGCTATCAAATAATATCATGAACAGTAGGTTGTGATGTAGCTGGGCGAATACGCTGACACATCATGCTATGACAGGGATGTTGCCCTCCACACCTTTTGCACAGAAGGATACTAAGAAGTACCAGTGTGTAATAAATAAAAATGTTTTATTTTCTTTTCTCTATAACAACAAGGTTCCACATCCTGCTCTTCACAGGATGGTTCACACCATAGTATATTACACACTTCATTAAAAGACTGCATCTTGGAGGTGATAACGCCCTTACCCACTCCCAGCCCACCCCTCAATGCCTCCTGTTAAAATGACTGTTTGAAGTTTAATTCCAAAAATGATTGATGAATGATTTTTAATAAGAAATTTTCAAGCATGCTAATAAAAGAAACTAAGTTATGGTGGGAGAAGTACAGAGGGGCATCACTACTGCTGGATCCTAAAGCAATACTGTGCATTCTTTGCATCACCACTACAAAGCATGTACCTTTTTGAGTTTGAGTTGAGTTTATATACATTTGCCTGAGCCTCTTTGGTTAATATAGTGCGAGGTATGCCAATGACACACAGAATTTATGGAAAATGGAAAACCTTGGTTATTTTGTCAAAAAAAGAAAGACTGAAATTAAAAATTTGAATGCATTTATTGTAATTATTATAGTAAAATATAACAGATTTTTTTTAAAAATGTTTTGTTATACGGTTTATGTAGAAAACTTAACCTATTTAGACATTTCGATTCCCAAATTCTTGTCTATATTCAGTCGATAAAACTACCTAACAAATCTTTGTCGAAATTAATAATAAATTTGTTTCAAAACTAAACACCATACGTCAATGGATGATCAAACAAAATTTTCTTGCAACACTTTAACTTGGTGTTTCTATAATATTGATAATTTGTTTATTCTAAATTGCAACAATCGTTTACTTACGTTTGATGGCAACAATTCACCTGATTCCAATATTACGGTAAAGAGGAATATCGCTCAAAAGAGAAATTTATTGATTTATTTAACAACAACGTAACAAAAAATAAGTATTTAGGACGTATAGCAATTTTAGATCTGAATCATCTGATGTTTTGTGCAGTTTTGTGGATTTTAAAAAGTATCACCTAGTCCTAGTATCACAGAATATAAATAACCAGTGTGACCATTTTTAAAATACAGATCCCGCCTTACTTTGGTTAAAAACCTGCCAAATCCTGCCTAAGTCTGTAGTGAAAAATGTCTAAATACTGCCAACTTTATTTACCATTGTATTAAATGAAAAGTAAAAATACACACATTTAAATGCTATATTTTTATTAAGTTAAAATTAAACATCTTTCGTTGGTTTGAATGCAATGTAATCGTCATGCTCACCAATGCCTTGTTTAACGTGCAAGATAGACGCTGCATGTTTGTTAATAAATCTGTTTCGTGTTTTTGTTTTAATTAAATTTATTTGAGAGAATATTCTTTCGCTTGTTGAATCCACTCATATCTTTTTGATGTTTACTAGTAGCGGCATGCTCCTTTAAACTTTAAAGCGGACAGCTGGGGTGCCCATTTGCAGTTACACAGTCTGAATCTTTGGAAAAAGCTTTGGAGATCCATGATGAAAGTAAAGGGTCTTGCTCCTACTCAGCTCTATATGCTCTTCCATATTTTCGCTTCATCACCAGCACCTATAATTACTAGCGTCCACGAAATATTATTAACAAGATATCACCATGAAAGCTAATGCAATACCAAACTACGTCGTACCTCTCTTCTATGACTGATTGAAATTAACCATAGTCTTGTTTATGAATACTCGTTTTAAGATTACCAACTTTACACACAAGCTTTTAAAGTTGTTTATTGACTGTGATACAAACATAGAATAGAATAAAATGATTTTTATTAAATATTGATTATTACATAATACTTATTGAAAGTAATTTTTTTATTTACCACTGGTTCGGAAAATACCTCTGTCCTGGGAAGAACCAGCAAGAAACCCAGCGGGATTTTTTTTACAAACACATTTCACTTAACAATAATTTTGTTTATACAATTTTAAATGAATTTTCATAGAACTAGCATGGTGGCGATCACCTTATTCCCAGGGGTTATTTTCATTCTTGTATTCCTTGATATTATAATAACCCTTTTTGTACAGTTTTTCTTTAATAAAACTTTTAAACTTGTTTATTGACAAATTTTGAACATGTTCTGGGATTTTGTTGTAAAAGCGTATACATTGGCCCATAAATTAATTAGTAATTCTGTGGAGTCTAGTAACTGGCATTACAAGCTTATGTTTGTTCCTAGTGTTTATGGTATGAACATCCTTATTCTTATTAGAGCTATTTATGTTTTTATGTATATACATTACATTTTAATAAATATATTGCGATGCCAAAGTTAATATGTTTATTTCTTTAAATTTTTGTCTGAGGGACTCTTTACAATTTAGGTTATAAATCGCCCGTACGGCTCTCTTTTGCGAAACAAATATAGCTTCAATATCAGTCGCATTACCCCATAGCAAAATTCCATAAGACATTACGCTATGAAAGTAACTAAAAGTACACTAACCTAGCTGTCTCAACATCTGTGAGACTTCTACTCTTTCTTAGAGCATATGCTGCAGAACTAAGTCTGCTAATTTAGATATATGGGGGCCCCATTGAAGTTTCGCGTCAATAATAATGCCAAGAAAAGCAGTGGTATTCATAATACGAGAAATACAGGGAAATCTCCCACACGCGGGCGTAGTATATAGGGTTGCCATTTTCGGCATGTTAAGTTGCCATAATGAGATCTATTTTGAATACCCCAATACTGCCAGGTTTTATAAAACGTCAACCGATCATGCCAGAGGCTAAAATGAGAGGCCAATCCTGCCAAAATGGCGAGAACCTGCCACATATGGTCACACTGTATATAACCCTATAATAATACACGAGTAAGTGTATCTAATTGTGAATAATGGTCTCTACCAAGAGTATAGGTACGTAGTTGCTCCTATATATTATATACTTACTATGTATAAGTTTTACTATCATACCATAAACTTAGAATATACTGGCGTATAGACGAACTGACAGTCTAAAAACGCGTATGGCGTAACCAATTTTGATTTGTCACTGTATGCGTTAGCTGGTGATGTTAGTTTTACTTACAAGGACTATCGAAAAATGATTGTTAAAGAAGCGGTAAAAAGATTAAAAAAAATGTTTAGTGCACGAAATTCAATAACTTCAAAAAATTATTGAATTTTACCATGATTGTTCTAAAATAATTAAAAAAATTTCATATAACATGATCCTGGGAATAAGCTGAACCTAGCTGCGTTTTGTTGGATTTTAATTCAAATATATAAAATCCCAGGTGACTTTACCGATAAACTTAGAAAATTCCCCAAGAATCAGATCGGAAAGTTGTATTTTCGAGTTATGATCTTTGAAGAAAAATATTTACTGCCGTAGGCAGTGTCCCCAGAGTTTCTTTTTTATCATATTGTTAATATAAATAGGTAGATACTTAAGTAAGTATATACCTATTTATATTATATATTTCATAAAATGTTTTGATGGGGAAATAAAAAACAGGGACACGGAATATATAATGATTGCATTATTTTTCATATAAGTATTACTTTTGATAATTACAAACATTTAATAATTAATAATTAAATAAACTATAGAAGTTTATTTTAACATTCGGCTTAAATATAAATGTAAATTTAATAATTTAAGTAAGGAAAATTGTAGGAATCAGTTAAATAAGATTGCTCTGGTTAAAGGGCTATTATGTTTACGAAGCTTCATAACTTTTCATGTTTATATTCTTTCATCAGTCTCTGAAAAGTATAAAGTAATAATAAACTTACTATACTTTTAGCTGCAAGAATTTTAAAAACATAATGATCTTAACAAAGTAAAGTGCACCAAGTGTCTGAGGATACAGATGCACTCTCTATTCTTTCTATCTCGGTATGTTAAGAAAATGGTCACTCATTCATGGACCGTGGCAATTGCAACTTAATCTCACAGATTTATCGATCAGCGCAGCTATTACTTAACCACGAGTTCCTCTTCTCTACAACTAATGCTGTAGGGGATGAATCACGCTATTTAAGCCCTCGGCACAATGTCAAACGCCATCAAGCATGAATCGGGCATCGAGCGTTGTGAGTATCAAATACTATGGAATTTATACTATCGCGTCTCATGCGCGGGCGTCTAGTGGCACTTCAGGAGCATTACTAAATATCTATACCTAACTACACTAAAAGTTTTATAATTGTGACTTGAGAATATAATACGAAATTCCGAAGCTCCGCTTAACTCCTTTGGGAAAATAGCGTGATGCTATGAATATTGTACTAGTGTGACCGTGAGGCTGTGAAGTTGTTAAATAAAGTCATACATTTATTTTGGTTGATAAGTTGGGTTCATAATTGCTTAAATAGGATAATCTCAAGATTTTTTTATCTTTAATGTACTATAGTTTTATAATGTATAAAAACCTGTCGCTATGTTAATCTAAAGTTATGAAAGTTAAATTTTTGAAGCCTTATTATAACAATATTTTACTTACTGGTACAAATAATGTAGAAATGACTCATTTTAATAAAATTGTTTTTATTCTACTTTTTCTTTTATACTTCTCAAGTAAATGTTTGCTGCAAATTGTTAAGTTTTTGTTTGGATTCCACCCAACCCGTCCAATTAACTTTAATATTTTTTTCTAATTATAGAATCCGGAGGGAATCTGTTTGACAAACGGCAAAATAAAATTACATTTTAGAACGCAAAGAGAGGATTTATTTTCTTGTTGTGTGGGCAAGTCTATCGATTCATTATATACATTCAAGATAAATATCGACATTTATTTTGATATAGTTGAGTTAATCCCTAGCATACAAGTAAAATATATTGTATAAATATTATTTACCAAATTCATGCAAAGTATTAACAACGTGACTTTTTTCCTTGCAAAATATCAAAATTAACAAAATAATTGAAAACATTCTATATTTTAAACAGTATATAACATAAATTTTAACAAAAAATAAACGCGACATAACATTGACGACGTCTTGAGAATTTACCTGTGAAACGTGCAATTATCAGGATTATTTCTATTATTAACATGACAGTCACTCACAGAACAAGTAACCATTTTGGAAAAAAGTTACTTACTAAAAATAACCAATATTACACTAAAAATTACAAAATATCTAGGATCTATTTCTTGCGTGCCGAATTGTGCCGATATGTCATTCAAAATCGGTTACAGAGTCATGAGATTTGGTATCCTTTTCTATCTTGCATTTTGCCATAAGGAATTTTCTTGTCCCTTGCACACTATGTGGGTCTATACGCCAGTATAATCTAAGTCTATGTATCATACCCAAAGGGTATAATAAGATATACAGGAAATCATACCTCCACTCTCGTATTTCTTCCCCAGATTAGATAAGTTACGTATATATACCGTAATCTATATAAGTTACTACGTATTTTATTTATTAAATATCCTCATTGGAGAGCATAGATAAATAAATGTATTTCGTCCATAGATATGATTTATACTATTTATGTAAATTACGTTTGATCAGTGGCGGATTATCTTTAAGGCAAACTAGCTAGCGCACGGTTAAAAAGGGACGCTCGCGCATCTCCCTCACTCAATTACCACATTTTTTATTCTCGCCCAACTGTTAAGTGTATTCATGTCCTAATTATTTTATGTTATGTTTATATTTATTAAGTTATATTTACTATTAGGTTATGTACTATTTTACTATATTAAAAATTATAATATACAAATTTAGAGGAACACAAAAAGTGTGTATAAAACAAAATATCATGGATATTTTTGGCAAATTAAGTTTTGGATTTAGCTTATTATTTGTTAATTTAAAAAAAAACGATCAAATGACAAAGTTAACCAAATTAAGAAAAAAACATTTTACAGGAATAAAACATTTTTATTTTTCTATCGACTTCAAAAAGGAGACGGTACTCAATTCGACTGTATGTTTTTTTATGTGTGTTATCTCATAACTTTTTACTGGGTAATCCAATTTCGATGATTCTTTTTTTATTTGAAAGCTGGTGCTTCACATGTGGTCCTATATAAATTTGATCAAGGCTTGATCAATAGTTTTTGAGTTATTTTTAATAATTTATATTGAAGTCGGTTGTACAAAATTTTTAATTTTTAATTATTTTATAAATGCTTAGGAAAGACTATAACGTGGGTTATTATCAATACAAGTGTTACCCATCTAGCTCTTTGAACTGCTTCCAGTCTTGTTGGTATAGTCTTAATCAAGTTATCAATAAAATCTTGAGAGATTGTGTTTTATTCTTCCAGTATTGCGTTTTTAATATCTGTCATGTTAGCGGGGAAAAGATTTCTTTTCTTAATTGGTCTTCCGAGCTTATCTAATATATGCTTTATGGAATTTAAGTATGGTCAATGCGCGGGCGACGCCATAGCATTCATTTCGACGTCTTGAAGGTATTTTACAACTACGGCCGTAGTATGAGGTCGTGTATTATCATGTATAAAAACAAATCTATCTCCTATAAAATGGGGAAATGGCAATACAGTTCTTCCAAAATCTTAGTTACATATTATCGTGCCGCTGTTAGTAATCCATTCTTAATGACGCGGAATTCCGTACGTGCCTACACCGGTCGTCGCTGGCCACAGTTTTCCGTTTATGTCCCTGTCTTGCAAGTTTCTCGTATACTACTCCGGCCTGCCGATCCTCTTGACAACTCTGTGTACCATAGATTTTGATACTCCATATGTTTTGGTACACATGTTTGTGCAACTTGAGTGGCGTTTAAATCTAGAATTCTCAGTTTATTTGCAGTAACAATTCACAATTAACACGATAAACAAAGCAGTCAAGGAAAAAATTTAAACAACACCTATACCTAAATAAAATCAAATTCAAATGTAGACAAAAAATTTCGCAGTATGAAAGAACGCAATATTACGCAATAACTACCTACATAAAAAAAAAATAAAAAAAAAATAAACATTCCAAAACTTTTTTTTTATAGAATTTACTAATGTTTTGACCTGGACGTTTTTTAAATAGAAGAGTGACAAGCGAGCACACAGTCCACCTGATGGTAAGTGGATGCTGTGGCCCATAGACATCTACTTTTATTCCCGAACAAGAATCAAAATGCAGATGCGTTATCACACTGAGGACTAAGACGGAATGCCTCGTTTCCAGTAAAAATGATATCCAGTTCTTTACATTCACCATACGAAACACAGCAGCATTAAGCTGCCATTTTACGCTGGTATGCTGTGAGAGCGTGGCCCTACCCTGGTCGAGCAGACCCATTCATGCTGCAACCATAACATAGATGCAGCGCGGCTCTACCATGTTTAAACGTTAATTACAACAGGAGAAATCAAACGTTTTTTTTGTGTTTCTCTTAATTTGTCCATGAGTGTAGTTTATCGGCAAAATTAATAATTATAATTTACAATATATTTCCGTTAGAGATGCGCCGATGAGGTGCTAGCCTAGGGCGCTATCGACATTTAATCCGTCTCTGCGTTTGATGTATAAATGTGTAAATGTTAAATGATTAGATATTCATTATCCATATGGACCGTTCCGTTTTTTTTTATTGACCCAATTGCGATTGCCAAGAGACTCACATATTGGCCTACAGTGGACTGAGCCACAGTGTACATTGTATATACCTGGAACACTGAGCTGAGCATTCCCTATCCAGCTGTGCAATTAATACGGGCTGAATGACGGAAAAATCATACACTTTTTCTCGCCTAGCCCCCATCCGCTGAATTCGTACCATCCGATAAGGAACTTCATTCCAAAAACATGCGTGAGTGTCGTGGAACACTCGGTTGTAACGAAGTTACTTTTGTAGTATATTATTAATGATAAACGTATTATATTATTGATTAACAAATACAAATAAATGAATAACTGGTGTCTATTAAAATGAAGCATCATTTAAAATTAAATAATATTTATTTCATGGCAAGATAAGAAAAATTGCAAGGGAGATGGATATTATTCCATCTTGCTTCCTTATAGCCACCAAGACCGTCTAGACTACGGCAGAAGGGGTCGCGACGGAAAAGTCTCACACTTTTTGTCGCCTAACCCCCATCCGCCAAACCCGTACCATCCGATAGAGAACTTCGTTCCAATAACAAATTAATTTTAAATTATTTTGTAAATGTTGGTCACAGAAGTTGACCAGGTAGAATTTTTTCCTGATTTACGTGTAAATGGTATTAAGAAAATAATATACCAAACTAGAGTTGTTATTTTTTTTATATGATAAGGGTGACAAACCAGCACACAGTCCACCTGGTGGTAAGTGGTTGCTGCGGCCCATAGACATCTACATCTATCCTCTATTACAAATCAAAATGTAGATGCGTTGTCACCCGTGAGGACTAAGATGGAATGCCTCATTTCCAGTAAAAAGGGCCTCCGGCCACCTGGTTTTCTGTGAGGTCGTGGTACCACCCCGGTTCGAGCCGGCCCATCCGTGCGACAGCAAAAGCTGCCGCGTGACTCTACCACTGTTATACACAATTTATTTATTTATTCAGCCTAACTTATCACTGACATTTAAATATAACAATAAAGCTGCATGCACGAACAGCGATTCGTTATTTATGTTGTTTAATTTAAATAGCCACCAATAATTTTAAAAGTAGAAACTGAACTGAACGTAGATCTTTATTTCTTTTTGTCGTACCATGCCGTGAAACAAGGCTAATAATTTTCAATATTTTTTAATTTTACAATGAATCAGTCACCGGGACTCTCACTAAACCTTTCGACCTAGAATCCGATAAAGCCGGTCAGGAAAACCATTAAAGTCGGCGAACTTACGCCATAAACAAAGATTTTTTGACCAATTTAGGATTAATGGGAAGAATACTCATCGATAGGCATGATGAGTCCCTATGTTGTGTAACATATGATTGTAAGCTGTTATGGTTTTTTAAAGTCCCGCTGGGTTTCTTGCTGGTTCTTCCCAGGACAGGGGTTTTTTTTTCTGAGAAAGAGTAACTTTCAATAAGTGTCATTTTTATAATCTATCTAATATATAAAACATAATTTTTGTTTGTTCGTATTTTATTATTTTTATTGCTTGCACTTGCGCGAAGGTTATAGACATAATATAATTTACTTACAGCAGGTGGTGCGCGTGTAATACCTACAAATCTAAGATAAAGAATTATACACTATGTCTGCGACAAAAAAAACAATGAAAGTCATATATCATTCAATTTCAATGAATGTATTATCATTCCTAATTTAACAATATATTTTCTTCGGCGGTAGACGGATACCAGCTAGTATTGAATAAAAAAAATTCTGTTTCTGTTTGTGTCCTAATATTACTAACTATATTAGTACTTTTGTTTTATTGGACATCTTAAATTATTACAAGATTTATCTCGTGGTATGATCCTTAACGTCGTGGTTGGCCTTAAGGGTGGTTATTTAGAATGTAACTTAGTATGTGTTTTATGCCTATTTAGTTAATTGAAGATATTAAATAACTAATTTTTAATTTAAATATTAAGAAATCTACCAAACATTACCAAAGAAGATTCTGTTAGCGTTGGCAACTTATTAGACAAAGACACGTTACTACTTTTGAACTATCTCACCTGACTAGATTTTCCACTTCCGAGTTTGTTAAACATAAATTTACCTTAAGGGGACTACAGGAGCTAAACGCAAGTTTTATATTGCCTTAAAGTATATCATCCAATGCAGTAAACTAAACCAGAAAAATATATGATATTTTTTAGTATATATGCTAGTTAGATATTGTGATGAAAACATGATACTACTAATTTGATACGATAGAAAAAAATCACAAATATACCTCTAAAAATTTTTTTTAACGAGTAAAAACCATACTAATATACATGCAATCTTTTTAATTTTTTTGTCAAATTATTCTACAAGCAACATATTAACGTAATAGTGTTTTAATTTTTTAATAAAATTAATAGATTTTCTTTAAATCGCATTTTCTTATTTCTGAAATAATATGTATGGATGTGTGCGTAAACGCCTGTGTACCGACACTGCTGGCCGAGGCCCGATGCTATACAGACGTGTCGCTCTCTTTGTCGTATTATTTACGTAAATATTGTTTAATGTTTGTGTATAATTTTATTTTTAAATTCTTTGTTTCATGTTCATAAATATTCTTCTTTTCATAAATATTTCTCTTTCGTGTAAATATAAAATATTTTAAGTTTAGATTAATTTAAATTAAGTTAATGATTATAATTGGTAAATATGGGAAATAAAAGTGAAACCCGTTATCCGCCCAACATATGAACGAAGAAAAACATTTTATTATTACTAAATATTTATTTAAATTAAAATTAATAAAATTATTATTTAAATATTTAACTTATGATTTGGAAACGTAATGTATACCTGAGTACCTGGGTTCGATTCCAGGAATATGAAGTTAAATTTTCTTTTTTCTTTTTTATTTAAAGTATTACATATTTAGACAAATTTATTAAATACTTTTATTAATTATAACTAAAAAAACCTATTTATTTTTATAACAATAAACCTATATTTGCAGTTTGCACTCGAGAGTGCCCGGGTTCAATTCCAGGAATATGAAGTCAAATTTAATTTTTTATTTAAATATTATGTATTAAGATTAATTTATTAAATATTTTTATAAATAATAACTAAAAAAATATATTTATTTTCATAACAATAAACCTTTGAATTTAGGAAACCTAGTGTATTACAGTAGTGCATTTTGTAGAATTATGGATTTGCAGTTTGCACTCGAGAGTACCTGGGTTCGATTCCAGCAAAATGAAGTTAAATTTTCTTTTTTCTTTTTTATTTAAAGTATTACATATTTAGACAAATTTATTAAATACTTTTATAAATAATAACTAAAAAACCTATTTATTTTTATAACAATAAACATATATTTGCAGTTTGCACTCGAGAGTGCCCGGGTTCGATTCTAGTTAAATTTTATTTTTTATTTTAAGTATTACAAGTGTATAGTATGTGCCATATCGATTGAGAAAAACGGACAATGACCTCAGATATGAGCCGAGTGTCAAAAGGCGTAACTTACAAAATCTCAATTTAGATGTGATAACAATATTTAAATATTGATATTATTCCCACTTCTAGGTCAGCACATATGTTTTGTTTTTTTGTTTCTTAAATAATATTGTCTGTGGTTCCTATAAACATAGTAAAATCTTACGGTACATCGCGAAAAATGTGTTATATTTTATATTTCAATTTATGGTAAGTAACGCAGCAATTCATTTAATAACAGTTTCATATTAAAAAAATATTTGAAGCAATATAATCACCATATTGAGCTTTTGCAAATTCATCCCTTTAAAATAAACAAAACGCGCGTTACGTCAGTTCGTTCTAAAAGAAACGTGACAATGGCAGCCAGAGATGCGTCACCTTTTTTGGGCCGGTCCGCCATTTTGTTTTCATTCGTGTTCGGATAGCGCTTGCGTGTGTACGTCTCGGGTAATTCATAGCATTCATTGCATTGTTTTAGTTGAGTTTTTACTGTTAAATTTGTTATATCGTTAAGTTTTTGTTTTTTGAATCTGTTATATTAGTTTTACTGTGACGGTCGTTACTAAATCGACATGAGTTCAGGAGAATTTGGTGAAGGACCCGGTCCTTCAACATCAAGTGGAAAGAGACGTCGCCGACCCATAATAAACGTAGCAGGTACGTACAAATAGGTACAAATGCGACGACGTAGCCTTTCTATTTCTTAAAGCGCTCTTTTTATGTGACCATGTGGTATTTATTTTCTAAAACAATATGTATTTATGTGATATAGTACTATGGTAGTATATTTTTGTCATTTATTTACAGGCCCATCTTCTGGAGCACCTTTAACGTCACCAGTAAAAAAGAGAAAACCTACCACTTTGTCGGTCGGGGAACAAGAGATTATCATTAATGTATACAAATATGTCAAAAACACCTGGCCCGAAGACGTGTATCCTTCAAACGTTAATATGGTAGAAAAGGTTTCGGAGATCTCAGGAGTCAGCAAGAGCACTATATATCGCGTATTAAGCGTGTATAGAGATTCCCATAAAATACCAGAAAAGGGAATAATTAATAAAAGAAAAAAGTCTGTAATTGACAAGTTGGACGATTTTGATAAATCGGCTATAAGAGCGAAAGTGCATCAGTTCTTTCTTGCAGGAGAATTACCGACTTTAGACAAAATTTTGCTCAGTATAAATCAAGATGACCAGTTGCCAAACTTGAGCAAAACTTCCCTGCGACGTGTGTTGCGCCATTTAAAATTCAAATATATAAAGAGAAACAGAAAAAGTGGTCTAATAGATCGCCCAGAGATAGTTCTGTGGCGTACCAGATATTTGAGAGAAATACAAATATTAAGAAACGAGGGACGTAACATTTTTTACCTTGACGAAACATGGATTAACGCAGGTCATACTATGGGAAAGGTATGGGAAGACACCACAATTGAATCTTCTCGTCAATCACGGTTAGAAGGCTACTCTACTGGCGCGAAAGCCCCTTCGGGTAAAGGAAAGCGATTAATAGTTGTACACGTTGGCAATGAAAATGGCTTTTTGGAGGGATGTGATTGGGTATTTGAATCATCATCTACTGGTGACTACCATGAGAGTATGGACGCTCTCCATTTCGAGGACTGGTTTAGAAAAGTAATAGAAAAACTGCAAAGCGGCGATGTCATAGTTATGGATAACGCTAGTTACCACTCCAGACGTTTAGAAAAAACCCCAACAATGTCTTGGCGGAAACAAAATATGCAGGAATGGCTAGAATCTAAACAGATCGCATACGTGCCCTCGGACACAAAGACCCACTTAATGGAAAAAATAAAGGCAGTTAAAGATAACTATCGAAGTTACGTCACCGACGAGATGGCAAAAGAAAAAAGCATCACAGTGGTAAGGTTACCTCCTTATCACTGTGAGCTTAACCCCATTGAACTTGTGTGGGCAGATGTGAAAGGGTACGTTGCACGAAAAAATTCAACTTTCAAAAAATCATTATAAATAAAGAAAGTACTACATATAAAATGTGCCTATATATTGAAGGTTTGTAACCCCTGGTTAAACGACCGAAAGGTCATTGTCCGTTTTTCTCAATCGATTTGGCACATACTATAGATAAATTTATTAATTACTTTTATAAATAATAACCAAGAAAACTTTTGAAATGTAATTATTTTTTACAGGAGAAAAAAAGTTGAAAATATCAACACGAAAGTTAGTATTTCCAATGTGTAAGTAGGTACCTAAACTATCCTAAGCTATAATAACAATAAAAAAAACTAAATATACCTAATGTTTTTGTTAAAAGACCGCGGCTTATTGATATTTATTTTTTGATGATTATTTATTGATATTAACACCATAGAACCATAATATTTAGAATTGACATATCTACATAATTTGAAATATTAAATTTTTTGCATAGATTGAAACAGTACCACAGGAAAATCATCATTGTGAAGTTATTGATATAAGTAAATATTATCCATCGAAGCGTGTACTGGAAGACGCCTATAGTACACAGGTAATATTCATAACATCAGCCGCACGTTGTAATGTAACATGCCTAGCCACAAACGCACACACATGCACAAACACTCACACACAGACACACATACATGTGCATATATTTCTCAATTTTATATTTAATAATTTGAGAACTAGATTTTATTATCATTGTAGCACTTACAACTGTAAGTATGTACTTATTATATACCTACTATTACGGGGATTGAGACTGTTACTCCTTAACACAGGTTATTTCGTAACCTAAATTTGAATATAATATTTTATAGTTAGTACAAACGATATAATGTCCTACCCATGTACTACAATCACTTTTATATAAATAAAGTTTATTACTATTATTATATAAATAAAAATAATTTAAGTTTCATCGAATCAGTTTTATTTCAAAATCACCCACATCCTTAAATTTTCAAGTAACATTAAATTAAAATGAAAATAATTTCGTTGTCCCATCTATTTCTTTGTTAGATCTTTGTCTGGCCTGCGTTTCGTCTATTATAACCACGAAGCAAATACAAAGACTTTGTATTTGCTTCATGATTATAACACTCCGGCGTAACTTCGCTAATTCGTTAGTGTTAAACCTCACTGTCGCTAGATGGCGCTCACATGGATTGTGTAAATGTGTGCGTGCATCATTCAAGGTCACTTGGCTCTTGTAGTCCTCTTAAGTTATTTACATAGTATAATTTTGCAATAATAATAAACGTAAGTTCGCCATCGAGGACCTATTACGTATTGTTATTTATCCTTGGTACAATCAGGTTATATTTATAATCTGTGATTTACAAAGACAAAATATTATAGTTTTAAATTCGAGATTCCAAATCGCGCTATTAAAGATTTTTTACTCAGTACGTATATAACATGTTATTACAGTAATAGCAAATGGGAGGTCCCTAGCTACTACGTAAGCCGGTACTGGCAAGGATCCGGTCTACCTCCTTGCCGTCAGAATTTCTGTAAGCGGAACAAGGATTATTTAATCCTCTCTGACGAGAGATGCGGAACCAGGAAATAAAGCGTTATATAAGCGAAATAAGCCGTCAAGAAAACTGATAAAGAGAGGGATAATCCCTCATCCACACGATAGTAGCTAATTTGACTTCCTTTTTAATCTCTATAAATAGAATCAATATTATATTTCTCATTATTTTTAATTTTATCTTTGTAAAAAAGATAATGAATTTTAAATATTAAATAATTAATAAATTGTTTATGTAAACATTGATAGGCTTAAAAAGAAGTGGACCACCGATATTTATTAAAACTTTGTTATTAGAACGCTGAAAGAAAACATAGTCATTTTTATTTACAATCATATAAGAACTTGTGGTTAAAACTTAATTTTTTTACGGCAAATGTCACACATCTTAATGTCGACAAATTATCTACATTATTGAAGGACATGAATATTTGCGCAATGTAGAGTCGTCTCTACCAAAATGTATAATTAATAGAAAATTCTTATTCTATACTATATAATTAATTGTTTTTGTCACTGAAAGATAATATGGTCACACATTTCAATGTCGACAAAATATCTACATTATTGAAGGATATGAATATTTGCGCAATGTAGAGTCATCTCTACCAAAATGTATAATTAATAGTATAGAATAATTTCTTATTCTATACTATATAATTAATTGTTTTTGTCACTGAAAGGTAATTGAAACTGTAAAAAACATAAAGACTTTTTTTTAACTAGCGAATGATATACAAATATTTTCAAATTTTAGTACTAACGCCATCTATCGATGAAAGGAATACGCTTCTATCAGCCCAAAAGCCTTTTATATTACCAGAGGATTTGTTTTAATCGCCAGATGTCGTATATGTCTGAAACTGCTCTACTCTCCGCCATAGGTCTAGATGTTTTAAATACTGTATGAATGATGATGTGATTTGATACTATATAATTTTAATGTGTATTATCGGAGGCTATAAGGATTTCTTGGCTATTTCCGTAAACAACTCTTAAGCCGCCGTACAAATTAACTTAATTCGTAATATTTTTGATTTAAGTATTCTCTAGTATATTAGTAAGTAGAATATTATAGTAATTTTTTTATATATATAATTATTCTCATTCAATTTTAGGTCTTATTTTCAGTCATCGGATAAAAGTAATTCATGGGTTAAAATTAAAATAAAACATAAACAAATTAAATTAAATTACAGTTTCATGAATAAAACAGTTCAATTAGTTTTATACTTTTATATTCAGCTCAGCTCAAATTTAGGTGATTTTACATTAAATTAAAGTCTTCGCGCATACGCGACTCTACTATCTCCCACGCATGCGCGAAGACATAGAGTAGCGCACAATTTTTGTTTGGAATAGCTTCTCTAGTACGTAGTACTGGACTGGCTGGACACATCCGCAGAATGCCAAGTGACCAATGGGCCAAAGTGACATCCTATATAACATATATAACTTTTATCTGATGATCAACCCTTATCAAAGCTAATTTATCTTAAGTTTTTATTTTTTAATTTTTTACCATTCACATCATCCTGATGCTTGGCGGTCCACTACTATGCGATTTACTAGGAGCTTTCTTCATCACACGACTTCTTTGTTGAATTATTTACCACCGGAAATTTTTCCGGACCGATAATAATTATTATTATTTATTTTTCTTCACAAAACTTAAATTGTTGATCTATGTCATCAATTTAACATCTAAGTTAAAAATAATATTCTTATCTGCACAATTCAATTGAGAAGGTCCAAATCAATGATTTTTTGACATTAATATTGTTTTTTTTACTTTAATGGTTCGAATATAATTTTTTCTTTTCAGCTTTTTGTTTTACTCTCTAGCTCTTTTCTACTAGCTACAAGTTTATTTAATGTATGGATAGATGTCGCTTTTAAATGTCTCTTATTTTTAATACTTTCCATAATATTATAAGAATACATAAAACTCAGAATACAATGTATTTGGGAATTATTTGCAATTATTAATAGACAATTCTTACGGCACTCATTGGACAAAATGGGGCGTTTCCTGAATGTAAAAGTATTCCGTGATGAATCAATGGATTCTCTTGAAGCCTCTTACCAGATGGCATTGATTTATTAATTCAATGCTAGACGGCACAACATATTACCTAATTTTCAGCCTAATTTTGACCTACTGACAATCTGTAATGATTATGCTATAAGATCTCTATATTCGCCCGTATAAATCCAAATTTTTATAACAATAGTAATTTTATTATGACCAGAATAATATAATACGTTTTATGTTCTATTTGCTACACAATAGTTCAATATACATAATATTATTTGGTATGTTATAATATATTATCTCAAAAGATAAGAGCAAAAAGGAAGTCGAAGCCGCTACACCGGTATCTGTGAGAAGTACTCTCGTTTTAGGTTTAAAGAATTGTTTTATTTTATATTCCATTTTCATTATGATACCCATACATGACGACTTGAAGACGACATATTCAGATGGCGGGGGCTTATGACCGGCCCCCCGTCACGACCGGTTTACCGTGTAGCATCGGACTCCCCGACATGATTGCGATCACATTTATATTTATAACAATACCGCCAAAAAAGTTAACAGCGCGATTCAGTTCTGGCCTTATGATTGGTTAGACTTTATAACTTTCAGCTACGTGAATGCACAACGCATGCGCTACGTAGAGTGTAGAATCAAGACGGTATGTTAGCATATTATGTTAAACCATTCATATTCTAACTAGGTATGTACAGGTTTGTAATCCTACATACAAATGTTCACGTAATCAAAATATAAAAGTTTAATAACATTACCGAATAACAAAATAATTGTATTTTTAGTATCGTTTTAGAATAGAGCAGCAGAGAGTAAACATTATCTAGAGAAAAATACCATTACAGTTAAAAAACAGACATTATAGCGGTATATTAGTTATATGTAGATTGTATTTAAAAGAGTTTTGTGTTTTATTCCTACCTTACCCAAAGTTCACGTAAGAAAACATTTGATTTGATTTATTATTTTGATTTGACTGTATTCAAAAAAACACACTACCTAGAATCGAATGTATACAGTGTATTTAAAAACAAAATTATAAATTAAAATATGAAAAAACGATGAACTATAATGTTTCCTCTTATTATTTCAAACTCCTTAAACATATAACTAGTGCATAAAGGAAAAGGTAGAGTTGGAAAAAGTACAAAATTACTCATTTTACATTTTTTAATTTCTCCCACTTAAATGCAAGTTTATTCCTAGGGCTGACTCTTTGCCACCAAACGAATGCAATTTAATTGTAAGATAACCTCTCCCATGGATCACCCGTTACACTGCTGCCGCTTTCCCGCTACGTATAACCTACGCAAGTATGACGTCACTCAGTTGATTGACTAATGCTCACTCTGTTAGCAATAGCATTCACGTCAACATTATCAAGTATATTTCACCAAAATAATATGTACCTAGTGCGAAGATTAGGCAAACGAACAAACGGCTCACCTTTTCAATTTGTAATTGAAATTTCTAAAACGAGATATTTCGCACACAGACACTTGCCAGGGGTAGAGACAGTGGAGTAGCGTGCCTTCGACGGGCCCTGTATCGAAATTTGTTGGGGGCCCAAATTAAGTGTAAAGATTTTTCACAAAAGGAACAAAAACCCTCGCATTGAGTTAAAATAATTATAAGTTAGTACTAACAATTTATACTCCTAGGAACTAAGCTAGCTCAAAAATTCAAATCAAATATACACTTTTCTTGTCTTTTATTCGGCAAACTTATTTATTAAATCATTCATAGCTGAAGAAGATTTCACTTTTTCTAAATTTTCTGCCTCTATAGACAATCGTTACAAGTCTGATAACCTTTCCTGTCCCATTAGGAGTCCTTAGTCCTTGCTTACACACGTTCGGGGCCTCTGTAGCTCGGGGGCCCCGTATCATTGATACGGCGGATACGGCGGTAGCTACGCCCCTGCGTAGGGATAAGCATAAAAATACATTATGTTTCATTTACGTTCAAATTTATATACTTATATATAGAAAGGAATACTTAAGAAAGGTAGGAGTGACATTTTTTAACTCTATTTGGCCCTATATTTCTTTCTAACGTGCGGCCTTTGGCCAGATGAACTCAACGTTCCTAGATTATTGCTTAGATCAATTCGTCTCTACATTAGTTTAATATAAGAAAATTTTCTGACTTGATTATGACGTAGAAATTTTATTCGACTAACTTAACACAGCAATAATGCAACAATTCAAGTTATTTATATAATTAACTATATCAACATAATATTGACATTATCAACATAATTAATTAAAAAATATTTCTGAAACAGGAGACAGCAGCAGCATCTTTCTGATTACAGCTCAAAATAATTAAAAAAAACTGGCCAAGTGCTTGTCGGGCCACGCTCAATGTAGAGCTAGGGTTCCGTAGTTGTCCGTCACAATACGTGGGCTTCCTTGATAATGAGCATAATAAGTGAGTTCGCGGTTTGACCGCTATAACAATTAAAATGGGTCCAAATAATAATAATAATAAAAATAGACTATAACATATACTTGCCGGAAGCCGTGCTCGAAAATGACCGCGCCAGGCTCTACTGGGACCGGGCCATCATCACAGACAGGACTATTCTTGCGAATAAGCCTAATATTGTCCTGATGGACCGGGCACAGTCAAGGATATTTTTGGTCGACATTACCATTCCTTATGACGAGAACCTCGTGAAAGCCGAAACAGATAAGCTTACTAAATATCTGGACCTGGCTCACGAGGTGACCGACATGTGGGGTGGATTGCCGGCCGAAATTATACCTGTAGTCGTCTCTGCAAATGGGTTAATTCCAGTCAGCCTCTCGGGTCATCTCAGGCGACTGGGACTCCGTGACGGACCGCTCCAAGCTCAAATGCAGAAGGCGGTGATCCTCGATACCGCCCGCACCGTCCGCTGGTTTCTTTCCCTTTCCCCCTAACCCTCGGCCGTCTGGCCACCTCTGCCGAGGGCTTCCATCTGGTTGAGTTTTTATATATTTATGTATTTTTTATGTATTTATTTTATTTTATTGATATTTATGTACGTTTACCATGTTTATTTACAATTATATATTTATATTGCCCGACCAGATGAGAAAACTTTATAGATACCCAGAAAACATAGACTATAAAAAAGCTTTTGACAGCATCCCACATTCTTGGCTGATACGAATACTGGAAATATACAAGATTAACCCTGCAATAATAGGCTTTTTACGTAACATCATGACACACTGGAAAACCACACTGCAACTAAGCACCCGAAATAACTGCATCAAAACAAGACAAATAGCCATCAAGAAAGGTATCTATCAAGGTGACTCCTTGAGCCCCCTGTGGTTCTGCCTCGCACTGAATCCACTATCTTACCAGCTGCATGGTAAAGAGGCTGGGTACAGACTTAAACACAATAGCGGTGAATCAATAATTTCGCATCTTATATATATGGACGATATTAAACTATATACACGGACAGATAAAGAAATGAAAACTTTAATAAAAATCACCACAGAATTTAGCAAGGACATAAATATGCAATTTGGACTGGATAAATGTAAAACTATTCATTTAGTAAAGGGCAAGATCCAGCCTGGTGACTATGCAGTTGATGACATAGATACAATAACAGCAATGGAGCCAACTGATTTATACAAATACTTGGGATTCCAACAACTTAAAGGACTAGACCATACATCTATAAAGAACACAATTACTCTAGAATATAAAAAGAGAATTAACGCCATATGTAAAACCCAGCTCTCAGGAAAAAACCAAATAAAAGCTCTTAACACTTATGCGATCCCTATTCTAACATCTTCATTTGGAATCATAAAATGAAGCCAAACGGATATAGAACATATAGAACGAATGACACGTACCACACTGACAAAACACAACAACCTACACCCAAAGTCTGCAATAGAACGGCTCACAATCAAGAGACAAGATGGAGGTAGAGGTTTAATAGATATTAATCACCAATGGCAGAAGCAGATGTACGGCTTGAAAACATTCTTTCATAACAAATCGCAAACAAGTGAAATACACAAAGCTATAACTCACAACGACAAAAACTACACACCACTAAACCTTGACGAACAAACAGGCCTATTAAACCCAAACAATAGTGATCCGCAGAAAAAGAAAATAGAAAACTGGAAGAAAAAAGTACTACACGGGCGATACCCACACGACATAAGCCAACCCCACATAAACACAAAAGCGTCCAACATGTGGCTTAAAAAAGGTAGCCTGTTCCCAGAAACAGAAGGATTTTTAATAGCAATACAGGACCAGGTAATTAACAAAAAAAACTATAGAAAATACATTATCAAAGATCCCACAGTCACAAACGATAAATGCCGCAAGTCAACCGGAAACAATACAACACAAAACCGGAGCATGTACAAGTCTCACACAGACAGATTACACTCACAGACATAATCAGCTCGCAAACATCATACATCAAAAATTGGCACTCAAACATAAACTTATTCAAAACACAAACATCCCGTATTACAAATACACACCACAAACAGTTTTAGAAAATGCCTCACATAAACTTTACTACGACCGAGCTATACTTACTGACAAAACCATTCATTACAATAGACCAGACTCTCTACAAGATAAAAATAACAAAACCACGTACTTAATAGATATTGCAGTACCCAATACGCATAACATTCAAAAAACAATAGCTGAGAAAATTTGTAAATATGCTGACTTAAAAGAAGAAATTGGAAGAATATGGAAGCAAGAAAAAGTATATATAGTGCCCATAGTCATCTCAACCACTGGAGTCGTCCCAAATAACATTTTCAATAACCTAAAACTTATAGAATTAACAGAAAACACATTTATAACCTTACAAAAAGCCGCAATTTTAAATACTTGCAGGATAGTGAGAAAGTTCCTGCAGTTGGAGGAAAGTGAAATAGTTCAAAGTCCAGCAATGCCTACATCTACAACAAACACACACCACACACTGTAATTTACTTGGCTAAAGACCCGTAAATACAGTTATTACCAACTTTTTCAAAAAGGTTGAGCAAATTTAAGCTTTTCCGATAAAAATAATGTCCTCCAGACCGAATTTCGGCCACGGCGGCCAGTCTCAACGGAGACTAGCCATCTGCGCAGGACAGGATTATAGTGCCCAAGTGTATGCGCAAGCACAGGTGCACTCTCTATTCCCTCGCTCTCATAGCCCGATGGGACGGTAAACCGACACGACCGGAAAGAGATCAGGCGCAGGACCAACGGCTTTACGTGCTTTCCGTGGCACTGGGGGAAACACCGCCAACTTCCTGACTCCGAGCAGCTATTGAGAATTTCTTGATGGAAAAACTCAATAACTGATTTTTTGGCCCGACCCGGGATTCGAACCCGGGACCTCATGATTAGCAGTAGCACTACTACAACCACTAGACCAACGAGGTAGTCAAATAATAATGGGTCCAAATAGGAAGATAGTGACTGAAGGACTTATTTTCAAGTCTTATAGTGAGTAGTACTTATTCAAAAAAAGATAAAAAGCCTTTCGATTTTGATAATAATACCCTATCTATCCCGCAAACGAAAAACTAAAGCTAATAGTAGAATACTCGTATTATGCATATAAGTCGTTTTCTTCATAAAATGTTTATTTTGAACAGTTTATAATAACATTACAAAGTTATTAATGTTTATTATTGTACTAGCTGTGCCCCGCGGTTTCACCCGCGTTTTTCTCGTTTCCGTGGAAATACCGAGATAAAATATTGCCTATATTATAGCCTCCCTCAATAAATGGACTATTGAATATTTAAACAGTTTTCATATCAGATCAGTATTTCCCGAGATTACTGCGTTCATAACAAATAACCAAACTTTTCAGCTTTATAATATTAAGAAAAATATAGATTAAGTTAAATTGTATAAGTCGCAGGCAATAGCTGTCCGACATGATCTGTTCGACATTCAGCCAGACAGATAAGAATTACGACTACAGGCGGGAGTGTCCGTCCACTTTAAACCGGGTTAAAATATTATTTTAAAGTACTTCTGAGTAAATTATATTTTTCGTTTTATTTTCTTGTGACAGAAAAATATATTGATTGTTTCCGCAACCTGATCTTGACAACGCGACATATAGTTGGCCGTGCGAAAAACAGTCTTGCCGTAAATCTAATCCTACATATTTAAATGTTTGCCCCTGTGATTTATTTATCGTTACGGCAAAAGATAATTTAATTGGGAATTGGACTCTTTTAAAATGAAAAGGCAAATCATTTGGAATCATTGGGATCCGAGGTATAAGTACTGTTTGACCAACCGCTGGACCAGTCAAAACTGTTGCAACGATCACGTTATTGCGAAGAAATTTAACCTGAAGTCGAGTCCCGTTACATAAATTTGGTGGCTTAAGATTTCTAAGTAAAATAATTGGGGCACCAATTTTTAACTTGAGAGAATGTGGGGGGAGGCCACTCGGGTTTAAAAAATTAAGAAAATCCTGTGGATAATGGACTGCATCTTCTTGATCCATTACATTATCAATAGAAGTGGAGGTGACTATATCCCCTGGAAGTTTAGTTAAAATTAAATCGTTAATTTCGTCAACACTACTGTTTCTCGCCGCCAATATTGCTCGTTGACGCATTCGTAAGAATTTTGATCGGGTAGTAACTCAATTTTTATTTTTGGCCATTCGGAGTTACATGTGAATGTTATAAAGAGATCTGGTCTTCCAAATATCCTGACATAGTTCATGGCATCTTGACTTTTTTCATTCATGTATCTAGGAGATCCTGTAAATGACGATGGCAATATAACGTGCTGGCCAACATTAGAAGCGTCTACATTGCCATCATTAACCACGGCATCTCTTAAATGAATGTACTCTTATGCTCTTAGTTTTTTTGATTTCTTTTTATGAAGTCAAGCCTCTCAGAAATCATTTTTGCCGCCATATCAACACAGTATTGATTAAATAATCCTTTGAAATAATGTATGCTGTTAAAGTCATTTATTCTCACCATGAGTCTAAATGCATAAAACTGCATACATGATATAGTCTTAGATCTAGCAGCAGTATTTTGCTGTGGAATATTTGTACAATATTCGTCATTTCCAAAGGGAAACAGTAAAGGATATTGAAGTGGGTCATAAGATCTATGTATTTCAGAAACTCGCTGAAGGCGCCCGTCTCTGGTATTTAACACTATATCTCGGAGACCTTTGTCTTCATCTATTAAAAGAACAGCTACTTCATCTACCATGGGCGCGTTATATCGACCTCGATGTTCATTAGGAGGTTTCACATCAGCATGAATGATAAGTTTAAAATCATTCGTTGGTCTGTTTTCGAGATTATATTTAAAACTTTGAATATAAGTATTGTGATCGTGAAAATATGTTTGGAGAGCGTCGATAAGATCGGTTTTTAACGTTGGGTTTAAATTTGAGCGTAAAGATACCTGATCTGTATGGGAAATTTTTAACAGTGGTAGAGCAACGCGGCAGCTTTTGCTGTCGCACGGATGGGCCGGCTCGAACCGGGGTGGTACCACGACCTCACAGAAAACCAGCGTGAAGTAGAGGTTCACCTCTGCGTTTCGCTTGGTAAGTGCAGGTGGCCGGAGGCCCTTTTTACTGGAAATGAGGCATTCCATCTTAGTCCTCACGGGTGACAACGCATCTACATTTTGAATTGTAATAGAGGATAGATGTAGATGTCTATGGGCCGCAGCAACCACTTACCATCAGGGGGACTGTGTGCTCGTTTGTCACCCTTATCATATAAAAAAAAAATATTTGCAAAGATTCGGGTTGTGCGCCTTCAGGTGGAAGTAATTTACCGGTCAGATGGTAAACTTGCCCCTGGACTTTAAAAGTGGGCATAAAGTTTCCTTCACGAATTTCTTTGGCACCAAATGAAGTCATCTGAAACAGACTATTAGTAGTAGTAGTAGTAGAGTCTAGAGTGATTTAAGAAATGCTTAGAAGATGGATGTGAGCCTGATATTAGATCTTTAAGAATTGATGTTGGTGCTGGAATTTTAGGAATATTTACTTTGCCACCACTACAACACAGTCCAGGAGCTTCAGCCGGCCATTTTTTTGCTTGACATGAATTACATATTTTATTCATTCTGCAAATATGAGAACCATTTAGATCAGCATAGTCAAAGGTATAATCATAAGCAAATGCTGAATTCAATAAATTATATTGCCTGCGAGTTCTGTTCCTTGCTGTTTGTGCATTTTGCTGTGCTAATCAATGGGAACTTTCAGCACTTGATTCCCGTTCCGGTTTGCCGAAGTGCGGGAATTCTGTGTAGCTAAACGTTGAGAACGTTCAGCGCTTGATTCCCGTTGCCGGTTTGCCAAAGTGCGAGAATTCTGTGTAGCTAAACGTTGAGAACGTTCAGTGATTGATTCCCGCTAGCGATTTGCCGAACTTCGGGAATTTTGTGCGGCTAAACGTTGAGAACGTTCAGCACTTGATTCCCGTTGTCGATTCGCCGAAGTACGGATATTTTGTGAGACTAACCGCTGCGAACGTTCAACACTCGATTCCCTAAAACGGTTTTGTTCACTGATCGCTCGTTGAGTAGCCAACCTGTGCAGATTTTCTTCGGGTGTTTCATTGCTGCGTAGAAGTCGCAATCGCTTTGCAGTAGCAGTCTGCCTAGAAAGCTGAGTTCTTTTTCTAGGCATTATAGTAAAGAGGTAAAAGAAAAACCGTATAAAATTAAAACTTAATTAAAATAAACTGAAACGTAGTAATCAGGTAAAAGAAACGTAAGGTGAGTAATTATTAGGGGAGGAGCGACAGGCGGCCAGCAAGCGCGGCCTCCTCGTCTCGCCCGCCGCCGCGCCGCCAGCGTCTCGTCTTGCTTGCATCAAAGGCGCGTGGATTTCCTTAGCAGAGTTATTTTAGAAATGTATTTATTATACTCTTCAAAGATCTTATACTTACAATCAATATATTTCGAAAAAGATTATTACAGGATTTTATGTTGATAAAAAACTCTATGGCCCATAACTCATTAATAGGTACCAACTATTAACATCTTACACACGTGATAACTTTTAAACGAAATATCCGATTCAGATGAAACAAAAAGTATTTTACTTCTACATAAATACTCTTGATAACATAATGCTTAATTTCGATAAAGATTAATATTACGATACATATTTAACGTAGTTATTTTTCTTCAGACGATTTAATAATTAATTTGAACACAAAATCGGTTATTGTGATTAAACCATGATAGCTAGATATATGTTCTCGCGGACTTTTTTGTAGGTCTTAATGGGATCTACAAAGCCGTAGCACATCATTTTGTTTTATTGTCAATAGTTTTTGCAGCGCACGCAAAAATAGGTTTTCGATTTTACACCTTGTGTTACAAAATAGCAATTTTATTACGGATCCCTAATTTTGAAAAAAAAAAACATAGCCTATAGCCTTCCTCGATAAATGGACTAACCAACACTGAAAGAATCATTCAAATCGGACCAGTAGTTCCAGAGATTAGCGCGTTTAAACAAACAAACAAACAAACACTGCAGCTTTATAATATTAGTATAGATTATTATTATTAGTTTTAGGTCATTTTCTATGCAGTTGTAACGAAATTTTTACTAATCCAAGTGCGATTTATAAGTTGGTTTACTATTACTTGTTAATTTCTTAATTCTACTTAGCTGTGATATTTTTCCTTTTAACTCCATTATATATACTTTTATTGTGTATACTTTTCACATTTCCAAAAAGAGCGGTTTAGTTGGTAGAGGGGACACATGACTAATGAAAAATACCACATTAAAGCTAAATATTTTGCAAACGGATCCCTGAATCGAAAACATGTTGTTAAAAATCCACGCCCCCAATGTTTTTGAAAGACCTATCCAACGATACCCCACATGATGGAATAGACGGGTAAAAAAATAATCGTCCATTTACTTGTATGGGAAGTACCCAAAATAACTTTTTTACGTGGTAGAGCCATACTGTAGCTATATTAATAATATAGTTGTAACACAAATGGGTCGGCTCGACCGGGGAAGGACCATGCTCTCACAGAATACCAGCGTAAAATAGCAGTTTAACGCTGCTGTGTTTCGTATAGTGAATGTAGAGAACCGGTGACACTTTTTACTGGAAACGAGGCATTCCATCTTAGTCCTCACGGATGACATCTGCATTTTGATTTGTAATCGAGGATAGATGTAGATGTCTACGGGCCACAGCAACCACTTACCATGAGTTGGACTGTGTGCTCGTTTGTCACCCTTATCTAATAAAAAAAAATGTTTTTAAGAATTTATTTCACAGTTTTCTAGGCGTGATTAATATCTATAACTATGCCAAATTACAGATTTGTAGCACCTAGGGTCACTGAGCAAATCCGCGGACAGACGGAGGGACATGGCGAAACTATAAGGGTTCCTTGTTGTGTAACTACGGAACCCTAAAAAACTGCGGACTCAACCGTCAACTATGACAAATTAATGAGATAATCTATGCAGGAGGTCCATGTCCAGTTTTGGACTTTTGATAGGCTATATATTATATGAATTTAATGAATTTAAAAATAAAAATTATTTAAAAACAAAAAAAGAGAACTTTAATATAGAACTACACCTTAAATATTATCAGGTATTTACTATTTTAATGCTTAGTATAATTATATATAAACGCCATCTGCTACGATTTCATTGAACTATTATTTCATGTATTTTTGGTAGAGCCAAAGAAAATGTACACTAGGTGAAGTAGAGCATAGTTGTGAATTTATTTCCGTATCATTGTAAACGTAAACTGCTCGTCGAATTACAGCTTTTTAGAAAAACGTCTAAAAAAAGTAAACAATGATACAAGCACCTTTTGAGCTATATTTTGCGCCATTTATTCAATCACTTTAGTCTTTGACCTCTATGTATAAATAGCGATCAGTGCTTAAACTTTTTCTGTCACCAGGGCGTGTGCACTTTGGAATGAGGTGACAATTTTATGGAGAGGGAAGTTAATTTGTTATAAAAGTATAGATTTTAATGTTTCTTTCAAAAATATTAATTATATTTTATATTAATTACATTAGAAATGGATAAACCAAACTACAGATGTTTTTACACTAGAAAAATTTCAGAGAGAGTTAAAAAATGTGCAAAAAATTTAATTGCAAAGTAATAAGGCATTGCTTTATGTATTTAAATACTCTAGAAAGCGATAATATTTTGTTTAAACTCAACTTCTCTATTATATTAATATTGCTTAAGAAATAACTTCACCTTGGTCCCAACTAGTGACATCTGGTGAGTGGAAAATTATTAGCCTCGATTATAGGCAGTGTCGGCTGATTTACGAGGGTAGCATTTTATGAATGAAAGTCAATCCTCGCCTTATCTTTTTGATAAAAGTTAATATTTTATAATATCTACAAGTTAATATCCAAAAAATAACTCAAAAATACTGTTATTAAATACTTGATTATAATATTACGAACACCTGGCATTAAAAGTTTGTAAGAACAGAAAATACAGATAACTTTCACACACACTTGCCAAGGTAGAGTAACTAGAGAAATGGGTAGAGATAAATATTATATTGTTTTATTCTTTTTTGATTAATATACAAATACTTTTTTTTGCTATAGGATAGGATGACAAACGAGCACACAGTCCACCTGATGGTAAGTGGTTACTGTGGCCTATAGACATTCACATCTATCCTCAATAAAGAATCAAAATGTAGATGCGTTGTTACCCGTGAGGACTAAGATGGAATGCTTCTTTTCCAGTAAAAAGGGTCTCAGGTGCTCTACACTCACCATACGAAACACAGCAGTGTTAAGCTGCTATTTTACGCTGGTATTCTGTGAGAGCGTGGTCCTTCCCCGGTCGAGCCGACCCATTCGTGCTAAAACTATACTACTAGTATAGCTGCAGCATGGCTCTACCACGTACAATAGCCGAATAGATTAGCCGAAACAAACAGACAGACAGAATTTTTTAATTATTTTTGTTATATGTACCGTATCTCTGTTCGTACTTTTCTAAAATATATACTTTCATATGCGTTTAGTAAAAACCACACCCCACTAAGATGTATTCGTTCGATAAAACGACGATAAGACGTTCATTAAAAGCACATCAAAAAGTACATAATTTTGAATCCCGGTAGACTTTCACTGTCCGGTTTCCAGGCGTAATAGTAAGATAATATCAATGACCCATATGTATGTCACTGGACAGGGACAGTGGACGTGTTAAGTAATGACAAACGAGTACAGTCCACCTAATGGTAAGTGGATGCTGTGGCCCATAGACATCTATATCTATTCTAGATTAAGAATCAAAATGCAGATGCGTTGTCACCCCTGACGACCACGATAAAATGCCTTGTTTCTATTAAAAAGGGTCTCCGGTCTCTACACTACAACGCATCTGCATTTTGATTTGTAATCGAGGATTGATGTAGATGTCTATGGGCCACAGCAACCACTTACCATCAGGTGGACTGTGTGCTCGTTTGTCACCCTTATACTATAAAAAAAAAACATACGAAACACAAAACAGAAATCCTTACGAAAATTACAGGACGATATGGGGCAGTGAATAACCTTACACCGCCACTAAACGGTTTTTAAAGTGAACTAAACACACACACACACACACACACACACACATACACACACACGCGCGCGCGCGCGCGCGCGCGCGCAAGCACGCACGCAAGCACACATATTTTTCAAAGCAAACTATTAACATTGGTATGGCGTATGAGCTGGCAATGGAAATTCGAGAACGGGCGAGTGTGCAGACCGATGAAAATCAAACGCGCTATGACATTTTGCGACAATTTATTTTCAGAATAAATGCGAAAATGCTTTACATTTTATGAGATTTTTAATAAATTAAAAGATTACGAAATTCATATTTTATGGGCTACGAATTAATTGTTAGGGAGGTGACAGATAGATCATCAAATCCAATTTATATTTTTAATGGAATGAATAGAATAAATACTACGAGTATTTCTATCACAAACGAGCATGCGGCTCACCTGATGGTAAGTGATTACCGCCGCCCATGAACAACTGCAACACCAGGGAAACCAGGGGAATTGCAGATGCGTTGCCGGCCTTTTAAAAAGGAGTAGGCTCTTTTCTTGAAGGTCCCTAAGTTGTATCGGTTTGTATAAATATACATGTATAAATTGCAAATGGATAACATCCAGACTCAGAACAAATATTTGTAGGTTACACTGTGTAGGATTTGAACTCGTGGCCCTCAGCTTCATAACATGCATAAAACTACGCCACCGAGCCGCCTAAAATGTAATATTGTATAGATCCTATATCGGAATGTTTCTTCCCGGCACTAGAAATTCTTACAATGAAAGTTACGTTTAAAAAAAACTGACTATTAAAAATTTTATGAGGTTGGTTGGAAAAATGTTTTAATGGTAAAATACGCTTTAATTTTAAATATTCAAATGCTTACGAATTTTCAAAGAAAACTGCTATGGTAAAGGCGAGACGATAATGATACCAAGGATATCCAATAAGTCGTAGAAGTTCAGCGAATAAGCGTTTGCCCTAGAATATCATATGGTTCACGGGTTCAATAACCTATTGGTCTATAAAGTTACAGCCTATATACGTCCCACTGTTGGGCACAGGCCTCCACTCATTTCTGAGAGAGTTTTAGGGCAAGGAAATGTCCGCCGCGCTGTCCCAATGCGTGTTGGCGATCTTGACATGTCTTCGATTGTTTTTTCTTATTTCTCAGATATGCAGATTTCCTCACGATGTTTTCCTTCACCGTTTAGCACGTGGTAAATCAGCACTTAAAATAACAATTAACAATTTCATTGGTGCCGGCGGGAAACGAACTCGGGTTGCTCGCGTACTGTGAAATTTACAGGGAGCGCTGTTCATCTCAGCAACCACGGCTCATGGTCTATACGGACCGCGAAACTCAAAAGTCCTAGTTTCGTATCCCAAAAATACAATAACAGTTTATGTTCGTATCTATTTCATTTACTGTTTTGAACCATTCTTCGCGCAAACATTTTTATTTTAAACTTAGTAGGGGCGGTTAAAGTTGGCAATATTAATAGTGTTAAAGCACTGCTAATATTTAAAAAAAAGTTGTCATTAGAAATTTTATATGATTATTTACCGCGTGAAAAAATTAAAAATAAAGAAATTAAAAAAATATTTCGAGGGCATGTGAAGCCAGTTACTACTACGACTCTTGCTTGCTTCAAAATGCGCGAGTTATGTTATTCTGCTGATATGAGTTATTACACTCTATGGTCCACTGCGTTCTGTGGTCGCAAAATTTACCATCCATATTATGTAAAAATGTATAGCAGGTTATATTAAATAACTATACCGGCGCTAATAAAACTGTACATATAAACATAAAAATACGTAATTTTATGTAAAATAGAATAAATTCTTACATAAAATAAACTGTACCATCATTAATATTTGCATTCAATTTACTCTTACAATAGATTTCTTAAGCAGTGTGTCTGAATAACGATTTGTTGCGAATGTATTATGCCTATATGTGGAAGCTTTCTATTGGCGTATAACTTATGTAGTTATCTATATTCTATATACTATACTATAATAAAACTGTGAACCGATTTGGATGGAAATTTCACTGGCAGATAGCTGATGTTATAAGAAGTAACTTAGGCTACTTTTATTTTAGGAAAAGACTTAGAGTTTCGCGCAAAAAGATTTAAACCCATGAAATCGAATCGCAATAAATTCCACGCGGGCGAAGTCGCGGGGAACAGATAGTATAGAATGTAAATATAGCTGTAAGCTCCGCGAATAAAATAAAATAAAAGTATGCATATACTTCTAGGTACATAATTATTATAAATTCATAGAATGCAAAAAAAAAAACTAACTTTACTAGATCCTATATTTCGCGGTTTTTATAACCGTGTTTGCTAGTTCAATAAACATTTTGCTACACGCTTGTGTGCTCCGTGAAATTTTTAAGGGGACGTACTCTTAAATTAGGTCTCCTAGTATTCTATTGTACTCTCATAGGATCCAGGGTGGTTTGGGTTTAGGTTTATTTTTAAATCTGATAGTAAGCGTTATAACAAAACTTTAATTCGCAATTTAAAATGCTGATATTTCTCGTGTTCAGTGTTGATGTAAAACATGGTTAAGAATCTATATGACCGAGAAGTAAAACACTTAGGTATATTACGGAGACATGTGAAGTCCGTCAATGTGCACTGGACCAAGATTCTTTCCACTGTTGACCTTCCGTTTCCAGTTTCGGCTTGTTATCGTATTCCATACTCTAACAAGCTGAAACTGCTCTCAAACTGTGAAATGTTTTAATTTTATTAACAATTTCTTCATCCACTTTTTCTACTCTTGGGATAGCACAATTACCACGACAACCCCAAGAGTAGTTATGTACACCTTACCTTTACTTTTTTAACTTAATTGTATAGTGGAGACTTAGATTAATGCCATGAACAATTCGCGGCACGTAAGTCTAGCGCTGAACGAAACATGGAGGGGATGCGCACGAATTGAATTGCACGAATACGACTGGAGAGCCAATCAGCGCGTGCCAACGATACGCACGAGTCAATCAACGCGACTTATGCGCAATAACGGTCATCGCTAGATTTTTGTGCCGCTACTTATAGTGGCTGTGTAATAAAATCTATTGCCGCGACTTCGTCCGCGTGGAATTTATTATGATTTTATGGGTTTTAATTTTTTACGCGCAACTGTAACTCTTTTTCTATAATAAAAGTAACCTAAATTAGTCCTGTCAAAATCGGTCCAGCCATTTCGGAGATTAGCCGAAACAAACAGACAGACAGAATTTTTTACTTTTTTTTGTTATATGTACCGTATCTCTAGTCGTACTTTTTAAAATATATACTTTCATATGCATTTAGTAAAAACCTGTTATTTTGAAATAACAAACGGACATTTCAATTTTATTTATTTATATACATAGTGCTTAACCTTAACAACAACACAAAGAAACCAGATTCCTATCTCACCCCTCTCCAAGGCATTAAATTGCAACAGAGTAATTTATAACAGAGAATTCATATAACGTTGAAGGCAAATATTAATTACTGATATGGGCATACAACACAATTTAATTTTTCTCTTGTAGTCTCTTTTTGTTCAGTGATACTTTTAATTATTCGTTTAATTTACCGTTTAAGTAGCATAATAGCATTAGGACTTAAAACCACCTTTATTTATTGAATTCAATTACGGGTACCTACATAGACCACAATATTTTAATTGATTGAATTTGCTATCCAGTGTAATGTTTAAAAAAATATGCCACTTGGTTTTGGAAACCCTCAGTACCGTTTAACGAGTTGGCTCACTACTTCCACAAACATAATTGACAAACAATTTGAAATTTCAACATATATTTTAATGTAAAGGTAGAACATACTACATATTACTTGGAGTCGTCATGGCAAGGATTCCTGTATATTTTGAATTGTGCACAGTAATACATCTAGAAAACATTGTTTTATGCAAAGCAATATAATCACTCGAAGTGAAATATATTAAGGACATTTGTGAAGAAAATATTTATGCTTATTACTAGCTTTATTAGATGGTAGGGCTCCTTGCCTAAGAGTTTGGTTGGTACTACTACATCTACATACACGTTTACAGCAATACACCCATCAGTTCCGGTTTGGAGTACACAAGGGATTGTATAATTACAAGTTGTGAGGCATTCCTCTTTACCTCTTTAGCATGTTTAGGTGACAGGTGGCCTTCTTTGTTTGTTGGAAATTGATAGCTATGCGTGACCATTATAGCATCTCTGTACAATCGGAGAGCTCCATGTTCAGCAGTGGAATGATACGGGCTAGTGAAGAATAATCGCAAAATTATACTTTTTACGTTTTACCACTGATGGCTTTTTAGCGTTTTTTTTTTTTACAGAATTCTCATTATAGTTTTCGGACACAGTTTACAAAATCTGGTGTTTTAAGCATTGTCTTTAGATTTTTTCGTCACCAAATTTAGATCGGCACAAAAAATACAAGTATGAGAGTTTACAACAAACTTTTTATAGAAATATGAAAAAAAAAATATGTTATTTTTGTAATACGTTAAATATAATTTATTTTGAAATTCATAACGCAGTTTTTACACATTTTTTTTTACTTAATTAAATTCCATCCATCAATTTTTGCACAAGCAATCTCTAATTTTTGGGTACTCTACAGTTCTTCAATCGCGCTTACAGTGTTTTTGCAAAAGATAACATATAAGCAACCGCTCCAATTATTTCGCCGGGGAGTCCAGTACCACTCGGTAAAGCGGTACTGCGCAGCCGCTACCACGAATATGCGCTGCACACCTAAAATAGACCTTATCACACGTCACATAAGATCCTAACCTTCAACATTTGCCATTCTGTCGACTAGAAGAAATCGCTAGACTGTACTTTGGATACCTGCGACGCTGTAGAATGACGAATGCTTGGACACGTAAAGAACTGCTAACAGCACCTATGTGTGGTAGATTTGACTCCTTTTTTGAGTGTATAGGTTGATATTCTTTTATATTCGTTCAATAATACAGAACATTTTTTAAATCTTTGGATAGTCTGAACAGCATTACTATTATAAACAGTTAAAATTAAAAGGAGTTAATATAATTTTTATTATGAATATGTTTGTCTAAGTGCAAGTGTACAACTGGCATACCTATGTAATGCCATGTGGCATTCTCTACCAATCAAAACGAGCTAGCAACCAACGTGATAAGAAGTGGCTACTGCAGGACATCCTGCAATCAACTGCAACTGTAAGCAAGGGTCACACATGCATTGTCACTCTTAGGAATGAGATGACAAGCCTTATGACTCGACTCTATTGTCATTAGGCTAAAGAAGCCCCACTACCTAATAAATTAAAAAAAAACAATCTTTTTTATTTTTATTATAAAAAAAATTCTACACATGAATTCCAATTTCAAAATTTTCAAACGGTCCTCTATATAATCTTTATTTAAACAAAAGTAGCCGAGATCGGCAATAAAATGGCGCGTCTTGCTTATCTTCAACTTACATACAGCAGTGGACTGTCGCAGGCTGATGATGATGGTGATACAAGCATAATATTCTCATTATCGTCGTATGACAGTCATTTTTATTACAATCATGCTTTATCGTCTTGGATTCCACGTGGCCTCAATAAACTGGATACCCTGGTCTCATATTTTTAAAATATCATGATAAGAAATTTTTATTCTGCCATCTACCGGAATCTACAAGAATTTCAAAGCATTTCCTCTATCCAACTTTTACGATGTAAATTACTACGTGTTGAAAGTACATGGGGGAAATAATTCTCACGTCACATCCAACGAACTCTAAAAACATTAACTTCCAGGCTTCAAGTTCTGAAATAATTATTACATTTTTTTTTACTTCTCTTAAAAGAACCCCAAAAGCAAAAATACCTTTTATTACATTTTCTACCAGTCAATCGATGAAGTTAAATAATTACATATTTTCTAGTTGAAACCCCTTCTTTATAATCTTGCGGTAATTTCCTACCGCGCATGCCTCGATTACGTCAAATAAACACGCTCCAAACATCGCGAGGTTGTTAAAATGCTCTGATAAATTTTATTAAAAAAGAAGTATTATCAATAAATTCATATTAAATTTAACAAAGTAAATATAACCTTAAGGTAAGTGTATTTAACATTTGCTAAATTATAAGAATATCATATACAGTAGACAAATTATCCAACTTTGTGTGAATTTAGTATTTTATTTATCATATTTTATGTATTTTTAAAGTGCTTATGATTATAATTAATTATTTAGTAATAACATAATTTTATAATAAGTAAGTAGGTAGGTACATGAGAACTGCACGAAAAAAAGGATACTAAATGATTTTTGTTGTTGTATTTTATTCCGCAGATTAAGAAATGACCTCAGGCAATTCAGGAGCAGT
The DNA here is from genome assembly GCA_033319125.1 of Parnassius glacialis. Lineage (NCBI taxonomy): Eukaryota > Metazoa > Arthropoda > Insecta > Lepidoptera > Papilionidae > Parnassius > Parnassius glacialis. Next base: position 32,123,492 of record JAVANC010000002.1, read on the forward strand.
ATTTTTTTTAGGAACGCGGGCCCATTATCAGGTAGTTTAAAAATTGATTACTTATACTTAAATAAAATAATCACAGTTAATGATAATTTTAAAAATAAAATTATTGCAAAATAATATATTTTATTATAATAACATATTAATATCAATTTTACTAATTTAACAAAGTGAAAAGAAAGAAACGGAGCGGGTAGAGACTGTAACGACACTACCACGTGTTAACTGGTTTCAAATGTCACCTAAAAATTATATTCTTCAGACATTCTTTTTTTTATAGAATAAGAGCACACAGTTCACCTGAAGGTAAGTGGTTGCTGCAGCCTATAGACAACTATCCTCGATTAAGAATAAAAATGCAGATGCGTTGTCACCCCTGAAAACTAATATGGAATGCCTCGTTTCCAGTAAAAAAGTGTCTCCGGTTCTCTACGCTCACCATACGAAACACAGCAACATTAAGCTGCTATTTTACGCTGGTATTCTGTGAGAGCGTGGTCCTTCACCGATAGAGTCGACCCATTCGTGCTACAACCATAATATAACTGCAACATGGCTCTACCACGTAGCCTTATTATGGCTTACTCACAGGATTTACTGTAGGTACTGATACTTACGTATTTAGGCTTTAGTCCGTAAGGCCTAGTCTGATAGTAGCAGAATTATTTGCACGGCAGTGAAATTTGAAACCATAAAAGGAATAGTCTTGAAATAAAAATAAACATGCTGTATTTACAACATAAATATTTTTATAGTATATCAATATCATTTAGTTTTACTTATAATCTATGTTGAATAAAAAAACATTCCTTTCTTTGTTTTTACTTCAGGTGTTAGACCAGCCTGAGTCCAGATTCGATTCTGAGAATGGAAATACGTCAACGGAAACCATATACCAGAACTCGACCTCGGTTCAGGAGTTGTGGCCTAAAGCGCAGACAACTACAGCAGCGGAGGAAGCTGGAGATCGGAGGAATTGGAACTATGAGGAGGATGTTACTGGTATATAATTTCTCTATATTTTTACAGAAGGGGGAGAAAACGAACGTACGGCTATAGCTGATGACTAATGACCACCAACGGTCATGAATATCCATCCACAACATCATTGGAAATGCAAGTTCTTTGCCAGCCTTTTTCAAAGGGAATTATATGTGGTAGAGCCACAACTGCAGCGCAAATTGGTCGGCTAATATAAATTCAGCGTGACTACAAATGTAATCCACTTTAATTAAAATCATATTTAAAAGTAGCTGGAACCCGGCGCATTGCTGCTGCAGAAAAAAATTTATGGAAATACCGTTTTAAATTTGGAAGGGTTATATTGTTTAAATAGGAATGATAATGCATTCCTTGACCTTGAATCACATATTATGATTTTCAAATAAATATGTCGGCACGATACGCGCGCCACCTACTGTAATTTAATTGTACTATGCCTATAACCTTCGCGCAAGTGTAAGCAATATGTTGACAATTTTAGCGCAATCTGATGAACGGTACGGCAGCGCATAAAATACGAACAAACAAAAATTAATCTTTATATATTAAATAATATTAATGTACTCACGGTAATTTAAAGTGTTTTTTTTAGCTGCGTACGAAAAAGAGAAACATGAGCTCGGCGTGGGTGTAAAGAGGCGCGCGAGGAGACGACAAAGTGAAGCTGCGCTGTGTGAAGAGGAAATGAGGCCCGCCATGCTGAATAGCGTTGGAGACAAGTGAGGAAAATATAGATGGTAGAGCCATGCTGCAGCTATATCAGTAATATAGTTGTAACACGAATGGGTCAGCACAACCGGGGTAGAACCACGCTCTCACAGAATACCAGCATAAAATAGCAGCTTAACACTGCTGTGTTTCGTATGGTGAGTGTAGAGAACCGGAGACCCTTTTTACTGGAACCGAGGCATTCCATCTTAGTCCTCAGGGGTGGTCAACACATCTGCACTTTGATTCTTAATTGAGGATGGATGTAGATGTCTATGGGCCACAGCAACCACTTACCATCAGGTGGGCTGTGTGCTCGTTTTTCACCCCCATTCTATAAAAAAAATCTACTTGTGAAAAAGGGGGTGGGGAGGGGGCTCATGGCTCGAGAGGCTCTGAGCGCTAATAGTCCATGCTACGTCTATGTTTATAATTGTTTCATCATCATCATCAATATCATCATTACAGCCCATCACAAATCCACTGCTGAGGCCTCCCCCAAGATATGCCACAAAGCACAGTCCATAGCCACCTGTATCCATTGACTTCCTGAATTTCACTTAGCATGTCGTCTCTAAAGATAGTGAGAGGCGGCCCTTCACTTTGCTTATCGGCACGAAACTGCCACTCGTGAACCTTTATTCCCCGTTGTCGGTTCTTCAAGGTATATAGCCCGCTCAGAACCACTTCAGCTTACTGACCTTTTGTAATTGTTTATAGCTATCTAATTGATTATGATTATATCCTTACAACTATAATTTAAAGAATAAAAAGATAAGAAAAGAAAGCGTCAGTAGCCTAATGGCAGGGCGCGGACCGCGAACTCGAAAGGTCGTGGGTTCGAATCCGCCATTCGACTATTGTCGTGAACCACTTCTAACACAAGCATTTTAAGCTTACCAGAAGTGGTTAAAGGGAATATTAGTAATGTTTAATGGCATTACCAGTATTTAAAAAAAAACAGAATCGACTACCGATGTGGTAGAAAGGTTATCGAGTGGTAGCCACGTACCGGTAAAGGAAATTTAGAGCGGCCCCCCATTAGCTAAAATCATGACTTGGTAAGACGTGCAGTAAGTCAATGGATGCAGGTGGCTCACGACTATACTTTGTTATGCTTTGCTTGGGACTCCTTGAGGGAGGCCTATATTCAGCAGTGCACTTGTAATGATAATGATGTACATGTAAATCTTTTTTAAAAGTGAACCACCGAAGACGAAGCCCTCGCGTCGCATAGCTCTTATGAGTTTTCTTACCTCGCTGGCGAGACGCAAGCGTCGCCTGGACTCCGAGCATGTGCAGTATCTGCGACACCTCGAGAGCGCCCTCACGAGCTGTACCTATCGTGAATCGTGCCGCTGTCTTGACTGCCAGGTGAGGTCTTCTTTTACACGCTCTCACAGAATACCAGCGTAAAATAGCAGCTAATGCTTCTACTGTGTTTCATATGGTAAGTGTAGAGAACCGGAGACCCATTTTACCCACCATTAGACCCATTTTAGTCATCACGGCTGACAACGCATCTATATTTTCTATTCGTAAACGAAGATAGATGTAGATGTCTATGGGCCACAGCAACCACTTACCATCAGGTGGACTGTGTGCTCGTTTGTCACCCTTATTCTATAAAAAAAAACGAGGCACTCCATCTTAATCCTCGTGGGTGAAAACGTATCTGCATTTTAATTCTTAATTAACTGATTGAGCATCCACTTACCATGTGTGTGCTCGTTTATCATCCATATTCTATAAAAAAATTACAAAAATTGGCGGTCGAGTGTGTATTCACATGAAGGTAAGTGATGATTGTGGTTCATTGTAAAGTAAGTTAATCATCACCACCATCATTACAGCTGTACCCAGAACTGGGGCATGTATTAGTCTGCAAACCTTACGCAACTTACTTTGACCGTGTAGTGGCGGTGTAGAAATGTGCACTGCTCCATATTGGTACCGCAAGTGTTGTAATTGGCGACAGAGGGAAACAAACCAGGAGATGGGCAGCATCGTCTTCCTAATTACAGCTATAAAATCAAAATTCGCCTACCAAGTGTGCAACTATGTAAAATAATACGTGGTAGAGCCATGCTGTAGCTATATTAGTAGTATAGTTGTAGCACGAATGGGTCGGCTCGAACGGGGAAGGACCACGCTCTTACAGAATACCAGCGTAAAATAGCAGGTTAACACTGCTGTATTTCATATGGTGATTGTAGAGAACCGGAGACCCTTTTTACTGGATAAGAGGCATTCCATCTTAGTCCTCACGAGTGACAACGCATCTGCATTTTGATTTCCAAACGAGGATAGATGTAGATGTCTATGGGCCACAGCAACCTCTTACCATCAGGTGGACTGTGTGCTCGTTTGTCACTCGATCCTATAAAAAAAATGTCCTCTAGAACGAATTTCGGTCACGGCAGGCAGTCTCAACGGGGACAGCCAACTGATTAGGACAGGCTTATACACCCGGGTTCGAATCTCGGGTCGGGCCAAAAAAAATAATTATCGAGTTTTTATGTCAAGAAATACGCGGTGTTTCGACCCGGTGCTTCGGAAAGCAACACGTACATCATATCGGTTTGCCGTCACATCGGACTATGAGAGTGAGGGAATAGAGAGTGCACCTGTGCATGCGTTAGAAGATTTTCACAATTGCTGATCATAAAGGTTTCGTTATCATGAACTGCAATCGCATTTACAATCACTAGAACAACGAGCTTATGTTAAATATCCGTCCTATGAGGCAATCTATGGGAGGGGCCATGTTCAGCGGTGGACTTTTGATAGACTGTAATGAAAGAATAAATTAAACAAATAATGACTCACTAGGTTCTTTTTATGAGTGACCTATAGCTTCTGCCCAAGACTCCACTCGCATAGAATTCTGTTTCTACGGCGTATTAATTTCCATAAGTAAGTTTTTCTTTGTACATGTGCAGATACGTGGTAGAGCCATGCTGCAGCTTTATTAGTAGTATAGTTGTAGCATGATGAATGGGTCGGCTCGACCGGGGAAGGTCCACGCTCTCACAGTATACCAGCCTACAATGGCAGTTTGACACTGCTGTGTTTCGTATGGTGAGTGTAGAGAACCAGATAACCTTTTTACTGGAAAAGAGGGATTCCATCTTAGTCATCACGGGTGACGACGCATCTGCATATTGATTCTTTATTGAGGATAAATGTAGATGTCTATGGGTCACAGCAACCACTTACCATCAGGTGGACTGTGTGCTCGTTTGTCACCCTATCCTATAAAAAAGGTAAAAAATATGCGTGTTATTTAATGGGGTTGTTATAAATTAATTTGCTTAATTCCGCGTAAAGAAAGAAAATAATGTGTCCTGCCCAGCTTTAAGGGGGACCTCCCACCCTCCCTCAATCGCGCGCACTATACCCGTCGCCGTCAATCCCAGCACTACCATCCTCAGCACCACCACACTAGGCAGGACACACCACTCTCGAAAATACGACACGTGTTTCGCCTCTACACGAGGCATCCTTAGGTGAAGTAGACTCTGCGGAGGCTGGCCGCTAAGCCAGCAGGACACATCATTTTCTTTCTTTACGCAGAATTAAGCAAATTAATTTATAACAACCCCATTATAATGGATTTCCGCAAAGTAACGCCTGATTCTATCAATTAGCGTGTTATTTAATTCAAGTCCGTGTAGCCGCTTATACACAGTAGAGTAACAAAAATCCAACCACTTTCACAAACTTTCACAGCATGTATAACACTGGCATGATTTTCGCAACTCATAGATGTATATAGATACGTAAGTACTTTACATGGTAGGGCCATGCTCCAACTATATTATGGTTGTAGCGCGAATGGATCAACTCGACGGGGGAAGGACCACGCTCTCACAGAATACCAACGTAAAATTATAGCAGTTTAATGCTGCTGCGTTTCGTTTGATGATTATAGAGAACCAGAGACCCGTTTTACTGGAAACGATATTCCATCTTAGTTCTCGGAAGTGACAACGCAACTGCTTTTTAATTTGACATCTTCACAGCATAACACTTAATTACTAATGGAAATTAATACATGATTTCCTCATATCCGTAAGTTAATTGTAGTGTAACTGTGGAGTTATTAATAAATTAGTTAATTTATTATTATTTATTATAAATATTATTAATAAATTAGTTATTATTACTTAATTATTATTAATCCTTTCACTGTCCCATGAATCATATATGAATATTTCAATTGTTTAACACTTTCACTGTCCGGTTTCCAGACACAATAGCAGTGCCCTATATGTAGTGCACGGGACAGCGAAAGGGTTAATATATTGTTCTGTTTCGCGCACAGTGCGCGTTACAGTTACAGTTATAGCGCACCTATTAAATGTTTCTATTTGCTTAATTTCATTTTTCTACTGGTAATTTATAAAATTCTCGAAGATTATGAAATATTTGTTCCAGAAACCGTTTTCTTAACAGCCAACGTATCATAAAATTTATTCCCCAGTAGTACACTCTGTATTTTTGATTCCTTCTTATATAAACTTACTCCGCTCGCGTGGTTATAGTGAAATATATTTGGGCATACGTCAACAATTCATATAAGAAGCAGGATTTTTAAGCGAATACCATTTTGCGATACGGCAAAAGTAAAGTTGCAACCTATACGACATAGGGTTCTCTTATCTCTTAGTAATCGAGTAATTATTTGAACGTACTGACTGCACTGCTCCAATGTTGCTTGATTTCATTAAATACTACTTTATTTCTGTAATCAATGAATGGATGGCTTAGTCTCTGGCACGATAGTGCTTACGTCAATATATTATATCTTATACCGATCAAACTCTGGTTGTATGTCGGACGGCATGACTGCGCTTAAATTCGATAAGCCATCGTCATCATCAATGATATTTGGCACAGAAAATAGCATATTATATTACCTGCAACTGTGAGATATTTTTATAAAAGTAAGAACGAGAAACTTGCACTGTTTACCTGATGGTAACTCGACAGCGTCTTCGATGCGGACCACACTGAAGACGCCGTCGAGTCGAATCATAAACCACCTACCTGCATCCATCGATTCTCATGGCAGGATCATGTTTATACTAATCGCGAACATGGCAACCGCAGTTTTTCAACATAGTTAAATTAACACACAAACACTCACGCCTGTCACCCAGAGGGGTAGGCAGAGACTACGGACTTCCATTTGGCGCGATCCTGACACACCTCTCTCGCCTCCTTTACATCCATATATCTACGCATACACGCTCGTCGATTAAAGGTACTCAATCTGGCGCATTTTCAATGTATCTCCGATTTGGTCGATAAACCTTCATCTAGGGCGTCCCTTCCCGACTCTGCCGTTCAAATAAATCATAGTAAAAATATCATCATAATTATATAATTGATAGTTTTGACTCTATCTATACAGTTCACCCAGTGCCAAAATAGATTTTTACAAGTGAGTGTTAAAAAGGAGCGCATAGTCCACCTTACGGTAAATGGATGCTGTTGCATCTATTTATACACACCTACATCTATCCACGATTAAGAATCAAAATGCAGATGCGTTGTCACCACAGTGTAACGAATGCCTCGCTAAGGTGGGATGTTTCGCCAGTAAAAAAGGTCTCCTTCTCTACACAAACCATAAGAAACACAGCAGCGCTACACGTATGCTGCTATTAAATGCTGATATTTCTGTGAGAACATGGTCCTTCCTATTGATGTTGCAGCCGTAATTTAGTAGCAACCTGTAGTGGCGAATTAAATGTCGACAGCATCCTGGGCTAGCACCACGGCGACTATGTATTCTATAGTATTGTCTGGTCATTACCTCACATTGGTAGCTCTAGGTTTATACACGAGCAACCCGGGTACGATCCCCGCCGGCACCAGTGCTGATTTACCACGTGCTCGGCGATGAAGGATAACATCGTGACGAAACCTGCATGCCTGCGAAATTAAAAAAATATATATTTTGAGGACATGTGAAGTCTGGCGTATTGGCACGGTGTATACTTCTTTTTGACTTAACTAATTTTGAACAAGAGGCCAATCAACAGCTCCAAGTTGGCTGGGCAGCATTCGGTAGCTTGCGACACATCGCTTCATAATCATCACGATCATAAACACGCATTTCCATTTGGCACGATCCTGACACACCTCTCTCGCCTCCTTTACATCCATATATCATAAGATACGCATACATGCTCGTAGGTTAAAGGTCCACTCTTAATATGGCCAACCAATTTGGTCGATAAACTTTCGTCTAGGGTGTCCCTTGTCGACTTTGCCTTCATCTATACTGCAGCGTAATTTTCCTTTGACACTCTTTCCTTGCTCATTCTTTCTACATAACCAAACTATCGAAGCATTCCTTTCTTAATCCTGGTCACTACATTATCTTGCAAACCACACTTTTCTTTTATCACACAATTTCTTACCCTGTCATTCAGAATCAGTACTATCATACTCCTTAATGACCGCATTTCTAAAAAAACATTTATTCCACTTTCGTGCTTCTTCTGCCACACCCAACTTTCACTTCAATACATTAAGGTATGTACATCGCTTCATGTATTTCTCACAACTTAAAAAAGAACATGATTGCGTTTCTAATTGTCAAACACATTCCTAATTTCCAATTTCATTCACGGCTGGCCGTAAGAGGATGCTCAAAGACACTCGACGAGATTTTAAGGGGGCTTTGATCGCAGTTTCTATACCTACGTGTTACTATACGTAAATAGGATACTCACAGAAGAACAACAGTAACAACCCAAATATCCAAATAAACTAAACACAACCCAAAGGATTGGTAAACTGACGTGGCAATAGGCCGGCCATATAGCCCGAAGTACCGACAGCCGATAGGAAATAAAAATTCTCAAGTGGTAGTCTAGTACAGGTAAGCAAAGTGTAGGTCGGCCACTTATTAGATGAAGTGACAACTGGAAAGATATATGCCACATGCATCCATTGACTTGGATGCAGGTGGCTCAGGATCGCATTTGGTGGCATTTTTGAGGTTGATCTATATTCAGAAATTGACTTGTGACGGCCTGTTATGAATTATGGTGATGATCACTTATCTTACAACATAAAACTTGCTTATTGTATTGGTTAAAATCTCCAAATAGTAGAGAGACCTGTAGCAACCTGTAGTAGACCTGTAGTAGTTTTTTCTGCCGACTTCCAAAAAGGAGACGGTACTTAATTCGAGTGTATGTTTTTTTTATGTGTGTTACCTCATAACTTTGTACTGGGCGAACCGATTTCGATGATTCTTTTTTTATATGAAAGCTGATAGTTCTCGTGTGGTCCCATATGAATTTGATCAAGGTCAGACCAATGATTATTGAGTTATTCTTAAATAACTTATATTGAAGTCGGCTGTACACAATGTTTAATTTTAAATTATTTCAAGTGTGGATGCAGTTTTTGTATACAATCACTTATGACAGATGAGCAATCAATCCACCTGATGGTAAGTGAATGCAGATTTAGGATCCTGAGGACTAAGATGTAACGCTTAATTTCCAGTAAAAAGTGTTGAGCCTCCACAGTAGATTGCCTCATACAAGGGATATTTTCCATACTCTGACTAAAGACGATGCAGCCTAAATGGTGTATGACGACCAATATCGCAATCTCCAATTGGGTATACAATGTCGAAAGGTTTTTAATTCCGGAGTTGAGTATTACGTATTAGTAATACGGGAGACCTAATTTAGGAAATTATACCAGATTTGGCAACTATTTAAGTTTTTAGTTTCTAACATTTGTTTATTGCGAATCAAAGATTTTATACATCAGATTTTATCATTATCTAAATAAATAATTTAAAATTAAAAAATTTGTACAGCCGACTTCAATATAAGCGACTTCAATATAGGTTATTTAAGAATAACTCAATAACCATTGGTCTGACCTTGATCAAATTCATATGTGACCACACGAGAACTATCAGCTTTCATATAAAAAAAAGAATCATCGAATTCGGTTCACCGAGTACAAAGTTATGAGGTAACACATATAAAAAACCACTGTGCGATTTAGAAGATGTTTTCTTCCTCGCACGACTCCCTTGTGGAATCGATTACCATCAGCGATTTTTCCGGACCGATACGACTTAGGGACCTTCAAGAAAAGAGCATACTCCTTTTTAAAAGGCCGGCAACGCATCTGCAATTCCCTCCCTGGTGTTGCAGTTGTTCATGGGCGGCGGTAGTCACTTACCATCAGGTGAGCCACATGCTCGTTTGCCCCTATCCTATAAAAAAAAAACATACAGTTGAATTGAGTACCGTCTCCTTTTTGGAAGTCGGCAGAAAATAATGTATTTGCGCAAATGTTTGTTCTAGCTAGTATTTGAACAGTGACTGGCAGAGGAGCTGGTACTCTGACCACTAGGCCCCTGTGTAGTTTACATAATTACTTTTTTTTATAGGATAGGGTGACAAACAAGCACACAGTCCACCTGATGGTAAGTGGTTGCTGTGACCCATAAACATCTACATTTATCTTCAATAAAGAATCAAAATGCAGATGCGTTGTCCCCCGTGAGGACTAAGATGGAATGCCTCTTTTCCAGTAAAATGGATCTCCAGTTCTCTACACTCACCATACGAAACACAGCAGTGTCAACCTGCCATTTTACGCTGGTATTCTGGGAGAGTGTGGTCCTTCCCCGGTCAAGCCGACCCATCCGTGCTACAACTATACTAATGATATAGCTGCAGCATGGCTCTACCACATAGCTTCATATAAATGTAAATACCTTCATTTAACTTTGTGACTAAACTCTTGCCAAGTCTTACAATTAAATTGAAATAATGGCCTATTTTAAATATTGTTGATCTAACTGAAAATACATTTTATAAGTCTCAAGGTGAAAAGGTAAAATGTATGTTAATATAAGTAATGGATTTTATTAAAAAAGGTAACAATAAAAATCCAACATTTAAAAACAATTTTTATTAGAGCTGCAATATTATATTTCAAACAATCACAGAGTTGTCAAATTTTGAAGACATTATTTGTTCGTTAAAGCTTTATTAATCTAATTTACAGCACCCTGACAATATAAATTGTCATATAATAAATATATACATACATTAATTTAACTTTGCTAGCTTTTCGTCTTGTGTACTTACAACCATGATAAATAATTAACATGGAAATGTTAATAAAGCATTAAAAGTTAATTATTTTACATTATTTACATGTCAAACAAAGAATCTATTGTATTGTTAAAAAAGTTATGCAACAAATTTATCTATATCATATTCTACATTTGAAACTGTGTCATCAGGTTCATCAACCTTGCTCTTCTTTCTGTCTTCTATTCGCAAGCATTTTAGGCACTTTTGTCCTTTCCTCAGCCAGCATCCTCTATGATACATTGAGTTGCATTTATCACACATTATAGCTCCACTATCAAATGGATACAATATTTCATTATTACTGCACACTTCACATAAGTATCCTTTCCCCGAACATAATGAGCAACTTGTTATGTGTGACCGACATATCTCAGTCAACTCTGTCAACTGAGTTTCTAATGTACCATCATTAATAGCCTGTAAATGTGCCATACTGTACTTCTTATTAACGTCTCCAAGCTGTATAAATAATGGAGACAGTAATGAGCTTCCTTGTCCACAAGCACAGAGATATCGCTTCATCCATTCCAAGTCTTTCCGCATCTTATGGACCCATTCCAACTCAGCTATAAAACTAAACAACCTTGAATTTATGTTTTCAACATCTATATATGGTCTTGTCCAAGACAATGTCAACATTTGAAATGCAATTCGTGAAATGTACCTCTTATCCCAGTCCCAATTGTGGACAACTCTTGCTGGTATTGGAGATAAATCATTCCAGTGGCATGTTGCACAAAAATACAACCCAGTGTAGTCACATAGCCTTGGTTCATTCCATGAATCTTTAAAGGTTAATGCAGAATGACATTCAGCACACTTGTAATCTTGAGAAGAGAGACCTTTTTCAGGACAAATATTCATTTCAAATTGACCTTTCTCTGTCATAACAACATGAGCACACACCCTGCAAATATCGTCTACACATTTGTAGTGACATAAATAACCACAATCTGTGCAAATGTATGAGCACTGAACGATACTCCATATTACACCGCTGCAATGGTCACAGTATTGCTTTCTGTTACTCGGGTTAACTTGTTGCTCAAAGTGATGGCCTTTGATCACTACTTTGACCCTTTGCTCTCCTTCATTGTCTTTCAAATCTTCTAAACGTAACCTTAATTCAACTAAATATCTGACTAACCATTTACGTTCGTCTGAACATTGAGCGCTGTTCAGTACAAGCTCCTTGCACTGTTTTATTGCCTTTTCTATCTCTTCTTGTGTTGCAGAACTGTGAATTTTAAGTTTCTTGTTTGTAATTGACTTAGGCATATAATTCGAATCGTAACTTTCGTCTGCTGAAACACATCCTGACGTAGAGGATGATGAGGCAGTTCTTGAAGTAACATCTGCACTCCGCGGGCTACAGCAAATCAAACTGTTACGATATTTGGGGGAGTCGTTCGCCAAGGCTGCGGCCATGGTATTCCACACAATAATTGTTTTAATACGTTTATTAATATCGTGAAAACTTTATCTTAACATCGCAACGGCACTTCATCAATAACAGCGATACAACAGTTTGTAATTAAAAGTTTATTCAAATTTAAGAAATTCTAATTGCGTTGCATGCTGCTCTTTTTCTTTGTTTTGAACGGGAACGAAATCACTGGTGAGATCATTGTTGAATTTTTACGATGACACTGACAGAGTGATTTTGTTGTTTTTATTATTCGCTCGAGAGAGCAGGCAAAGGAACTATGCCATACAGCCTTGTCTTCATGTATAATTTTCCTTCATATTTCACTGCTTCACAATATGTTGATGCGTCACATTGTGCAGCCTTGGGAGATTTTGACGGTAACTTGAGCCAGCAGGCAGCTGACAGTTGGCGATGGTATCTAAAGGCGCCTATGCAAACAAACAGCTTATCTTGAGATTCCATCACCATCAGAGCACTTGTTTCACAGTTTCCATTAATAGTTCACATGCGCAGACACTTAATACACAAAATCGCACTACTTTTACATATCAAAGTCCACTTCAAACCATTATTTAAACAATAATACAGGAGCAGCAAGCCGCCGCCGGTCGAGTTCCCGCCAAAACTCCTAGCTGAGGCTTTTTTTTTGGAGATTATGGCCTGGTATCTAGACCTTTAGGCCATAGCTGAGGCTTAAAGTATGATAGTGTTGCCAGTACTTTTAATTTTCTTCCTCTGTGATTTTAATAAATCTCTCCCTTATACGACAAAATAGTATCAGTGCCAGATAACTTTTTAAACGAAACTTAAATAAATATCCACACTGCTATATATCAATGACTTTCTTATGCTTGGCATCTATGCATCTAGCTTGCACGTGCATAAAGAGATCGTAGACACGAAGGTACATGGCTTTAAATCTGTTAAACTTGAATTTGTGAATTTTTTTATTCGTTATCTGAGATTTTTTCCCACTTTTTATAATGTTTAGTGGACTTATACAACTTTTAAGCATTTTTGTTAAATTTAGAGCCAGGCCTACTAAAACCTTTTAAACAGACTTTTAGTAAAAATATATTTAGAAAATAAAGTTCCTACCAGAATTAATATTAATATAATTTGATTAAAATACCTTTAAAGACTTACTCATGTTTATATATTTTCTTTCATTAATAAAACTACAAAGAGTTAATTTCATTTTTAATATTTAAATACTATAAATATACATATAATAGGGGAAAACTTGCCCTTGATATCATCATCAACTGCATGCAGTGTACAGATACTTTCTATTGCTTGTAACTAATGGTAAAAATGTATTCAACAACATTGATCGCAAATTATACAATTTCTGTTATCAATCGGGTTAGCATCTGGTGTCAAGTTTAATCCTCAGAAGACACACATTTCTAACTTTGACACTAAAAAAAACCTTCGTCGTATCACCTCATATGGAATCTGCATTCAACGATATGAATTACCTTCAAAAAAAAAGCTTTAGATTCGACAAACATTGCGGTTATTGTTTTCAACATAATACCGAATTAATAAAATTGTTAAAACAAGCAAACAAAGAATAGAATATAACAGTTTATTTTATGGTTGAAAAGTAATTTTCTTGAAAATCCGAAATTTTCGGATAAGCCGGATTTGTAACTCCTTTAAGCACCTGTGATTCATGTAATGTTGCAGATGTGTGCCTACAGCGGAAATTATTAACCGTTAGACGAGCTGTATTCTCATTAGCATATTAATAAAAACTATTGAAATAATTGAATTTAAAAGAGGTGCGTGTCAGCTCCGATGCGCATTTGAGATTTAGTCCTTAGATTTGATTCATATCTTCATATCAAATCAGTCGTGCTTAGGCCATCTAATACCTATTTTTCGTAGCACTGTCACCTTGAGAGTCAAGGCTACCAATAAGGGCACCAATAACTTTTTCTACCACCATGGCGGCATCACTTTGTGATGAGGTGACATATTTGACAGATCTTATAGTAGGGAAGTCAAGTTGTAAGAAAAGTGTAAAATACAAAGTTCCTTTCTGAAATATTACTTATATTTTGTATTCATTAGGTTAAAAATGGATAAATCAAACTTCAGAAAATTCTAAAAGAAGAATTAAGAAAGCGCAAAGGTGTAAAAAATTTAAAAACACACTACTGAGGTATTGTTTTGCGTATATAAATACAACTGAAAAGCTTTTTTAAAAAAGCAATTTTCAATTCTGACGATACTACCTATGTGACCATTTGCGTGACATATAAGCTCACTTTTGTCCCATCCAGCGACATCAGATGAGCGTAAGATTCCTCATTTGTTTGATAAAATGACCCACTACAACTAGAATGAAGTAGATGACGCTATTACTTTACACACATTCAGTATAAGATGCGCGACTGTATTGCGCGGAGGAGCAACGTAAGGACTTCACTTTTTGTTAACATTCGATTTCACTCTCCACGTAATTTCTGTATCGCGGGGTATATACGAAAATCGATTTTCAAGGTGTAAACTTCAAAATTATTTCATTTTAAATAAAAATTGAACTTTACTCGATTTTAAGCTTGATTATACTATGAGATATTATACTACTGTCAGATATAATAAATTTCAATGTTCCAAATTGCAATTATAAGAGACTTGCAAGTAAAAAATATATAATATAAACATACAGTTATACAAACACACACGCATTTTACGAACTACACTTTACACCATGAACTTAAAATTAAAACCATACTTATTATAGTACTTACCAGTTGGTAGATGTTTCGTGAGTTCGATCCCGCCATTCTCATCATTACCAAATAAATATGGTAATTTCATGCGGCAGTGGCTGCGGGCCGACGGTGCGAATTCGCCCTCTATATCAGATCCTTATGTACTGCAGCGTGAAGAAATGGTCGCTTTGGCTTGCTGACATTTTTTGTGAAATATTTAAGTGTGTAAAACTTTGTAAGCTTTTGTTGATTTTTCTTGTTAAGAGTTTCCGTTGCTTTCTCCTTCTGACTGTATATTTGTGAGTTTTTGTATTTGTGGAAAAATAAAGCGTAAGTGTTTGTGCAGTTCATCTGTGCACCTTATACTGTATATACACGCCAGCACATACAGTGCAGAAACAGAAACAGAAACAAAAACTTTTTATTCAATATAGATGTTGATGATGATTATTGAAAGTCACTCTTTTGTTTAATTTAACACTGCTGCACAATTATCGTAACTAGGCAGAAGCTCATTTAATTCGAAAAATATAAAATGTTTAATTGAATATATTATAATAGGTACTATATTTTAAAATTTTCATTCGTTTAAAATCCTCTTCTATTACCCCGGTGCTATAATTTTTCCCTAAATTTATGGTAAGGACCTCAAGTTAACAACTGTGTGATATGACAGTTTAAAGGGACAGTAACATGTAACAATTTTGTTTCACGATCATTATCTATGTATTCACGATGTTGGTACTCCATTAACTTAGAACTATGGAATGTAGAGTACAAGGAGAACCATCTTATAAAGGGCGAAAGTTGAAAAAGTGTCCTACTAATTACTGAAAATAGAGGTTCCAAAACCTACCAAAATAGCGCTGGCGTCTGAAAAACTACGATATGAAGATAGCTGTTGTGAACGGAGTGAAGTCAGCTAAATTCAAATATTTAAAACATTTTACGATTAGAGTAGTTAGTAAAATGCCAGTATACAAAATCTCAACTATTTACGTAGTACAAAACCAAGCGGATTGGTCGGTCCTCGTTTATTTCTCCACCTTATTCTAATGACTTTTGGCGCTTTTTTTAAATTTATCCTATGCTACTGCAGCGCCACCCTTATTGGACACGTTTTTAGGGACACTTTTCATATATAGAGATGGTTCTCCTTCTCTCTACACTCCATACTTAGTACATATTGGCGTAAGTATATTCTAAGTCTAGTATGTGGTACTCGACCTTAAAGGCGGCTACTCACTTGCCTACCGCAGGGGCAATCTACCCTAGATTGCCCCTGCGGTAGGCAAGTGAGTAGCCGCATTAATGTTTCGTTGTACCAGTTTTGTATTTGCTCCGTGGTTGTACG
The DNA here is from genome assembly GCA_033319125.1 of Parnassius glacialis. Taxonomy (NCBI): domain Eukaryota; kingdom Metazoa; phylum Arthropoda; class Insecta; order Lepidoptera; family Papilionidae; genus Parnassius; species Parnassius glacialis. Next base: position 32,139,860 of record JAVANC010000002.1, read on the forward strand.
TAATGATCCATTTTAAACGTAGATAGAGGATTGACTAGATAAAGCATTCGCGTATGCTTTTGAGATAGAAATAGGCGGGAGGTACTTTAACTGGGTTACCAGATATTGTTCCATTTCCCCCGTTATGGGTTTATTTATATTCACAGCACTTACATTCATACAAAAAACTCAATTATTACCATAAAAAAATGTGCTTTTATAATTCAGATGATTAATTTATTTCTCTTGAAAATACATTCTGTGACTAAAACTACGGGCGGAAACGGCGTAAAAACAGAATCATCATTCTGTATTCAACGGCGCATCGACGATTTTACTGGACGTTCAATAAACTCTGGATTTCGACGGCACTATGTGAAGACGCTACTAGCACAAAGTGTGATATTGCTAATAAATAACAATATGTTATGTATGTACTTAAATAATAATTAAGAATAAAAATATTAAATAATAAGCAAAAATTTCCTCGTATCGAGTTTTGTTTTTACAAAAAAAAAAATCAATAATGTTTTAACATACCATTCCATCAGAAGTTCAGTGCTGAACACAGACCTCCGAAAGGAAAGGCTTTCCACTTAGGTTTTGTAGTACAAAACACGGTTATGAGGTTACTCCCGCGATTTCCTGCATGTTTTGCTAAGTTAGTGTCTTGTGTGCGGCAAGTTGTGGCGTACAAGAGAATTTGTCTGTACACAGAATGATATTACCCCGCGTCGTAAGCAATAATACAAGATGGGGATGGGGCAGTAGCACTTTCCCGACGAAAACTTAAAATAACAAATAAATGCGGTGACCAACCAGCATAACGCATATTTTCACGCAGGCGTGGCAACTATGGTAAAAGTCATCCTATGAGGATATCTAGGGAAGGCCTTTTTTAGGTGACTTACTTATGGTTAGGTGGCTTAATCATGTTACCTAATGGTTAAGGTGGTAAAATGTTTTAGTTAATATACATATTATAATATGTATATTAACTAAAACATTTAATAATAATTTAATATTATATATTATAATATACATATTATAATATATAATATGTTGGTATATAAAACAAAAACAAATGTTTTATAATATTATATTTTAATTTACCATGCAGTTTAAGATTATCTGATACCTCATATCATTCCATGGGTGGTGTATGAGGCGACATAGGGAAACATCAAAGAAGATAAACAGCAGCATTTTCCTGATAACAGCTAAATAAAAAAAAACAGTGGTTGACAACCCGCTTTCCAAGCGTTGAAACTATGTCAAATAACTATAAACATGTTTATGTTCAACAGCGGACTTTTGATAGACTGTAAAGATATATATTCTATTCAAATGAAAATATATAGAAATATAAAAAGGAAAAAGAATTAATTTTATTTACTTACACAACATTTAGAAATATTAACGATGTTACATTAAGTAAATCAAATGAAAACACAATTATATATCAAATATAATTCAATAAAATTAAAATAAATAAACGATTAGTTATTAATTTATCATCACATTAATAAACAACAAAATTAACAAATTTTTTGTCTTCTTTCTAGAGCATTCGTTGTTATTCTTGGTTTGAGCAGCTTTAGAATTTCTCAAAAATATGCATTTATAAACTTGATTTATACTTTGTATAGCAGAAATTCTTGGGGGCTGGTTGTTAGAATCGGATTAGAAAGGAGTATATATATTATATATGCCTTGTATAAAATATATTTTAGTGGTATAAATAATAAGGTACAACTCCTAAATTATACTTAGATAGGTAATACCTATCTCTTGTCAAAACATCTTTATTACATTATTTATGTCAATTAAATGGAAATTATCATAATTACATATTACATTTATTTCCTTATTTATTTACACATTGTTTTTTATAACATACAAATGAAAATATATTGAAATTTTAAAAGGAAAAAGAACTAAATTTTGTGTACTTACTCAATATTTAGAAATATTAACAATGTCACATGAAGTAAAACAAATGAAAACACAATTATATATTAAATATAATTCAATAACATTAAAATAAACATACGATTTTTTATTAATTTTTCATCACATTAATAAACAAATTTAACAAAATTTTTGTCTTCTTTCTAGAGCATTCGTTGTAATTCTTGGTTTGAGTAGCTTTAGAATTTCTCAAAAATATGCATTTGTAAACTTGATTTATACTTTTGCATGGCAGAAATTCTTGGGTGCTGGTTGTTAGAATCAGATTAGGGACTATATATTATATATAATCATATATATATATATATATATATATATATATATATATATATATATATATATATATATATTATGCCTTGTATATAATATATTTTAATGGTGTAAATAATAAGGTATAACTCCTAAACTATACTTAGATAGGTGATACTTATCTCTTGTCAACAACATCTTTATTACATTATTTATGACAATTAAATAAACGTAAAAATAAGAAATTATCATAATTATTACATTTATTTCTTAATTTATTTACACATTATTTTTTATAACACCTTTATAAAAGGGTTTAAGGGTGGACTAAATGTCCCATTGATAGGCATTTCCAGTCAGTTTTACAATTATTATTGCATAATAAATTATTCATTTGTATATTTAGGTCAGGACTTAAAATTATTTATTTATTTCTTTTATTTAAATCTTTATTTGCATAAAACATGGTAGTACAGATAAAGTTCCAACATTTGTAAAAGAGGATTCCTGTTTAATCAATATCTATAAGTAAATATTTTGTCATTGTCATGCAATCAAATCATTACAACTCATAATAATTCAGACTCCTAAACTATACTTAGATAGGTGATACTTATCTCTTGTTAACAACATCTTTATTACATTATTTATGACAATTAAATAAACGTAAAAATAAGAAATTATCATAATTATTACATTTATTTCTTAATTTATTTACACATTATTTTTTATAACACCTTTATAAAAGGGTTTAAGGGTGGACTAAATGTCCCATTGATAGGCATTTCCAGTCAGTTTTACAATTATTATTGCATAATAAATTATTCATTTGTATATTTAGGTCAGGACTTAAAATTATTTATTTATTTCTTTTATTTAAATCTTTATTTGCATAAAACATGGTAGTACAGATAAAGTTCCAACATTTGTAAAAGAGGATTCCTGTTTAATCAATATCTATAAGTAAATATTTTGTCATTGTCATGCAATCAAATCATTACAACTCATAATAAATTCAGAATGTCAGCATTTGAAAATAATATAAGCAATGCTAGTCAATTTTTAATACATACAGAACAAAGTCAAAAATCATAACTACTAACAAGGTCAAACTTATATCACTTATGGAGAAACAACAAGATACAACAAGAAATTATAACATTTTAAAAAAAATATCTTAATTATATTATAAATTACATAAGTTAAGTATATTTAGTCCACCTAAAACAATGAGGCTCATAATGTTTTGAGCATATACTGCTAAGTTTTGTTGGTTACCTATAATTACTACCAGTAGCGATTATCCAACAGTTACAGATAGCTGATTCCTTAGAAAAGCTGTGAAATAATATATTTAAAAGAAATTAATATATTAAATATATAGTACAATTTTATATCAAGGCATTTAACAAAAGAAAACCAAGTATGGGTATCTGTGCATAAATAGAATACCTATAACAATTAATACAATATCAATTGATTTAATTAAATAGCAAGTATATGTAAATGTAATGATAATATAACTCATACCAAACATTTAAAAATCTTATGTTGTTGTGTTATTATGTACCTTAAGATTAAGACTTATTTATTTATTTATTATTTTATCTATGTTTATATTTATTTTTATATTAGTATGACATATTTTTTTTTAATAAATATTGTAATGTAATTGTTGCTAATGTATAATAGAATTAATGGAATGCAATAAAGTTTTGTGCATCTGATTTCAGGCAATACATATTTTGTGAAATTAAATATACTTTGCCCAATGTTTATGTACTTGAATCCAAACATGTTTTCAAGTTGATACTTAGATATTATTTGTGAGGTCTATGTAATATGGAAATGATTGAAGAGTTGTAAGGCAATAAGGAGTTTCCTTTAAAGCTGAACATAAAAGTGTATGTATATGTATAACATTATGTGATTCATATTTATGGACATAACTACTAATCACAATAACAATTATTATTGAACAATGCGAAAACATTATTGTACTCGCTGATATCCCTAAAGTTTCTATAACCCTACCAAATCAAAAAGTACACGTTTGTTATGACTTTAAGCTTTCGAATGACCGTTCAAATTAAGGAGCATTATCATGAAGAATTTACAATTTGGGAGTCCAAATATTTGACAAAATACATCACAAAGTTCATTAAACACATGAAATGTTACACTTTATATTCAAAACAATAGGACATTAATCAGTACAAGTAGCAAATGTAAGCACAAAACAAACTTACCGATGAAAGGTAATATTATCAATTTTTCGTTGACTGATGCTGTTGCATCCTAAAATGCTACAACTTACCATCTTTTTAACCTTACTTAATAACTAAAACCCACAAAAAACACTAAATTCAATTACCTGTTTGCTTATAATATCAATGTTATTCACAAGATCTTGACATCGTTAATGTCAAATAAAGGAGGGAAAACAATCAAAAACGCATACCTAGAAAAAGACAAGAAATATAGATTTGCTTCTCCCTTACTCTTATGTGTAACTATATACGTGCATTCCTTTCACACGCTGATGACGTCACGGAATGTTTAGTCTATAAGATACAAAGTCTATGATTTTAAAGTACCTTATTATTTATTCTGTGCTAAGTTTATAAAGCATCCATAGATTATTTTAAACTGGAGAAAAGTTTTCAATGGTGACTTTTCTATAGAGGCAGGAAATATCACATAGGCAATAAAATCTGTAATGTGAAATTTTTTGAACACTAGTTCTGTAATAAAACTGTTTTAAAAAATGAAAAAGAATTATAAAGGACTTTCTCCCATTGACAAAAACTAATTTTTATTCGTCTACTACAGGCTGTTTAGCTTATATCCATCCGTTGCAGCCTATAAAAGTCCCACCGTTGAACATAAGCCTCCTGCATAGAGCCTCATGGGGGATTTCATCATAGTTGATACCCTTGGCAAGCGAGTTGGCAACCGCAGCTTTTTTTTAAGTTATTAACAGGAAGGTGCTGCTGCCCATCTTCTGTTTCATTGTAAACAAAGTACACGTGGTCACGCAACAGGCTTCCATCTTCTTTGGTTTAAGATATTTAGGCTTTGTTTTTAATTGTGGCAGATTTAGATGGATATATGTAGATACCGTTACCGTTACCGTCACGTCCTATTAAAGTCCACTGCTCAAAATAGGCCTCCCCATAGACAGCCTCATAAGGGGATATTTGCCATAGTTGGCACGCTTGGCAAACGGGTTGGAGACCGAATGAACCGATGAAGTTATTTTTTTTTTTGTTTTTAGTCGTTATTAGGAAGACGCTGCGCTCATCTGATTTGTTTCCCTCTGTCGCCTCTTACGACACCCACGGGATGATATGGGGTAGCGGATATTCTTACACCGCCACGACGCGATAAGTATATAATAGACCTGACAAACCGGTAGCCTAGAGCTAAAAATTTGATAGTTTTGCAAATATTCAGCAGTTTATTTATTTTACTATATCACGACATGCTTATATTCCCGCGAGCTGTCGCTCCCTTTGCAGAATTTGACAGCCTGGGTCTCCAGCGGTCCGATTTAATGACGGTGGATATATTATGAAATACTTACATTGTCATTATTTTGCTGAGAGGTATTTAATTATTTTAAATCAGATTTTTTTTTATAATATCAGAGAAGTACATAGTGATTTCTTATACTTATTTACACGAACACTAGACATTGAATAAAACTACGTTTACGGATTCTATCTCGTTTAATTAACTTATTTTTATCAAATTCCCGACATTTCGGGTGCTTTACAGCACCCATGGTCACGCGGGACTGAGGTGATTGACGTCTCGATGTCAGAGTTAACCCGGAGTACCTTTAGCTTTTTTAATTATTAGTTTTGGTTCGAACTACGCAGAATGAACTTACTGCTCTTGAACTCTTGCAGAGGTATGCTAGGGTTTAGTTTTAATTTTATTAATTACAGGATCCCAAGCAGGTGGTAGTACCCAGCCTCCCTCTCTATAGGAGGGTCGGGAATGTAATAAAATGAAGTTAATTAAACGCGATAGCATCCGTAAAAGTATTTTTATTCGATCAGACAAGAACACAACAAAAACGGGCGACAACAAGGACCCTGTTGGGTAAAGATATTAATAGAACTAGGTATACTTAATAACACGTAATAGTTGATATAAAAAATGAAAGAAGGACAGAAAAAATAAAGACCAATCCCGGTTCAACAAGCTGACCCAGCAATCGTTCTTCTGCCCTTTCCAATAGATTTTCATTCGGACGACGGAACAATGTTTCGTTCCGTAATTTTGACACTGTTACTCCGCCGCATCACATATTGGGTACAGTACATATTATCGTTTTTGGCACTAAACCAATATATTAAATTATGAAATAATGAAGTTATTTTGACCTTTAAACATATAAAAAACTGAAGAATATATTGCTTATTTAAAAAATAGCGCTTTAATAACGATGCACCAACGATTATATATAACAAAGATCGTCTATTTTTTCAACTGTTTCTTTAGACGGTAAGCAATATTTTCAACCGAGCTATCCTGTGTCTAATGTAATTTTCGATTATTTTCAGAGCCGCTATTTCGAATGTGACGATAGTAGTGAGGGTTACAGTTCTGATGAGAGTGAATACACGCCACCGTACACTCTTCAAGCTGAACCTCTTGTGGAACATGATCACGAGGATTCAGATGATGAAGTAGGTTTTATCTTTTTTTAAATTGGATACTAAAACATGCGACAATGCGAGTCTTTATAGATAAGTTAATTAAGTTACAGTCTATATACGTCCCACTGCTGGGCACAGGCCTCCTCTCATTTCTGAGAGGGTTTTAGGGCAAGGAAGTGTCCGCCGCGTTGCCCCAATGCGTGTTGGCGAACTTCACGTGTCTTCGAAATATTTTTTCTTATTTCTCAGACATGCAGGTTTCCTAACGACGTTTTCCTTCACCGCCGGGCACGTGGTAAAACATCACTTAAAATTGCATTTAACAATTTCATTGGTTCCGGCGGGGATCATACCCGGGTCGCTCGCGTACCGTGAAACTTACAGCGAACGCTAACCATCTGAGCTACTAAGGCTCTTTATAGATTGAATAAAACTAATTTTACGTGTCTTATCTTGATTAGACTATACCGTAAGTAATCTCGTTCTGCGTAGATCAGACCAAAAGTTAATCTTTAAAGGCTGAAGTTAGCCGGGATTAACCATGTCATCAAAACATTGAACACCTCAGTCGTTTCGTGGTTTGACATGACCATGGATTGAAATTAAAACGAAAAAGCCGTAAAATTGGTTTTATTCAATACTTTATATTATATACTACAAGTAGCTGGCCAGGCAGACGTTGTTCTGCCCTTTCCGACGACTCTTCCCATGAAAAAATCTTTAAATTCGCAATAAAAAAATATTGAAGGTCACTTATCGGAATAAAAAGTATCCTATCTCTCAAGTTGGATCAAACTGCACACAGTGTACAAAATTTCATTGAAATCAGTTCAATAGTTTAAGAGTTCATCGCAGACGAACAATGTGACACGTAATTTTTATTTATAAATATCACGAGAATAGGTACTGCAAATATAGTAATCATTATCTCTTACAGGTGTTTGTAAATTCAGTGCCGGGTGACAATACATCAACCGATTTTCTAATTGAAGGGAAGGAAAAAATGTCGGTTTCATCCGATATGTTGGATGATGAGGAAGCAAATCTTGACTTTGAAGTGGCCGCCGGGACTCCAATTCTATTTAACTTTTTGCTTACACACCCTATTACTTGCGTTGTTCAATAGATACAGCTATAAACATATATCCTCGTGAATGATCATCGTCATGGAAAGCATTTAGTTTTACGTGGACGCTGTAGCTATAGCATATATCGTGGCTACAGCGCGGATGTGTCGGTTTGACAGTAGGAGGATGATTTAAAATTTGAAATAAAATTGTTTGATTTTAACAGTGGTAGAGCCACGCGGCAGCTTTTGCTGTCGCACGGATGGGCCGGCTCGAACCGGGGTGGTACCACGACCTCACAGAAAACCAGCGTGAAGTAGAGGTTCACCTCTGCGTTTCGCTTGGTGAGTGCAGGTGGCCGGAGGCCCTTTTTACTGGAAATGAGGTATTCCATCTTAGTCCTCACGGGTGACAACGCATCTACATTTTGAATTGTAATAGAGGATAGATGTAGATGTCTATGGGCCGCAGCAACCACTTACCATCAGGTGGACTGTGTGCTCGTTTTTCACACTTATCCTATAAAAAAAACCGCACGCATTTAGTGTTCACCGGCCATAAAGAAAAAGAAAATTAACAGTAAACTTTTTGCGGTATCACCTAGTACGTTTCTAATAGCTATATAATATGTAAGGTTGTGGTCACAGCTTTATGCTGAGTTAGGACTACTTCACATTGACAGTACGCATCTCACAATCTTAATCCTAATTATAAATTTTTATCATAGCTCCTTTTTACCTCTATGTATTGTGTACTGTTTCTCTGTGAATAGGTGTTATAAGTATCTATCGCTTTTAAAGATCTTGAAAATTAATTTGCTTATATCCGCAGGTGGTCTGAAAACTACACTACAAGCAAATTAATTTTCAAGCTTTTTAATATAATGGATTTTCGCAAAGTAACGCCCGATTCTATAAATTATTAATCTGTCGTATTTAATATTGAGATATATTGTAGAACTCAAAAATATTTACTCTGACAACATTAGCGTACGTAATTCAACCGACTTCTTAAAATAGCTATTCATATTACACCCTTATTATAGTATTAATAATTAGTTGTATGTTTGTTTTAATTTTAATGAACTTAAATTGCACAAATAATGAAATGATATGTGATATATAAGTAACTATTGTTATTTTGATTTATATATTTTATAATGTAAAAGAGATAATTTTATATTTAGTTCTAAACAACTTTTTTTAAGGATATTAATTATTAAGGGCATTAAAATAGCTGTAATAATAATTACTATTACACATTATTTAAGAAACAAATCAAATTAGTACCTGCGTAAAGTTAAGTCATAGTTTTGTTTTCATTTACTATAAAATAAGTAACAACGGCCTTACGCATAAAATTCCTTCATAAAGGTTTACAGATAATTATTACTGATTAGTAAGCGAAGAATAATAGAAGGAGTTTATACTATTTTTGACGTCATACGTCTTAATACAATACAAGCAGTATTTGACCGACCAGAGCGAGCTGCATTTTTGATATCAAAATTCCCGGACTGAAAACGCTTGAACCAACTTTGTGCTACTCTTACCGACAATGCATTAGGTCCATAAACGTCACGATTTTTTTCGCGGCTTGAGTCGCATTTTTCCCTTTTGTTGTAATAAAATTTCAGAGTGTATCGAATTTCTTCGTTAGATTCACTCATTTTAGTGGATAGAAAATCAGTTGAAAAATGGCGATGGCGTCAAGTGATTTTTACTTTTTATTTTTCTTTTTCTTAATGTCCTCTAGGTATTGATATTAAAATCAGCCAGTTAGAAACAGTACAACCAAAGAGATTCTTCTTCAATTTTATACAAACAAAATACGAAGAAACTTTTTCCCCGACCTTATATTTCACTATAAAAATTGTTCAAATATTTTTAAGGGGATATCCAGGCAGCATTTAGTCCATACAAACGCATTCCTCCTCCCCATTGTATCTCCCTGGAGGACACCAGAACTAGACCAAACTTGTTTTTAATATTCCGTGAGAGCAAACATTTTTTACGATGCAATGAATAGATCCTACGACTGTCATGTTTCTATTTTTTTCATAAATAATTTACTTCAAAATCTGGGAACCTTCAAAATTTTCTAAATGTGCTACACCGCTTTTCTTCTTCTTGCTCGCTTTTCTTTTCTAGATACACCGCTTTTTTTTATAATCTCAAAAAATTTAAATCATCCAGTATATATATGAAGATTTCGACATTTTTTATGAGTAAAATGAGTCTAAATGCAGTGATTTATGTCACAAACTAATAAGAAGTAGGTACTAGGATTTATGTACTCTTTTAATTGATATCCGAATCCGAACGGCAGTCTTTTTCGGATTATTCAAAGTACCTGTGGCAGTCTCTCTCAGACCGTTGACCATTGTCTTTATCGGTTGTGTTCATTATTAGTAGTATAAGTATAAGTAATAATACATTTCAGTATTATATATTAGTCTAGGGTTGTGTATTTATTTATATATTACTTTTCTCTATGATTTATTTAGATCATTCAGGTACAGTGTGGCCCTATTCCATAGATAAATAAATATGTAGCAAGCTACCCTATTCTTTAAAGTTCTTGCTGCTGCCATGATATCCTCTGAAGTGACAATTCTTACATGTAAGTGTATTTATCAACTTAATCAAAAGGCACCTAAATAGAGACGGATTAAGGAAGGAATTCTAAATATTATGCGAAACTATTTTTTTATTTCTCTTTATAATGCAGGATTACAATTGCCATTGCGGGACCGGTGGACGTCTTACTCCTTATTGCTATTATTTAGAAGTAGGTATTATAAATGTATAAATTAAACCGTTTTCTATATATAAGGTCATAAAACTTCTCGCTTTAATATAGTACTTATAAGTATAACGCACAATGCAATATCTAGTTGTAAGCTTTGATTTATATGAATGGGAATAAAGTTGTTTTGTCCATAATGATTTCTTATATTTACGCGAACACTATACATTAAATAAAACTATTTTTTTTTACGGATTTTATCGTGTTTAAGGGGGGTCTCCCCCGTGACCATGGGTTGCTGTAAAGCACCCGAAACGTCGGGAATTAAAATAGTAAATTAAACGCGATAAAATCCGTAAAAGATAGTTTTATTCTTTTGTCCATTTCCTTCTACTTTTTTTTCGATGTCTTTATTTTTGTTAACGGTTTTAGAAATTTCCTTCATTTGAATAGGAATTTAAATATTAAATTGCTGGTAAAGCGTACCTACTCGTTACTTTGACTAAATGGTGATAATATTGACCCATTACAGTTACTAGGTAGCCGCTAAAACGCAGAGACTAAATTATATTCTACTTGCTAACTATTATTTACTACTCTTTGACCAAATTCAAAACTACGACATCATTTTTCTTTATATATATTGACATTGTTTACTAGGCCTTTAGCCAAAATGAATACATCAAACACTGTTACCTAATTGTATTGTTTGTTAACAAATTTCTTCACAATATGTTGATGTTACATTGCAATTATTATAGAAGATTCAACAATCGTCAATAAACAAAAGAATTCAAAATGGCGCCCACTGTGGCAATAATGTGGCAAAATGGCGATATGTCTAAAAATACCAAAGTTAACTGACTTAGCTTAATAAAATACTCGTGATTGGATGGAAAGACAGATCCATCTATCAATCCGTTACAGCTTAAAAAAGTAAACTGCTGAACATAGGCCTCCCCCATAGAATGCGTCATAGTATGGAGTGTAGAGAGAAGAAGGACCATCTCTATATATGAAAAGTGTCCCTAAAAACGTGTCCAATAAGGGTGGCGCTACAGTAGCATAGGATAAATTAAAAAAAAGTAATTAGAATAAGACGGAGAAATAAACAAGGACCGACCAATCCGCTTGGTTTTGTACTACGTAAATAGTTGAGATTTACATGGTAGAGCCATGGTGCAGCTATATTAGTAGTATTGCGCGCCACTATTAATGTCTTGTACATGGCAACACTAGTTACACTAGCACCCTCTAGTGTCGAGTAGCAGAACTAGGAGAGTCAAGATCCGTCCAGAAATTTCGGGACCAATATGTACTCGAACATTCTAGATGTCGCTACAGTAGAAGGCTCTGGAAACTATCTGAGGCCCTATATAAGGCCGGTATAGACTACGACCGAGGCAGTATTGAATTGGCGATACAAGAGAATACTTCGAAGCGAAATAACTGCGAACTAAAGTGATTGTGTTTTATTATTAGTGTGGTTTTAGATTGTAATTAGTGTTGTGTAATTAAAGTGTCAATTTTGGTAATTCAACCGGCAGTTTTTGTCTTGAACCCCAAGCTCGTAACAGTAGTATAGTTGTAGCACGAATGGGTTGGCTCGACCGGGGAAGGACCACGCTCTCACAGAATACCAGCGTAAAACAGCAGCTTAACACTGCTGTATTTTGTTTGGTGAGTGTAGAGAACCGGAGACCCTTTTTACTGGAAAAGAGGCATTCCATCTTAGTCCTCACGGGTGACAACGCATCTGCATTTTGATTCGCAAACGAGAATAGATGTAGATGTCTATGGGCCACAGAAACCACTTACCATCAGGTGGACTGTGTGCTCATTTATCACCCTATCCTATAAAAAAAGTTGTATACTGGCATTTTACTAACTACTCTAATCATGAAATTTTTTAAATATTTGAATTCAGCTGACTTCACTCCGTTCACAACAGCTATCTTCATATCGTAGTTTTTCAGACGCCAGCGCTATTGTGGTAGATTTTGGAACCTCTATTTTCAGTAAATAGTAGGACACTTTTTCAACTTTCGCCCCTTATAAGATGGTTCTCTTTGTACTCTACAATCCATACCTTATAAAGAAGATTTTGCGATAGTTGCCACGCTTGTCAGACGGGTTGTCAACAGCAGTTTTTTTTAAATTATTTGCATTGCAGATGAAATTAAATAAATAATATTTTATGTAAATTATTTATAGGTATATAAAAATTGGTGTTGAGTTAAGGCATTTATTTACATTACATAGATCAACTGTAATTAAATAAAAAAAAACTATTTTCAAGTTCTATTGATTACATAATGTAAAGAAAAATGCATTTAGATGTACCTGTTTAAAACACACTTAACATACACTTGGTTGACAGTTCTTTCAAATAAATACAAATATATGTTCTCCTTGAGAACTTGATGAAGGAGAACCATCTTATAAGGTGCGAAAGTTGAAAAAGTGTCCCACTAAATACTGAAAATAGAGGTTCCAAAACCTACCACAATAGCACTGGCGTCTGAAAAACTACGATATGAATATAGCTGTTGTAGACGGAGTGAAGTCAGCTGAATTCAAATATTTGAAAAATTTTATGACTAGAGTAGTTAGTAAAATACCAGTATACAAATCCTCAACTATTTACGTAGTACAAAACGGAAGCGGATTGGTCGGTTCTTGTTTATTTCTCCATCTTATTCTAATTAATTTTGGCGCCTTTTTTTAAATTTATCCTATGCTGCTACAGCGCCACCCTTATTGGACGCGTTTTAGGGACACTTTTCATATAAGGAGATGGTCCTCCTTTTACTCTACTCTCCATACAAGTGTATTATCCATGCGTCAACCATAGCCATAGAACAAAACTGCCATAGATTCAGTTTTTTGACTTTGTATTCTAGGGTTTTGGCCAAATTAACGCCATCTCTACAACGCTGAAGAAAACTAGCCTACAAGTTTATGTACCTAGTTTATTAGAGGGCAGAACTTTCAATGCATTTTTTATTCTTGTAAATTTGTATGGAAGATCATCTAAACTTCTTTTTAGATTTTTTAGGACTACAAACGAATAAACGGTATTACAATCATCTGCGTCGTATGTAGTTCATTCGGGTGATAGATTTTTTTTTAATAATAATATCTTTCATGATTTAGGTCCGGTAATAAAAAATATTTTCGTATTACAATCATCTACAAACGATTCTCAACGCATTGGTAATCAAGATTTTTCGAAAATTATTATATTTTATGAAAAATTACAACCTTTAGTGATTTTCAGAAGATTTTTCAGGACTACAAACGAATGAAGGTTATTGCAATCACCTGCGTTGTTTGTAGTTCATTCAGGTGATAGATTTTTTTTAATAATAATATCTTCCAAGATTCAGGTCAGGTAATAAATTTTTTTAGTATTACAATCATCTACAAACGATCCTTAACCCATTGGTAATCAAGATTTTTTCAAAACTTATCATATTTCATGAAAATTTTACAACCTTTAGTGATTTTCAGAAGATTTTCCAGGACTACAAACGAATGAAGGTTATTACAATCATCTGCGTTGTTTGTAGAATATGTATCAATTATTTTATTTTATTTTTTTGAGTTCGGGTTCCAAGTTCACAGAGCTCCTCTTCTTTACTTAAATCAAAATCATCCGGACTTATTATATAATGCACTCTTTCAAATTTTAGAGATTGAGTTTAACAAAATTTTTAAAACAAAAATTATAGGTAGTTATAATCAGATGAAGTTTAGTGATTAGGCCACTGTGGGTATACATAGGAGTAGAAAAAAGTTATATGACCTATATAGTATCAAAAAATATAATCATAATAAAGAATATATCCAATATGTAAAATCCTATTCTAAAATATTCAGAATAGTTTGTAATAAAGCGAAAGCATTACATTTACGACAAACAATTAAATCTTCGGGGAAAAAGCCTAAAACTATTTGGAAAATTCATCATCATTATCATCATCATCATTACAGCCTTTCATAAGTCCACTGCTGAACATAGGTGTTCCCCAAGGAAAAACACAAAACACGGTCCTGAGCCACCTGCATCCATCGACTTCCTGCATGTCTTACCAGTAGTGCTATTCTGTAAATAACTATTTCGATATCGAGCTTCACCTGAGTGACAAAGCTCACTTCGAAAGCGAACCCGCTTGACCTTGATTTGGAATTCTGTAAACATACGTTACGCACTTGCGAAGTGAAGTGAGTCTCGAATCCGAGAGCGATAATCTAGTTGTGTTCGTTTTATCGATATTCTTTTCGAATTACTTTATTTTAAAATATGCGCATGACCTTCCTACCAATTCGGTATATAAATTGCTTAAATACTTCAAATATCTAATATTTGACAAAGAAATATTTATTTTTATTGTAATAAAGAAAAAAGAAACATTTGCATTGGCTCTATGTTGTTAGATTCGTGCCTCGAAAAAAATGTTTTTGAGAACATACAAGCCGCTTGATGTTTAGAAGCGATTTCAAGTTTTATTATAGTAAAAAGTTTGTTTTAGTGTTCCGATTAATTAAATACTGAATATAAGATGAAGTAAGTATATACTTTTGTTATTAATATTAGTTTCTTTGTAACTTAGCCAATCCCTACTGTAACATTAATGATTTCGTTTTAATTAAAGCCCTGTAGAAAAAGCGGCTCATCCCTCAATGGCCCAAATTCACGCACTACTAAATTTTTTGGAGATGAATCCAAGCAAAAAAAGGGTTTTCCCTTTACAGAATACCGAATTCATACTATTAATGTCAACATTCTCACGCAACACGGTTCGTCACGTCGCCACACTCACAAGTGTGGCGCTGCCGGCACTGTTGGGATTTAGAGAATACGAATTTGATATCTCACCGCGGATTCCGCTGTCGAGACACGAAAGTGTTGTTACAGAATAGCACTGCAGGTCGTCACTACATCTAGGGGGGGGGGGGGGGGGGGGGTCGCCCTACACTTCGCCTACCGGTATGAGGCTGCCACTCGAGAACCTTTCTTCCCCATCGGTTGTCGGTTCTTTGAGCTATATGGCCGGCCCACTGCCACTTCAGCTTACTAATCCGTTGGGCTATGTCGGTTACTCTGGTTCTGTTGCGGATATACTCACTTCTAAGTTTATCACGCAGAGAAACCCCAAGCATAGCCCTCTCCATAGGTCGCTGAGCGACCTTGTGCTTCCTCATATGGCCAGCAGTAAAGGACCACGTCTAAGACCCGTAAGTCATCACTGGCAACACGCACTGGTTGTACAATTTCGTTTTCAGGTTTTGAGGTATGTCTAACGAGAAGATGTGTCGTAGTTTCCCGAACGCTGCGCAGACGAGTTGAATCCGTCGATTGACCTCTCGGTCGAAGTTGGACTTACCTAGTCGGACTATTTGTTCCAGGTAAACATACTCGTCAACAACTTCGAGCTTAGTGCTCCCAACAACTACCGGCATAGGTGTGACATGGACATTAAACATGATCTTTATTTTGTCCATGTTCATCTTAAGACCTATCCGTTGGGAGACACTATTGAGGTCATTGAGAATAGTGCTTAGGTCCTCCAAAGATTCTGCCATTAGGACTATATCGTCGGCAAATCGAAGGTGAGTGATGTACTCGCCATTGATGTTAATACCTTATCTTTTCCAGTCCAGTAGCTTAGAAATGTCTTTTAATGCAGCGGTGAAGAGTTTCGGGGATATAACGTCACCCTGTCTTACACCTCTTTGCAGTTGGATAGGTTTCGTACTCTGATTCTCGGATAGCCATCGTAGCTCTAATGTACAAACACTTCAGCACTTCGATGTACCGACAGTCAACTTGGCACCGCTGAAGGGACTGCAGCACAGCCCAAATTTCGACAGAATCAAAGGCTTTCTCATAGTCCACATACACAAGGCAAAGTGGTAGATTATACTCCTCTGTCTTCTGTACAATCTGCCACAGGGTAAGTATGTGATCTATGGTACTAAAGCCTTTTCGGAAACCTGCTTGTTCAGGAGGCTGGAAGTCGTCAAGTCTGCGTGCTAGACGATTCGTAATGACTCTCGAAAACAGCACGTAGACGTGGCTCAGAAGGGTAATCGGTCTGTAGTTCTTCAAGAGAGCATTGTCGCCTTTCTTGAAGAACAAGACTACCGCACTTCTGCTCCACGCCTCCGGAGTAGTGCCACCATGGAGGACGAAATTAAAGAGCTTCTGAAGACAGCGACGACTATCCCCGCGTCTACGAGTGCCTCTATAGGTCCCATAGTGGTAATGCCGACACAGACCGACTCATCGACCACGTCCAAATGGCTGCAGACTCCGTGCTACAACAGGTCCCATCCACAGAGATCGTGATTCTTAACGCCCACCACGCCGAATGGCTCGGTTCACGCTTAACCGATCATGCGGGGAGATCTGTTTATGACTTTTCCTTGGCATATGGTCTGACACAACTGGTTCCTTCGCCTACGCGGATCCCAGATGTGGAGGATCATGTACCTTCCCTGTTGGACCTTCTGTTGACCTCTCATCCGGACGGATATCAGATCTCTGTCGATGCCCCTCTGGGCTCTTCGGACCATTGTCTGATCCGGAGTACGGTGCCACTCACGCTCCAGTCGCAATTGCGATCTGCAGCTTGCCGCCGTGTTTGGCACTATAGGTCGGCCGATTGGGACGGGATGCAGTCTTTTTTTGCATCCTACCCTTGGGGGCGGGTTTACTTCGCGCCGGATGATCCCAACGTTGTTGCTGATTCTGTCGCTGATGTGGTACTTCAGGGAATGGAATCATTTATTCCATCATCTGTGGTGCCTATCGGAGGCAGAAATCAGTCATGGTTTGGTCACTCCTGCAAAATTGCATCACGCTATAAGCAGGAGTGCTACCGACCCTGGGCCGACGCATCAACGTCCTGGGATGTAAATACCAGCGCTCTTAAAAAGAAGTACAATGCCGCCTCCAGGTCCTTCAAAAGTGTCATTGTCAAGGCACAGTCAGAGCACATCGGCAGAATTGGCGAGAAACTAGTTCGCCTCCCTTCGGGAACACATGCATTCTGGTCTCTCGCCAAGGCTGTCCAAGGGAACTTCTGTCAGCCATCTCTGCCATCTCTGCACAGGGCGGATGACTCACTGGCCCAGGACGCAAAAGAGAAAGCCGATCTGCTAGGCTCTCTTTTGCTTCCAACTCGACTCTAGATGACGGGGGAACACACCGCCGACCATCCCGCGGTGTGAGTGCTCCGTGCAAGAAGTGCTGTTTACACAGCGCTCGATGCGTAAAGCACTCCTCTCCCTGGACGTCAACAAGTCGAGTGGGCCTGATGGAGTCCCACCTATTGTGCTGAAGACGTGTGCTCCGGAGTTAGCACCAGTTTTAACGCGTCTTTTCCGGTACTCCTACTCCATTGGCGTAGTCCCGAACTCATGGAAGACAGCTTTGGTGCACCCGATCCCTAAAAAAGGCAATCGCTCAGATCCGTCCAACAACAGGCCTATTGCTATCACCTCCTTGTTCTCCAAAGTAATGGAAACCATTATTATTAGCCAGCTCCCAGCTCATGCGGTACCTTGAGGATCATCAGCTGATTAGTGACCGCCAGTACGGTTTCCGTTGAGGTCGCTCAGCTGGTGATCTTTTAGGTTACCTAACTCAAAGATGGGCGGAGGCAGTGGAGTCCAAGGGGGAGTCGTTGGCCGTTAGTTTGGACATTGCGAAGGCCTTAGAACGAGTTTGGCACAAAGCGCTTCTTTCGAAGCTCCCTTCGAATGGGCTTCCCGAGAAATTGTGCAATTGGTTCACCAGTTTTCTTGCAGATCGGAGCATCAAGGTCGTAGTAGACGGTGCATGCTCCGATTAAAGTCCATTAACGCTGGTGTTCCACAAGTCTGCGTGCTATCACCAACGCTGTTTCTTCTGCATATCAATGATATGTTGCAAACCAGTAACATTAATTGCTATGCGGACGACAGCACTGGTGATGCTTTATACACCGGCCGTGCCAATATTTCTCAGGAAAACGTCGCCGAGTACCGGAACAAACTTGTGTCTGAAGTCGAGACTTTGTTGAACAAAGTCTCAGACTGGGGTCGACTAAAGTCTAGTCTAGTCCAGTTCAATCCCCAGAAGACACAAGTTTGCGCGTTTACCGCTAAAAAGAACCCCTTTGTCGTATCTCCTCAGTTTAAAGGCATTCCCCTTGTTTCCTCAGCCAGTATCGGGATCCTTGGTGTCGATATATCGATGACGTGCGGTTTCGTGGTCACTGGAGAAGTCCAAATTGGCCTCTAAACAGCTTGGCGTGCTCAGCAGAGTGGGACAGTATTTCATGCCGGCACACCGCTTGCAACTTTACAAGGCGCAGGTTCGGCCTCACATGGAATACTGTTCCCATCTCTGGAACGTCGCTGCTGCATGTGCTCCATCTGGAACTAATGCTACACCACCGACCAAAGAACAAGTTGGACTCATCATTCGAGAGCTGCCGAACACTGCACCCGGCATTGACGGTATCACGGCTAATATTGTTAGACAGGCATGGCGGGTAACTGGTGACGAGATCTGGCACATGTTTAGGGCGCGCATAGTCGTGGGCGTTTTTCCGGATCTGTGGAAGATGGGCAAACTCGTTGTTCTTCCAAAGGGTGGCGACAGGCCGCTCACTGACCCTAAAGCCTACCGCCCGATAACTTTGCTGCCCATATTGGGAAAAATTCTGGAGCGTGTGATAATCTCCTGCGCTCCATGTCTCTACCGCGGAATCTCCGATGCACAACATGGCTTCACGCGTGGCCGATCCACAGTGACCGCCCTTAGTAACATCAACCGAATTACCAACGGAACAACCGAGAATTACGTGCAACTGATCCTTCTGGACATATCTGGAGCCTTTGACAATGCCTGGTGGCCAATGGTCCTACTCAAGGCAAAGCAATGTGGCGTTCCACCTAACATTTACCGTATTTTAACGAGTTACTTTATAAATCGCCTTGTAGGACTGTTTGCTGGTAACCGGGTAGTGTGGAAGGTCTCCACGATGGACTGTCCTCAGGGATCGGTGCTGGGACCAACCCTATGGAACCTCCTACTCGATGACCTCCTGAAGCTGCCAAAACCCGAATGAGTACACTTCGTTGCTTACGCCGACGATGTGACAATCGTGGTCGAAGCATCGTCTCGTTCCGCAATAGAGTGCAAAGCGGCAGCTACGATCGCTGCCGTGTCCGAGTGGGGTATTCGTAACAGACTAGGGTTTTCTACCGGGAAGTCACAAACGATGACCTATAAGGGCAAGTTTAAACGTGGACCAATTATAAAGATGGACGGTGCAACGATCACGAGTGTTTCACAGGCAAGAGCCCTAGGAATAATTTTGGACGAGGCTAGGTCCTATGTGCAGCATGCATTATATATCGGCGAGAAGGCCGCTGCTTGCTTCGGGAAGATGTCGCGATTGTCTTCATCGACCTGGGGCATAAGATTTCACGCCCTTAGAGTCCTGTATTCAGGGACCTATGTGGCAACGTTGACATATGCTGCTGCCGTATGGTACCAACGCTCGTCCCTTTATGTTATCAGAAGCGTATTGATGAGGACGCAAAGACCAGCTTTGATTCTTCTCACGAAGGCTTACAGGACGGCTAGCAACGCCGCGCTACCGGTGTTCGCGGGCGTATTGTCTGCCGACCTGGAAGTTTTTCGTGCGGGACGAGTCGACGAGGAGGGGACGGGTTTGGTCGACAAGGAGCGCAGGAAGAAAAAGAGGGAAATGATGGCGGCTGTCGTTTCCATTTGGCAGGACCGGTGGGACTCAAGCCAAGATGGCAGGGATCTTTACAAGTTTTTCCCGGATATCACAGAGCGTCTAATCTTCAGGTGGGTCGAGCCCGATTATGCAGTATCGCAGATTCTTGTTGGTCACGGGTGTTTCAACGAGCATCTCCTAAAATTCAACCTTAGGAACTCTGGCTTATGCCCCTGCGGCTCAGCACTGGAAAGTCGTGACCATGCTCTCTGGGATTGCGATCTATATATTGAAGAGAGGAACGCATTATTGGACAGCCTACAAAGAACAGAAATAGGACCAGTATACTTCCGGGACCTAGTGTGCTGCGAATCCAACTTTAAGGAGTTTAGGAGATTTGCGCATGCATGGCATCACAAAAGGAAACAGTATGAGGACTGAAAATACGACCAGATAGCTGCGAATGCGAAGTGTCGTCTCTGTGGAGTCACGCCCCAGAAGGGGGAGAAGTGAAATGTAGGGAACGGACGGGACGGAACAGAGAGATTTGTAGGGAGTCAAGTAAGCGCACGTGGGAAAGAGCCCCGAGCAAGTACCGTGTGCGTCTCCCGTGATTCGGTCCGTATGCCGCAAGGCGGGAAGGACCATGGGATGGTGGAGGGAATGTTCCCATCTCTGGTCAGGGGCTCCCTAGTGCCAGATCCTTCCACTTCACCGCATTCAGCGCAGAGCGGTTCGAATCGTCGACGACCGAGTTCTTTCCGATCGGCTTGACTCATTGGCACTGCGTAGAGATGTTGCATCTCTTTGCGTATTTTATCGCTTCTATTTAAATTTTGATTCTTCGCTTAAATTTTGATTCAATTTAGACTCACAGACTTGTATATATAGAATATTTGTAGGCCATACAATTTGTATTTTATTGCATCTATCACGGGGAGTACTCTGAGGAATTGTTCGGACTAATTCCAGCCGCCCAATTTCACCATTGCACATCGCGAAAAAACTTGCGATAGGTACCATCCATACCATCTGGATAATTGGCGGTCCACCACTGTGCGATTTAGAAGAAGTTTTCTTCCTCGCACAACTTCCTTGTGGAATCGATTACCACCAGCGATTTTTCTGGACCGATACGACTTAGGGACCTTCAAGAAAAGAGCCTACTCCTTTTTTAAAAGCCGGCAACGCATCTGCGATTCCCGTGGTGTTGCAGTTGTTCATGGGCGGCGGTAGTCACTTACCATCAGGTGAGACGCATGCTCGTTTCTCCTATAAAAAAATGCATGGCTCTAGAGATATCCTCATACATTTCCTCCACCTCCTCATCGGGATGTGCCGAGGTTGGTGTGTAAACCTGTACGACCTTCAGCGAATACCGTTTGGTGATTCTGAGTATAAGGTACGCAACCCTCGTCGACACACTCAATCTTTACAACGTTGTTAACGAGAGACTTGTGGACTATAAATCGGACACCTACTTGAGACAGATGGTCGCCCTCCCGGTGATAGAGCAAGTTACCGGATTCGAGGATTACCGTGTTCTCCCCCTCTCTTCGGACCTCGGATAATCCTATAATATGCCAGTGTAACTTGTCAATCTCTTCTTCCAGCTCCACGATCTTCTCGTCAGTCCTCAGGGTGCGTGCGTTGTATGTTGTTGTTGAGATTATTAGCACCCACTGCCCCGCCGTTACCATGGTCGCCGTAGCCAGGAATAGCGGGGCCGCCGGGGGCTGGGGGCCGTCTTTTTGTTGCTCTAATCATTGGGGGGTATTTGCCATAGTAGTCACGCTTGGTGAGCGGGTTGGCAACCGCAGTTTTTTTATTGTACTTTTGCTGTTATCAGGAAGATGCTGCTGCCTACTCCTGCCTGTTTCCCTTTGTCACCATTTACGACACCCACGGGAAGATATGGGGTAGTGGTTATTCTTAACCGCCACTACATGGATAATTATTAATAAAGGAATTGGAAATAAAACTAAAACTAAACTACTAAAACTCATTTGTAATGATAAAGATGTAGCATATACTTTTCAATGTTATTTTACTAACTATCCTTTAGTTATTTTTGCACCCTTAAAATCTTCATTAGATGATTCCAAAGTTTTCTTAAAAAATAATAAACCTGAGTGTAACACTCCATTAAAATTTGTACACACAAATGCATTAAATATTGTTAAAACATTTAAGACTCTTAAAGTAAAGAATACCATGGATATGTGGGGAATGTGGGTAAAGATCATACATAGTATTATAGACAGTATTGCCCCTTACTTGGCATTGATATTTAATAAATGTGTTAACAAAGGTATTTTCCTTGATCTTATGAAATACAGTAAAGTCATACCCTTGTACAAAACTGGTGAAAAAAGTGATCCAATTAATTCCAAACATGTTTCTGTATTACCAGTACTAAGTAAAATTTATGAAAAAATTATTCTGAAACAGCTTGAAAAACATTTTGAATTAAATGACTTATTCCATGTTGAACAATACGGGTTCATAAAGAAACAATCTACTACTGATGCCGGGGTTGCATTGTTGAGACACATTTATGAAGCTTGGGAAAATAATAAAAATGCTTTTGGCATTTTCTGTGATCTCTCCAAAGCGTTTGACTGTGTTGATCATGAAATCCTCCTGTGTAAGCTGTCTCACTACGGAATAAAAGATACATCTCTTGAATTTGTTAGATCATATTTAAGGGGTCGCATACAGAGGGTTCAAATAAATGGAGTAAAATCAGTCGGGTCATTTGTTCAAATGGGTGTACCACAAGGTTCTATTCTTGGTACTTTTCTATTTTTGACATATATTAACGATTTGCCGTTTTTGTATCCAAATTTTGCAAAATAGTGTTATTTGCAGATGACACTTCTCTTATATTCGGTGTAGATAGAAACAAAACTAACTTTCACGATGTAAATGTTGCTCTTTCGCAAATACAGCGGTGGTTAATTTCGGTTAATAATCTTATATTGAATGCGAAAAAGACTAAATTCATTGAATTTACACTGTCTAACGTAAAAAATGTAACCATGAATATAAATATTGGTGAGAAACCGTTGCATATGGTTAACTCAACAGCATTTTTAGGAATTACATTGGATTCTAAGCTTCAGTGGAGCGCTCATATAACTACTTTTGCAAAAAAAATTAAGTTCTGCTGCATTTGCTGTACGTAGGATTAGACAGTTAACTGATGTGGAAACTGCTCGCTTAGTGTATTTCAGTTGTTTTCATAGTGTTATGTCCTTTGGTATTTTACTACGGGGTATGGCATCGGATATCAATACACTTCGTTCCATTTATAACTTGGGTAAACAAGTGTCTCTAAAGGAACGATTTAAAGAGTTCGGTATATTAACTGTTGCTTCTCAATACATATACTCTAATATAATATTTGTTAGGAAAAATTTACATACATATAATAAATATAGTGACATACATGACCTTAATACTAGAAATAAAAATAAACTTGTTATACCATTTTTTAGACTAAAGAAAACTTACAATTCATTTATGGCACAAGGCATTCGATTTGCAACAAAATACCTGATTCAATACTTGACTTGCCTTTACATAAATTTAAAAAGTATGTAAAACATACTTTGATTAGAAAAGCATGCATATTATACAATTGACAATTACATTAATGACATAAATATGATTGACATACAAATGACAATTGATCATTTGAAAGTCAATCAAGTTCCACACAGAATAATCTCAACTGAATAACTTTAACAAAGTGTTATATTGTATTATATTCAATTATTATTTTTTATGTCTATAAATTATATAAATAATGTTTACATTGATAGAAACTGTTATCTGTTAAAATTAATTGATTTATTAAATTGTGTTTTTTTTTTCTCTTATATTTGTTCTTTCGCTTAACCATTCATAAGAGCTTATATAATAGCAAAGAGATTTAAAATATATATATACTATAGAGCAGGCATTGGGAAAATTTATTTACAAAAAATTTAAACTCGTGCGTGTGTGACACCCTCTAGCTAAAAATAGCAAAACTACGATATCATTTATTAAGACAACATTTTAGCTATTCCCCAGTAGGTGACGCTTAAAATATAAGATCGTTTTAGGAATGTTACCCTTTCGATACCAAAGTATTTGTTGTTGAAGGTTACTAAGTTTGAAATGCTTTAAAATATAATAATAGGGAATAAAATGATTGTTTCATTGTATAAATCTATTTATCATGACTTCCATCACACGAAAAAATTTCCTTTAACTTTTTATGCCGCTTTAGTGACATGAAATAAAATATTAATTTCCAATAACTAAGAATCAATTCAAACAGCAGTTACTTTGGTTGCCGCCTTGGTGGCATCTTGGATGACGTCACTCGGTCCATTAGAAGCTATAATAATAGCATATTATGACACATTAAGAAACGCCAAATTCAATAAGGGAGCGCCTCTATGTTTTTAAATTCGTTTCTTTTACAAAAATACACTTCAAATCTAAAATATTTAGGAAAACACTGCACTTAAAAGACGTTTCACGATAAATCATTTTATAAATTTATATTCATACATTCATATTATAAATACGCTGGTATGTTATGTGCCAATATTCTTCAAAGAGATTTATGTTCAACAACTTGAGATATTACTGACTCGGTGAAAGAAAGCATAGTGAGGAATACTCAACATTATAATCTGAAATCACGAACATGCACTAAGCAAGTGTTGTGATTAATGCTCATTACTTCCCTGTATGTGAAGACTACTTTGCGCTACAGTAGCCTAATACAGGCTAGTATTATTATAAGAAATGAAATTATTCCAGTACTTTCAACGGTATTTATTTAGAAAAGTGTTTAAATTGTTGTAAATCGAACTCATAACTAATAATCATAACAACTTGTATCATTTTAATTTATTTATTAAATTCTCACTGTGCACCATTGCGATATTATGTACTAATGTACTAGAGAGGCCTTGCGGTACATCATCCCGGTACGGTGTACGGTTGGATACTCACTGATGAGTCAACACCCGTCACGAAGACTCGTGTTTTTATCTTTCGTTAATCGTTTTACTATTTCATTTCATTACTAACCACAGATATTTTGGTGATTTTATACTGATCCTGCTTTTATATCTTTAAGTAATTATAGTCAAAAATAACCTGTTACAGTGTAGGTAATAGATAATTTCTATTTTACTTATTCTACAATAACTCAGTTTCTAGATTGACAAATCTTTTCAGCTATTAATTGTTTATATATACGCTTTCAAATGGTACTTTCATCTTGTTAACACTTGGGCCCAAGAATGTATGGAGACGACTTCTTCTCCTTTTATATTATTTTGTCAATTTCATCAGCTGCACTACTTAAAAGACACTACCCACATCAATAAAAATTGTTATTTTAAGTTTTTACCTTATTTTCTAACTCAGGCTTAACCTACAACTTCTTGAATCTAATATCTTTAACAGTACAATTTTTTTTTAATGTCACAAGCCTATAGCACTCTCCTATCACTGTAAGCCGGGATCTGTAATGGTTTTGTCCTTGACTAAACACCAACACAGCAAGTATCCTCAGCATGTTCATAAACAATACAGAAAATCTCATCATCAAGCCGCCTAAAAAAAAATTCCCACCCTTCCACATAAAGTAGGCTACTTAGCATAGTTGGTATATGCTACACATTTTGTTGGTATGGGTACAGTATATTTGACTGTTTTACCTCCTTAAATATTGTAAATGATTAAATCGGCATTCTGTATATTATTTTCTACAGCACTATCGGCTTCAACACCCTTGAAAACCATAAAAATGAGAACCATGATGAAAAAATTGGTACCTACTTCAGCCACCATCTTGGATTTACATTTCGACAGCACTATCGGCTTCAACACCCTCGAAAACCATGAAAATGACACCCATGATGAAAAAATTTATACCTATTGCAGCCGCCACCTTGGATTTACATTTCGACAGCACTATCGGCTTCAGCACCCTCGAAAACCATGAAAATGACACCCATGATGAAAAAATTGATATCTATTGCAGCCGCCATCTTGGCTTTACATTTCCACAGCACTATCGGCTTCAACACCCTTGAAAACCATGAAAATGACACCCATGATGAAAAAATTGGTACCTACTTCAGCCGCCATCTTGGATTTACATTTCGACAGCACTATCGGCTTCAACACCCTCGAAAACCATGAAAATGACACCCATGATGAAAAAATTGATATCTATTGCAGCCGCCATGTTGGATTTATATTTCGACAGCACTATCGGCTTCAACACCCTCGAAAACCATGAAAATGATATCCATGATGAAAAATTTGGTACCTACTTCAGCCGCCATCTTGGATTTACATTTCGACAGCACTATCGGCTTCAACACCCTCGAAGGCCATGAAAATGACACCCATGATGAAAAAATTGATATCTATTGCAGCCGCCATCTTGGATTTACATTTCAACAGCACTATCGGCTTCAACCCCCTTGCAAACCATGAAAATGACACCCATGATGAAAAAATTGGTACCTACTTCAGCCGCCATCTTGGATTTATATTTCGACAGCACTATCGGCTTCAACACCCTCGAAACCCATGAAAATGACACCCATGATGAAAAAATTGATATCCCTTGCAGCCGCCACCTTAGATTTACATTTCGACAGCACTATCGTCTTCGACACCCTCGAAAACCATGAAAATGACACCCATGATGAAAAATTGGTACCTACTTCAGCCGCCATCTTGGATTTACATTTCGACAGCACTGTCGGCTTCAACATTCTCGAAAACCATGAAAAAGACACCCATGATGAAAAAATTGATACATATTGCGGCCGCCATCTTGGATTTACATTTCGACAAGCCTATCGGTTTCAACACCCTCGAAAACCATGAAAATTTCACCCATGACAAAAAAAATTGATACTACTTACTTTTAGTACGTACTACTATTATTTACTCTGTGCTTTTAAAATATTGTAATAAAAAAATCTGTTATTATTATTATAATCAAGTATTTAAGAAATTTGGTTATTCGAATATTGTGTATTTGTACAGCGATCTTTTTGAGCCGCTGCAAACAACCGAAATAATGTCCACTCACGACGGCGACTGACGGCGAACTATAGATAAATATAAATGTAGCAAGCTAATGCGGCGAACTGATATATACAGTAATCTATGGCGATGGCCAACTGAGTTAGTGAGTAAACTACTCTGTGGCTGCAGCTCCCCATTTACAGAAATAATTCTATACGAGGCTACAAAATCAACGAAAATTTCGCCATTTTCGAGCCGAAAAAAATTAATTATAGCTAAGCAAAACAAAATATATTGGTAAATTCAATTGAGCATGCCTTCGCATTAAAAATAACATATAGCATGATTAAACGGATTTTTTTTAAAGTAGTTTAAATACATTTCGACAGCACTATCGGCTTCAACACCCTCGAAACCCATGAAAATGACACCCACGATGAAAAAATTTATACCTATCGCTGCCACCATCTTGGCTTTACATTTCTACAGCACTATCGGCTTCAACACCCTTGAAAACCATGAAAATGACACCCATGATGAAAAAATTGATATCTATTGCAGCCGCCATGTTGGATTTACATTTCGACAGCACTATCGGCTTCAACACCCTCGAAAACCATGAAAATGACACCCATGATGAAAAAATTTATACCTATTGCAGCCGCCACCTTGGATTTACATTTCGACAGCACTATCGGCTTCAGCGCCCTCGAAAACCTTGAAAATGACACCCATGATGAAAAAATTGATATCTATTGCAGCCGCCATGTTGGATTTACATTTCGACAGCACTATCGGCTGCAACACCTTCGAAAACCATGAAAATGATATCCATGATGAAAAAATTTGGTACCTACTTCAGCCCCATCTTGGATTTACATTTCGACAGCACTATCGGCTTCAGCACCCTCGAAAACCTGTAGTGTTATGCTACTTACATATAATTTTATTAATTTTTCCATTCTGTTTTTGATTTTCTGCATCACTTTTCACGCTATTAGTTATACTACTAACATATCATTTTACACTATTTTACCATTCTGTTTTTGATTTTCTGCATTTATATTTTGCATCACCTTTATTTCCATAGGATCCTGTAACGTTTTTACACAATAACAAATCATTTTCACTTCGTATTTTCACACTATCAGCTCCTTTTAAAATCGCTGTCAATGGAGTCTTACCTTTTTCTATCTTTTATTGAGTTTTCCGTAACTCTGCAATTTCGGGATTCGTGCGCGCTGCCGCGCTACCTTTTTTCCTATATCAATAATATTTTATTTCTTACATAAAACTTGTAGTTTCTTATAATGATTTCTTATATTTACGCGAACACTACACATTTAAATAAAACTAATTTTATGGATTTTATCGCGTATATTAACTTATTTTATATTCCCGACGTTTAGAGCACTTTACAGCACCCATGGTCACGGGGGGGACTGAGGTGTATGACGTCCCAATGTCATAGTTAACCACGGCTACCTCCAGATTAAAAATTATTAATTTTTGTTCCGATCCACGCAGTATGAACTTACAGTATCATGAAGTCTTGCAGTTGTATGCTTGGGTTGGGATTTAATTTTATTAATTATGGGATCCCAAGCAGATGGTAGCACCCAGCCATCTTCTCTATTGAAATTAGGATGTTTCTTGATTTCAATAGCCTCGCGAATCATCCTTGGAAGGAATCGGGAAGTCTGCAGTCTGTGAACACGTACAGGATCGCCCCCGTCACTACATTAGATTTGATAGACCACAAATCCTCGCTAAAGAACACCGATTCCTTCCAAGGATGATTCGCGAGGCTATTGAAATCAAGAAACATCCTAATTTCAATAGAGAAGATGGCTGGGTGCTACCATCTGCTTGGGATCCCATAATTAATAAAATTAAATCCCAACCCAAGCATACAACTGCAAGACTTCATGATACTGTAAGTTCATACTGCGTGGATCGGAACAAAAATTAATAATTTTTAATCTGGAGGTAGCCGTGGTTAACTATGACATTGGGACGTCATACACCTCAGTCCCCCCCGTGACCATGGGTGCTGTAAAGTGCTCGAAACGTCGGGAATATAAAATAAGTTAATATACGCGATAAAATCCGTAAAATTAGTTTTATTTAAATTGTAGTTTCTTAATAACAGTCCTAAAAACCAAAAATTTTATATTTGACAACCATTATTTATATGGTTGTTATGGTAACTTTTATTCAAATTCGTCACTGGTGTGATATTCTTGATTTAATATTTTCACATAAATACTCTATGGCTCTAGGTCATTTACAATAAATTTCCTTTTAATTTAAATAATTTCTCGTTCTCTCTAATAAGGTATAAAAGCCGAACAATTAGAGAATACAGAAAAAAAGTCTCGCTTCAGTTCTCAAAGGATAAACATCTACTAAAGGCCTTATCCCGGGGCCGCATTGCCCCGGGATCCTGCAAGCCTCCATCTACACGTGAAGTCGTCGGCGAAGTCTACTTCAAGCGCGGGGCCACACGCGGTGCCTACTTCTACAAAAGCAGCGTGTCACTTCAACCTTTAGGCTCCACTATAATACTATATTCTCCTATTCTCCTATCTTTATTTTTTTTAAATCTAATTGTAATCTAACTTCATCCATCATCATCATATTTCATTTTTTTTATAAAATTGTAAATACCTTTCTAAAACTTTAAATATATTATTTTATTGGTCTACTTTTGTTGTTTTGTTGTTCTTAGGTTAGCTTCAATTTTTTTTTAATTGTCGCTTCACTACAGTTTGGCGCCCAACGTAAAAATCCTCTTTCTCTCTTAATTCTTCACCTTTACTGCGCCTTGTCCATTCCCTTTTGATTTAATTGCTTTCCCTTTCGTTCTTAACTCATTACTCATCATTTATTTATTCATCCTTTTCATACCTTCCAAATTCTAAAACAAAACTTCTTCTAGTTTTTCAACTTATCTGGATTATATTTAGACCTACATATAACACTTCACTTACATTCATCACTCTAATATTTTTATTCTAGATAACTTAAAGAGGTACAATTTTTAATAAAATTTTTATTTCTTAAACTTAACTTTACACTTAATTATAACAATGAAAAGGGTTATTAAGTACGAATTTCTTAACAAGGCCGAACTTGAATACGAAGTGAAGATTAGATGTGAGGAACCAGCTAATACTGTTTTGCTTCTAAAAAAACAGGTTTTGCGTTTAGTTGCGAATTCTCACCCTGAAGATATTCTGACTTCTCCAATTCCGATCGAGGATGACTTGTCTCAAATTGATTCTACTTTGACCTATCTGGACTGTAAAATTTAAAAAAATTTACAAGGTGAAACCAAATACTTACGACTAATAGAAACTTTTATTAACCATGTTTTTTTACAGATTAGAGCGAATAGATACTGACTTATATCCAGACTTTAAAGCTAATTTCGATACTTTGAAGATGAAATTTGACGCTATTGCTAAACAATTCGAATCCTTGACTCCACCTTCAACTGAAAATGACTCTCCATCACTTGACCCTCCTGTTGACCCGACTGTCATGGAACCTCCTCTTGTTTCTCAAACTTCTGTTATGATCCATACCCCGTATCCTTCACCACCACCTCAATCTTTTTCTCCAATTAACGTCTTCAAAGATCTGAAAAGACACACCTTCAATGGTAAAAGCTGTCCAAGATCCTTTCTTCAAAAACTTAAAGAATACTGCTTAGCTCGTGGCTTGTCCAAAGACTTGTTGATTTCTCAAGCGTTCGAAATTTTCACCGACAATGCTCTTCATTGGTTCAGATTTAAATATAATCAGAATCCAAACTTAACTTGGAACGAACTTTCCTCTTTATTAATTAAAGAATTTGGTGGTTTTGACTATGATCATAAACTTCTAGAAGCGATTAGGAATCGAACTCAAGGCCGTGATGAACCTATCGTCATCTATATTTCCATTATGTCTGGAATGTTCTCTCGTCTTTCGAAGAAACTTTCTGAAACAGAACAATTGGAGATTATTTTGAGGAATATTCGCCCATGCTATTCAGTCTTCGTAGCTCTAAAACACATTGACTCTATCGACTCTCTTCTGGCTACTTGCCAAAATTATGAAAAGTTCCTAGACAGAGACAAACAATTTAAAGAACCAAATGTACAACAAAATCCTCTTATTTCTGAATTCAACTACAAGCATTCCACTTCAAGTTCAGTTGACTCTCCAAATTCTTCCAATAACTCACGACCTTCTCCTCCATTAATGAATAAGTTCACTTCATCCTACAAATACCCTTCTAGACAAATTAATAGTCTCTCTCAAACTAAAGCCCCTCAAGAAAGCTCCTTTTGTGTTCGCTGTCGCAAACAAGGTCATACTTTGAACACTTGTACTCAACCACGATTCGTGATTTGTTTCAAATGTGGTCTTAAAGGTTTTAAAACTGCAGATTGCCCTACTTGTTCTCCCAAACCACATACTAGTTCAAAAAACTAACCGCTGACTTGAAAAGTAACTTAAACTTTGATAAAGACGATTGGACTAGTTGGATTAAAACAATTCAAAACTTCTTTTCTTGTTACAAAATCTCTTCTACACTCTACTCCAAAGAACAAGATCTTAATCGTCCATTCGTTAATGTCAAAATTTATGACTTAACTTTATCTGGTGTACTAGATTATATATATCTCACGCTAAAAATAGCGCTCGCTATGATCTTCGCCGGTCTTTTAAAGAATTTAATGTGGGAGACACTGTTTGGCGTAAAAACCATGTTTTAAGCGATGCCGGCGCATACTTTAATGCTAAACTTGCCCCTAAGTTCATCAAGTGCAAAGTGATAGCTAAACTGTCACCACTAGTCTATGTGCTTGAAGACCCTAATGGAGTTAGAGGCAAGTGGCACATCAAAGATGTAAAATCATAAATTTTCTTAACTTTTATTAACTGTTAATTTGTATATATGTATAAATATCACCATCATTTTCACCTTATTATTTTTATTTCTTTTTATTTGTTTGTTTGTCTAGTGATCCAGTGTTCTTCAACACATCTTGCTTTAAGACCTCGAATTTTGGTTGGATTAATCTTCACTTTTTATGTTTGTTTCAGACACATCTCGTTGGTGATGTTGCATAAGTCATAGCGACTAATGCTTGCTTAAGATTAAGTTCTTTATCTTTATCTTCACTTGGGAACGGCTGACTACTCCCTTAATTTTCTTTACCTTTATCTTCACTTGGGAGCGACTGACTACTCCCTTAATTTTTTCTCCATGCAGGAGAGGTTGACAACTCCTTAAATAAGCCTGAATGTCCTTTCGAAAACACACTTTTAGAGTGGTGCCTCTTCGACTAATTTTTTTTTTCCACACAGGAGCGGTTGACTACTCCTTAAATAAGCCTGAATGTCTTTTCGAAAACACACTTTTAGAGAGGTAGTCATTGAATGTGAACTCCACCCTTACCTGAATGCAGATGATGAATGTAAGAGATAGTATATCTGATTTTGACTGGTGATGTCTGTTTCTGCAAAGCTGTGTTTTTATGGTTTATTTTAGAATGTACATGTCAAAACTTTTGCTGAGTCAAAAATTTTCCAGGGTCGGGGGGAAAATGTAGTGTTATGCTACTTACATATCATTTTATTAATTTTTCCATTCTGTTTTTGATTTTCTGCATCACTTTTCACGCTATTAGTTATACTACTAACATATCATTTTACACTATTTTTCCATTCTGTTTTTGATTTTCTGCATTTATATTTTGCATCACCTTTATTTCCATAGGATCCTGTAACGTTTTTACACAATAACAAATCATTTTCACTTCGTATTTTCACACTATCAGCTCC
Source organism: Parnassius glacialis (assembly GCA_033319125.1). NCBI lineage: Eukaryota > Metazoa > Arthropoda > Insecta > Lepidoptera > Papilionidae > Parnassius > Parnassius glacialis. The sequence continues at coordinate 32,173,190 of JAVANC010000002.1, forward strand.
TTTTAAAATCGCTGTCAATGGAGTCTTACCTTTTTCTATCTTTTATTGAGTTTTCCGTAACTCTGCAATTTCGGGATTCGTGCGCGCTGCCGCGCTACCTTTTTTCCTATATCAATAATATTTTATTTCTTACATAAAACTTGTAGTTTCTTAATAACAGTCCTAAAAACCAAAAATTTTATATTTGACAACCATTATTTATATGGTTGTTATGGTAACTTTTATTCAAATTCGTCACTGGTGTGATTTTCTTGATTTAATATTTTCACATAAATACTCTATAGCTCTAGGTCATTTACAATAAATTTCCTTTTAATTTAAATAATTTCTCGTTCTCTCTAAAAAGGTATAAAAGCCGAACAATTGGAGAATACAGAAAAAAAGTCTCGCTTCAGTTCTCAAAGGAGAAACATCTACTAAAGGCCTTATCCCGGGGCCGCATTGCCCCGGGATCCTGCAAGCCTCCATCTACACGTGAAGTCGTCGGCGAAGTCTACTTCAAGCGCGGGGCCACACTACTCCGGGCGCTACGACTGCTTGCTCCAGGCGCTGAGTGCACCTACTGCCGCGCTACCTTCGGGCGCTACGACTGCTTGCTCCAGGCGCCGAGTGCACCTACTGCCTGCGCTACCTTTGGGCGCTGCGACTGCTTGCTCCAAGTGCTGAGCGCACCTACCGGACGCTGCGTGTGCCCAGTCCAGGCGCTGCGTGCCGTCGCCGCTAAGGAACCTCAAGCTCCGCGTGTGCCTACTTCTACAAAAGCAGCGTGTCACTTCAACCTTTAGGCTCCACTATAATACTATATTCTCCTATTCTCCTATCTTTATTTTTTTTTAAATCTAATTGTAATCTCACTTCATCCATCATCATCATATTTCATTTTTTTTATAAAATTGTAAATACCTTTCAAAAGCTTTAAATATATTATTTTATTGGTCTACTTTTGTTGTTTTGTTGTTCTTAGGTTAGGTTCTATTTTTTTTAATTGTCGCTTAACGACAAACCATGAAAATGACACCCATGATGAAAAATTTGATATCTATTGCAGCCGCCATGTTGGATTTACATTTCGACAGCACTATCGGCTTCAACACCCTCGAAAACCATTAAAATGATATCCATGATGAAAAAATTTGGTATCTACTTCAGCCGCCATCTTGGATTTACATTTCGATAGCACTATCGGCTTCAACACCCTCGAAGCCCATGAAAATGACACCCATGATGAAAAAATTGATATCTATTGCAGCCGCCATCTTGGATTTACATTTCAACAGCACTATCGGCTTCAACACCCTTGCAAACCATGAAAATGACACCCATGATGAAAAAATTGGTACCTACTTCAGCCACCATCTTGGATTTACATTTCGACAGCACTATCGGCTTCAACACCCTCGAAAACCATGAAAATGACACCCATGATGAAAAAAATTATACCTATTGCAGCCGCCACCTTGGATTTACATTTCAACAGCACTATCGGCTTCAGCGCCCTCGAAAACCATGAAAATGACACCCATGATGAAAAAATTGATATCTATTGCAGCCGCCATGTTGGATTTACATTTCAACAGCACTATCGGCTGCAACACCCTCGAAAACCATGAAAATGACACCCATGATGAAAAAATTGATATCCCTTGCAGCCGCCACCTTAGATTTACATTTCGACAGCACTATCGGCTTTAACACCCTCGACAACCATGAAAATTACACTCAAGATGAAAAAATTGATATCTATTGCAGCCGCCATCTTGGATTTACATTTCGACAGCACTATCGTCTTCAACACCCTCGAAAACCATGAAAATTTCACCCATGACAAAAAAATTGATACTACTTACTTTTAGTACGTACTACTATTATTTATTCTGTGCTTTTAAAATATTGTAATAAAAAAATCTGTTATTATTATTATAATCAAATATTTAAGAAATTTGGTTATTCGAATATTGTGTATTTGTACAGCGATCTTTTTGAGCCGCTGCAAACAACCGAAATAATGTCCACTCACTACGGCGACTGACGGCGAACTATAGATAAATATAAATGTAGCAAGCTAATGCGGCGAACTGATATATACAGTAATCTATGGCGATGGCCAACTGAGTTAGTGAGTAAACTACTCTGTGGCTGCAGCTCCCCATTTACAGAAATAATTCTATACGAGGCTACCAAATCAACGAAAATTTCGCCATTTTCGAGCCGAAAAAAATTAATTATAGTTAAGCAAAACAAAATTACACTGCCATTTACATTCAGTGGCTTCCCACATGATAGATGAAGAGATTAATAAATAGATTGAGTTAAACAATTGATATTTTCAAAAGTTATAGTGTTTACAACATTGATTTATATGTTACACTAGATAAGTAATTGCCGCGCCAAAGCGTTGCCACTTCACATATGGCCACAGCCATATGCCCAGCGAACGTCGGTTCAGTGTTCAATGTGACGCCGTCCGAGTTAAGCCGAACGATTCACGACAAAAAATGGGTAAATGCGTAGTGAAAGAATGCGATTCAAGGTCACAAAAACATAATAAATCAAGCGGAATTACTTTCCACACGTAAGTTTTAATTTATATATTCATATTAACGTTCAAAACACTAAAAAATAAAATAAAATATCGAATATTGCAATTTAGCTTCAATGTTGCCACTTTTCCGTCTTTGTGATTTTTCCACTTTAATGGGAGACTATATAATTTATGGAATAAGTTAATTTTGTTTTAAAATAAACAAGTAAAATTGTTTGTTTAAAAATAAAAACTATGTTTCAACCTTTATACAAAATAATTAATTATTCTTATTTTAGTTTATTCATGAATGGTCTATTAATTATATTCTATTACTTTATTTTATATTAATAAATTTGCATTGCAAACTTTCCGAAACTAAGTCTTTGTCTACTAAATTTGGTTTTATGACATTAGCTACAAAAACATTAAAAGAGTTTCAAGGAAATAAATTATTAATAGAATTTGCAATACACCCGGGAGATCATTTATCTTCAATACAAGTTGATCATTCCCTTTTATTGATTAATGCCATTATATATAAATATTTAAAAATAAGATTGTACCCCGAAAGTAAATTATACACTCAAACACACAAAAAAGAATCCAAAAGGCAATTATATAACAAACTGATGCTTCATAGCGGAGTTTGAGAGCATGGACTATTATGACTTCATAGCGGATTAGTATTACAGATTTAACCATTTATATTATCTTACAAATATACTTCGGCAGAGTCACGCCTCAATCCATTAACTATCCTCAGTATTGTTGCAAAAAAATATAAAAACTTTTTAAAGTTGTTAAGTAGTATGGAAATTCTATAAACAAGAAAATCAACGAAATTTATTGATAACCAAAATGTTTGTAGCTAATGTCATGAGACTAAATTTAAGAGACAAAAACTTGCTGATAAGATAAGATATTTTTATTTACTAAAACATGTGTGAGATATACATTGCATGGGCAGATATATATTCCTGGTGTTAGTGTTATTAGTATCAACATGTCTTACCGATATTCGGTGTGTAAAATTTAAAGTGTTAGGTTGTTAGTTTTCATTTAACATTAGCAGTCTATTAATATACAAAGTCAGTGAAATAATTACTTACAACAATTATAATTAAAAGTATATGTATGTATAAGGCAATTATATAATGTCAAAATTTATCATTAAGAAAGTCAGTTACAGTGTAGTAGCATTTTTCAATTAAAAGGTTTTTGAATTTATTTTTAAAAAGATTGCTGTTCAGTGATTTATACATCTGAGGAATTTTATTATAGATTTTAGAAGCCATACATACTACACTCTTTCTTAGCAGAGCCGTTCTTGCTTGTTGCAAGCATAATTTACTTCCATCACGACGGTTACGCTTTACTTTGTCAGACAACCGCGGAAATAGATTAGGATTGGCTGTGACAAAGAGAGCCATGTTCAATATGTATAAGGACGGAAGTGTAAGAATTCTATGTTTAATAAAATATGGCATACAACTATCGGCAGTCTGAAGACCAAACATAGCTTGGATACATCTTTTCTGACTTTTAAACGCAACTTCTCTGTCAGTTGAGTTACCCCAGAAAATTATTCCGTATATAAGGACAGATTCGACTAGTCCATAATAAGCTGTTAGAAGTGCGTTAATGTTAACTGTAGAAGAAAGTCTAAACAGGGCATAAGCCGAACTACTTATTTTTTTATTTAGTTCTAGTATATGGGCTTTCCAATTTAGTTTTTGGTCAATTTGTAAGCCAAGAAATCGGGTTGTATCTACTTCAGCAATAACAGTGTCATTGTAATTTACTTCAATGTTAGATGAGGTTATTGGTCTTTGGCTAAAATGCATAATGTGTGTCTTATTTAGGTTAATTTTTAAATTATTATTATTTAGCCATGTTATTATTGATATTAATGATTAATTTATGTCATTTTTATAAGAAAAGATGTCATCACAGTTTATAGTTATAGTACTATCGTCAGCAAATAAGGTCATAAATAAGTGAGGCCCTAAGACACTACCCTGTGGTACGCCGTATTTTACCAAACGCTCTGTCGAAGAGCTTATGCTCTCAGATTTGGTCCTTAGATTTAACCTACATATTTCCGTTTTTTGACGACGGTTGTTTAGGTAAGACTGGAACAAACTCAATACATTGCCTCTAATGCCATATGCCTCGAGTTTGTGAATTAAAATGTTATGATCAACATAGTCAAAAGCCTGAGTCATATCACAGTATAGTGAACACACCGGTATTCTGTTGTCAACGTGTGTTATTACATTTTTATAAAAATCATACAGTGCCATATTTATTGTTTTATTTTTGCGAAATCCTTTTTGTTCTCTACACAATATGTAATTTTTTTCCAAATAATCATTAAGTTTAATATAAAGATATTTTTCAAATATTTTAGAGACTATTGGTATTAAGGCTATAGGTCTATAACATTCCATAGATTCTTTGTCAGTTTTTTTGAATACCGGTTTCACAATGGTCACTTTAAGTTCATCAGGAAAAATACCCTTTTCTATGCTCAGGTTGATGATATAGCTTAGGTGATAGCAGATTGCTTTATTTACGGACTTGATTATTTTTGTATCAATACCGTCATGCCCTACGCTACTTGTGTTTCTCATATTTTTGATGATGTCAAATATTTGTAGCGGTAGACTTGGAGCCAAAAACATAGAACCGAGCATGCGCCTGAGGTTTTTACGAACACTTTTTCCATAACCTTCCAATGGTTTAATTTTGTCAATAAAGTAGTTATTAAATGCCTCTGCAATTTGTTGAGGATTAGTTATATGCTCATTGCCTACTCTTATTTGTGATATGGACTGAGTGGGTATATTTAATCTAGCTTTATTAATTATTTGCCATGTAGTTTTGGACTTGTTATCACTTGTTTTTATTTTATAATTATTTTGTGCTCGTTTAGTCAGATATATAATTTTTTTAAACAGTTTTGTATACTTTTTGAAATTAAGTTTATTAGCACTTGTTGGTGATTTTCTATAATTCCACAATAAAGCTCTTTTCTTCTTGCTACAAATTTTTAATCCATGTGATATCCATTTTGGTTTATAAGTTACTATAATTTTAATTTGTTTTAATGGGAAACATAAGTTATAGAAAAGTCTATATTCTTGCAAGAAATAATTATATGCCAAATTAGGGTCATTAATATTATACATTTCAGAAAAGGATAGGTTTTCTATGCACATTTTAAATTTTTGTATGTTGTCTTTACTACAATCTCGTATTGTTTTGTACCAGTAATTTAGTTTAATTATTTTTTTGACCGGGAGTTTTATTAATTGTGCAGTATGGTCAGACAAGGCAAATTCCAACACTTCAGTCCTACATGCCTTTCCACAGTTATGTGCAAAGTTATCTATACAAGTTTTACTAGTAAGTCTAGTCGGTTGTTTAAGAGCTAATTTAAAATTATAGTTTGATAGTAAACATTCTAGGTTAGACGTTATATTATTATTTTTTAACATGTCAATATTGAAATCACCAGCAATTAGGACATTATTACATTTCAATTTTGAAGCCTACATTAAAAGCTTCTCTAACTTGTTAAAGAATACATCAAAATCGTTTCTACGATTTGGGACGCGATAAATACATATAATTGCAATTTTATAGTCAGTTAATTCAATGGCACAGCATTCAAATACATTTACTATTGATAACTTTTTAAATTCAAGAAGTACTTTCCATCTGAGTCCGTTCTTAACTAATATAAAAAAAAAATAATGATGATTTCACAACTTATACATATTCAACACAGATCTCGCTTAAGAAACCTTAAATTGTTTTTTATTTGCTTTATTTTTTGTTTGATTTATTAGTACAATAAAAATAATATATAAAAACATCTTTTATTTCATTAGTTATGCTTACTTCTGTTCATCTAATAAGAAAATATACAAATTTAAAATAAAAACAATTTACTGCAACTTTAAAAAAAACTCCTTTATATTGCTCATTTTGGGTAAAATTTCATAAAGTATGCAACACCAACCCGCCACTGCATGTTTGTGTGTCTATCTTTATCTAATCTTAGGGACGATATTGTTTTCCGCGACTTGTGTAAGTGAGACAGATATATGTTTACTTTAAAATTTTAATGATTTCAAAGCTACGTCGTCGCGTTTGGTTAGTGGTTACACTTTTTTCGACGCGCGGCAATGTGGTTTGCTTCTCTAGTTTTGTATAACTCAATGGTTTACAAGCCTTGGGGACATGATAAATCCACACCATAAGCCACTAAAACCCCTTTTTTTATTTAAAAATAGCAATTAATAGATTTAAAAAAATATATTAGTAAGTTCAACAATCATTTATCTATCTAACAATGTGCTTTTTATATCATTTATATGTATAATATGATTGCTGGATACGATTTCATGCGACAAAACGGTGGAATTTTGATTTTTAGGCGTTTGTAGAACATACCCACGCGCTTTGCGCTCGGCATGTAATTACATTGCCATTTACATTCAGTGGCTTCCCACATGATAGATGAAGAAATTTAATAAATAGATTGAGTTAAACAATTGATATTTTCAAAAGTTATAGTGTTTACAAGCCTTGGGGACATGATAAATCCACACCATAAGCCACTAAAACCCCTTTTTTATTTAAAAATAGCAATTAATAGATTTAAAAAAATATATTAGTAAGTTCAACAATCATTTATCTATCTAACAATGTGCTTTTTATATCATTTATATGTATAATATGATTGCTGGATACGATTTCATGCGACAAAACGGTGGAATTTTGATTTTTAGGCGTTAGTAGAACATACCCACGCGCTTTGCGCTCGGCATGTAATATGAAAAGAATGCGTCTTGACTTTGTGACAATGTCACTAAGACAATTGTAGTCTTTGCACTAAGACTAACGGAGATATATCCTATAGGACATAAGTTTCAGACGACAATTTTGTTTCTGATGTCCGGCAGGCGTAGGACAGTTGCCTTGTATCTTTTACATATTTTATATTCTCCTTGCTTGTACCACAAAAATTCAATGGATGGTGGTGCCATCCATAATTTGTTTCCAAAAAAATTTGTTTATAATTGGTCTTATGGCTTCACAGATGTCGCTACTTTAGAAAAATAAAATGAAATTTACTTACAAAATAAAAATAAGAGCACCCAAAAATTATTGGTGATGTTATTAATAACAAATTATCATTTTAACATAAAAATACGTAACAATAGGGTATTACACCCATTTGCAAAAAGTGTTTTAAATGAATCCGAGAGTGATAATGAACCACTATAATTTTTATATAAATTTTTTAGAACCAAATAGTGACATCAAAATTACTTTTAATCTATCGTTTTAAATTTTCGCGTGAAAACGCTAGTCGCCATACTGTTCAACTCGTGACGTCACTGTCCTAGAATTTTGACAATTTTGCAAAGGAATAAGATACTTTTGAATGTTTAATTAATGAGTTATCATCTATATCATTGTTTTGTTGTGCCTGATTGCCAAATACCAGCATAAGAACACCGGGGAAGTTATGAATAAAAGTGCCAACTGATTTAAATATGAGAAATAATTGATTAAAACCTGCAAGAAGAAAATTAAAGGCATTATCTACAAAATCTAAACTATACTTCTGTGAAGATCACTTTGATGTAAGTATGACTTATATTTAACTATCGATTAATCAAAACAAAACATAATGACATGATAGGTACCTATTGCAAGTCAAATTTTATAATGGATTAGATTAATCGCTCGTCTGTCCCGCCCTTTGTGAGCTTATATTATAATATCTATAACATTAGTGGTAAAAGCGAAGTAATAAACTCGCTTTTACGAATCCGTCTTCCATGATGCCTTTTCAATAAAATTCGGAATAAAAGTCAACAATTGTAATGATAACTTGAAAAATTTCCAAATTAACTAGTTAGTACACAGCACATAACCTAGTTCTTTGACCTAGTGACGTCACGACGCTATCTAACATGGCGGACAGCGTTTTGCAGATTTGAGGCACAGGTAAAAAGAAATTATTCTTTAAATTGAAAAATAAAATTTATAATGCTTTTCTATAAATAGAAATCAATATTTCTCGTTTATTTTTTACAAAATCTATCATAAATATATATTCTTTGATTTTTTTACATGGTGTAAAATACCCTATTATCGAGTCAATCGATAAATATGATAATTATGATACTGGCAACCAGCATAATATTATAATAAAAAATGAACTATAGTTCGGTCGTTCAGAGAATGCATTCCTGACACGTCGCGATTGAACTGACGACGTAACTTTGTAATGGCGTTGCAGTTACGATAAAAATATTTTTGCTGGTTGTTTACCGTTTTAACAATTGATGAGCATTAAAACAACATTATTATATCAATAATCAATGAATGTTATAATTTTGTGCCAAACTGAGTGTCAAATAACTTGGTAAACAATATTTTTCTAAATCTATACTGCGCTATTACAAGGTTATGTCAGCGCTTTATATTTGTAGTGCTGTGCTTACAATAACAGGCAATAACAGTATCGTAATTTGTTCTTATACAGTTATACTTTATAAAATAATACGTTTTGTTTTTCTTTTTAAGAATTTGAAAATAATGGACTATAAGATAACTTTTATTAAATATAAAAATAAAACTACGACCAAACCGACCGCGCGAAAGAAAGTAGCATTTTTATATTTAGGTTGAAAATGGTAACCCCAAATGGCGTTATGGCCGCCATTTTGTGACGCTAAAACAGTCGTCTGTTGTCGTTTCGTGCGCATAGACCACGTTCTTCAAGTGTTTTCGATCTGTTTTTATTTGATTACCCGGCTTTCGTTTAATGGACTGTTTCTGCTTTTCAAACGGACATCGGCGCTAAATCGGACTTCGATTGTGTTTTGTATTGCGTTCTTTTTACTTTTGGTGCATAATAATGCCTAAACGTGGACAAACATTGAAAAGTGGAGCCCGTGAGTTAATCATCAAGCTGCAAGATTACTTTGAGCGGGAGCGGCAAAATGGCGGACCCCTGTTACCTGTCGAACAAGTACAAGAACGCGTCTCTCAGGCGCTTGGAGTTAGCAAACGAACGATAACAAATATTAATAAGAAAAGTTCGGCTCTACTGGCACGGAAGATAATATTTTACGTACTCCTAAGGAGAAACGTAGAACTAAACCCGTTACAGATATTGACACCTTTGACGCCGATGCAATCAGAAATCATATATATGGTTACTATTCCAGAAATGAATATCTCAACAGGAAGAAGCTTTTGGCATCGTTAAGAGAAGCTGGACTGTTTGGCGGGGTAAAACTGCTTTAACCAAAATCTTAAAAGATATTGGTTTTTCGTATAAAAAAACAGACAAAAGAAAAATTTTATTAGAACGATACGACATAATTTTAAAACGGATAAGTTTTTTGAGAGAAGCAAAAAAATATTGATAACTGGGATAATGTCGTGTTCATTGACGAGACATGGCTAAACGCCAATCACGCGGTTTCCCGTTCTTGGACGGATGATACACAAGCGTCGACGTCGAAAGTACCAATGGATAAGGGGGCCCGTCTGATAATATGCCACACAGGTTCTGCAAAATACGGCTTTGTGAAGAACGCGTTACTGGCATTTCAATCAAAAACCACAAATGACTACCACGAGGAAATAAATGCCACTACATTTGAAGAGTGGTTCCAGAACGTGCTTTCGCTCAGCCTACCAGAGCCTTCTGTAATATTCATGGATAATGCCTCCTATCACTCGGTTCAAATACAGAAACCATCTACCCAAGCTAATAAAAAAGAAGAAATGGTAGCTTGGTTACAAGCAAAAAGCACAAATATGCAGATGCTAAAACCAGAGCTAATTAAATTAGTTAAAGAAAATAAAGCGGCAAATGTGCGATACGAAATCGATGAACTGGCTCTGGAGTACGGTCATCGCTTTGTAAGAATACCACCGTATCATTGCCAATATAACGCGATTGAGCTAATCTGGGCTCAAATAAAAGGTTACGCCACCCGCCACAATACTTCCCCGCCATTCAGCACGAAAAAGATGATGACCCTATTAAAAGAAGCCTGCGGGGAAGTCACAAGGGATGATTGGGCAAAGGTTGTTGAGAAGATTAAAAACCTAATTGTGGAACATTTTGACCGAGATATAAGGATTGATTCTGTTATTGATAATAATATAATTATACATGTAGGCGAAGATGATGATGAAGACACCACCTCCTCAAGAGAATCGGAGTCTGATTAATATTCTGTACGCACATTCAATTCAATGTACTTTATTGCATAGAAATACAGATTGTAACTTTGAATAAATAAAACAATTTTATTATATTAATATTACCTTTTTTTGTTTTCCACTTAAATTACTAAAATATAAATTTTAAATGATTCCGCCAATTTAAAACGAAAATAATCTTAAAAATAACGCGGCGGTTCATTTTGGAGGAACGGTAACGAACTCAGTGTTATGTTGTGCCCATCACTAGTCGTGACCAAGGAAAAGGAACATACTACTCTCTAACGAGAGTCGTGGAGGTCGTGACTAACTGATAGGTGTCAGAAACGCATTCTCTGAACTGCCGAACTATAATTGTCATATTAAATTAATTTTATATGTTATTATCTCAGAAATACAAGTGTACTTATTGAAACTATTTACCTACTTTTAATATTAAAAGTATAAATTAGTATCACAAAAAAGTAGGAACTGTTTCAGTAATTAAACGAATTAAAGAACATAATAGTTTATATGATGTATATAGTATAGTCATTGAGTTATATGTACTACGTACTAGAGAAGCCATTCCAAATAAAAATTGTGTCCTACTCTATGTCTTCGCGCATGCGCGGGAGTAGTAGTCGCCACAGAGTACATTATAGTCGCGCATGCGCGATGACCAAAGAGTATAGTAACTGTCCTATACAGGAACTTCGCATGCGCGAAGACTTTAATTTGATATAAAATAAGATATTAATATAAAATAAATATAAGAATTTAATATAAAATATCTTAATCTTAACAGACATATTTTTAAATAAAATGTAATTATAATTATTTTATGGAATTCACAAATCTTCAATTTACGCAATATTTAGTTTGTACGGATTGCAGTACAGTTCAGTTGAACATAGTCAATGTTCGGAATGATTTCTCTAGTACGTAGTACGTATAACTCAATGAGTATAGCTATATATAACGAATTAGTTCGGATTAAATTTGTAAGAGACGCTAGTAGTTCAATTTTGTCTGCAACAAAATATCGTCAGAGGGCTCTGTTTTCCTGTATATACGAGGGTGGATTGAAAAGTACTCGGCCTAACCAAGAAAATAAACACATACTAAATCAGTTATATTTTTATTTTTCTACATAATCACCATCGAGTTCAATACACTTTTGCCACCTCCCCTTCCAAGCATTTAGACCGTTGAAAAAAAATGATTCTTCCTTAGAGTCAAAATATGCGTCTACAGCTGCTTTGACCTCGTCGTTTGTCGAAAATCTGACCTCCCAAGTGCTTTTTTAGGTTAGGGAATAGAAAGAAGTCTGATGGTGCCAGATCAGGTGAATACGGCGGATGCGGTAACAGTTCAAAGCCACAGTTGTGAATTTCAGCCATTGACTGTACTGACGTGTGAACACGGGCGTTATCTTGATGAAACAGGACTTTTCTTCTGAGCATTCCTCGACGTTTTTCTTTTATTTCCTCTCGTAAACGACGTAGTAAGGTGCAGTAGTAATCAGAGTTTATAGTCTGACCCCTTTCAAGATAATCAATCATAATCACACCTTTCGAGTCCCAGAATACTGAAGCCATCACCTTATTTGCCGACAAAATCGACTTAGCCTTTTTAGGGGGTGGTGAACCAGGTCTTCTCCACTGTTTTGATTGTTGTTTTGTTTCCGGTGTACAGTAATGAACCCATGTTTCGTCTATAGTAACAAAACGATTCAAAAAATCATCTGCATCGGCTTCAAATAACTCCAAACAGTCGCGTGAAATAGTCAATCGCGTCCTTTTTTGTTCAACTGAAAGCAGTCGCGGAACCCACCTCGCAGACACCTTGTGGAAACCCAACTCGTTGACAATGATGTTTTGAGTTCGTTCATAAGAGATGCCTATAATCTCGGCTATCTCTCTAATTTTTAATCTGCGGTCTCCCATTATTAAATCAAGTACTTTTTTAATATTTTCGTCAGTAGTTGACGTCGAAGGCCTTCCAGAGTGGGGTTCATCTTTCACACTCTCTCTACCACGCTTAAATTCTGCTATCCATTTTTTGACGGATGAATATGACAGAACACAATCGCCTAATGTACTGACCATGTCATCATGGATGGCTTTTGATGATAGCCCCTTCTTATGGAGGTACTTAATGACGGCACGCTGCTCGATTTGCTCCATTCGCGGAAATTATGTCCGATTACTTTGTTAATAAATTTATAAAATCACAACGAATTATCGCACACGTTTCGAACTTCACACAATGAACTAGTCTGAACTGAACTAAATAATGTGGGTAGATTTGATTTTTAGAATTGAATGGATCTGTGTTAGGCCGAGTACTTTTCAATCCACCCTCGTACTTATTATACCCTTTGATGTCCGGTCTATTACTACTACTACTTAAATGTCTTTGTATATGAGCCTATGTGAATAAACATAAATAAATAAAATAAAAAACGCAGCCGAATCGTCTTCGGCTATGTTCGCCGAAGAAAAGGCACGAAAAGTGTATATTTGACTTGAATTGTTTGGCTAGCTTAGTTCTTAGGAGTATTAATTGTAAGTAATAACTTAAAATCTATATATAATAATTTTAATTCAATGCAAGCGTTTTTGTTCCTTTTATGAAATCTTTACTCTTCATTGGGGCCCCCCAACAAATTTTGATACAGGGCCTAACTACGGCACGCTACGCCACTGAGCAGCAACTTAATGTTTTTTTTAAACTTACGTAACTTTAGTTTTCACCGTTGAAGTACCTACACATTTAAACGACTCCGTCACATGAGTAAAGAAACCTTCTCCGTGGCACAGTTGAAATAGGTTTTTTTTTTTTCACCTGATGAAAAGTGACTACCGCCGCCCATGAACAACCGCAACACCAGGGGAATTGCAGATGCGTTGCCGGCCTTTTAGAAAGGTGTAAGCTCTTTTCTTGAAGGTTCCTAAGTCGTATCGGTCTGGAAAATTCGCTGGTGGTAATTGATTCCACAAGGAAGTTGTGCGAGGGAGAAAACTTCTTCTAAATCGCACAGTGGTGGACCGCCAATCATGCAGATGGTATGGATGGTAACGCGAGTTTTGTCGCGATGTGCGATGGTGAAATTGAGCGGCTGGAATTAGTCCGAACAATTCCTCAGAGCACTCCCCGTGATAGATGCGATAAAATACAAATTGTATGGCCTACAAATATTCTATATATACAAGTCCGTGAGTCTAAATTGAATCAAAATTTAAGCGATAGTAGCATAATGTTTAAGAATGCGGACTGCAAATCCTTCCCTATATAATATTGTAGTCTTAGACTGCAAATTTGAAAACTCGCCATCCGATTCGATTACTAATGAACCTATCGACGATATTTTTTTTTTTAAATTAAATCGTTTTCTTTCTATTCTTGCACCAAGTGTATATTAAAGAGCAGCAGTTTTAACTCTGATTTCAATATTCGACGCAATCGTTCGGGGTATTGCCAAAGCATCTGAACGCTTGCATGCAGACAATCTTGAATCGTTCCGCACAGACACGTTTACTTATGCCACGGTTTCTTCGCTCCTCCTGCTCCACGGCCGCCCTTTTTGCTGATAGTAGATTATTATAGATAGTCGAACCGGTTGCCTCGAAGTCTTTAACCCATGATTTAATTAAATTAACACGTTCTGCAGTGATTGATATCGTGTAATTGGCAATGTGATCGAAATAGGCGGCAAGCAGCGACGTAAGAATCATTGTTTTTGTAAAATTGCTTTACACGGAACCAATTTTTTTTTTGCGCCCAGAAGCAAATGGAAAGGCCTACCCCGTTACGCGAGGAAGTGGAGAATGCTTTATGCATACCACGACAGCCGGTCTGTCGTGGTTACGCGGGACTCACTGTGTTTAACTAGCCTAATCACCCTAAGTGATACCCGCTAAACTCCACTTTAGTGTACGGCGCTGACTTATTAAGCCTCTACGCTGAATCGGAAGCAACCCTCTTTTGGGAAAAGAGGGCGCAGCACAGAACCAATTGGGACTAAATTACCAAGAAGCGAGGAACCGCGTCCCCCTATAGTCCACGGGCCCACATACAAGGGATTTGTATGCCGATGCATTTTTAATAAAAAATATATATTTTGCTAGCCCCAAAACAAAAATCAGCTTGTTATTAATAAATTTTTTCAAGTCACCATTCTGACATGTTAGTGCTGGGGGTCACTCGGAAGGTACCATTCACTTTGTAAGCCACAAGTTTTTCTCAGTTTTTCATCGTATTTTCTCGAAGTATTGATTTTTAGAAACTGTTATTATTAAATTTGGGACACTCATCAAATCGACGTGTTTCGCTCCCTATCGCGCTTTTTCCTCCCACTATCAGAATTTGGTCCAATGATAAAAGTTGAGTGTTTCGTCAAAACGAAGCAGTTTTAACAGTGGTAGAGCCACGCGGCAGCTTTTGCTGTCGCACGGATGGGCCGGCTCGAACCGGGGTAGTACCACGACCTCACAGAATACCAGCGTGAAGTAGAGGTTTACCTCTGCGTTTCGCTTGGTGAGTGCAGGTGGCCGGAGGCCCTTTTTACTGGAAATGAGGCATTCCATCTTAGTCCTCACGAGTGACAACGCATCTGCATTTTGATTCGGAAACGAGGATAGATGTAGATGTCTATGGGCCGCAGCAACCACTTACCATCAGGTGGACTGTGTGCTCGTTTGTCAACTTTATCCAATAAAAAAAAAGCTGTGTATAAACTTTCAGCCTGTTATTAATCACTGAAATCCCTTGTATGTGGGCCCGTGGACTACTATGCATGATAGGTGTATATAAGTGTAAAAACTTGTGGCCCAATCGCCCCACACTGTATTAATCAATACGGAAACATTTGCACATTTTATGGCAAGCGTCAGCAAGTGTCTTAGTCTTATCGCTCAGAAAATAATCGCTTCAAGTTCAAATACTATTTTTATTAAATATTTCGTTAGAATGAAATATCTACGCCAATTTTTCGTAGCTATGTTACATAGACAAAAAGTTAACATATTCAGTCATCGGTGCATCCTGATGATTGACACGAGTCTCCAATGACAGCCTGGTGGAATATTACCAGTACGAGGTTATTTTGGCCATGGTGGACAATGTTATTCATACTAGTTGATGTATTGTGGGAAGGGCGAATGTCCAATAGTGGACCTCAAAAGGGTTGTTTTTAATTAAATGCGAAAGACAAAAAGTAATTAAATAAAATACAACAGAAATTATATTTCAATTTATTCAAGGTTACATAATTTTCAGTGAAACAGTACTGACGTGTATTATGAACGAAGTCTCTTTTGTTAAATATTAACAAAATCTATAATCAAACATGAATATTTTCATTTCAGCGTCCTCTTTCTTTTCGCTGCATTCTATCAATCTCCACAAAAAAACTAAATTCTGTAGCAATTATTAAAAAATCTACACCTTTCTCGTAGCTATATTACATTATAACTAATCTTAGTTGTAAAGTGCATTATACAAGCAAAATGAAACCTTAACTATCACATATCGCATAATCTTTTGATAGATTAATTAGTAACAGTATTTGATAAATTAAGGTTTAATTTTACTTGTTTACAAAAATCTCCACCGCATTCGTTTTTAACTTACATCCTTTAAAGATGCCGAGTACAAATATTTCATATGCACGATGCACGTGTTCCTGGTTCCAGCGATTATGACCACCAGGTGATTTTCCACCAAAGGGAAGGATGTCTTTTAAAACAAACATGAACTTCGAGCAGAGCTCGCTCCAGTCCGCTGCGTTTTAAATGTACATAATTATATGAAATGAAAACATCGTCTATCCCTGCTGTTAGTGGAAACGCTTCTTAAGGCTAGGACTCCATTTAACAGAAGTGACGCAAACGTCCGAAAAGTTTGACACGATACGGATTAGACTTGAATAATTGATGATAATGACGAATGATTTTAATTTCATATGACGGACTGACGTCACGTAGTGATGAACTAATATAGTATAAACATGTGTCCGTTCGCTATATAATTTGTATAATGATCTGACGCCTTCGATTCAGATCGGTGCACGTGGCATACTTTAGCTTAATACAGTTCTTGCTTAAAAGATATCCCTACACGATTCAACTATATAACTAAACGTTTTTAATAGATTGTGCAAATTTTCTATATAGGTACAAATTTCTTTTATCGAGAATAAATTATTGAAAACGATTTGGCAAATTATAACCAAATTGTTTATCAAATCAATCAACTTCTACAAAGTCGAAGTCTTCGGTCAACTACAATCATTGTTTACGATATATTAAATTATTTTAAGGCATTATTTATATTGAATAAAACTGTTTTTTACGGATTTTATCGCGTTTATTTTATTATTTTTATTCCCGACGTTTCGAGTGCTTTTCAGCAACCCATGGTCACGGGGGGGACTGAGATGTTTGACGTCCCGATGTTTAATTCAATGTGTAGTGTTCGCGTAAATATAAGAAAGCATTATTTATAATTCAAATTAAATTTAACGCTGGCAATACCAAGCGTAGTGTAATGTGAGTTTATCGTTATCTAACGAAAATTATTAAATAAATAGTATTAATAAATAAAATATATCCATAATTTTGAATATATTAAAAAACTTTTATCCTGAATTTTCATGGTAAAATAATAAATTGCCTATGATCGTTATATATTTAGATGTATATACAAGACCAAAAGTGTAATGTAAATTTAATTTTTTTTTGAATAACTAGTAGTTATGTAAGCCTTAGATAAAATATAAAAATACTCGAAATTCAGAAAATCTAACTTTTTATATATAATAGGCTAAATACAAAATCTCGGCACCAGTTGAAAGCACTTGTCTTAACATTTGTTTTTTTATCAATAGCGTTTCTGACCAATTTCTTATTTTTACAATTCCTTCAAATATCAACTACATTTGGTAAAGTAGTTAATCAATTGGTTTTCGTTCATAATGATAAATATTTTATTTAGGGCTAATTTTTCAATCATCAGAACTAATCATACATTGCAGTTGTACGATTAAATGAGGTGAAATATTTGACAGATTTCATAACGGGGGAAGTTCATTTATAAAAAAAGAATAGAGGTTGTTTCTCCTGAAATATTAGGTATATTTTATATTAGTTAGATTAGAAATGGATAAACGAAACTACGGATATTTCTAAAAGTAGAATTTAAAGTTAAAAATGTGGAAAAAAAAATTAAGTAATACAGCACAGAATCATTGTTTTGTGTATATACATTATATTATGTCCATATACTAGAAACAAAAAAAAAACTTAATTTAATAGCAACTTATCAATGATGATGATGTTGTGTGACCATCTGCGTAAAAAATAAGTTCACCTCAGTCCTAGTTAGCGACAGCTGGTGAACGAAGATTATTAGCCCTCTTTGTTTCACTTTTATATTCAGACATATTCAGTAATTTAGTCGATGTAAAACTTCTGATGATCGGAAACCAGTATTTAATTTTCCTTTGAGTAATAATGGTTAAAAATGGTTAAGTGTACTCAAGTTAAATTATTACTTAAATTTATAAATTCAAGTGATGTAAGTAATGATCCGTGTACACAGAATTTAAGAAGTTTAATTGCTCTAACACTTATTGTAAGATATCCAGGTATATCATATTCAACTGAAAGTATCAACACAATTGAAACTTCAAGAACCTTTAATAGTTTTTCGTTTTATAATTTTTACATATTTCAAACAACGTAATGATATACAAAGTGTCAACTGGGGTGGATTTCAGTGAATGCAACTTAGTGTGGTCTTCGCGATACAGGCTAGTCTCGTGCGAAGACTACAGTTAACAAACCGTATACTATCCCGGCGCAAGACAATATTCTGTGTACCTATTAAATAAAAAAAATACAAATGTTGTACAAACTGTGTATTATTCTGTACGCCATAACATATTAGCAGTATTTTGTATGTACTGTGTATTTTAAAATTATTTTCATTTATTAATTTTTCTAATTACGTTGATAGATAAATAGTGAATTTAATGTAACTATTAAAATAAATTGAGTCTTAAAGGCTAACTAAAAATGTCGGGTTTAAACCACAAATCGAATCGAATCTTTGGATGTGATTATAAAAAAAAATCTTAGACTGTATGTGTAAGTGTTGCTAGCTAAAAATATAAATATGATAAATAAATATTTAAAGCATGCCATAAATCACTAAACCGCCTGCGGTTTATCGTTTCTTTAATAAATATATACTTTGGATTCGCATGTAAACCAAATTAGAGATCGTAATTTTATGTGAGTGATAATAAATGTACTATACTAATGCATCCATATTTATAATAAAATATTTATTTTTGAAGTACATTTACTTATCAAATTTAAACATAAAATATTATACTATTCATGAACGTTTTTAAATAACACATTAATTACTGCTAAAACTGCTATCAGACTTTAATATCCAATTAATGGGTTGTGAAAGTTTTAACTAAATTAAAAAGGCGGAAGGATTTCATTACAAAATTATGAACGGTGATAGTAAAATAAAAATGTCATGTATTATAGAGGTATCTAAAATAAATTGAGCAAATTTAGTAGAATTAGCAGGAAATACGGAGGTATGAAGGGGATTGCTAAAATCTGGGATATTTACCAAATATGACGTTTTACAGCATTAGGTAAAAGTAAACTGTGCTTTTAGCACAAGTTTTTGTCATAAACGTTTTCGTATCATTGTTGACTACTCGATTAAGATTTGTATTGAAATTTGAACAGCGGCCCTGGCGGACGTAAATGGAGTATGTTTGTCATACGAAGTCACTCGATGGCGATACGAATTCGACACGATAGAATAACTCATGCTTCAGAGGCATTTATTACACAGGTATTTATTAAGAGCTGATAAACAATCGTGTCGTAATATATTTTTAATATAGTACAGATTTAGCAACTCTATATTATTACTTTGAAACACCCATAGAGTTCTATTAATTCAGCTTTGAGACGTATGAAAAAAATCTTATTAAACAAGTTTAAAAGCATTAGTCCCACGTTGGTCCGGGACTTATTGTTACTTGCATGGCGTAAAAAGTTGGCTAATGGGTTATTGGGTTTGTGGGTGTGTCGGCGATAGACTAGTCGCCTATCACTTTCACAATTTTCTATCTTAACTATGGAGTGTAGAGTAGAAGTAGGACCATCTCCTTATATGAAAAGTGTCCCTAAAAACGCGTCCAATAAGGGTGGCGCTGCAGTAGCATAGGATAAATTTAAAAAAAGGCGCCGAAATTAATTAGAATAAGATGGAGAAATAAACAAGAACCGACCAATCTGCTTGGTTTTGTACTACGTAAATAGTTGAGGTTTTGTATACTGGCATTTTATTAACTACTCTAGTCATAATTTTTTTTAAATATTTGAATTCAGCTGACTTCACTCCGTCTACAACAGCTATATTCATATCGTAGTTTTTCAGACGCCAGCGCTATTGTGGTAGGTTTTGGAACCTCTATTTTCAGTAAATAGTGGGACACTTTTTCAACTTTCGCACCTTATAAGATGGTTCTCCTTCTACTCTACACTCCATAATCTTAACCCATATTCATTGACGCGGTCCAAGGAGATAGCGGCTCTTTGGAATCTGCCTACCCACCCTCCCTCTCGGAGATTACAAGCATGACACTATGTTTCAAAACATTGTCATTCTAATACACAAAAAATATATTGTTTTTAAATGAAAACTTCTTTAGCCGCGTTGAGCGATTTTTGGTAAGGCAAAAACTTATTGGTTCGCGTCACCGATGACCTTGACATGCTAGTGACGTATAGTTGCCAGCATGTCTACTACGCGTTGCTACTGGCTTGTGATATGGCGGTCTGCTTTTCTTCTTCTCAACAGTAAAAATATATTTATGCTGCCGTAAATTTTAATCATAATTAGACCATAACAATTACTTATAATGTTATGGTATAAACAATCGCTGTAAAAACGTGCATTGGCCAAAAAATTTTCAATGAAAGCATTTATTACCGCGTCAACTAAACTGCGTAACTAATTTCGGTTAGTTTTTGTTTGGGTCAAAAATAGACATTATGCAAGGATCCAAGCAAAAAGTCTCCACTAGGTTTTTGCTGTTGCATCCCGGACAGAGCATAAGTATTCTTGTAATAATGTATATTAAATTAGCTCGCCAGGCAGACGTTGTTCTGCCCTTTCCAACGAACCTTCCTATAAAAATCCTTAAATTCGCAATAAAAAATTTTGAGGGTCATTTATCGGGATATAAACTATCCTATCTCTCAAGTTGGACCAAAACGCACACAGTGTGCAAAATTTCATTGAAATCAGTTCAGTAGTTTAGCGAGTCCATCGCGGACAAACAACGTGACACGTAATTTTTATATATAAAGATTATTCTATTCTAGACTCAAGTGAAATGTCTTCTTACGTTCTGTTCTTTCATGAAGTGAAAACAATTACAAAACAAGCAAAATTACTTGCAACTTGCAATCATGGGACCGATTTCTCAAAATTGGCTTTTTTGGGTTGTATTCTTTTTGTGTAACCACAACCAAAAATGTCAAATAACTGTATCAAATATACGCATAAACAAAGAAGAAAAAAACACACAACAAAATTAAACTATTCTAATACAGGCAAAATTATAAGGCACTATGCTTCCATACTGTTGTACAATGAGGTGTTTAAGGCACCGAAACAAATTTTATAGCAGTTATAAAAGGACCCTAATAGCCTGTCCAGAAAGCGCGTTTTACGCGCGTATCCACTCGCGCGTAGGCACTCGCGCGTTCTCGAGATACTAGAGCTACATACATGCCGTCCAGATGCTCTCGCGCGTTACCTCACACGCGCGTAAAACGCTTGCAATGAGCGGGACTCTCGACTCGCTCGTTTTACGCGCGTGCGCCGCGCGAGTCGAGATACTCCGGCGCCATTGCTGCGTCCAGTACTACGCGCGTGTCCGTGGCGAGTGGACGTATTTGGTTCAAAATGGAGCGTGATAACTTTGACACGGAACTTTTTATTGACGAAATTGAGAAAAGGGTAGCTATATGGGATATGGAATCATCAGATTATTCTAATAGAATCATTAAACGTAGGAACTGGGAAGAAATAGTAGAAATTTTTTGTGAAGCTGGTGATTCCGAGGAGAAAAAAAAAACTTTAGGTAAGTAAATAATATTTTATTAAATAATAATATTCCTTGCACATATTTTACATTAATAAACTATATCATTTTATCTTGCCAAGGGAGTTTGTCTTCGTTAACAAAATAATCAGCAAATCTATCTCTTGTATTCAATGATCTCGCATTAGGCCTCACTGCCTCAGTGTTCAAATTAATCAGAGATGTTTCGTAAAGAGTGTGATCATACCTGTAGCCATCCCTTAACCTTACGTAGTTATGGAGAACACAACAAGCCTTAATGATATTTTCTGCAAATTCTATGTCTACATTCAACGGTCTATGAAATATTCTCCATTTATTTACTAAGATGCCAAAGCAACATTCAATGTAACGCCGGGCTCTGGATAAGCGATAGTTGAAAATTCTTTTTTTAGTTGTTAGAGATTTACCGCAATAAGGGCGCATTATATTTTCAGACAGACTAAACGCCTCATCTCCTACTATGACATGAGGTAAGGGGGTTGTATCTGTTTGCGATATTGGCTTTGGATCTGGGATATCTAAAGTTTTCTCGACAAGTTTTTTATATAAAATAGAGTCTCTAAAAATTGTGGAGTCATTACTTTTTCCATATGCGCCTATGTCCACTGCAATAAAACAATAATTTGCATCGCATACGGCCAACAAAACAGTTGAAAAGTAACTCTTATAGTTATAAAAAAGAGATCCAGAATCATTAGGTTTTATAATACGGATGTGCTTGCCGTCAATGGCGCCGATGCAATTTGGAAAATTTGTGTATTTTTGAAATTGTTTCGAAATTTCTTTCCATTCAGCCTTCGTTGGTTCTCTCATTACTATATTTTGCAGTTTGTTCCATATGACGTAACAGGTTTTCTGTACTATTTCGATAACTGTAGACTTTCCTAATCTGTAGGCATAATGCAGGTCCGCAAAATAACATCCTGTAGCCAAATATCTGAAAAGAAAGTTACATAAGAATTATTATTTTATTCTAATCTTTTTATTGTTTACAGGTACTTTATTGCAGAAGAAGTGGAAAGGGTTGCGTGATGGCTTTGTAAGAGAAATGAAGAAGAAGAAAACCACACCGTCTGGATCAGGAGCCTCCGGCAAAGCCAAATATATTTATTTTGAACGTTTGATGTTCCTCGAAAGATCGACACGGAATAAAAGAACTGAGAGCAACATCAACACCGCGTCTATTGCAGCTGAAGAACAAGAGTTTTCGGGCGATGGGGAAGATGTAATGAGACCTCCACGTAGTCAGGCGAAAAAGAAGAAAAACCTAAATGCGGCCGACGAAGAATTTCTCTCCATCATAAAAACAAATTTAGCATCTGGAAATCAGCCACAGACATCAAACCAAATGGAGTCAGATGATGACAAACTATTTTGTTTGTCCTTACACAAAGAGCTTCTTAAAGTACCAGAGGAAAACAGACTTCAAACAAAAATTGAATTAATGAAAGTACTTCAAGCTCAACAAGCTCTGTGTCTTAAACCTGCAGCTGCTCGTTCCGACTACCAACCTTCGACACAATGTCATTACCAAACAGGAATGACACAACGTGGACAGACAGATTATTTTGGAGAAACAGGATATACCGCAACAGACCCTTCAACATCTTCGTTTCCACCTGCAACCTTTTCGACTTACAATCGAGGTTATTGCACTGCGTCACGACCACCAAAGACGTCTAGCTACAAAAACCCATCACCGGCATCTACACAAGATTCCAATGAATCTGAATTAATGGAACTATACGATAATTAAATTAAATGTTAAGTACCTACCTATATTATATAAGAATGATTCCTAATTTTTGTTAATTTTGTTCAAATTCTTTATTTTTGTTAATTGGGTCTTAGTTTATAATTACTAAAGCAATAAAAAATATTACCTCAAAGTAATCACGAGTTTTTCTTCTGCAGAAACAGTATCCCGTACCACATAATTTTGACATGGAGTCAAATCTTCTTTGATAATTTCTAGTAAATCATCAAACGATGCTACTGACATCCGAAAGTAGTTGAAAAACTTTTCACTATATTCTCTGAGTTTTGGGTATAAAGTTATATACATACTATGCGTCATTCTGTCACGTAGAATGGGATGCACGTTAAATCGTCGACTTTCTCTTCGTTTACAACGTCTCCATCGACGGTATGCAAGCCACAACACAACCGCTGTAGCCGAGTCCATGTTTATAACTGACCAAATCCGTCTCATCTCATGCGCGCGTAAGAACGCGCGTGATTTCGCCGCATCTGGACGCAATACAAATCAAAACGCGCGAGTGGACGCGCGCGTAAATCGCGCTTTCTGGACAGGCTCTTAAGGCTGTAACAATAAATTTACAAAACATAGCGTATCCTTACATTTGCAAGTAAATTCCAATAAAATCAGTATATTTTGTATAAAAATGTAAAATTACAAATTTATATCGCAATAGTTTTCGTCCATATCTCTTGAACAATTAATCCAAACGCACTTCTAAGACTTTGCGAGATTGCTTGACTGTTGGTCCGACTAGTCAAGCAATCTTCCTTGTTTTTAAATTGTTGGTGTATGTGTTTGTTATATTTATCATGTGTGCGTTCATATATAGATATAGATTAAAGAAATAGAAGAAAAGAAACTGAACGAGATTAGGTCGTCAAACGTTTTTTATAACATCATCTTACTGGGTTTTGATATACGACAGCAGAATTGCATTTACTCGTGATATCCCAAAACTATGAATCCTATGCTGACACAAACAACGAACCTTTCCGTTTCGAATTTCATTATTGTTTACGGTCAAGTTATGTTTTTATTTGTAATTAACAAGAATTTGTGTGTCTTGATTTAAAACATGTCAGAAGTTTTATTTAAATAAATCAAATAATATTACAAATTAATTCATACACTATCTACTTACTACTGTAGTTTTGGAGTAGCCGGTTTTTGCAGATTTCTAGCATAAGCTTTAGTAATAATATATTTGTGTGAATTAGAAGGTATTTTAAAAATTCTTTTCATATTTTAAACATTACCTAATTGTAATCTGACAGTCTTCTCATTAATTTAACTATAATGATACGCGCAAAGCACGACCATTTATTTTGTATTACCATTGCAGTCATGCAGAATTTTTCTAAGCCATAGTCACTATAGACATTTTTATTATCTTTGTTCAAACAACAACAGTTGTTGACAGGTTTTATTATACTATTTCTTAAAAAGACTAAAAAAATAGAAGCACACATTATTTACTAATTTAATGAGCTACTGGGTTGCCAGTTAATTCATAATGAAAGGAAGGCAAGGCAAAATCAAAATTAAGGATCTCTAGCTTTTCTAGTTGATAAAGAAAATGGAAAACATTGTAGCACTGGTCAAGTATAAACATATCTTATTAAAACCGTATTGTTTAACTGGAACCTATAATTGCAGTAATTATATTAACATTGCACTTATAATTGGTTTAACATAACTACAACTATCCAAATTAATTAAGCTAAGCTAAGTGTGCGAAATGAGACATTGTATTGAAAATGTACGAGATTACCTATATCAGTTAGGGTTTTGTATTTGCAGTTTAATTCCTAATTATCTGTATTAGTCCTTATAATAATTGGATCAATTATATTCTTAACTTTATATCAGTTACTTTATAAACTGAGCTCAAGATAATAAGTACATCAACAATTTACAAACTTTCAAACTCTTCAAAGTCATTAAAAAAAAACTATTTTCAATTTCAGAATTATTCATCAATAATTAATTAACAATTTCACTGTCCTGTGAGTCATATATGAACATTTCGATTGTTTAACTATTATGTTTTACTCGCGGACACGGAAAAGGTTTAAATTCAATTTTCTAATAAAAAAACTTCCAAATACAGGCCCAGAAAAATGATTTTGAAGAAACAAAAGCTTGACAACTTGTCATAATGCTGGAAACAGTATACAATTTATACCAAAGTAAAAAGACTGTAATAAAAAGTTATTTATCGGTAGTTAATTCCGTTTTCATATTTTCGGAGTCCCAATGCTTAATAATTTATTATATAATATTTTATAAATAAAAATGCCTAAAATGTATATTAACAATACTTAAATCAAAATTCATTTTTCTTAGATATTTATTAATATGAAAGCTGAATGTGATAATTTTGGGTCATCCAAATACACCATAATTTTTTAAATCTTTAGCACAATTACCATCATAATTATAAATTAATATGAACATTTACATCAAAAACCAAAACATAAATAAATATAAATTATATTCAAGGGCATATTTTTTCTGTAGCACCTCTTACTTTAACTAAGCCTGTCACTTCTCGAATGGTCTAGGAGCCTGTTTGAACATGTTGACAATAATTTCCATAAATTTGTGCAGCCATAACATAAATAAGATTTGAACTTAAAAAAAAATAGCTATCTGCTGAACTCAAATGTATGGTATCAGCACCTTGATAGCTTTAACACCAGCCTTTTCCTAAAATGTATTGTAGTATTACATATTTGCCGGCAAAGTAATTTTGTATGTCAAAGTTTTAAGTTGGCAACACTGGTCACTGTTTCACAAGTCAGTCAAGATCACTTTTGATGTTTCACTAACTATTGTAGTCTTTATCGCATCTATCGTCATGGTCCCAGTACTTTTGATTCCTGGGGACCTCAGTTACGTGTCTTCGCGTTGGGGTCTTACCAGAGTTCCCCGTCTCCTGGTTATCCCCACTATTACGTCTGTTTAATCTGTTTCCGGTTGTGCTTTGCCGCGATTCGCGTGAACTACGAGAGGCCGAGCGAAACTTCTCTCCCTTTTCTTCATCATCATTTACATTGTCTTTGGACCGTTGACGTGACCAGTTGCGCTGTCTATTTTTATTCGCATCTTCCTTGATATCGCTCTTCTCCTTCCGCCAATTCTCCACTGGTCTCCTGTTGTTGCTTGTCTTTTGTATTTCATTGTTGACTCGTTCTGATGTAGGTTTTGGTGGTTCAGCCGTGTATTGTGGCACAAAGTCTCCTTGAGGGGTAAAATTCTGGTTACTTGGATACTGGTTCTGTATGTAAGTGCCGTCACCTTGTTGTAGATAGTTTACGTAATTCTCTTGATAATTAAATCTATTTGCAGGTGGTGGTGGTGGGTAATCAGGTACTGTGACTGGGTAGTTTGGTTGCATATTTGGTGGCAGTACTGCAGGGTTGAATACAGGTTCAACCTCCTCTTTATTCTCTTCCTCGGCTTGTCTCCATGAATTCAAATCATATCTTTTGGAAAGGCTTGTCTTGCTTACTCTCGCATCAAAGGGTTCTTGTGACAGAGCCTGTTCCTGTCGGAGTAGGCCAGCTCCTGCTCCCAATATCGGCCTCAATTTTGGCTTTGGATCTTCATCGTGGTTCAAATTAATCTGGGACAGATTTTGACCGACTTTTTCTGTAGCACTGACATCAGAACTGCCATCTGATCTGTATTCTTCCTTCTCTGGACTCTTCTTCCATGATCCATAACTGACTTCACTGAAGTTTTCTTCACTGCTTAAGTCTAAATGGGCAGCATAGAACTGTTGGAGTGTGTTAGGCAGCGGCAGAAATTTGTTAAGGCATAAGTCTGCAGACAGTAGTAACCAGATTATGTTCACTGGCGGTGGTGTTAAGAGACGTAGTTTAATTGATATGGACAATTCATCCAATTCCTGTGACATAACTGACAGTAATTCTCTACCATTTTGCATGAGCTGTGAAGGAAAAATATTTTTCAGTTATTATCCTATCTTAGGCCCGAGTACACAAAATGTACACATTTATCTGGGAATGAGGCATTCCATCTAAGTCCTCAGGTGTGACAATGGATCTGCATTTGAATCAAAACACACATCTTAATCAAAAACAGACGTGGATGTCTATAGGCCACAGAATCACTTATCATTAGGTGGACTGTGTGCTCTTTGTCACCCTTATACTACAAGGAAACTACAGGCTATTAGACAAAAATCTTATTTGAACAATAAAATGCTTCATCCCGTGGGTGGTAGGGATAGGCGACTATGAAATAAGACAAAATAATGCATGATTTGCGATATTTGGCGGTAAAATCATCCCATTTACGCCAGACTTTACGTGGTAGCCATGCTGCAGCTATATTACTGGTATAGTTGTAGCATGAATGGGTTGACTCGATCGGGGAAGGACCACACTCTCACAGAATACCAGCGTAAAATAGCAGCAAAATGCTGCTGTGTTTCGTATGGTAAGTGTAGAGAACCGGAGACCCTTTTTTACTGGAAACGAGGCATTCCATCTTAGTCCTCACGGATAACAACGCATCTGCATTTTGATTCGTAATCGAGGATAGATGTAGATGTCTATGGGCCACAGCAACCACTTACCATCAGGTGGACTGTGTGCTCGTTTGTCACCCTAATTCTATAAAAAAAAAGACGTAAAATGCGATAAAGCGGCCGATTCATATTTTCTTGTTCTTATATAAGATTTGATTTGCCTTAATCACTACGCTCGGTAGGGGGATTGAATGTTGACATTCTCCATCTGACCTGACCCTATCGTAAGCCTGTATATTTTACGTCTAGAGTACACGAGATGATTATACAGTCACCTATTGGAAACTGCAAGAAATTTCTGGCATTTCCCCTCTACGCGAGTCGCCTAATACGAAGCATATTGGATGAAATTGGATGATAGAATCATTTTACGCCAATATAACACTACAAGAAAAGCTGGAAATATATTTTTTTCGCATATATAGAAAAAAAGAAACAAAGAAAAAACATTTATTCACGGTCTAATCACAATAGATACAAAACAAAGCAAAAAATTGGAATTAAACAGAAAATAAAATAATATTTCCCTAAATTAACAAAAATGTAAAAATAATATAAAATGAGTCTGGGTAGCAGCATAAGACCGTGAAATGGACAGGACTCAGTAAAAATCGAGATACAGAAACACGAATTGCTCTGATCCCGACACTGGTTTTCAGTCCGGCCCGCACTCCGAGGTAACTCGGACGGCTGCCTCAGTGCACATGCTATAATGCGACGCGGAATATATAAAAAAATGTGTTTTTAAATTTTTATTCACATAAATAGTGGATATCATTAGTCTAATGAAGGTAAGTACAAAATAAAATTAACGTTTTCCTTCTAAATATATCAATTTTATTTATTAATAATGCGGAATAAACGTTGGTTAAAGAATAAAGGTAAGAAAATGATTGTCAGAAAAAACATTTTTATTATACAAATATTTAAATAAAATAGTTTTATATATTATATAAAGTGAAAATTAAAATATCTACATAATTTATGGGACTGAGATTACTGACGTGTTGAAAGATATATAGGCTAAAGAAACATAACAGAAATTTAGAATGGGATATTTTTGTAGCAGACTGGAGCCTAAACCAGAGCAAAAAGGAAGTATAAAGCGGTGCAGTAGCAGTTTACGACAGAAGTTGAATGATAGATTTGAACCCGTAAAATGATATAATGTTTTTAAAATTTAATTTGTTTTCACTGTTATTTTATTCTTAAATCATAAAACTTACTTGAGTTGCGAGACTGCGATGGGCACGCACATCGTTGCAGGCTAACAAAGCCCTCATATACTGTAACAGTGGACTGGCCAAGATGTGAACTTTGTTACCATTGCACAGACGCGCCTCTGAAATGATAGGTGTAGAGTGACTGATGAGTGATCATTATATACTTCAATAAAGCAATTCTATGTCTAATTAAAATCATGAAACCTCGTCTTTCTTGATGTATCATATTTTATTGGATAGCAATATATATGCTAACTAGCTGTTCCCCGCGACTTCGCCCGTGTGTAATAATATATTACAATTGTATTTAATGGGTTTTTTTACGCGGTACCCAAAGCATTTTTCTAAAATAAAAGTAGTCAAGTTACTCCCTATAACATCAGCTATCTGCCGTGAAAGTCCCGACAAAATCGGTCTAGCCATTTCGGAGATTAGTCGGAACAAACAAACAGACAGACGAAATTTAAAAAAAGATTGTTTTTTGTTATTAAGTATCGTATTAAGTATATACTTTCTCATTCATTTAGTAAAATGCTGTTATTTTGACATTACAGACACTTTAAATTTATTTATTTGTATAATGTTAATAATAATTTAAGATCTTTATTCATACTAATAAGCTTACGTTTGTATTTTATAAAAATTGTTCACTTTTACCTACTAGCGACCGGTGACATCTAGTTTGTTATGAATGAATCAAATACACATAAGTTTAACCAAGTGATGTGTAGTTTTAGTTTTTGAAATGTAGGTGTCACCGGTTGCCAGTAGGTTAAGGTGCTTCTTGGGGCAACAAAACGCCGCGAGCATTTTTTTATAACAAATAGATAACATTGCACTACGCTCAAAACTAAATTTAAGTAATATATTCTACCCCGTTAAATCGCGTGGCGTGGGTGTCGTTAGATGCGACTAAGGGATAGAAACAGGAAATGGCCAGTAGCACCTTCCTAATGACAACTCAAAGTAATAAAAATATCGCAGTTGCCAACTTGTCTGCCAATCTGTAGAGGAGCCATTTTTTCAGCAGATGACTTTGGATATAATTTAATGATGAAATAGAAGAATTAACCATGTATTATGGTAGAAAGTAAAAAAGTACACCCAATTTTTTCTCATGGCCGTCATTTGATGTGACTATAAGAAAAGCCAGGCAGTGTTCATTAGAGTATAGATAAATCTGGCCCCCCGCCCCCCATCCCACCCCAAATGATGCAGAGCAGTGGGCTGTTAGTATGTTAGACTGTTATAATAGAAAAAAAAACAATACGCACCAGCAAAGTAGTCTCCCATTAAATTAGCCGCGTTTATCAAGTAAATAGGATTAGATCGCTCCAGGACATCCAGTTCTGAAATCAACATTAAAGGAACATTTAGTATTAAAACTATAGCAAAAATCATGTTACAAACAATATGGAGAGAAAGTTTAGGGCATTGAAATTACTGTGTAATGTCGGTGTAAGAATATCCACTGCCCAACAGGGTTCCGTGGGTGTCGTAAGAGGCGACAGAGGGGAACAAACCAGGAGATGGGCAGCAGTTGTTTTTGTAATAAAAAATTGCAGTTGCCACCTCACCTGCCAAGCGTGGCAACTATGGTAGGTGTATGGGGAAGGCTTATGTTCAGCAATGAACTTTTGATAAGGGTATTGAAACTGCTTGCCTCATGTGACGGCGTAAGATAATACATTACCCC
This sequence comes from Parnassius glacialis, assembly GCA_033319125.1. Classification (NCBI taxonomy): domain Eukaryota; kingdom Metazoa; phylum Arthropoda; class Insecta; order Lepidoptera; family Papilionidae; genus Parnassius; species Parnassius glacialis. Next base: position 32,204,394 of record JAVANC010000002.1, read on the forward strand.
ATTTCATCCCGTGGGTGTCGTAACAAGACTATGAGATACGCCAAAAAGATCTTATAGCTTCCGATAGATAACGGTACAACCATCTCGTTTACACCAGGCTGAAAATACAGACCGGTAGACATGGGCATCGTCAGTTTTTATGGTATCGGTTACATAACTGATGTGAAGCTTTCATATCTATATGAAAAACAGTTTTTAGAAATTGATATGAAGCATGATTTAATTACCGTTCGTGCAGTTGTAATTGCAAGTGATCACTTATGGTTCCGATGTTCAAAACAAATCTCGTTTTAAAGAGATAAGGACGCGTTATTGTTTACGCAAAATGCACCTCGTAAAGTTTATAATAAACACCTGCCATTATGACCATAAACGTGTTTCAATAAAGTTCAAATACCTAAATAAACATCTAAACAGCTAATGAGAAACGCGGCGCGAAAAGGTGGCCACTCGAGAACCTACCTTCGCCATCAGTTGTCAGTTATTCGGACTGTATGGCCATCCCATTACTAGCTTACCGATCAATTGAGCTATGTCACTTACTCTAGATATGTTATTAAGACCTGCAGAATGTCAAATGATGCAATTCTGAGCCACAACCCTGTTATATAGCATTCCTTGGGGGAGACCTATGTTCAGCAGTGGATTTGTGAGGAGCTATAGTAATGATAATGACAATGATATAATAGTACATTAGTACTGACTGGTGAAGGTTCCCTGCATGACAACATTAAGCAGGGCTCCTCTAAGCAGTTGCTGCCGCTGCTGGCGTGTAAATGACGCCCCCACAGCTGCCAGCTTGCGTGACGTCACCAGACTCTGGAGGGCCGCTGCACGGAATGAGGCGAACGCCATGCTAGAAATAAAGAGAGCATATTTTTTATTGAAGTGGAAACTTTTTACTAACCATAATGGGCAGCAGCATCTTCCCAATAACAATTCAAAATAGAAAAAAACTGCAATTGCCAACCTGCCTGCTAAGAGTGGCAACTTTGGTAAAATCCCCCTAAGAGCCAATGTATGGGGGAGGCCTGTGTTCAGCAGTGGACTTTTATAGGCTGTAATGGAATGGAAACCTAAGTAAACCGTCATGTTTAGGTCAGTAACGCACGGAATCGAGTTTACTCGGCTCCACTCGACATCAAGCGTGCTCGACTCGGTGACGCACTAAATTGTGTATATTCGCCTCCAGTCGTCATCAGTCACGTTTACACAAAGGCGACCGTATCTAAGCGAACAGACTATACCTAACTTGAGGTCCCGTGGATTGCAGGTAATTATTTCACGCAGGACAGAGGCCTGCTATAGTGCTGTCCTGCGCTAGTACCATCCTGACGGTCAGTTCTTTTTGAAGTTGGTGATAAATAAAATAAAAATGTTTGAAATAAGATATTTCTTACATTTAACTGTTTCATAAATACTTACTGCAACCTTGTCTCGTCTTGGCACATGTTAGATACGGTAGTTTCAAAATGACGAAGTTTTCTGTTGAACTGAATCCCATCTTCACCCGGTGAGAATTGTTCCAACTGTAAACAATGAATAAAATTCAATTAGCACTTCAGACAAGTTTTATAGTATATCTACAATATAGAACATATTAGTGCATTATTTGATACCAGTTACCTTATCAGACAGACAAATGATTTAAAAAATTAGTTAATTCAATAGAGCTTCTTGACGGCTCGGTGCGCAGTGGCTTAGCAATCAGTTGTTGCGCTGGGGGCCGCGGATTTGATCAATCCCGCACGGAACAAGTATTTGTATGGCCTACAAATAATTGTTCCGGGTCTGGATGTTTGTCCTTGTGCAATTTATGTTTGTAAACTGCCTCCACGACACAGGAGAAAATCCTAGTGTGGGGGTAACACTTTTTTAAAAAACAAAAATAAAGCTTGTCAAAAGTGCACTGCTGAACAAATGCCAAACAGAGCAGACGGAGTTAAATGGAACAGAAGATGGGCAGCTGCCTCTTTCTGATAACAACTAAATTTTAAAACTAATTAGATGCAAGGACCAACTTCTTTAATTGCACGGGCACTGGGGTAAAACACTGACAACTTTCTGACTACTTTGAGCTGCTACTATTAATTTAGTGACAGAAAAACCCAATCTCAATGAGGGTTGGGCCAAAATCAGATTGATTTTCGAACCCGGGACTCGGCACCCAGACCACACAATTAGTAGTTGCATTTACAATCACTACACCAATGAGACAATCAGGCAGTACAGTAGTCAAGCACGGGTTTATTGTAGCAAATAATTTAAATTTTTTTACTACTATAAACCTGTTTTTTTCTTTTTAAATTTTGTACAGCCGATTTCAATATGGGTTATTAAGAATAACTCAAAAACTATTGGTCTGACTATGATCAAATTCATATGGAACCACACGAGAAGTACCAGCTTTCAAATTAAAAAAGAATCATCCAAATCGGTTCACCCACTAAAAAGTTATGAGGTAACACACATTAAAAAAACATACAGTCAAATTGAGTATAGTCTCCTTTTTGGAAATCGGCAGAAAAAGAAGTCTTACCAATGCCAGCAGGGGTAAAAACTGTTCATCAATATGCAGTAACTCTTGCAGTGCTGGATCTTCCTCACCATTTCCGCGGCTTATCACTTCAGATTTCATTTCCATCTCTTCTTTCTTCTCTGCGTCTACTTCTTTAGGTGCCTTAACTTCTATTTTATTTGGATCTACTTTTGTGTGATCTGCAATTAATTTAAAAATAAAATACAGAATTCATTTTTATGGTTATTATAGTTTGTTTGTTGTTTGTTTTTATGGTCTACCCACACATCTATGTATTATTTGGGCCACGAGTGTTAATTATCCTGAATTTTGTATGCCAGTATTGAAACTGTCTCAACAATTTCACCTAAGTGTTAATGGATATAACTGTAGTGGTCCTGATGGACTCAATCTGGTCATATCCCAGATGCTGTCGAATTGTGTGCAGATAGAACTCCGTTCATCCCAGTTGACACCAATATAGCTTAAAATGGAAAACTTTCAATACCAAGTCATTATCACTTGTGTGGTTTTCATATCCATATGAAAAATAGTAGTGGGATGATGGTTTATTATATACACAATTTAATTAAATAAACACTCATAAAAATCAATGCAATCAAGATTTGAGAAAAATTAGTGGTACTTTCATGGAGTTTCAACAATGAATTTTCGACAATTTTCTGCAAGGGAAAATATTTTCTTTAAATGAAACTATTTTTTAGGGATTTTATAGCGTTAATTTAACTTTTTAATTCCCGACGTTTCAGACGTGCTTTACAGCACCCATGGTCACGGAGTGGAGGGGGGACTGAGGAATTTTTTATTTATTTATATTATAATTAATATTCAAAAACTGAAGGTAGTCAGGCTAACTATGACATCGGGACGTCCTCGGACATCATCAGATATCATCGGACACCTCATCCCCCCCCCCCCCCCCCCCCGTGACAACGGGTGCTGTAAAGCACCCGAAACGCCGGGAATTAAAAATTTAAAGTAAACACGATAAAATCCGTAAAAAATAGGTTCATTTAATGTGTAGTCTTTGTGTAAATATAAGAAATCATTAAAATATTTTCTTCTCAGGAAGTGGTACAAAATGCCTACATAGACTTTGTAGAGTCAAGATCCCCGAAGTACTATCACAAAGGTACAAATAGATCATTTGATGATCCCTTGAGTAGTGATCCAAAAGTAATATTTAACATAAAATATTTTTGCTTGCTTATGTATCACAAAAAAATCATATAAATAGGCTACGATTCCCGCGAGGTACATAGATTTGAATACGAATAAACGTACTTAACATCAAAATGGAGAAAAATGAAATTATAGCTGTAATCAAGTACCTATGTTTAAAAAAAATTCTATCAAAGATATACGTAGCTGCTTGGTAGAAACATTGGGGACTGCTCCTCCATGTTCCACAGTTGCACTTTGGGCCAAGGAGTTTAAGCTGGATCGAAGAGTGACCATCAGGCATATAGCTGGGGTCACAGGGATCTCATATGGCAGTGTTAAAAGAAACCTTGCGAGCAAACTGCATATAAAAAGTTCTCTGCGCATTGGTGCTCTGCGCATATCAAGAATGCTGACCGACAAGCAAAAAAAAAAGAGGCAAGAAATTTGCAGACAATTGTCAAGTGATGGATGCTGTTGAGGCTTTTTGGAGGGTCAAGATAAAGTATTTTCGAAGGGAATTCCGGTTTTAGAAAAAAGATGGATTAATTGCATTGACTTATATGAATAATAAAGAGAATATATGTAGAATTTTTTTTTAATTATAATGATTGTGTTTAATATTCATTATCATTACTTTTGGATCACCCCTCGTATGTAGTGTAATGAGGGTAAATGCTCGCTTTAATAAAATACGAAAAAATGCGCACATTTCCTTGCCCTAAAACCTTCTCACAAATGAGAGGAGGCCTGAGCCCAGCAGTACAGCTTATATGTCTTGTATATAAGCTGTAACTTTGAGCTACTCAATAAAATTTTGCAAACATGTGAAGAGTTTTGCTTTAGATTATGATTAACTTCAAGTTGTGTGTATATGTGTAAAAACCAAATTAAAAATAAATATAACAAATATTTGTGGTCACTTAAATATTAATTGTTGTTAATTTTAAGTTGCAACTGAATTTTTTGTATTAACCTATTATGGATTTTATATTTATATAAAGGCCAATCCTATTCTTATCCTGCATGCCTAGTCCTTCTGATCTTCCTGACAACAACACAAAATTAAAAAAAAATGTGTTTTTGCCAATCTGCCTGTCAAGGGTGGAAACTATGGCAAAATTCCCCTAGAGTAAAGTACCAGTTACTCGACTCCATCAAGTCAGTAATTCATTCTTGGGGCGATGTATACGCTTTTACAATAAAATTCCAGAAAATATACAAAATTTGACCTGCTCAAAGTTCAAAAACTTTATTAAACTAAGTTTGTATTTAAAGGGTTATTATAATATTAAAGAAGTCTAATGGCAGGGCACGGACCGCGAACTCGAAAGGTCGTGGGCTCGAATCCGCCATTCGACTACTGTCGTGAACCACTTCTAACACAAGCATTTTAAGCTTACCAGAAGTGGTTAAATGGAATATTAGTAATGTTTAATAGCATTACTAGTATTTTCTATAAAAAAATAAAAAAAAGAATTTATGGATGATAATAACCCCTGGAAATGAGGTGATCGCTACCAAGCTATTTCTAATTTGTTGTGTTGTTAATTTGTGTAACATACATGATTGTAAGCTGTTATTTAAAAAAAAAGTCCCACTGGGTTTCTTGCTAGTTCTTCCCAGGACAGAGGTTTTTTTTTCAAACCAGTGGTAATTAAACAAAAGAGTTACTTTTAAATAAGTATTATTTATAATCTATATTGAATAAAAAAGTTTCTGTTTCTGTTTCTATGAGGCAATCTATAGGCCAGGCCTTTGTTCAGCAGTGGACTTTTATAGGCTGTAATGGATGGATATTATTTTATATAAAATGAAAAATAAAAATGAAGTCAAATCAAAATAAAAAACAAGAAAATAATCACATGAAAAATGACCTTGTTTACCTGTCGCCCTTGGACTGAGTTCAGCGAGGGTTCTAACTGCGTCAAGCTCCTCAGCAAGCTCTGGGTCACCAGGCCTCTGATCGCGTAGATGGTGCCGCCCCGTGTAGCCACGACCGCGGCCCAGTGTCGACATCTTATTAACCTTTAATGTTTACATAATTTTCATGATTTTTTGTAATATTATAAACCAGTTGGTGAATGGTGACCCAGTCTTAGATGATAAAAAGCATCGCTAGCATTTATCATCATTGGCCTCTTACAGGACATGATCTCTGTCAACATTGAAATTGTACATTCTTGCTTTCAATCGATGTGAAACCGTCAATAGACTTCTTAGTCAAAGTTAGGCTTACTTAGATAATACGTCCTAGGTAAAAATATTAATCAACAACATTGAGCATGCTCCCAACTACCGACTTAGGTGTGATATGAACGTTACACATAAGACCTGTCTGTTAGCAGATACAATTGACGCCAGTGAGTGTAAAGTATGGGTGGTGTAATAATATCCACTACTCCATATCATTCCGTAGGTGTCATAAGAGAAGACAGAGGGTAAAAAATCAGGAGATGGGCAGGAGACTTCTTTTCCTTTAATAATGACTAAAACTAAAAACTGCTATCGCCAACCCGCATTGCCAATCGTGGCAACTACGGCAAATATCCTTCCTATGAGGCAGGCCCATGTTCAGCAGTGGACTTTGGGAGTGGTAGTGTCCATTTAATAAATTATATTGCTCTGATACATTTTTTTGCATGCTTAATACTCTATTTCAGAGTGCTTTTCCCTCAGATTATATATCCATAGTGAAATAATGACTACTTAAGCATGTAAGAACATAACACTATGTTCGTAATGATTTTCTTGCTTAAGGATGTACACAAATTTGTTTAGATGGTAGATACCTACATCGTTTACATATAATTTACATTTTAAATATTCATCTACATCTATAATCAAAATTATATTACAAGCTCAAGTTGTTATTGACTACCAACTATTATTCTATTTTCAATGATTTATTATAAACGAAAAGTTAAACTGAAAACATATATTCTATATATGGTAGAGACATGCTGCAGCTATATTAGTAGAGTAGTTGTAGCACAAATGGGTCAGCTTGACCGGGGAAGGACTACACTTTCAGAATATCAGCGTAAAATAGCAGCTTAATGCTGCTGTGTTTCATATGGTGAGTGTAGAGAACTGGAGATCTTTTTACTGAAAGTGAGGCATTCCATTTTGGTCCTCATTGATGACAATGCATCTGCCTTTTGATTTTTAATCAAGTATATATATAGTTGTCTATGAGCCACAGTAACCACTTACAATCAGGTCGACTGTGTGCTCATTTGTCACCCTTATCCTATGAAAAAAATCCATCTTAGTCCTTAGAGGTAACAATGCATCTGCATTTTGATTCTTAATCGAGAATAGATATAGATATATATGGCCCACAGCATCCAATTACCATAAGTTGTACTGTGTGCTCGTGTTATTACCCTTATTCTATAAAAATAAAAAAATATTTCTACAAAAAAAACACTGATTAAAAAAAATAACTATTTAAATCATTGTTTCTGGATGATAAAACACACCTCAAAAGTTATAAGGCATAAAATGGCCTCAGGAGCTACTTTTTAACAAATACAAAATGATGTACTGAAATTGATAAAAAATGGAAAAAAGGAATTTATTTCATACATAAATTTAAAAAAAAATTAAAACAAAAGGAATAAAAATATGCAAAAATAGACTGCTTGAGAATTAACAAATAAAAAAGTGGTGGAAAAAAAATAAAGCAAAGGAATATTCAATGTTTAAAATTTAAAAAAAAACAACTGTGTACTTGATTTTAGATATCCCTGTTCTGTCAGAATAAAATGCTCACAATTGCCCTTGCAATAAAGAAAGGTTGCAGCATAAAATAAATGATCATTCTAATTGAATGGAGAGGCCGATAGACAGAGCAATCCATTGGTCTGGATTGCCTTTATTGACACAATATCTAGAGAGATTGTCTCAATTCAGCTTTCAATAGATTGACCTTTTGTAAATTTTCTATATTGATCTAAATGGTCTTTTGACATGAAATAAAAGGATCATGTATAGTACAGTTTTTTAGGGTAAGCATGTATTGTTGTTGGTATAAATCTTTTATATAAACACATAATATATATCAACAGAACTGATATAGAAAATGAAAGATGTGGCACTAAATTCATCCAACATTGTTATAATGACATCAATAACCATATTATGTATAGGCCACGTGTCGTCATAATATATTTGTCGATCATATTCCAAACACAAATAAACAGCCTTGATTAGCGTCACTTATTACTTCACGTTATCACTACATTCCATCAATACATTATGAAAGAAGAAAGAGATACATATAACCTAATATACAAATTAATGAGTATATACTTAAATATGTTTAACATTATAGTAAAGCCCTAAATCTGCAATGATCACACATGAAGACACAAATAATGTTTTTTAAGATAGCACGTATAGCGCAATTTCTTAGATCGACACAACTGAATAAGTGGAAATATTTATTAACTTTACTAGTCGTTTAATTAATCTCTCATTCGACTCATTTTCTTACTAATATGTACACAAAATCTAAATAATATTTTACATGCCATTTGCCTACCGGTACATGAATGGATGACGATTTTCACACTTATTTATTTATTTCAATATGTCGTAAAGATAAAAAGATTATATATAATAATAATTGAAAATTATCTTTAGATCATAATATTTTTATTGAAACATATTCACTTACCAAAAGATAGTGTTATAAACAGATTTCGTTATTTATTTCCTAGTTGTTTCGTGTAATTGTCATTCTCTTCACCATATTGGCGTTTGGCTTTGCCGTCCATAGCCATAGATTATAGATCCCATTCCCATAGACAGAATATGTAAATTGTTTTTGACAACGCTAGTCACTACATAGCATAGAGATATATAGCTATGGAGAGGGCATATTCCACTATAGAAATATACACACATTTAAAAAAACAGTTTTATCTCTTTTTAACAAAGCAGTAGCTGCAATAGAAAAGGGAGACAACTACAGTTTGTAAAATGTTTATTTTGGTAATACTTTCGTGTGCCATCATTAGCTCATCCATGCGTGACTGCGTCGCTATGTTAAGCGCCAAGTTTTAAGGTAGACCTGCTGTCAAACTGTCAAAAAAGCACTGAAATAGTGTCGTACACTTTTAACTATGGTGTCGATAGAAATTATTTTAATAAATTAATTTTTTTCAGAAATAAATATATTATAATAATAATAGTTTATAAATCCTGGATATCATAATATTTCATCCACCGTTTCATGATTATCCCAGATTTTCGAATTTCAAATGAACAAAATGAATGTACTTGCGAAAATAATAACATTTTTAATTTAAAATCTGAATAAAAAAATTAAATATGATATCTGGCAGGACCGAACATGCTTATTTAACTTACCATTTGTGATCCATTATGTGCAGAACGTTCCTATATACCAATTAATAATAAATAAGTATTGATTTTAAAAACAGTTTATTTAATTTTTACTCAACTAATCATTATTATTTTATATTAAAAATACTTTAATATGGAATTACAATATGGAATCAAGGATCTCCATCCCATCTCCATACATTTGTTTACTCTATAATATTATTGTACATTAAACAAAGGTATTTGGTATTCAAGCAAAAATATTCATTTTCCCACTACTCTGTCAATATTAATTTTTATTGTGTGCGTTATAACTTTTTAACTTTGTTAAAATTGATATAAAACAAAACGTGTGTTTGTACTTATACACGTAAGAAGTTATACTTCTTTAGCATAACAAAACAAAAATAACTTATATAAAACACGTTTTATTCATTCATATATATATTTGAATAATTACCTCCAATATAGTTATCAGTTCTCACGAAAACTTAACAATTGACAGACAATTACCAATTGAAGTTGTAAAAAATTCACTCTCATCATTTTTCTCAAATGCGCCAAAAGAAGTATAACTTCAAAACTTGAGTAAGCACTTAGCACACTCAGAACATTGTTTAAAATAAGTTGCAAGTTAGCTGCCTGCATACTTAACTCATTGTTTTACTGTGTACTAACACAAAAAATCTGTAGCAGAGTATGCACTTACGCAATGTAAGTGTACATATGCGGTGAAGCCTGGTGAAGCAGTTCAAGCGAAATTTCAGGGATAGCAATCCAAAAGTAATTTAACAACCCAAAAATATCCATTGCTTCATGTGATTGAAAAATTCGTTTGCTCGACAATAAAAACCATGTAATGGATGTTGTTAAACTGTCAAATTGATATGGTTTGCCATTTTAGGTGTGTTACGCAATTAGGCTATGGATTTAATCTCTATAATTATATGAAATAAGAACAAGCTCATATTAGTAAAAATATTTATAAAAGGCGGCCATTTTATGCGCCAGATTTGTTTAGGTAGTCACGCTAATTCTGTAGGTATGCCCAGTCTATATACTTCTAAGTCAGTGCCAAATAGATAGTTCAAAATCATTACGTTTTACTCATGGACTTGGAATATACTCCAACATAGTGTGCTAGGGAGAAGAAAATTCCTTATCGGAAAAATGCAAGATAGAAAAGGATACCAAATTTTATGACTCTGTAACCGATTTTGAATGACAGGTCAGCACAAGTCTGCACGCTAGAAATAGCTTCTAGATATTTTGTAATTTTTTAGAGTGTAATAGTGGATATTTTTAGCAAGTAACTTTTATCCAAAATGTTTACTTGTTCTGTAAGTGACTGTAGTGTTAATAATAGAAATAATCCTGATAACTGCACATTTCACTGGTAAAGGTCCTCGAGACGTCAATGTTATGACGCGTTTATTTTTGGTTAAAATTGAAGTTATAATATACTGTTTAAAATATAGAATGTTTTTAATTATTTTATTAATTTTGATATTTTGCAAAGAAAAAGTCACGTTGTTGATAATTTGCATGAATTTGGTAAATACATTTTTATACAAAATATTTTAGATGTACGCTAGGGATTGACTCAACTATATCAAAATTAATGTCTATATTTATCTTGAATGTTTATAATGAATCGATAAAATTGCTCCCACAACAAGAAAATAAATCCTCGGTTTGCATTCTAAAATGTAATTTTATTTTGCCTTTTATCAAACAGATACCTTCCATATTCTATAATTAAAAAAATGGTTAAGGTGAAAGCTCCAGGGTGGCCCGCGAAATTCAAATTTTCTTACGTTTTTTGCAATTTGTAGGTCAGTGTCAGGTTGTATGTTTATTAAAATATGATTCACGAACGTGACGAGTATGCATTTACAGAATTATAATCATTATAATCATTAATACAACCCCCTAAGTTCGTATGATCCTATTGTATGGCTATTTCCAGAAAAACTCATTCAAATGAATTATATGAACTTGGAGGGTTGTATTCGTGATTTTAATGATAATAATTCTGTAAACACATACTCGTTACGGTCGCATATCATATTTTGTTAAACATTCAACCTTACCCTGACCTGCAAAGCCCAAAAAACGTAAGAAAATTTGAATTTCGCGGGCCACCCAAGAGCTTTCACCTTAAGGTTAATTGGACGGATTAGTTGGAATCCAAAGAAGAACTCAATAATTTTCAGCAAACATTTTCTTGAGAATTATAAAAGAAAAAGTAGAATTAAAACAATTTTATTTATTTGTATTAGTAAGTATAATATTAATATAATAAGACTTCAAAAATTTTACTTTCAAAACTTTAGATGAAAATAGAGACAGATTTTTATACATTTTTAACTATAGTACATTAAAGATAAAACAATCTTGAGATTAACCTCTTTAACACAATATGAACCTAATAGAATTATTTTGTCCGGGCAGTTTTGGTCATAAATCATCGCAGTATTTCGCTCTCTCTCCCACTCATGGGCCTTAGCGGCGAGCATAGCGAGATAGTGTATTTAGTTTTGTCATAATGTGGGTTGGTGATAAAAATGAAAAAAAAAATAGATAAAACAACGTATTTATTAAAATAAGAATAATAATGATTTTAAAATAAATTATTAATTGGGTATCTATGTATCAAAAAACTATAAGTACAAATGTTTGGAATGTAACAAGTTATATTAAAAATAAATTTAAATATAAAGATTATAACTTATATCTAAAATCAAATCTAAAACTATTTACATTATAATTCTACATCAGAATTATCAGAGTCATCATCATCCACATGAATGAGATTTCTTCAAGTCTTCCTCTTGGAGTTTTTCTGCATTCTTCACACAATCTTCCCAGTTCTTTTTCGAAACGTTTGAAATTGCTTCATGCAGTAACACTTCGACTTCTGCAATTTTCAAAGTGCTGTTTTTGGTGGCAACTTCATTTTTGCTTGAGCCCATACTAATTCAATTGTGTTATATTGGCAATAATTATATAATAATTCGTGGTAAGCGAATCACTTCGTGTCCTGACTCCAAAGTTAACTGATCCAATTTATATATTTTTTCTGATCGGTTCCGTTGCACCTGTAAATATAATGTTGTTTGTGTATTCAACTAAATACTTAAAAGAAAACAAATGTATTGCAGACTTCAAATAATAAAATCTGAAATACCTTTTGTAATAGTTCCGGCTTGAGCTCACTATCACTAAGCTCAATCCCGTGTTGGCGGAGCCACTCCTGAATTTCACTCTTTTTGTTAGCTGGTGTCGGTGCCCGATTTATTTGCTGGGAGTGGTAGGGTGCGTTGTCCCTTATGATGACTGATGGTTCTTTAAGACTCTTCAGCAGCTTTGTAAACCAGTCCGTGAAGCCTTCAGCATTCATTTCTGAACGGTAGTCCTCGTTCTGAAACTTCACAGCATGGAATAACCATCTGGCTTTGGGTATAAACCTGGACCTATACCCGGACCATCCACAGCACTGGACTCCTATTCACGCATTGCAGCAGCTCCGAGATCAGCGCCTTCATCGCCACCCCCACCACCTGCACAAAGACCTCAGCAACCAGTAGATAACCAAACTGCTAAATAACCCCCCATCATTGTTGAATGCTTCCCAAACTGGGCGAAGCACTTCAAAATTATACACTAACTTCTGGGCCCCGCTCCGAACGCTCGCCCGTTTGGAAAAGGGGTTCGTTTCCGGCCACAATCCGACGATGAAAATCGTGTAATACAAAGATACCTCATAGACCGTAGTAAGGAAGACGCCACCTTCGTGTGGTATTGTTACGCCCTGCAGGAGGAGCAACCCACGAAGGTGGGGATAACAGGGCTCCCGGCGTATACAGACCCGAAGGATATTCAGGAGGCCCTCATTGAAATGGGCTTCCCGGTCACCTTTGTCCGACCCATCCCACGAAAAAGAGACAGACCGGGCTGTCTCTTCCACGTTAAGATGAACCACCTGAGCCCTGAAGAATTAAACAGGCTATACCCCCGCACAGTGTCACAGGTGCCGAGGGTTCGGACATTCATCCGTAAATTGCTACCGGCCCTTCAAATGTGTACGCTGTGCAGGTGATCACCTTGCATCAGCCTGCCCACAACCGCGGGATGCGCAGCCCAAGTGTGCAAACTGCGGAAAAGACCATTCGGCGAACGATAGGTGGTGCCCAGTGTTGCAGCGAATTGCAAGGAAAAGGGGCATTAATATGCAACCTCCCATGCCCCCGCAGGCAACACAAGCACCGCAACGTCAACCACCTTCACCACGATGGCAACCACCGCCACAACCACCGCAACGATAACCACCACCACCACAAAGGCAAACCCAACATCAATTCCAACAGCTGCAACAACAGCAGCAACCACAACACCAGGCGCCTCAACCGCAACAGCGACAGGTGGCAATAACACTACCACCAACTACATTCGTCACGACCGGGCCGACCTTAGCCCCACCGGCGAATGATGCCACGGAGCGCACAGAGCGCCCAAAGAGAAAAAGAGGAAAGAAGAAGAAGAAGGCGACCACCCAATCTGCTCAAGTGGGAGGTACGTCAACTCCTCTTCCTCCACCCATCACCACCACACAACAAATAGAACCACGGCCGCAACTGCGATACACTTTTCCTCCTATTTCGAGCCAGAATGAGCAAACTGTACCCCAACCCCGAGATCCACGCCCACCTAAAAGGACTGTTGCAGTCACATACTAATCCCAGCTTCAGGCACCAACCACCATCGAGGAGGCCCTCGCTTAACTGGTGGGAGTGGTAATCAGGATATTAGGAGAGGTCCTGACTGCCATGACCACCGGTAACAACCCCCTTTCGGCCCTTCTAAGTACCTTAGCCCAACTCACCACCGTCAGCAGGCCATCAACTTAGGATGTGCTATTGGAACCCCGGCGGCATCTTAGGGAAGGTCGCCGACCTAAGAACTCTGGTCCACCAACAAGCTGCGCCCCTCTGCTCAACTAAAGCTCCCCAACTTCTTCGTGTTCCGACACGACGAGATCTCCCCAGAAGGTGTCGCGTACAGAGGTACCGCGGCCCTTGTGAGGAGGGACGTCATGCACGAAGAAGTTGCCACCAACACACATTTAACACCCACGAGGACTAAGGGAATAAGGTTGAAGGTGGGGACTAAAGATACAAGGATTTTCGCTGCCTACAGACCTCCTGGCACCTTGTTTGCCCCCCAGGATATAAGAACTATTCTTGACTCTACAACACCCGCTATTATCGGCGGAGACCTCAACGCGAAACATCCCGCTTGGGGCTCCGCGTTAATAACACCACCAGGGAGAGAGCAAGCCGAGGAGTGGGGGTACGAGGTGCTGGGCCCAGATGAGCCCACCCATATCCCCACCAAACCCGAACATCAGCCCGATGTACCTAGACATAGTACTGTGCCATCTTCTGCCGTACCCAGTACGATTGGAAGTGCTGTATGATTTAGATACGCAGCACCTCCCCGTGCTGATTACCATCGACACCAGTGCGGATGCCGTAGTGCCCAGAAGTCTCCGAATGAAGACAAACTGGGTGCGCTTCCGCAGTGCGCTGGAGGACCTCCAACTCTGCGCCTCTATTACCACCCATGAAGATGTGGAGACAGCGGCCCTACAGCTTCATAGTACTATCAAAGACCAATTGCAACTCCATTCCTACCCTGTCTCCACGGGGCGCGGGAAGGAGGAACTCCCACGCAAGCTGCAAACCCAGCTGTCCGAAAAACGGAAGCTGAGAAGGCTCTGGGCACGGACACGATGCCCACGGCTCAAAACTAAACTCAATTCCATGACGGAAGAGCTGTCGGAAGCAATGAGAGCGTACAGGGCAGAGGCATGGGAGAGGCGAGTCGACGAAGCCTCGGAGACACCCGCCTCCCTCCATCTCCTTAACCGGCAGCTCACAAAGACACCAACACCTGTCTGCCCACTGGTGGACAGCACGGGGAGCAGAATTTACGACGCCCAAAAGAGGGCGCAGTTGATGGCACAGCACCTCGAACAGCAGTTCATACCTAATAACATAGCAGAGGGGTACGCAGACCACGTACAAAGTATAGTGGACCGCGTACAGGAATATCTTTTAAACCCGGCGCCGCCCTTGCGGGGCGACGACTTCATTTCACCAGTAAAGGTACCAGGTGAGGCGCACCATCATGCGCCTACCCACCCGTAAAGCGCCGGGATATGACGGCATCACCACCACAGCCATTAAGCAGCTGCCCAGAAGGGTAATAGTGGCACTCACCAGTTGTACAACGGCATCCTGAGGACTGGCCACTTCCCGACCATCTGGAAGCAGGGCAGGATCATCGTGCTGCCGAAGCCGGGAAAAGACAGGAGGTTCGCGGCCAGCTACCGCCCCATAACGCTATTGCCGTAGATAGCAAAACTTTTCGAAAAACTTACCCTCACTAGGGTTCTTCCACATGTCACACTGTGGGAGGAGCAATTCGGCTTCCGCAGGGGGCATTCCACCACTTCTCAGCTAGCCCGCGTGCTGCACTATCTTGCGGCTGACTACAACTTCGGCCGCACCTGTGTGGGGTCCTTCTAGACATGGAGAAGGCCTTCGACAGGGTGTGGCACGCAGGGCTAGTCTACAAGCTGATACATCATACCACACTGCCGCCAATGCTTGTGCGGCTAATAGCGTCGTTCCTGGAGGGGCGGAGCTTTCATGTCACCCTGGAAGGGGCTGTTTCGGCGGCACGACCGATTTTAGCCGGAGTGCCACAGGGCAGCTGCCTATCACCGCACCTGTACGCGGTCTACACCTACGGCATCCCCACCCTCCAAGGCCATCTGGAGAATCTAGTACAACGTCATCTGGGAAGATGACGTTGTACTAGCTTTGTACGCCGACGACAGTGCGTACTTCGCGTCATCACGTCGGGTGGACATAGCTGCCAAGAAGTTGCAGCGGGTACTCGATCTCTTGCCTGAGTGGCTGGACAAATGGAGGCTGGCGGTCAACAACGGGAAGACCGTTGCCTTCATGACCAGGCTGGCCAGAACACCACCAACTCTGCAACTCCGCGGGCAGGATGTGGGTTGGAGTAGTACCCTCACATACCTAGGATGCCAGATAGATCGCTCGCTGCGCATGACCCCGATGGTCAATCACGTCGTGAGACAGGCCAGAGCTGCGCGAGCAAAACTCTATCCTATACTGGCATCCAAACTCCCAACAAAAACGAAAATAGGTATCTACAAGACCTACGTCCGCTCGCGGCTGACCTACGCAGCACCAGCCTGGTACGCGTTGACCTCGGCCACTCAGCACAGGAGGTTGCAAGCCCAGCAAAATCTTGCGCTTCGGGTGATCGTGGGAGCCAGTCGCTACGTCAGGAACGATGTCATCGCACGCGACCGCAAGGTCGAATCCATCTCCGAATTCGTGGTCCGTACTGCGAGATGGTTGTTTGACCGCGCAGATAACGGGCCACATCCACATCTGCAAAATCTTGCACCCCTCCACGCCCGCCCACCTGACGGGCGACCACTCCCACGTGAACTTCTACGCTCACCGCCCGGCACAGGGGACGCCGGGAGTGAGTGAGCGTCCCGATACCTGACTTGATGGCGCGAGGTGCGCAATTCACCAATATAAAAGCTGCCAACGCAGCATCCAGGACCGGGGGGTCGTGTCCTCCTGAGATGCCGCCCATGTAAAGAGGGTCTCCTCGATACATGTAAACCTCCATAAGGAGAAGAACCACCACACCACATGCAAAACGCTTACAGCCGAGCACAACTTTGAGAGAACGTCAGTGGGCGTCTTCTTGGATATCGAGAAGGCGTTCGACAGGGTGTGGCATTTTGAACTACACTTCAAGATGATACAACAAACGAGTGTCCCACCTGCTATGCTGCAGCTAGTGGCGTCGTTTCTGGCCGACCGGAGCTTCTACGTCTGTATCGAGGATGCCAAGTCCGCAGTCAAGCCTATAAGAGCCGGCGTACCACAGGGCAGCTGTCTCTTGCCGATACTGTACGCGGCTTACACGAATGATATACCAACACTCGCTGGACATCTGCAAGAATGGGAGGACGACGTAGAGTTGGCGCTATATGCGGATGATAGTCCTACTTTACTTCGTCCAGAAGAACCCATATCGCTGTTGCCAAGATGCAGCACCTGCTGGACCTGCTGCCACCGTGGCTGGATGAGTGGAGGATGGCTGTGAACGTGGGGAAGACGGCCGCTCTACTCACCTGCCGATATAGGAAACCACCACCACCATTGAAGCTAAGAGGCCAAGAGATCGCGTATCAGAAGACCGTAACCTACCTTGGGTGCCGGATCGACAGGATGTTGCGCATGACCGTGCACGTCGACATCATCGTCCGCAATGCCAGATGTGCGCGGGCGATGCTCCGTCCAGTCGTGGCATCCAAGCTACCGAGGAAGACCAAATTAAAAATATACAAGATGTATATAAGACCGAAGATTACATACGCCGCTCCGGCCTGCTACGCGCTCTTGAGCAGCATACAAAGGCAGCAGAACTTAACCCTACGGACCATTGTCGGTGCAGGTCGCTACGTCCGGAATGAGGTCATAGCGGCCAACCTTAAAATGGAGACAATCGAGGAGTTTGTGGTCAGGCTGACGCGCGGTATGTTCGACCGCGCTGACAACAGGCCACACCCACATCTAACCAACTTCGCGCTGCTACACACCCGCCCCCCGGACGGGTGATCTCTGCCAAGAGAACTCCTCTCTATAGAGATTAGAGAGTCGAGTAAAACCCTCAATGCCACAGATAGGCCAACTTTGACGCCTAGGTCTAATTAGTCGCCTATAGGACGACTTACCAGACCAGGCGATATTAAACCACCATAGGCCAAATTAGGCGGCTTTTTCAGGACATAGGCCAAATTAGGCGCCTTTTTCAGGACCAGGCCATTTTAGACGTCCTGAAATTCAGACGACTTACAATGCCGTAATTTATTGGCTCCCAAAGACCGGCCCATTGAAATGGGCCGTGAGAATTATCCGGGTAGTGGGAGAGATGCCCCGAGACCTGAAACCTGTTGGGTGTTTATACACACCGCAGCAGACGACAAGGATACATGCAAATCGTTCGGGACCAGCTACCAGTAATATATATATATAATCAAGAAAGAAAACATACAGGGAAGTGATAGGGAAAGTTATTGCTCTCGCACGGAGCGATTTGAAGATAATTTCTGTTTTATTCCCAAGGGATCTTTCACCTTTAAACATAAATCTATAGTCCATCACGTGCTAATGTAGCACATTACCTCATAACTTTTTACTGGAAGAACTGATTTCGATAATTCTTTTTTTATTTGAAAGCTGGTACTTCCCATATGATCCCATTGATCAAGGTCAGACCAATAGTTTTTGAGTTATTCTTAATAACTTATATTGAAATCGGCTGTACAAAATTTTAAATTATTTTAGTAACTTTTTGCACTTAATACTGCCTTTTATGCATTTTTAACGATGGTCCAATTATATTCAACCAAGGTGCCGTTTTTTTTATATAACAAAAAGTACCCAAATATAATTATTTGAAGTAATATCGACGTTATAAGTTGAGCAATCTTTAACTATTTTTTATTTCTAAACCTATGGATGCAGTTTAAATAATTAATATTTTTGAGTTGTGCTATTTGATTGTAGTAAAGTAAAGTTGTAGCCTATTTACGTCCCACTGCTGGGCACAGGCCTCCTCTCATTTCTGAGAGGGTTTTAGGGCAAGGATATTTACGCCGCGCTGCCCAATGCGTGTTGGCGAACTTCACATGTCTTCGAAATATTTTTTTTCTTATTTATATAGACATGCAGGTTTCCTTTTTCTTTTTTTTATAGGATGAGGGTGAGAAACGAGTACACAGTCCATCCGATGGTAAGTGGCTGCTGCAGCCCATAGACATCTACATCTATCCTCTATTACAAATCAAAATGCTGATACGTTGTCACCCGTGAGGAATAAGATGAAATGTCTCATTACCAGTAAAAAGGGCCTGCGGCCACCTGCACTCACCAAGCGAAACGCAGAGGTTTACCTCTGCGTCACGCTTCACGCTGGTATTCTGTGAGGTCGTGGTACCACCCCGGTTCAAGCCGGCCCATCCGTGCGATAGCAAAAGCTGCCGTGTGGCTCTGCCACTGTTTCCTCACGATGTTTTCCTTCACCGCCGAGCACGTGGTAAACCAGCACTTAAAATTGCAATTAACAATTTCATTGGTGCTGGCGGGGATCGAACCCGGGCTGCTCGAGTACTATGAAGCTTACAGCGAGCGCTAATCATCTGAGCTACCAAGGACCTTTTTTCTTTTTTTGTATATATACTCAAAATTCGTAGGCTGGGGTAGAGGAGGTATCGCATCGTGTTCGTGTGTAATCCATTTCGACAGTATCAGTGTGACCATCTTTAAAATACAGATACTGCCTTACTTTGGTTCAAAACCTGTCAAATCCGGCCATTCTGTAGTGAAAAGTGCCTAAATACTGCCAACTTTATTTAACATTGTGTTAAATTAAGAAAAGTAAAAATACACATAAATGCAATATATTTTTAAATTAAAATTTAGCATATCTTTCGTTGGTTTGAATGCACTGCTATCGCCATGTTCACCAATGCCTTGTTTAACGTGCAAGATAGACGCTACATGTTTGTTTATAAATCTGTTTCGTGTTTTGCCCTAATTAAATTTATTTGAGAGAATATACTTTCTCATATTACACTCATTTTGATGTTTACTAGTAGCGGTATGTTCGTTTAAATCGGACAGCCGGGGTTCCAACTTGCAGTTACACAGTCTAGATCATCTTTAGCTTTCGAGATCCACGAAGAAAGTAAAGAATTTTGATCGCACTCCCCTCTATACACCCTTTTATATTTTCGCCATCACCCATACTTACTATCATCCAAGAAATATTATTAACTCTTGTTAATTTTAAAAAGCATTAGATTTCATGGTGATAATATCTTTATTATCACCATGAAATCTAATGCGATACCAAACTAAAGTACGTCTCTTCTATGACTGATTGAAATATTAACAATAAACTCGTTTTAAGATTATCAATATTACACACATTTTTTTAAAGTTGTTTATTGAATGTGATATAAACATAATACGAGAAATACAGGGAAATCCCCAACATGCTGGCGAGTATCTAGAGCTGCCATTGTCGGCAGTTTTAGTTACCATCATAAAATCCATTTTTAGTACCTCAATACTGCCAAATACTGCCAGGTTTTATAAAACGTTAACTGATCATGCCACAGGCTATAATAAGAGGTCAATCCTGCCAAAATGGCAGGTACCTGCCACATATTGTCACACTGGCCAGTATATTCTCAGTCTGTGGATTATTCAAAGCATAGAGTTAGAATATAAAGTACTTTGTGGTAAAGAGAATAATATAATCATAATCACTACGCTAAGCTACTCTACCAACATCAAGACATGATCAGACACATAGAGATATATACCTATGGAGAGGACATATTCCACTATAGAAATAATAGTTATACAAATATCTATAATATCGACACACACATTTCAAAAACAGTTTTGTCTCTTTTTGACAAAGCAGTTGCTGCAATAGAAAAGGGAGACAACTACAGTTTCTAAAATGTTTATTTTAGTAATACTTTCGTGTGACATCATTAACTCATCCATGCGTGACTGCGTTGCCATGTTAAGCGCCAAGTTTTGTGTATGGAGAGTAGAGTACAAGGAGCGCCATCTTATAAGGGGCGAAAGTTGAAAATATGTCCAACTATTTACTGAAAATAGAGGTTCCAAAACCTACCACAATAGCGCTGGCGTCTGAAAAACTACGATATGAAGATAGCTGTTGTGAACGGAGTGAAGTCAGCTGAATTCAAATATTTAAAAAAATTCATGACTAGAGTAGTTAGTAAAATGCCAGTATACAAAATCTCAACTATTTACGTAGTACAAACCCAAGCGGATTGGTCGGTCCTTGTTTATTTCTCCATCTTATTCCAATTACTTTTAGCGCTCTTTTTTAAATTTATCCTATGCTACTGCAGCGCCACCCTTATTGGACGCGTTTTTAGGGACACTTTTCTTATATAGAGATGGTCCTCCTTGTACTCTACACTCCATAGTTTTGTGGTAGACCTGCTGTCAAACTGTCAAAAAGCAGTGACATAGTGTCGTACACCCTTATCTATGGTATCATATAGAAATTATTTTATATTTTTATGTATTTAAATTGTTCAGAAATGAATATATAATAATTTGTAAATCCTAGATATCATATTTCATCCACCGTTTCATGATTATGCCAGATTTTCGTATTTTAAATGAACAAAATTAATGTACCTCCGAAAAATAACAATATTTTTAATTTAAAATCTGAATAAAAAAATTCAATATGATATTCAGCAGGACCGAACATGCTTATATAACTTATCATTTGTGATCCATTATGTGCAGAACGTTCCTATATACCAATTAATAGTAAATAAGTATTGAATTTTAATATAATAATAATTAACTGAGTATACGTTTTTTTTTAATTTTTACTCAACTAATTATTATTATTTTTTATTAAAAATCCTATAATATGGGATCAAGGATCTCCATCCCATCTCCATACCTTATTATTGTACAGTAAACAAAGGTATTTGGTATACAAGCAAAAATATTCATTTTCCCACTACTCTGTCAATATTCATTTTTATTGTGTGCGTTATAACTTTTTAACTTTGTTCAAATTGATATAAAACAAAACGTGTGTTTGTACTTATACACGTAAGAAGTTATACTTCTTTAGCATAACAAAACAAAAATAACTGAAATAAAACACATTTTATACATTCATATATATATATTTGAATAATTACCTCCAATATAGTTATCAGTTCTCACGAAAACTTAACAATTGACAGACAATTACCAATTGAAGTTGTAAAAAATTCACTCTCATTTTTCTCAAAAGCGCCAAAAGAAGTATAACTTTAAAAATTTTGTAAACACTTAGCACACTCAGAACATTGTTTAAAACAAGTTGCAAGTTAGCTGCCTGGGTACTTAACTAATTGTTTGACTGTGTATTTAACACAAAAAATCTGTAGCAGATTATGCATTGCGTAAGTGCACATATGCGGTGAAGCCTGGTGAAGCAGCTCAAGCGAAATTAAAGGGATAGCAATCCAAAACTAATTTAACAACCCACCAATATCCATTGCTTCATGTGATTGAAAAATTCGTTTGCTCGACAACAAAAACCACGCAATGGATGTTGTTGTTAAACTGTCAAATTGGTATAGTTTGCCATTTTAGGTGTGTTACGTAATTAGGCTATGGATTTAATTTCTATAATTAAAGTCATCCGGGGCAAGTGTGACATAAAAAAATGAACATTTAACTACTTCTACTCTGTAAGGGTTTAACATAGATAATTCCGTTTTAAACCATCAATTATTAAGTGGTTGTTTGTCTGATCAAGCATTTTAGTATTTATAAGAAGCTTTTTGTAATTTGTGGTAATTAAAAGTAATTAAGGTGGAAGACTGTCACGCTTACCCCATCAATGAGACAAGTGTGACATTACACTTCTTTTTGTAGTTACTTTCTTATTATCTGTAGTTTTCAAGAAAATTGATGAGATGATACTAATGTCAATATATTTTATAATCTATTTGAACTATTTGGACGTCTGTTTTTGTGTAGTAATGGATTTTTCTATGCATGGGGTAACTGTGACAGTGTTTTACCGATATAGTGATGCGCCTATAAATGGATTTATGTCACACTTGGCCTGGATGTTTTCAAAGTGTAATAAAACAAAGCTAAGTGAAAAATAACTTTAATTCCGCTTAGTTGCAAAATATGGGAAGAATGAGGCGGTAGTTTTAGAAGGGTAATATTGTTTTCGTTGGCCTTTATAACAACATTTAAGTCCAGGTGTTTTGAATGGCCGTCATATATTACAAGTTGTGGATTGCCTGATTTGCATATTTCGCGGATCAGTACATTTGAAAAGTAAATTTGGAAGACTGAAGCCATCTAACCCTTTGGCTTAGCGGCAAATGCCGAATTAATCGAATAATCATCAGGTAACCATGTATTCCAAAGATACGTTCCTATAAAAATTATTAACGGAGGAACTTTCTGGCCCCAGGCATTGTATGCGAACAATACAGTTGTATTATCGCAGCCTGGTGAGCTAGTGGTTCTTGTGGCTTGAAACCTTTTAGGCCCATTATTTTTAACTTTCCTGGGTCTGAACAGAAACTTGTTTCATCAAGATTCCATTATTTGATCACCTTTGAATTGTTACTTTTGTACGAATGTCTCAAGCACATCGTCGAACTCGTTGGTAAATGCTAGTCGGCAGCTTTTCTTCTTGCGGTTTGACAGCTTGAGGTTTTTTAATCGATAGTTTGTTCCTTGTTCTTAACCACTCGTCCCCCGGAATCCCATCTTTGAAGGGAGTATCGATTTCACTGCAACGAACATATTGGCCAACTAAAGCTCTGACTTCTCGTGATATTTTTCACTCCTTATGACACACCCCTCCATATCTCAAAAACCACCAGTTTTCTATTTGTGTTATATATGAAACTTTTAAATTTAATTGAAGTCAGATAAGTTATTCAAAAGTTACCACCGTACATACAAAATCATGCAGATATATGAACATACAAACTCAAGCATCTACTAACATACAAACACCGATTCATTTAACGTGACTCTGAGATCTCACTCCCTTCGCTCGCTCGTTCATTAAGTATAATTATAAAAGTAAATACTTAGATATAAATACATACAAACACACAGATAAACAGCATCCTCCTTTTTTGAAAGTCAGTTAAAAACAATATGCTGTCCCATCAATAGTTACGATATTCTCATACAAGATGATCGGGGTAAGTGTGACAGTGTCATGCATGTTAGATATTAGGTGAGGTAAGTGTAACTGTATTCGTATTTCAAGGAATAGTGGATTTCAGGTTACATAAACATATTACACTCTAAGTACCAATATTATTCTTTATCAATCACCTTGTATCTTGTTTAAAATAACTTAATGACTTATCGAAACACTAAAAAACTTCGCCTCTAAAATTGCGTTGACTTTCGCCAGTTGAGTAGTTTAAAAAAGTGACGTCTGTCGATAAAATAATTGAAAATATGTAATTACTTGTCGGTATAGTCAATAGCATAACAGTTCCTGCGTTGTTCAAGAAATTGCATTTAATCAAAGAATGTATTTATGCCGCATATTTTGCATTTGTCACACTTGCCCCACTGTCACACTTGCCTCAGTCTACCTTATATAAAATAAGAACAAACTCATATTAGTAAAAATATCGATATCAGCTGCCCATATTTTTGAGTTACAACCCTATAAAAGGCGGCCATATTAAGCGCCAGATTTGTTTAGGTAGTCACGCTAATTCTGTAGGTATACCCAGTCCATATACTTCTAAGTCAGTGATCAGACACGATATTTAATTTTTGACAAACAGTGCTGACAACAAAGACGAATTATAATAGTGCTGAAAAAGTTATCCTCGTATAATTTTATCGATATTTTTACATAATAAAAGTTATATCTCTGAACTGATTTCTTTATGAAAAATAAATTTTTTAGCGTGGGGATTGAGTGAAAATGACGTTGAGGATAATAATTCAATGTATTTTACACACAGCAATTTGTAATGACATCACTACAATTATTAGATACAAATATATGTTTAAAGAAAATATAAAATAAAAATTGCACCATTATAGTAGTAATTAACTAAGTAAAAAATAAATGACGACTCCGTAGCGCAGTGGCTAAGTACTTGGCTGGGGCACTGCAGGAACGAGCGTTCGGTCCCGCACTGAACAAGTGTTTCTATACTTTATAAAATAAATAGTCTGCGTCTCGATGCTTGTTTTCGACGTTATTTTTTTAAAGGGTAAAAATATTGGGGTTTTTAATACTGATTGGATTAAATTACTTTTAAGTGTAACAAATACTATGTACAAATCGCTAGGCTTCTTCACAGAGGTACCTATGTACACTACTCGCAGAGATCGTTTACTAACAGTCGCTTTCAAAATGAGTGCTCATTATAGCTAATGTTTGTAGATGAATCTATATAAAAATGTTTATAACCAGGTAATTACAAATAACTTCGAGTTTAATTATATAATCGAATTCTTAGCAAAATGTGACTTTAGAGGGATATTATCTTTTGCTACATGTAAATGAAACCTAATTGACATACACATAATTGTGGAAGTTTTAATCAAGTCCACTGATGGAATAATAGTTGGTTTTAGTTGGATTCAAAATCCTCGGATTTTCAATATTTGCCACAACATCTGAATCTTTTCAATTGGTGCATGCGCCAGCTATTTCACCCATTGCTTGCATCTAAAAAATAATATAAATAAATTCACATTTTTATTGAACAAATAGAATGTTAGCAGTCACAATTGATAATGTAGTATCTAAATATAGTTCGTTTCGAACTATTAGATCTAGGAAATAGTGTATTTGTATTAGTGCACACAATCGTACTATACAAACATATCCTACGTAGACGGCTAGTCCAAAAATGTACTCGCGCTAAATTTCATATTACAATTAAAGTTGAAATCACCACATACCTTTCATGATCTAAGAAAAATATTGCTACGAATAGCCTTTTCTTGTTATTATTTTTTCCATTACTTACATCATTTAATTGGGAAGTTTTATAATGCATATTTAATTTTTAACAATTCTGTAAATGAACAACGGCTCCTATAGCAAAATTAAAAGCAATCATAATAAATAAAATATATACAAATACGGTAATCCTCGAATCCAGCAACTTGCTCTATCACCGGGGGGGCGATCATCTGTCCCAAGGAGGTGTCGGATTTATCATCCACAAGTCTCTCGTTAACAACGTTGTATAGATTGAGAGTGTGTCGACGAGGGTTGCGTACCTTATACTCAGAATCACCAAACGGTATTCACTGAAGGTCATACAGGTTTACGCACCAACCTCGGCACATTCCGATGAAGAGGTGGAGGAAATATATGAGTATATAGCTCAAGAGCCATGCATTCCTCCAAAACCCACTATACGGTGTTAATGGGAAACTTCAATGCAAAACTAGGCACAAGAGAGAACGGTGAGCTGAAAGTAGGGAAATTTGAAATAGGGCAAAGGAACCCAAGGGGCCAGCAGCTGGCCCACTTCATGGAGAAAGAGGGACTTTTATGATGAACTCTTTCTTCCAGAAGCGGCTCCGCAAGAAGTGGACCTGGTCGAGCCCCGACGGTTCGACAAAAATGAGATTGACTTCATTATGACGACCAGACGACAACTGTTCAGTGATATTTCTGTGATCGCGAGGGTGAAAACTGGTGGCGATTACCGAATGGTTAGAGGCACTCTGAACCTAAACGTTAAGTTGGAGAGGTGTCGTCTAATGAAGTCAACGCTCCCTTCCCCTCGTGCTCTAATCCAAAGTCCCGAAACCTTGAAAGGAGCTGAAGCTCGAGTTACAAAACCGTTTTCAGTGCCTAGAAGACTGCAATGAAGTGGACGATATGAATGACAAGCTAGTGGAAACTGTCCAAGGGGTCGGAGCTAAGTTTTGCAAGACCCGCCGCAGAAGAACACAAAAACTCTCCGATCACCCTCTTAATCTCATGGCTGTTAGACGGGAGATGAAGCTACATTCTTCAACAGATTTGACACCATACAGGCATCTGAACAGACAGATCTTCAAATGCATGCGGCGGTACTTACGCAACTTCAATACAGCTTGTATTGAAGAAGCGATCGAGCGGAACCAAGGCTCCAAAGTCTTTGCCAGAGATCTGTCTGTCAGAAAGAGTCAACTGTCGAAGCTGAAGACCGAGTGTGGCAGCATCGTTTCCGGGACACTTGGGATTTTGAGTGAGATTGAGAGGTTCTATGGGCAGCTGTACACATCATCGTTGGAGCCACACGCAATTTTGAGTAACGATCCAAGAGCGAGTCTTAACCGACACTATTCCGAAGATATCCTGGACGTCAGTCTGAGCGAGATTAGAATGGTTCTCCAGCACCTTAAAAACGGCAAGTCCCCGGGCGAGGATGGAATTACAGCGGAGCTTTTGAAAGCGGGTGGAAAACCGGTACTTGAAGTCCTTCAGAAGCTCTTTAATTCCGTCCTCCATGGTGGCACTACTGCGGAGGCGTGGAGCAGAAGTGCGGTGGTCTTGTTCTTCAAGAAAGGCGACAACGTTCTCTTGAAGAACTACAGACCGATTTCCATTCTGAGCCGCGTCTACGTGCTGTTTTCAAGAGTCATTACGAATCGTCTCGCACGCAGCTTTGACGAGTTCCAGCCTCCCGAACAAGCCTGTTTCCGAAAAGGCTTTAGTACCATAGACCACATACATACTCTGTGGCAGATTGTACAGAAGACAGAGGAGTATAATCTGCCACTTTGCCTTGCATATGTGGACTATGAGAAAGCCTTTGATTCCGTCGAAATTTAGGCGGTGCTGCAGTCCCTTCAGCGATACCAATTTGACTGTCGGTATATCGAAGTGCTGAAGTGTTTGTACAGTAGAGCTACGATGGCTATCGGAGTACAGAATCAGAGTACGAAAATTATCCAACTGCAGAGGTGTAAGACAGGGTGACGTTATATCCCCGAAACTCTTCACCGCTGCATTGGAAGACGTTTTCAAGCTACTGGACTGGAAAGGATGCGATATTAACATCAATGGCGAGTACATCACTCACCTTCGATTTGCCGACGATATAGTCCTTATGGCAGAGTCGCTGGAGGAGCTAAGCACTATGCTCAATGATCTCAATAGTGTCTCCCAACGGATAGGTCTTAAGATGCACATAGACAAAACCAAGATCATGTTTAACGTCCATGTCACACCTATGCCGGTAGTTGTTGGGAGCTGTTGTTGTTCTAACAGTGGTAGAGCCACGCGGCAGCGTTTGCTGTCGCACGGATGGGCCGGCTCGAACCGGGGTGGTACCACGATCTCACAGAATGCCAGCGTGAAGTAGAGGTTTACCTCTGCGTTTCGCTTGGTGAGTGCAGGTGGCCGGAGGCCCTTTTTACTGGAAATGAGGCATTCCATCTTAGTCCTCACGGGTGACAACGCATTTACATTTTGAATTGTAATAGAGGATAGATGTAGATGTCTATAGGCCGCAGCAATCACTTACCTCCAGATGGACTGTGTTTGTCACCGTTATCCTATAAAAAAAAAAACTAAGCTCGAATTTGTTGACGAGTTTGTTTCCCTGGGATAAATAGGCCGACTAGGTAAGTCCAACTTCGACCGAGAGGTCAATCGACGGATTCAACTCGGCTGGGTAGCGTTCGGGAAACTACGACACATCTTCTCGTTAGAAATACCTCAAAACCTGAAAACTAAATTGTACAACCAGTGCGTGTTACCAGTGACAACTTACGGCTCTGAGACGTGGACCTTCACTGCTGGCCGTATGAGGAAGCTTAAGATCGCTCAGCGACCTATGGAAAGGGCTATGCTCGGGGTTTCTCTGCGTGATAAACCTAGAAATGAGTATATCCGCAGTAGAACCAGAATAACCGACATAGCCCAATGGATTAGTAAGCTGAAGTGGTAGTGGGCCGGCCATATAACTCGAAGAACCGACAACCAATGGGGAAGAAAGGTTCTTGAGTGGCAGCCTCGTACTGATAGGCGAAGTGTTGGGCGACCCCCCAGTAGATGGAGTGACGACCTGGTAAGACATGCTAGAAGTCGATGGGTGCAGGTGGCTCAGGACCGTGCTTTGTGGCATTCCTTGGGGGAGGCCTATGTTCAGCAGTGGACTCATAAAAGGCTGTAATGATGATGATGATACAAATGTAACCGTTTGATTTAACATTTGAACCTATTTGATTTGACAATGCTAAAGCCTGCTTTTCGCTATGGGATATAATATAATATATATTACATCTTGAGATATAAATTAATATCGTTCACCTTACATTTATATGGAACCGTTTACACTTAGCTATAATATACATCTCAAACTATAAATATTTTTTAGAACGACCGAGCGATATTTTCATATTATATTTCGCCCCCTGTACCCCACCCACCGTTCCGCAGAACCATTTGCGGGGTACAGGGGGTAATCCAATGACAAACGCACACTTGTTATAAATATATCTCACAGTGTGAAAGCCTATCGCGGGAAATAATTTATATTTCGGGACATAATATATATTATATCCCATAGTGAATAGCCAGCCTAATGGATATATTACGAAAAGGAATGGAGAGATAATTCCGTCATTAATATTTGACCTCGTTTCGTACACATAATTTTATAATGGAAGTTGCACCAGCCTGCTTTGTGGTTTTCTGTGCCATAGAGTTTTATTTATCTATGCATAGAGCCCTCCCGATCCAAAGTGACATTTCAGCGTTTCTATATAGTTTGTGCATTTCAGTTTTCTAATGGTAATTGGACGGGGGTGAAGAGCTGTAGAGTTGGACGAGAAAGGGAGGGGTGTTTTTCAGATTTCAGCTTGTAAGGTGGATGTGCGAATCTTTTATTTTTAAATGAATTTTTAAAAGAATAAATGAAATATAGGCAGTAACGTGTTGAGATATTTTTTTAAAGTGGTTTGTTTAATTTGTTTAAAATACCTGAATAATTATGGTTTTATTTAATTAGCGCTTTTGCATCGCCGCTTGTCATGTTTGAATAATGGTTTATTTTCTACATAATAATTAATAAATTCGACTTTTCATATTTACAATAAAATTGTTGAGTGAATAAATAAAATTTTCTTGAAATCTCAAATATAATAGTGCAATCGGTTCCCAATCTAAACCTTAATATTGTTGGTCATTATTACCAATTAAATAATACAGCAAAATGTCTGACGGACATGGGGAGCCAAATCAAAATAGAAAAGAAAGCGTTAAAGCCACAGCTAATGTACCCAGTGACAGCCCTGTGACCGATCCTGGACATGTCAGGAACAGTAATACCGAAGGTACTGCTGCGAAGTTTGAGGGTCAACGCGGAAAATCCGGAGCATTGAAGAAGTCTGCCAGATACCGAAGCAGGTCTTTGTCGGCCTCATCTGCTGATTCCTACAGCTCTACGTCATATACTGGTAAGTGATTTATATATTAACTTATATTAATGTTAGTTCTCCATTTTTTTCTTTATCAGCTTTTAAAAGTCCATTGCTGTATGTGGGGTCTCCCCTGTTGTAGGCAAAATTTGTATTGACCATTCCAGTATCTTGCACCTTAGTGGCTGCTTACTCTTACTTGGGATGTTGCTTGATAATTTTGGGATAGATCAAGATCTAAAAAAACAGGTATAATATTACTGAATACACAGTCCGCTTTACAATTTCTATATATAAAATAGTTAATGTAACTAAATTTAGCTATTTTTTCCTTTATAAAAGTTTATTGGATGGGTATTGATATACCAAAATTGGTTAGCTTTATCAAGGCGCAACAAAAGTCCATTTCACATACTACTAGCTTAAGAGTCAACATAACAAGGATAACATTATTTATGACTTGCTATAGAGTAAGATAAGTATGTAAATATATTATAGGACATGCTCTGTTATAATAACTTGTAAAGATAGTTCTAAAAACATTTACGCACAATGCAGATATCCATATTGTGGCTAGCCGTTTGGTTGACCGCAAGCCAAAAATATGTATTAAAACTTATTTGTGTTTGCTCTATGATGCAGCTGCCTATTTCAGTTGATTGAATTGCTGCAGGACACTATTTGTACGATCCAAAAACCATACATTATTTTATGCTGATGCATTATTTATAATGCACCATTTTTCACATCAACTTAGTGTGTGTAATAAATTGTTAAAGTAACAACACTTGTGCTTACCTTATACTCCACTCATACTGACATACTATTATCTTAAACTAACTTTAAAGTACATAACTACATATTAACAAAATTAACTATCAAAGAAACTGTACGAGTAGCAAAATGTGGCCCATACTCTATTCGCACTGTGCTTTTTGTTAGTGGCTACTCAATGCTACTCGTCATTGATTGTTGCAGACATATATAAGAAAATTTTAAAAGTCGAAATTTCCCACAGTTCACCTGATGGTAAGTGGATGCTGCGGCCCATAGATATGAAAATCTGCCCTCGATTAAGAATCAAAATGCACAATGTGTTGTCTTCCTTGAAGACTAAGGTGGAATGCCTTGGTTCCAGTTAAAAGGATCTTTACTTCTCAACACTCACCATACAAAATACAGTTACCTGCTATTTCATTCAGATATTCTTACTCTGTGAGATTGTGATCCTTCCCTGGTTGAGCAACCCATTTGTGCTACAACCATAATTTAGTTGCAGCGTGGCTCTACAACATATAATTCTTCCATTATATTCAATTAATTGCATTCATTGTTTTTATTACATTTATATTAATTTTCAAAACATGATTCAAAATATTGTCCATCATCACATTATTGCATTATCATCTAAGTTTTATAAGTATGCCAAATTTTAGTTCAATTGGAGTAGATGCCAGTTTTAATGATGTTCTATAAATTTTTGTTAAATTTTTAGATTATTGCAATACATTTGTTGATTGATTCTGTAGCTTTACATTAATATTTGTTTATTAACCGGTTCAGTGCGGATGGCACGCCTGCCGTGCCATCGATTGTTTTTCTGTGTGGCGTATGACACGCGAGTCGTGTCATTTTAAACATCGTTATAACTTGCTCAAATTGCGTTTTTGGAAGATTTATCCAAAATAAAATATTCATTA
The DNA here is from genome assembly GCA_033319125.1 of Parnassius glacialis. Lineage (NCBI taxonomy): Eukaryota > Metazoa > Arthropoda > Insecta > Lepidoptera > Papilionidae > Parnassius > Parnassius glacialis. Next base: position 32,236,280 of record JAVANC010000002.1, read on the forward strand.
TTTTACAAGTAATTCTTGCCTATAGCAGAAACGAAGTACTGGATTTTTTGAGAATTTGAAATTTTTAGGGGTTGACAACCTTTTTTTTATCTCATACTCTTTTTACTTAGTGGGTTTTTAAAACATGTTGTCGAAAAATACTCTAATATGAAACAAATAATAGCACTCATTGCGATTGCTCACAAACTCAAGTTGTAAACAAGTTTCTGGAAAACAAGTTGCATGTAAAAAAACAATGCATTTGTCTCATTGTTTAATTTTGCTTAAAATGGTTGAACTGCCATCTTATTACTATCATTTGGCCGAATGGACCTACGAAATACCATGTGCTCTTGTAATATGGTGTAAGGTTTTTTTTGCTTGAAACTGTTCGAATGCCTTCATGCATAAAAAAAGTTCACCAATAAATAGAGTCTTTTGTTCATACGCCGCTGTACTGCGCCGGCGCATTCCTTTGAAAACACTTTTGTTTTGCTATTCTTATTTTCAGAGCCACTTTACTTTTCATACTCTAGACCTTTCCGACGATATTCGTGTGTGTACTGGACTCTGATTCTGCATTTATGACGACTGTGAGTTGTATTCCTGGCCTCTGTCATTTGAAATTTGTGACGACTATTGCCTGTATACCGGACTGTGTATTTTTGTTTTGTGTGTTTGGTTTTTTTTGTTTTATTTTTTGTGTTTTTTCCAAATTAAGCTTCTTGATTGGTTGATATTTACAAACATTTATTAGGTGAAAATTTAATTTAATAAAAACCAGGGTTTTTCAGGGTGATTTAGCTGTACCTAGTTATTTAGGGTAATTTTTAATTTACTGAAGACCTTTTGGGAATATATTATTTACATCATAACAACAACATCTGTAAGAAAAAAATTATATTTCTTCAATTTCTATTTTCATACCAAAATAAAAAAAAAAATAATTGGACCTTCTAAACGGCAGAAGTCCTAAATAGCAAAATAAAGAGAGTGGCGGGGTAGGGGTGGTGGGGTGTAGGAGGCGGCGTTTGCTCATTTGAACTTGACCTAATTACCTGTGTCGTCAGTCGCCATTGGTGCGCCCGCGACGTATCTCCTTCCTTTGTGAGATTAATATCGCGAACGTTACACGTTGTTACGATAGCTTACCGATACTCAAATGTTGAGTATACCGAAATGGTGCGAATTTTAGCAATTTGCAATGATAACGTTAGTGAAGCCTGCCGTTAATATTCAAGGCGATTTCCCAACTCACGTGCACCAAGCTACGCTACGATGCTAGGTACTACACTGCGATTGCGAGATTACGGGCAATTCCAGCCTGTATCAATCGATCGTGGTCGTCCACCGTGGCGCACAGTATTTTTTTTTATAGAATAGGGGGCAAACGAGCATGCGGCTCACCTGATGGTAAGTGACTACCGCCGCCCATGAACAACCGCAACACCAGGGGAATTGCAGATGCGTTGCCGACCTTTTGAAGTACGTGAGCAGGATGACATACTGCAGTTTTTTACATAAAATCCAGCAGCAAGCACTTATGAGGCAGCCCGACAGTTCAATGTGTCACAGTACTACGCATGGAGTGTCATACACAATGAAAGGAAGTAACCTTTCCACTTGCATCGTGTTCATGAACTCAGCGAAGCTGACAAACCAGCGCGAGTTACATTTTGTAACTGGTTACTAGTTGCTGAACGAGCTAACATTTTATGGACTGATGAAGCAACATTTGGCAGAATAAGACTATTTATTTGCACAATGAACACTTGTGGTGCTATGAAAATCCACATGAACCAAGACCGCATTCAACAACGGTTTAGTGTCAATGTGTGGGCAGGCGTTATTAATACAACGTTACTGGGCCCGTTCTTCATAGAAAGATTAAACGGTGAAAGCTATCATAGTTTTCTCACCGACACGCTGTCAGAGTGTTAGAAAACATACCACTTGCATCTCTACGCAATATGTATTACGTACATGACGGGGCACCGGCGCACTATGCTCGCCAAGTTAAGGATTATTTAAACAGAGAATACCCTGGTCGCTGGGTCGGTCGTGACGTGCCTTATGCATGGCCTCCCAGATCGCCAGATATCACACCAATGGATTTTTATTTGCGGGGGCATGTAAAGACATTAGCGTATACTGGTCGCGCATTCGAAACCCGCGACATGTTGAAAGAAAAAATAATTTGGGCATTCGATCAAATCAAAATGAATCATCAAGTGTTATCTCGTGTCGATAAACAGTTAAGTTTTAGGTGTCAGCTATGCATAGAATGTGGAGGTGATTATTGTGAACGCTATGTGCGCGATACTCACCGCCATCCGCGGACAAGTACCTAGGTAAGTCTAATTTTTAAATTTGTATTTCAATATTTTTATTGAACCATTATACCTTAATATCTTTATTCAATCACTGTTAATTTGTATTTAATCATTATAAATATTTTATTGTAATATTTGTAATTATTTTAGCCTGCATCCATTTTTTAAATACAACACATTAAATAAAAAAAATACTAATATTCATTTAATTTGCACGTGCTGCAAACATCGATCACCAAATCGATGTCTGCAAACCGAAAAGGGCAGGCGGTGCCTTTGATGACCATGACACCTGTGTCGACGTCATAATATACCTTTCGCTTGGCCTTGGGCCGCCGCATGTGCGACGTTGTCTCTTGGATGCAGGCAGCGTTGCTAGTAAACAGTATTCGTAAAAAAAACGACCTAAATGTCTATTAAAGAATGTCTATTAATTCTTAAAGAAATTAATAAAAGAATCAAATAGTTCATCAAATGGTTTTATGCAAAATAAAGAAGTATATGTAAAGTTAGTGTAAAGTCATTTAAAGTGACGCCCTGGTGCAATAGGCACAGTAATAAATGGTTTAGTAGGCAGGCACTCGGAACGCAATCAGCTGAGCGCGGGCGTCGACTGGCCCGGCGGTCATACTTACTTATTATAAATTTTAATATTTGTGATTTTTTTTGAATGTCATTTGCTCATTTAATTATGTTTAATGATTTTAACACAATGTGTGATACTGATATCAAGTGTAAAATAAATAAGGCATTTTCTTTGACGATTTATTCTGACATTCTTTAGGTACTACAAAATACAGACTTAAAAGGAGTCAAACATGACAACAAAACCTTAAAAGTAGTTTTTTCGTAAATGTATTATATTCTGTGAAGAGTGATCTCGCTAAAATTGTTTGTAATGATGTAACCAATATATTCCGAAAAGATCTTTAGTAAATTAAAAATGACCCTGTATAAATGTTTTTTTTATAAAAACCAAAAATAGTGCAAAAGGTTTGCAATCCCTGCATAAAAAGTCACTTTCCATTTCAAGGAAAACATTAGAAAAACACTTATTTAGCCACTAAAAGCAACCGTTTGCAACTGATGTTTGATGTCAACTGAATACGCATTATTAAGGATAATTCCAAAACTACTAGTCAGGTCTTGATCAAATTTATATGGGATGTATAAATTATAAGCATCAGCTTTCAAATAAAATAGTATCATCAAAATCGATTCACCTAGAAAAAAGTTCTGAGGCAACACATTAAAACAAAAACAGTCGAATTAAGTCAGAGGAGGTCCTCCTTGTTTCAAAGACGTTCACGATGTTATAATATTAATTTTCCTCGATGTTGCATATTAACCTTCCTCACATTGAACAATAAAGTTTTGGCTTAGCAATGAGTTGTAACGCTGGGGACGCGGGTTCGAATCCCGCACGGAACAAGTATTTGTATGGCCTACAAATAATTGTTCCGGGTCTAGATGTTTGTTCTTGTCCAATTTATGTTTGTTAACTGCCTCTACGATACAGGAGAAAATCCTAGTGTGGAGGTAACATTTTTTTAACAAAATAAAAAGAAATATTAATACATTGCATAACACTTCGGTGTATTCTACTATATACCGCATGCGCGCGTCTTCGCTTGCTGAAGCCTACAAACGTCATGCATACTTGACCGCTCATACACACGTTCAAGTTTACATGACGCTGCAAGCTTGATCAAGTCGGCAGAATCGAAATTCAATATTTGCTTCAAATAGACTTGGCATGCACACTGCTAGCCATACACCGTCAAGTTTACCGTTAAGTTTGCAGCGCGCTTGAAGCGGCGTCAAGTTTGCAGTGCATCCATATGGGCCACACACGTTCAAGTTCGCCGTCAAGTTTGCATGATGCCGCATCATTTGAAACCATGGCGTCACTAGTGACGGACCACGATACGTTAGCCATCCTAGGTTTATTGCTCGCAATTACTTTGCTTAAACTGGTTAACGAAACGAATAAAAAAAAACAATAGTAAATAGCAAAAAATGTGAAACACACAAGTGACGGCTCCGTGGCGCAGTGGCTTAGTAATAAGTTGCAGCGCTAAGAGCCGCGGGTTCGAATCCCGGGCGTTACAAGTATTTGTATGACCTGCAATAATTGCATACTTGACCGCTCATACACAAGTTCAAGTTTACATGACGCTTGATCAAGTCGGCAGAATCGAAATTCAATTTTTGCTTCAAGTAGACTTGTCATGCCACCATTATAAAATACCACCACAATAAAAAATACTAAATATTAAAAAATACACCATTATAAAAGTAGCCATACACCGTCAAGTTTACCGGACGCCGCTTCAAGCGCGCTGCAAACTTGACGGTAGACTTGATCGTGTATGGCCGCCATAAGTGCGTTGCAAACTTGACGGTAAACTTGATCGTGTATGGCGGGCGTAAAGCGTGGAGTGAGACTGAGACAGGCCTGGTTAAACAGAGACTTGAGACACATGTTTGTGCCGGCACTCGACTAGGTGTTTCCGAGAAATATTAGTATATTTCGGGCGCTGTATAAAACATCAAAACGAATGTTACTAATATGCAACATTTAATTGATATGCAGAAGGAACAGGGTAGTCAATAGCACGCAGTTTTGTGGAACACCGGCATTCACAGGCTTGGAGTCGGAGCACGCACCGTCTACTACAACCTTAATGCCCCGATTTGCACGAAAACTGGTGACCCAATTGCAAAATTTTTCGGGAGTTTCGAAAGAAGCGCTTTATGCGCTTTTACAGTGATAGAGCCACGCGGCAGCTTTTGCTGTCGCACGGATGGGCCGGCTCGAACCGGGGTGGTACCACGACCTCACAGAAAACCAGCGTGAAGTAGAGGTTTACCTCTGCGTTTCGCTTGGTGAGTGCAGGTGGCCGGAGGCCCTTTTTACTGGAAATGAGGCATTCCATCTTAGTCCTCACGGGTGACAACGCATCTACATTTTGATTTTTGATAGAGGATTGATGTAGATGTCTATGGGCCGCAGCAACCACTTACCATCAGGTGGACTGTGTGCTCGTTTGTCACCCTTATCCTATAAAAAAAAAAATGCCAAATCAGATTTTCGTGAAACCTGATTTTTTTACATAAATTAGAAAGTACACGATGAAAAAGATTAGTATGTTGTTTTCATTTTTCATAAACATAAACATAAACACTCACGCCTGTCATCCAGAGGGGTAGGCAGAGACTATGGACTTCCATTTGGCACGATCCTGACACATCTCTCTCGCTTCCTCCACATCCATATACCTACGCATACACGCTCGTCGGTTAAAGGTACTCTTAATTTGGCCCATTTTCAATATATCGCCAATTTGGTCGATAAACTTTCGCCTAGGGCGACCCTTCCCGACTCTGCCATTCACCTCTGCAACATAAATTTGCTTTGTCACTCTTTCCTCATTCATTCTTTCTACATGACCAAACCGAAGCATTCCTTTCTTAATCCTAGTCACAACATCTCATCTGATCATTTTTCAATAATAAAATAATCTGTACCACTGTAGGCCAATGTTTGGCAAAAAACTGACACATATGTATCAATGTTGTGCCTCGCAGACTAACCTTGGTAAACAGTAGACGCTCATCTTTATTTAGTGTGCTTCGATAATGCGATTTACAGCAAAAATTATCTTTACATCAAACAACAAGTTACAACAGTTTAAGTAGAAGAAAATACACTAATCATATCGACAAGCTCACTGACGTGAGGCCTGCTGTAATGACTAAAGTTATAAAGCTTGAGACAAAGTAAGAAAATTATCTTTTTACCTATTTTGGGTTGTGTTAGTCCTGGTTAGACCCAAATTTAGAATTACCTGACTACTCGCCCCGGATTCGTCTGAGATTTAATAAACGCAATAAAGTATTTTTTATTTTATTTTATTTTATAGGATATGGTTGACAAACGAGCACACAGTCCACCTGATGGTAAGTGGTTGCTGTGGCCCATAGACATCTACGTCTATCCTCTATAAAGAATCAAAATTCAGATGCGTTGTCACTCGTGAGGACTATGATGAAATGCCTCTTTTCCAGTAAAAAGGGTCTCCGGTTCTCTACACTAACCATACGAAATACAGCAGTGGTAAGTTGCTATTTTATGCTGTTATTCTGTGAGAGCGTGGTCCTTCCCCGGTTGAGCGGACCCACTCGTGCGACAACTGTACCACTAATATAGCTGCAGCATGACTACTATGTATAAAATCCGTAAAGAACATGAATGAACGGCCAGCCTCCGCAGTCTACTTTACCGGAGGATGCCTCGTGTAGAGGCGAAACACATCTCGTATTTTCGAGAGTGGTGTGTCGTGCCTAGTGTGGTGGTGCTGGGGATGGTAGTGCTGGGATTGACGGCGACGGGTATAGTGCGCGCGATTGAGGGAGGGTGGGAGGTCCAATTAAAACTGGGCAGGACACATAATTTTCTTTGTTTACGCGGATTTCACAACAACCCCAAGATAGAGCAGTTCCAGGAGGGATCTAGGCTATATTTTATCCGAAAAACTTGAAGATATTTTTATCGAAAAAAAAAACGAACAATTGATAAAAGTTTTTGATTATCTTAAATCTAGATAACGCCACATTAACCCTATCCCATTCAGACGAAGCCAGGGCGGGGCTGGTAGTTTTTCTTTTTCTGTATAATAAGTTATGTCATCTATGTAGGTATGGAGGTCTTTAAGAATATGCTAGACGATGTCTTGGCTATTGACTGTCTCGTCAAGGAGGCCTACTACAAAAACTAGGTGACCCTCTCGAACTGAACGAGCTGATTTGTATTAAACTGCTAATTTTTTTAATGATCTATGTTCTAAAAAGTTTTCGTTCGTTGGTCTTTAGAGGTAAATTAAAAAAAGGAGAGACCGTACAATATATACAACCGACAAAAAAAAATCATATCGCCTTTTCTATCTAATATATAAAAATAATGTTTGTTCGTATTATATGTGCTGCCATACCGTTCATCAGATTGCGGTAAAACTTTGTCAATTTATTGCTTGCACTTGCGCGAAGGTTATAGGCATAGCACAATTAACTTACAGTAGGTGGCGCGGGTATCGTACCGAAAATTTTTTTCGAGGTTCCATATCATTAAACATTAATAAGTGTATAATATTATCATTCCTAATTAATAACTCTTCCAAATTTAAAACTTATGTTTTCACAATTATTTCGTCTGCGGCAGCAACGCGCCGAGTACCATCTAGTCTATACAAATAAATAAAATTGAAGTGTCTCTTTATAATGTTAAAATAACAGCTTTTTACCAAATACATATGAAAGTGTAAACGGTACTTATAACCAAAAACAAATTTTAAAATTTATGTCTGTCTGTCAGTCTGTCTGTTTGTTCCTTGTTTGTTATTTTGGAAAAAAAATAAACACCATGTAATCCAATCGTAATAGTTTCGACGCGGACGAAGTCGTAGGAACAGAACAGTTGTTAATAAAAAATGTGTAACAAACAAGGTAGGGTTTCGCCGTGCATATTATCCCTTGTATCTACATATGTACGAATGAGTGAGTTAATTTAAAGGATTACATTAATTTAGATTTTATCCACTTCCAGATATCAAATTTTTGTGAAATTTTGCAGGCATATTATAATAAATAATGTAAGAACCGATGACAAACAATAATTTGGTTACTATGCCCTGATATTATTATCATTAATGGCTTGTCACATGATTACATAATTCGTTTTGTTTTTGTTTCATTATTTCCTTTTGTTAGCAAATGAATTATTTTTGCTTTTTGTTCTGGTTTTTTCTTGTTGTATTTTTGATTTTTGTTTTTAGAATTTTTACGTTTGGGCTATAAAATAAAACAATAAATAAAATAAAAATTGTTTATTTCGGATAACAAGATCCATAGAATTTGTTAGTAGAGAAAAAGCTTACATTTATGTTAGTAATATAATTTGTACTTAATACTTTATTATTAAGCAGGGCATAGTCCTGATGATCATTTGTCTAATCAGTGGACAGTCCCCACTGTCGGCAATCTCACTCAGCACCTTTGATTATATACATGTCCTCAGCACACTGTGGGCGCTGTCGCGCATTCTGTTTAGCAACGATGCGGTCTTTTTTCGGATTATTGCATCAAAGCTATCCACACCCTGGTGCAAACATCGCATATTTCTAAAGCAAAAACTTTATAATGTTATTATTATTTTTGAATTAAAAAAAAATTAAGGGCAGATTGAGGATATTAAAGTCTACTTTGAAGCTTGATATTTCGAAAAAAGAAATAAACATTCGCTAAAACTGTTTTACTGGACCTCCTTATTGTTTTAAAAGTTCTATATAATAATACCCTTGATATGGGAAGCCGAAAAATGTTTGAATACATTTGTTTACGATTTTGGACAAACGAAGCAATATTATAAGGGTTGCTTGCTTTTAACAGCGGAATCAGAGAAAAAAGGTAAATCACTGAAAATCTGTGCACGTCACGTGTCGCTTGAAAATATTTCGCAGTCTTTTGCTGACATTGAAACCTTAACAAATTTAGTTAAAAAAAAAGTCAAACAAAAACTTTTTTTGCCTGCCTATTCAAAAGCAACTGCTGAATAGATTCTTTACTGCAAACTTCGTGTCGCCATTGTTTGCATAAAATTCTTACTTCCTCTTTGAAGTGCAGGTTTCAGATTGGTGTTTTGAAGTGGTTTTATATCGTCTAATTGTCATTCTTTTATAAGGTTCTTTTTTTACGTGGTAGAGCCATGCTGCAGTTATATCAATAGAATAGTTGTAGCTTGTAGCACGAATGGGTCGGCTCGACCGGGGAACAACCACGCTTCGCAGAATACCAGCGTAAAATAGCAGCTTAACACTGCCGTGTTTTCGTATGATGAGTGTAGAGAACCGGAGACCCTTTTTACTGGAAAAGAGGCATTCCATTTTAGTCCTCACGGCTGACACCGCATCTGTATTTTAATTCGCAAACGATGATAGATGTGGATGTCTATGGGCCACAGCAACCACTTACCATCAGGTGGACTGTGTGCTCGTTTGTCACCCTTATTTTATATAAAAAAAATATTTTTGCTAATTACCTTAACAGCCTCTCATACTCCAGGTTCTCGTCAAATATAATATTCTCTCTAATTAATATTTACCATAGTGTGCACAAGCGTGGCATGGCAGGCGGATTGGCGACAGCAGTTTTTGACGTGACAACGTCTTTTAATTCGATGAAGCTGGCTGCACGCACGAAAAAACATGACTCATGCGGCGTTACCTCGCTCTGAGGCGTTCCATTTAAGGCTTGAAGTGCAAGCGAGAACGTGGAACGTGCGACAAAGAGGCACAATCGGTGTTGTCACGTTCAACTTTTGCATACCTTAAGCGCTTAAGAAAGCGCAAGGTATGTTCTACTATCGCCTAAAAATTAAGATTCCAACGTTTTATCTAATAAAATCGTATCTAGCAATGATATTATACATATAAATGATATAAAAAGCACTTTGTTAGAAAGATAAATGATTGTTTAACTTGTTAATATTTTTTTTAAATCGATTAATTGCTATTTTTAAATAAAAAAAGGGGTTTTAGTGGCTTATGGTGTGGATTTATCAAGTCCGGAAGGCTTGTAAACACTCTAACTTTTGAAAATATCAATTCTTTAACTCAATCTATTTTTTAATCTCTTCATCTATCATGTGGGAAGCCACTGAATGTAAATGGCAATGTAATTTTGTTTTGTTTAGCTATAATAAATTTTTTTCGGCTCCAAAATGGCGAAATTTTCGTTGATTAGGTAGCCTTGTATGTAAATTAATTCTGTAAAGGGAGCTAAAGCCACAGAGTAGTTTACTCACTCACTCAGTTCGACGCACAGAGTACTTTTTATATACTGGTCAGTCGCCGTCGTGAGTGGACATCGTTTCGGATGTTTGCAGCGGCTCAAAAAGATCGCTGTACAAATACACAATATTCGAATAACCAAATTTCATAAATACCTGATTATAATAATAATAAGAGATTTTTTTTATTACAATATTTTAAAAGCACAAAATAAATAATAGTAGTACGTACTAAAAGTAAGTAGTATCAATTTTTTTGTCATGGGTGACATTTCATGGTTTTCGAGTGTTGAAACCGATAGGGTTGTCGAAATATAAATCCAAGATGGCGGCCGCAATAGGTATAAATTTTTTCATCATGGGTGTCATTTTCATGGTTTCCGAGGGTGTTGAAGCTGATAGTGCTGTCGAAATATAAATCCAAGATGGCGGCCGCAATAGGTATAAATTTTTTCATCATGGGTGTCATTTTCATGGTTTTCGAGGGTGTTGAAGTCGATAGTGCTGTCGAAATGTAAATCCAAGATGGCGGCTGCAATAGATATCTTTTTTTTCATCATGGGTGTCATTCTCATGGTTTTCGCGGGTGTTGAAGCCGATAGTGCTGTCGAAATGTAAATCCAAGGTGGCGGCTGCAATGGGTATCAATTTTTTTATCATGGGTGTCATTTTCATGGGTTTCGAGGGTGTTGAAGCCGATAGTGCTGTCGAAATGTAAATCCAAGATGGCGGCTGAAGCAGGTACCAATTTTTTTATCATGGGTGTCATTTTAATGGTTTTCGAGGGTGTTGAAGCCGATAGTGCTGTCGAAATGTAAATCCAAGATGGCGGCTGCAATAGATATCAATTTTTTCATCATGGGTGTCATTTTCATGGTTTTCGAGGGTGTTGAAGCCGATAGTGCTGTCGAAATGTAAATCCAAGATGGCGGCTTCAATAGATATCAATTTTTTCATCTTGGGTGTCATTTTCATGGTTATCGAGGGTGTTGAAGGGGATAGTGCTGTCGAAATGTAAATCCAAGATGGCGGCTACAATAGGTATAAATTTTTTCATCATGGGTGTCATTTTCATGGTTTTCGAGAGAGTTGAAGCCGATAGGGTTGTCGAAATGTAAATCCAAGATGGCGGCTGCAATAGATATCAATTTATTCATCATGGGTGTCATTCTCATGGTTTTCGCGGGTGTTGAAGCCGATAGTGCTGTCGAAATGTAAATCCAAGGTGGCAGCTGCAATGGTTATCAATTTTTTCATGATGGGTATCATTTTCATGGGTTTCGAGGGTGTTGAAGCCGATAGTGCTGTCGAAATGTATTTAAACTACTTTTAAAAATTCCGTATAATCATGTTATACGTATTTTTTTATGCGCTTAAGGTATGCCCAATTGGTTTTACCAATTATATTTTTTTTTATAGGATAAAGGTGACACACGAGCACACAGTCCATCTGATGGTAAGTGGTTGCTGCGGCCCATAGACATCTACATCTATCCTCTATTACAAATCAAAATGTAGATGCGTTGTCACCCGTGAGGACTAGGATTGACTAGGATAACTATCGTTAGTAAACCGACTTTACAGACAACCGATTTTTTTGTTTGTAGTTGTACTTAGGAAGACGCTGGTGCCCATCTCCTGGTTTGTTTCCTGCGTCTTACGACACCCACGGGTGGATATTTTAGACCGCCACTACATGGATACGGTTATGCTAATGAAGACTTATATTATACTCAACATTTTGATCCGATTAATAATAATTCAACTTGAAGTCTAGCAGTGATATGCTTCTATCACAGGTGTCTAATGCAATGTCACTCGGACACGAGAATCATCCGCGACTAACTTCTAGTTGTATATAATAATATATTTCGCGGACATATCGAGATTGCTGTTTGTTTTGTGTATACTTAATTTATTTTGGTGTTATTTGTTGATAACGTCGCAGTTCTCCGGTCACAAGAACCTCAGACGGAGAGATTAGAAATAAACTATAGTTTAAAAAAAAAAACTAAAAAGACACTGTAATGGCAAACCGAACTAAAAGGGTTTTTTTTTTAAAGTGAGAATAGTATAAAATTAACGAGGTGTAAAAAAGCGTGGGGTGTTCGATATAATATACTGTTCAGAATATTTATTCGGTACGAATAGTTTAAAGATATTGTGAAAAAAGCACCCCACGCTTTTTTACATGACATTTATCCTCGTTAATTATACAATTTTTATTTCTAAAAAAAATTAGCTTTTTAGTTCGGTTTACCATTAAAACGTGTTTTTAAGTTGTTTTTTTAAAACTATAATTTATTTTTTACTTTTTAGTAATCCTGGCGATCCTGTTCAGGATAATGGGACGAGCTTATCAAATTATTGTACTGTCATCGATCCTTGATAAGTATGCAAAGTTTCATTTTAATCTGACGTTTGAAAGTGGGTGAAAATCAAATTTAAAAGAGCCGGTTACAAACAAACATACATACAACATACACATAAAGCTAATATAATCATCATCATCATCATCATTACATCCCTTCACAAGTCCACTGCTGAACATAGGCCTCCCCCAAGGAATGCCACAAAACACGGTCCTGAGCCACCTGCATCCATCGACTTCCTGCATGTCTTACCAGGTCGTCACTCTATATCTAGTAGGGGGACGCCCTACACTTCGTCCGCTGGTACAAGGCCGCCACTCGAGAACCTTTTTCCCCATCGGTTGTCGGTTCTTCGAGCTATATGGGCGGCCCATTGCCACTTCAGCTTACTAATCCGTTGGGCTATGTCGGTCACTCTGGTTCTACTGCGGATATCCTCATTTCTAAGTTTATCACGCAGAGAAACCCCGAGCATAGCCCTCTCCATAGCTCGCTGACCGACCTTGAGCTTCCTCATCCGGCAAGCAGTGAAAGACCACGTCTCAGTCCCATAGGTCATCACTGGCAACACTGGGTGTATAGTCTCGTTTTCAAGTTTTGAAGTATACCTGACGAGAAGATGTTCCGTAATTTCCCGAACGCTGCCCAACCGAGTTGAATTCGTTGATAGACCTCTCGGTCGAAGTTGGACTTACCTAGTCGGACTATTTGTCCCAGGTAAACATACTCGTCAACAACTTCGAGCTTAGTGCTCCCAACAACTACCGGCATAGGTGTGACATGGAAATTAAACATGATCTTTGTTTTGTCCATGTTCATCTTACCTATCCGTTGGGAAACACTATTGAGGTCATTGAGCATAGTGCTTTTTTTTTTTATAGGATAAGGGTGACAAACGAGCACACAGTCCACCTGATGGTAAGTGGTTACTGCGGCCCATAGACATCTACATCTATCCTCTATTACAAATCAAAATGTAGATGCGTTGTCACCCGTGAGGACTAAGATGGAATGCCTCATTTCCAGTAAAAAGGGCCTCCGGCCACCTGCACTCACCAAGCGAAACGCAGAGGTAAATCTCTACTTCACGCTGGTTTTCTGTGAGGTCGTGGTACCACCCCGGTTCAAGCCGGCCCATCCGTGCGACAGCAAAAGCTGCCGCGTGGCTCTACCACTGTTTCTGTGCTTGCGGTACTCCAGCGAATCTGCCATAAAGACTATTTCGTCGGCAAATCGAAGGTGTGTGATGCACTCGCCATTAATGTTAATACCGTATCCTTTCCAGTCCAGTAGCTTGGAAACGTCTTCCAATGCAGCGGTGAAGAGGTTCGGGGATATAACGTCGTCCTGTCTTACACCTCTCTGGAGTTGAATAGGTTTCGTACTCTGGTTCTATACTCGGATAGCCAGCGTAGCCATACTGTACAAACACTTCAGCACTTCGATATACCGATAGTCAACTTGGCACCGCTGAAGGGACTGTAGCACAAATTTCGACGGAATCAAAGGCTTTTTCATAGTCTATATACGCAAGGCAAAGTGGCAGATTGTACTCTTCTGTCTTCTGTACAATTTGCCGAAGGGTGTGTATGTGGTCCATGGTACTAAAGCCTTTTCGGAAACCGGCTTGTTCGGGAGGCTGGAAGTCGTCGAGTCTGCGTGCGAGACGATTCGTAATGACTCTCGAAAACAGCATGTAGACGCGGCTCAGAAGGGAAATCGGTCTGTAGTTCTTCAAGAGAGCGTTGTCGCCTTTCTTAAAGAACAAGACCACCGCACTTCTGCTCCACGCCTCCGGAGTAGTGCCACCATAGAGGACGAAATTAAAGAGCTTCTGAAGGACTTCAAGTACCGGTTTTCCACCCGCTTTCAGAAGCTCCGCTGTAATTCCATGCTCGCCCGGGGACTTGCCGTTTTTAAGGTGCTGGAGAGCCATTCTGATCTCGCTCAGACTGACGTCCGAGATATCTTCGGAATAGAATCCGACAAGACTCGCTCTTGGATCGTTAGTCCCGCCGCATGCATTTGGAGATCTGTCTGTTCAGTTGCCTGTATGCTGTCAAATCATTTGAAGACTGCAGCTTCATTTCCCGTCTAACAGCCATGAGATTAAGAGTGTGATCGGAGAGCTTTGTGTTCTTCTGCGGCGGGTCTTGCAGAACTTTGCTCCGACCGCATGGACAGTTTCCACAAGCTTATCATTTACCTATATCGTCACCTTCATTGTAGTCTTCCAGGTACTGAAAACGATTTTGTATCTCGAGCTGAAAGGTTTCGGGACTGTGGACTAGAGCACTAGGGGGACGGAGCGTTGACTTCATTGAACGAGACCTCTCCAGCTTAACGTTTAGGTTCAGTGTGCCTCTAACCATTCGGTGATCGCTACCAGTTTTCACCCTCGCGATCACTGAGACAACACTGAACAGTTATGGTCTGGTCGTCATAATGAAGTCAATCTCATTTTTGTCGAACTGTCGGGGCACGACCAGGTCCACTTCCTGTGGGGCCGTTTCTGGAAGAAAGAGTTTATCATAAAGAGTCCCTCTTTCTCCATGAAGTCGGTCAGCTGCTGGCCCCTTGGGTTCCGTTGCCCGATTCCGAATTTCCCTACTTTCAGTTCATCGTTCTCTCTTGTGCCTAGCTTTGCATTGACGTCTATCATTAACACCGTATAGCGGGTTTTGGAGGAATGCATGGCTCTAGAGATATCCTCATACATTTCCTCCACCTCCTCATCGGGATGTGCCGAGGTTGGTGCATAAACCTGTATGACCTTCAGCGAATACCGTTTGGTGATTCTGAGCATAAGGTACGTATAACCCTCGTCGACACACTCCCAATCTTTACAACGTTGTTAACGAGAGACTTGTGGACGATAAATCCGACACCTCCTTGGGACAGATGGTCGCCCTCCCGGTGATAGAACAAATTGCCGGATTCGAGGATTACCGTGTCCTCCCCCTCTCTTCGGACTTCGGATAATCCTATGACATTCCAGCGCAACTTGTCTATCTCTTCTTCCAGCTCCAGGATCCTCTCGTCAGTCCTCAGGGTGCGTGCGTTATAAGTTGCCAGGTTGAGTCGTCGTAGGTGGCAACCGAACCTCCACCGGAGATTCTTAGCACCCCCTGCCCCGCCGTTACCATAGTCGCCAAGCTAGTATAATGCGTGTTAAAAATTTTCGAGTGACGAACGAAATTTTTATTTTTGTACTGCAAAGAAATAAACATATTTCAATTATAATAATATCCTATATCTATCCGCGAAATGAAATCTAGAGAAAAAATGAAGAGATAAAAATTTGACATAAAATGTATGGAGCTTACAAATATGTATCTCTAGTAACAGGTAAATAGTGGACAGATGGGATATTAATTTTAGCCGTCCATAAAATGGATTGAATCATCAATCTTGAATTGCTGAAAATAGTAAGATCGGAAGAAAAGAATAAGTTTGGGCATAAGTCGTTTGACACGTTCGGCCGTCTTGCGAACTAATGCATTTCTTATATATACCTCTATCAGTATCTGAAATTTTTTGATTAGGACTTTCTACTCTTGGGTCTTATTTTTATATAGTAGAGCCATGCTGAAGCTATATTTGGTGGTAGCATGAAGGGTCAGCTCCATCGGAAGGACCACGCTCTCACAGAATACCAGCGTAAAATAGCAGTTCAACGCTGCTGTGTTTCGTATGGTGGTCCTCAGCGGTGATAAAACATCTGCAGTTTGATTTTTAATCGAGGATAGATGTAGATGTCTATGGGTTACTGCGTTCACTTCCCATCAGGTTGACTGTATATTCGATTGTCACCCTTATTCTATTAAATAAACTTATATTATTTAAATCATTTCATTTTCCTATCCAGTAGCTAGTGCCTACGTTCAGAAATTGGTCGATACTGATTTTATTAAACAACAAATAATAAAGAAACGAGAAATAAATATCTAAATGAGAAAATTTATTATCTAAGGCCAGTGCGCCAATGTTACCTTTAAGTTTTTAATGGTTTATTTTTCACAGCTTATATCTAATTAACATTTTCATCTCTAATTGGTCAATGTTATTTTATGTTAATTGCCATCGTTTGCTTTTTATGAAAGTACTTGTCTATATCTTAAATATAACTTTGGCCTCCCAGTTTAATCACGAAAATTTTATGTTCCTATATGCACAAAAAGAATAGTTGTATTAAAAATAGTGATAGTGATGTACAATCTGTAAATACTAGGAACAAGCACAAGTTAGTTATACCAGTTACTGGACTCCAGAGTCAGTAATTGCTTCACGGGGCAATGTATATGCTTTTATAAACAAAGTTCCAGAAATTATGTAGAAGTTATGTATCAAAAATGAAAAATTTTAATTAATCGAATATTTCTGTCGTTTAATACGGGTTATTATATTACTATAATTTTTTTTTTATAATAAAGGGAACAAACGAGCACACTGTCCACCTGATGGTAAGTGGTTGCTGCGGCCCATAAACATCTACATCTATCCTCTATTACAAATAAAAATGCAGATGCGTTGTCACACGTGAGGACTAAGATGGAATGCTTCATTTCCAGTAAAAAGGGTCTCCGGTTCTCTACACTCACCATACGAAACACAGCAGCGTCAAGCTGCTATTTTACGCTGGTATTCTGTGAGAGCGTGGTCCTTCCCCGGTCGAGCCGACCCATTCTTGCTACAACTATATTTCTAATATAGCTGCAGTATGGCTCTACCACGTATAGCATGGCTCCACCACGTATAATTAATTAATAAAATTAATTCAAATTTAATTATACAATATATTATACTGTAAATTATTTATTGTTTAAAAAAAATAGTCCCGCTGGGATTCTTGCTGGTTCTTCCCAGGACATAGGTATTTTTTGAATCCAGTAGTAAAAGCATAAATGACTTTCAATAACCATCCTTGTAATCTATATTGAATAAAAATTATTTTATTGTACACTAATTTATGTTGTATATTATATGTATATGTGTGTATATAAATAAATGTACCTTATTCGTTTCACGTTTCGTCTGTAAAGATTCGAACGAAATTTCGTATTTACCTAAGTTGTTTTACTTTTCAAGCTTTTCTAGACAGGTGTTCTTCCTGAGAAAGTTTTATCTTTATCCAAGCCGAAAAAAGGTCGGTCCGCCCAGCTTACTTCGATCATATACATGACATACATATACTAATCAAAGTTATTTTTTTATATGTTACATTGTGTTTACGTTTCCGCATCTGCATTTTGATTCTTTATTGAGGATAAATGTCGATGTCTATGGGTCACAGCAACTACTTACCATCAGGTGGACTGTG
Source organism: Parnassius glacialis (assembly GCA_033319125.1). Lineage (NCBI taxonomy): Eukaryota > Metazoa > Arthropoda > Insecta > Lepidoptera > Papilionidae > Parnassius > Parnassius glacialis. Next base: position 32,254,130 of record JAVANC010000002.1, read on the forward strand.
TTTTTTTTATAAGATAAGGGTGACAAACGAGCACACAGTCCACCTGATGGTAAGTGGTTGCTGCGGCCCATAGACATCTACATCTATCCTCTTTTACAAATCTAAATGTAGATGCGTTGTCACCCGTGAGGACTAAGATGGAATGCCTCATTTCCAGTAAAAGGAGCCTCCGGCCACCTGCACTCACCAAGCGAAACGCAGAGGTAAACCTCTACTTCACGCTGGTTTTCTGTGAGGTCGTGGTACCACCCCGGTTCGAGCCGGCCCATCCGTGCGACAGCAAAAGCTGCCGCGTGGCTCTACCACTGTGTGTTCGTTCGTCACCGTATCCTATAAAAAATTGCTTTATTTCCATAGTTGCCACGCTTGGTAAGTAGGTTGGCAACTGTAGCTTTTATTTTTAGTCGTTATTAGGAAGACGCCGCTACCCATCTCCTGATTTCTTTACCTCTGTCGCCTCTTACGACACCCACGGGATGATATTTTGTAGTGGATATTCTTACACCGCCACTACCACGGTCCTAGTATTCAATTCAAGTGAATTGGGACACCTTTTATTAACGTGGTAGAGCCATGCTGCAGCTTTATTAACAGTATAGTTGTAGCACGAGTTGGTCGGCTCGACCGCGGTAGGACCACGTTCTCACACAATACCAGCGTAAAATAGCAGCTTAACACTGCTGTGTTTCGTATGGTGAGTGTAGAGAACCGGAGACCTATTTTACTGGAAAAGAGGCATTGTATCTTAGTTCTCACGGTTGACAACAGATGTACAATAGATGTAGGCCGCAGTAACCACTTACCATCAGGTGGACTGTGTGCTCGCTTGTCACCCTTATTTTATATAAAAAAAAACCTTCAATAGCAAAATAATTTGTTTTGGCTGAAGTTATTTTATTTCTTATTAAGTATACATTTTTGAACTTAACGTGGCTATTGCTTTTATTTCAGTCATAAGTATTCCAAATGCGTACCTTACTTAATTAAGATTACATGTGTAACTAACCAATGCCCAAGTCGGTTTTCTCGGGCCTTAGCGAATCAATTTTCTGAAAGAGGGCATTTAGTTGCGCCTTGCGCCGGTTCATTAGTATGGAGTAAGCTTCTATAAAAATAATGCATTTAATAATGTTTGTGTTTAGATTCGCAGATTATATAATTTAGTGCCGTATTGTTCTAAATTTAATTAGACATGGGCGTCATGAGAGCCGTGGTAGTACTCGTTGTAAATTTCACAGTACGCGAGCAACTTGGGTTCGTTCCCCGCCGGCACCAGTGAAATTTTTAATTGCAATTATAAGTACTGATTTACTATGTGCTCGGCGGTGAAGGCAAAAATTGTGAGCAAACCTGCATATCTGAGAAATGAGAAAAAAATATTTCGAAGATATGTGAAGTTTGGGGCAGCGCGGCTGACATTTCTTTGCCCTAAAACCATTTCAAAAATGAGAGGAAGCCTATGCCCAGCAGTTGGACGTACCTACATAGGCTGTAACTTTATGGGTGTTATGTTTTTTGTGTTAACTGTTACGTAACCGATATGAAACCATTCTTCGATATCGATATGAAGCACAATTTGATTACCGCTTCTGTAAATATAGTTGCCAGCTATCGATTAAAGTTCGAATGTTAAAAACAAAAATATTTAAAAAAATCTGCAACGCTATTATTTATGCAAAATGCACCTTGCAAAATCATACATATAAACACTCACGCCTTGACAGGGTGACCCCAGAGGGGTAGGCAGAGACTATGGACTTCCATTTGTCACGATTCTTACACATCTCACTTCCTCCACATCCATATACCTTCGCATACACGCTCGTCGGTTAAAGGTACTCTTGATTTGGCTCATTTTCAATATATCGCCAATTTGGTTGATAAACTTTCGCCTAGGGCGTCCCTTCCCGACTCTGCCGTTCACCTCTGCAACATAAATTTGCTTTGTCACTCTTTCCTCATTCATTCTTTCTACATGACTAAACCACCGAAGCATTCCTTTCTTAATTCTGGTCACAACAACGTCTCTTGCAAAATGAAGTTTTTGATAAACACTTGACGACTTTACCTTGTTACAATAATGTTTAAATTAAAATAATAGCTTAAGGTTTCGGCATTTGCATTAAGGTTGGTAACCAAAGAGCTAAACAGTTACCATTAGCGTATAAGCCTATTCAAGTCCTCTGCTGAAATTGGTTTCCCCCATAGGTTGCCGTGTAGTGGCGGTCAAGAATATCCACTACCCCATATTCTCCCGTGGGTGTCGTAAAAGGCGACAAAGGGAAACAGGCGGGAGATGGGCAGCAGCATCTTCCTGATAATAGCCGAAAGTACAATAAAAAAACTGCGGTTGCCAACCCGCTCGCCAAGCGTGGCAACTATGGCAAATACCCCCCAATGATGAGAGTGACAAAGAAACGGCCCCCAGTCCCCGGCGGCCCCGCTATTCCTGGCTACGGTGGCGACCATGGTAACGGCGGGGCAGGGGGTGCTAAGAATCTCCGGTGGAGGTTCGGTTGCCACCTACGACGACTCGACCTGGCAACGTACAACGCACGCACCCTGAGGACTGACGAGAAGATCGTGGAGCTGGAAGAAGAGATAGACAAGTTGCGCTGGCATATTATAGGATTATCCGAAGTCCGAAGAGAGGGGGAGGACACGGTAATCCTCGAATCCGGCAACTTGCTCTATCAACGGGAGGGCGACCATCTGTCCCAAGGAGGTGTCGGATTTATCGTCCACAAGTCTCTCGTTAACAACGTTGTAAAGATCGGGAGTGTGTCGACGAGGGTTGCGTACCTTATACTCAGAATCACCAAACGGTATTCGCTGAAGGTCATACAGGTTTACGCACCAACCTCGGCACACCCCGATGAGGAGGTGGAGGAAATGTATGAGGATATCTCTAGAGCCATGCATTCCTCCAAAACCCAATATACGGTGTTAATGGGAGACTTCAATGCAAAACTAGGCACAAGAGAGAACGGTGAGCTGAAAGTAGGGAAATTTGGAATAGGGCAACGGAACCCAAGGGGCCAGCAGCTGGCCGACTTCATGGAGAAAGAGGGACTCTTTATGATGAACTCTTTCTTCAAGAAGCGGCCCCACAGGAAGTGGACCTGGTCGAGCCCCGACGGTTCGACAAAAAATGAGATTGACTTCATTATGACGACCAGACGACAACTGTTCAGTGATGTCTCAGTGATCGCGAGGGTGAAAACCGGCAGCGATCACCGAATGGTTAGAGGCACACTGAACCTAAATATTAAGTTGGAGAGGTCTCGTCTGATGAAGTCAACGCTCCGTCCCCCTCGTGCTCTAATCCAAGGTCCCGAAACCTTTCAGCTCGAGTTACAAAACCGTTTTCAGTGCCTAGTAGACTGCAATGAAGTGGACGATATGAATGACAAGCTCGTGGAAACTGTCCATGCGGTCGGAGCTAAGTTCTGCAAGACCCGCCGCAGAAGAACACAAAAACTCTCCGATCACACTCTTAATCTCATGGCTGTTAGACGGGAGATGAGGCTACATTCTTCAACAGATTTGACAGCATACAGGCAACTGAACAGACAGATCTCTAAATGCATGCGGCGAGACTTACGCAACTTCAATACAGCTCGTATTGAAGAAGCGATCGAGCGGAACCAAGGCTCCAAAGTCTTTGCCAGAGATCTGTCTGCCAGAAAGAGCCAACTGTCAAAGCTGAAGACCGAATGTGGCAGCATCGTTTCCGGGGCACCTGAGATTTTGAGTGAGATTGAGAGGTTCTATGGGCAGCTGTACACGTCATCGTTGGAGCCACACCCAAGTGGGAGTAACGATCCAAGAGCGAGTCTTATTCGACACTATTCCGAAGATATCCCGGACGTCAGTCTGAGCGAGATTAGAATGGCTCTCCAGGACCTTAAAAACGGCAAGGCCCCAGGCGAGGATGGAATTACAGCGGAGCTTCTGAAAGCGGGTGGAAGACCGGTACTTGAAGTCCTTCAGAGGCTCTTTAATTCCGTCCTCCATGGTGGCATTACACCGGAGGCGTGGAGCAGAAGTGCGGTGGTCTTGTTCTTCAAGAAAGGTGACAACGCTCTCTTGAAGAACTACAGACCGATTTCCCTTCTGAGCCGCGTCTACGTGCTGTTTTCGAGAGTCATTACGAATCGTCTCGCGCGCAGACTTGACGACTTCCAGCCTCCCGAACAAGCCGGTTTCCGAAAGGGCTTTAGCACCATAGACCACATACATACCCTACGGCAAATTGTACAGAAGTCCGAAGAGTACAATTTGCCACTATGTCTGGCGTATGTGGACTATGAGAAAGCCTTTGATTCCGTCGAAATTTGGGCGGTGCTGCAGTCCCTTCAGCGGTGCCAAGTTGACTGTCGGTATATCGAAGTGCTGAAGTGTTTGTACAGTAGAGCTACGATGGCTATCCGAGTACAGAACCAGAGTACGAAACCTATCCAATTGCAGAGAGGTGTAAGACAGGGTGACGTTATATCCCCGAAACTCTTCACCGCTGCATTGGAAGACGTTTTCAAGCTTCTGGACTGGAAAGGATACGGAATTAACATCAATGGCGAGTACATCACTCACCTTCGATTTGCCGACGATATAGTCCTCATGGCAGAATCGCTGGAGGAACTAAGCACTATGCTCAATGACCTCAATAGTGTCTCCCAACGGATAGGTCTTAAGATGAACATGGACAAAACAAAGATTATGTTTAATGTCCATGTCACACCTATGCCGGTAGTTGTTGGGAGCACTAAGCTCGAAGTTGTTGACGAGTATGTTTACCTGGGACAAATAGTCCGACTAGGTAAGTCCAACTTCGACCGAGAGGTCAATCGACGGATTCAACTCGGCTGGGCAGCGTTCGGGAAGCTACGACACATCTTCTCGTCAGAAATACCTCAAAACCTTAAAACAAAATTGTACAACCAGTGCGTGTTGCCAGTGATGACTTACGGAACTGAGACGTGGTCCTTCACTGCTGGCCGTATGAGGAAGCTCAAGGTCGCTCAGCGAGCTATGGAGAGGGCTATGCTCGGAGTTTCACTGCGTGATAAACATAGGAATGAGGATATCCGCAGTAGAACCAGAGTAACCGACATAGCCCAACGGATTAGTAAGCTGAAGTGGCAGTGGGCCGGCCATATAGCTCGAAGAACCGACAACCGATGGGGAAGAAAGGTTCTCGAGTGGCAGCCTCGTACCGGTAGGCGAAGTGTAGGGCGTCCCCCCACAAGATGGAGTGACGACCTGGTAAGACATGCAGGAAGTCGATGGATGCAGGTGGCTCAGGACCGTGCTTTGTGGCATTCTTTGGGGGAGGCCTATGTTCAGCAGTGGACTTGTGAAGGGCTGTAATGATGATGATGATGATGATGATAGGTTGCCTCATAGGTGGGATATTTGCTATAGTTGCCACGCTTGGTTGGCAACCGCAGTTTTTTATTTTTATTCGTTATTAGGAAGACGCTGCTGCCCATATCCTGATTTGTTACGAAACTGCGAAAATGCTGCCCTCTTTACAAAGTAACGCCTGATTATATTAATTACGAGTAGATTGAAGCAAATCCTGTCTATAAGCGGGTGAGGCCCACGTCTGTCAGTTTTTTAACTATTCTAAGCTACTATCGCATCTGATGAACTAATGCCCAAATAATCAAATTCTGCTCAATTTTAAAATGCCGTTAAGTCTGGTGCTGTCTCTATCGCTGTAAGTCAAAGTGACTATGATACTACGAAATTTAACGTCTTAAAATTGCGTAGCGTTTTTGCATTTGGCCATAACAGTGGTCTTTCGCGGCATGATGATGAAGAACAAAATATCACCTTAACTATCGGTAAAGGTTGCTGGTGGTGTTGGTTGTTGTTTTGTATCGGAAAAGACTACATCGTAGCAGTTCAGTCGGCTAGTGCTAGCATTTCTTTATTTTTTTTTTTTTTTTAAAAACGTTACCCCCACACTAGGTTTTTCTCCTGTATCGTGGAGGCAGTTTACAAACACAAATTGCACGAGGACAAACATCCAGACCCGGAACAATTATTTGTAGGCTACACAAATACTTGTTCATTGCGGGATTCGAACCCGCGGCCCCAGCGTCACAACTCATTGCTAAGCCACTGCGCCACGCAGCCTTTATTGCAGTAGCTTTGAGTAATACATTAATATTTATATGTACATATAAAATTAATATTTATTGGTCCATAAATCCTTCGACTTAATGGTCGTAATACTGTCTCGGATTCTGGGTCGGGTGCAGCCAACCGTTGTGCAAAAACTCAAATCTGGACGTTACTAAGATTGTTTTCGTGTCTCTGACATCGTCGGTCAGTTTTTTTTCTAACAACGAAGTGGCCAACGAAATAATCGTCCATATACAGGTGCTTTGTCATCTGGAGTACTAAGAAGCAACACTTTAATCTGTAAATATACTGGCTCTCCATATTCTTCAAATTGAAGCACAGCTGTGCTGCTTGGCATCACTGCTTGGCAGTAGAAATAGGTAAAAGCGTGTTATTTGTCTAGACAGATTTATAGGCCATAAAAGAAAGAAAGCTAACACTTGATAAATGCTTTGACCTTTACCGAGCGTAAACGGGACACTGATAAGTTTTTTACCAATTATAACCCATTCTGTCATCCGATCTGATAGTGACTAAAGTCTGTTCGTGCTTTGAAGACAACCAAATTGTTATCAGATGGAAAGACTGTTGCATTAAGACTGAGCATACCATTTGGTGCGTGGAATATCAACAACAAAGGTGTGCAGACTCGCCATCTAATTGACCTATGTTGGAAGCGGGACTGCATTAAGTTATTTTATTTCTGCCCACACCCTGAAATGTCAAATTCAGGTCTCAAAAAAGCCCAATAACATCGATCCACTGATCTGAAGACGTTATGTATAATTTTACAGTACCAGTATGTACATGGTTGATCACGCTGCAGCTATATCAAGGTGGTAGCATGAATGGATTGCTTGACCGTGTTGGGATCATGCTCTCACAGAATGAATACCAGCGTAAATAGCATCTTAATGCTGTTGTGTTTCGTATGGTGAATCTAAAAAACCGGAGACCGTTTTACTGGAAATGAGTCATTCCATCTTAGTCCTCAGGTGTGACAATACATATGACATATTTCATCTTGCGTAACCCAACCATTCAATTAAAATAATGCAGATCAAAACTTGCAATCCATACTTGTACCTAATACATCCTACATAATATAAAGTTATTAAGGAACAGAGTAGAGAGTAGAGTAAATTACACAAGTAAGAAATTGCTAAAAAATTGAACGTTGAAATTTCATTTTGATTTTCTAAATTTAGTCGACTTCAAAAGGGGAGAAAGTTCGCAATACGATTATATGTTTGTATGTACATATTATGTATGTTACGTGTTACGCTACATATTCGTCAATTGTAACCCGATTTTAATGATTCTTTTTTTTTTATTAATAACCTATATATTTTAGTAATGGTCCCATATAATTTGGAGAAACATTCTACCCCTAAGGGTGGCAAAATTAGGATGAAGTTTTTAATGTAACTACTTAGACGATAGATGTTACTTTGAGTTTGTGATATTTCTTTTGTCCTCTCAAATGGTTTAAAAATTAAACTTAAAAGTTATAATATTATATACAAATAAATAAAATTGAAGTGTCTAAATAACAGCTTTTTACGAAATGCATATGAAGGTGGAATATGTATATTACGTTACTTAAAACAAAAACACAATTTTCGAATCGGAATCAGGCTAATTTTCGAAATGGTTGGACGGATTTTGACGGGACTTTCACTGGCAGATAGCTGATTTAAAAGGAGTAACTTAGGTACTTTTATGTTAGAAAAAGAATTAGGGTCCCGTGTAAAAAGAAATTAAAACCCCAAGTTACACGCGGGCGAAGTCGCGGGGTACAGCTAGTATAATATAAAGTTATAAAGCTGATTTCAAAGAACAATAAATAATAAAATAATTTCACATTTAAATAAAACTAGTTATTACAGATTTTAACGCGTACATTAACTTATTTTATATTCCCGACGTTCCGAGCACTTTTGGGTGCTGACCCATGGTTCCGGGTGGGACTGAGGTGTTAGACGTTCCATTGTCATAGTTAACCACGGCTACTTCCAGATTAAAATTATTAATTTTTGTTCCGACCTACGCAGTATGAACTTATATCTTGAAGTCTTGCAGTTATATACTTAGGTTGGGATTTAATTTTATTAATTATAGGATCAGCCATCTTCTCCATTGAAGTTAGGATAATTTTTAATTTCAATAGTCTCGCGAAGTATCCTTGGAAGGAATCGGTGTTTTTTAGCGAGGACTTGTGGTCTATCAAATCTAATGTGACGGGGGCTATCCTGTAAGTGTTCACAGACTGCAGACTTACCGGAACGCCGATTCTTCAAATCAACTATGTGTTCTTTTTGGCGGTTTTTTTTTTGATTTTTTAGTTTGTTCTATATATGAGAGACCACACCCACAATCAAGCTTGTTCTCTCCTGCATTTTGCAGAGGGACATTACACTTGACTGATGGTAAAAACTGACTAATCTTCTTTGGCGGCTTCAAGTATGTTTTAATGGAAGCACGCTTCAAGAAAATCTTGTCACTGACACCTCTGATATATGGCAGTACAGCATGCAATCGCTCGACTGTGGCCGGTTTCACTCGTTCACTGTGGGGCGGGTCCCGAAGCTTGTTGTCGTGCAAAACTTGCTTGACGTGTTGGAGTCCGGCGGTTAGGTGTTCACTGTCACAGATCCTTCGTGCTCTCTGATACAAAGATTTACCCACGGTGGTTAACTGTGAAGGATGGTGGTGAGAACCACCGTTTAAATATCTATCTGGATGGGTCTTTTTTCTATACACAGTGTGGCTCAAGGTGTTATCAGGATTCCGAATTACTAACACATCTAGAAAAGCTAAAGAATTGCTTGATTCTAACTCCATTGTGAACCGAGTTTTAGTATTCACGGAGTTAAGACGGTCTAAAAATGCAGTTACTTTATCTAATGATAGAATTGTGAAAGTGTCGTCTTTATACCGCTTGTGGAATCTTGGATTTACGGAAGAAGTAAGCAGAGATTTCTCCTCAAAGTCTTCCATTAATATATCGCCGACAATGGGGGATACAGGTGAGCCCATCGCCACACCATCTGCTTGCTTGTGGAACTCTTCCTTCCACAATAGGTAGCCAGATGTAAGGCAGTGTCTGAGAATTACTGCGTATTCTAAGGACATGTTGTTTTCCTCTAGTCTTCTAGTTACAATTGAGATGCAGTCTTCAACAGGTAGGCATATGGACAGTGACTGCACATCAAAACTGACCATGTTTCATTGTCTGCCAGATGTAGGTATTTAATCTCGCTGACAAAATGGTAGGAATATTTATATATAGTATTATTTCATGGTATTGGGACGTCAAACACCTCAGTCGCCCCCGTGACCATGGGTGCTGTAAAGTGTTCGAAACGTCGCTAATATAAAATAAACCTAGCAAGCTAACAGCATAGCAAAGTGGCGAAGCAATCAGCTTTGTAGCGGTTTCTAACGGTTGCCGTTGAGCAATCAGTTTCAAAATAGGAGGTTCAGATGCCTGGGTGATCAGTAATCGATTGCTGAAAACAGAATTTGAAAATTCGAAACCGTTCTCGAGATAATCGTGGGACAGACGGACAGACGGACAGACATCGTGAAATCAATAAGTGTCTTCGCAAGCTTCGACACTTAATAAATGTCTTCGCAATCTTCGCCACTTAATAAGTATAATATACGTGGTAGTATCCGTGAAAACTAGTTTTATTTAAATGTGTAGTGTTCGCGTAAATATAAGAAATCCTTATGGTTTCACATTCTGAAGTCTAGGCTTTACTTCTCGTTTACACCACAGAATACCAGCGTAAAATAGCAGCTTAACACTGCTGTGTTTTCGTATGATGAGTGTCTCTACACGGGTTCTCTAACCGGAGACCCTTTTTACTGGAAAAGAGGCATTCCATCTAAGTCGTCAGGGATGACAACGCATCTGCATTTTGATTCTTAATTGAGAATAAATGTAGATGTCTATGGGTCACAGCAACTACTTACCATCAGGTGGACTGTGTGCTCGTTTGTCACCTTATTCTATATAAAAAAAAAACACCATGTCTTAGCACCTACTTTACAATGTAAAATTATTTCCATCTTTTTATTTATTTGAAGTCGTTTTTTTGTTGAAGTTTTATTTTTTATTGATAGTTTAATTTTATCCTATACTAGCGACCCGCCGCAGCTTTGTCTGGATATGATCTATTAATGTAGCGTTATTTAGTTTTAATATAACCGAAGTAAAATTTTTCGTCTTTATAAAATAAAAATATTCAAAATTGTGATAAATTATAGCTTAGATTGCCTGTTCATGAAGTGTCATCACAGTCGGTTCTGCCATTCCGAAGATTAGCACGGACAACCAAACAAAAACACAGACAAAAACTTTTAAAATGGGAATAGCATGCCAATAACCCCGTGAGCGTAATGGAAGTGAGATATTTGAATATTGCAGATAGACAATAATGATATCTTATATTTACGCGAACACTACGAACTTTTTTACGTGGTAGAGCCATGCTGCAGCTATATTAGTAGTATAGTTGTAGCACGAATGGTTCGACTCGACCGGGGGAAGGACCACGCTCTCACAGAATACCAGCGTAAAATAGTAGTTTAACGCTGCTGTGTTTCGCGTCGTTTTATGGTGAGTGTAGAAATCCGGAGACCCTTTTTACTGGAAACAAGACATTCAATCTTAGTAATTACGTGTGACAACGCATCTGCATTTTGATTCGTAATCGAGGATAGATGTAGATGTCTAGCAGCCACTTGGGGTCCGGTAAACTGTGTGGACTAAAAAAAAAAACACTACACATTAAAGGAAATTAATTTGACGGATTTTATCACGTTCAAAGTCAAAGGTCAAAATCTTTGTAAAGCACCCGAGACGTCGGGAATCAAAACGTTAAAATAAAACGCGATAAAATCCGTAAAACGAGTTTCATTTAATTATACAGACACTTCAATTTTATTTATATGTTTAGATAATATGTACATATAATAAGTAGGTGTAAAATAAGTAGTAGCTGTCTTTGATCTCTCTTTAATTATATTTATTTAAAATTAATTTAGAGGAAGACAAAGTGATATTTTTACTTATAACTTTTTGAACATAAATTATTATAATATTATAGTTACATCTATGTGAAGTATTCCGTAATTAGTTGCCTGCATTACCCATCAGTTCTGCTTAACCTATAATTTACTTGTTATTACTAATTTTGGTACATAATACAGTTCAAAATGGAAAATGTCGCTAATGTACACAACATGCATAAAGAGCTAGAAGTAAGCTGGACTCAAAGGATGGCTGATTTTGAGGATCGTTTGCAAGCTGCATTGGTTCCGTCCAGCCCGACGTTATTGCAACTTAGTCAAGAATTTTACAACTTTAAGGAGCTTGTGAAAAAAATGCTTAGCCTACTGCAACATCAAGTCCAAAGATGCACAGATTCTATTGATGAAATGGATATGCGGCAGCGGCGTGAAATATTGTTGTTTAATGGCATAGCTGAAACCCCAGAATCTAACATTGAGAATGAGGTACTTTCTTTGATTAAAAACAAGATGGGACTTTCTAATGTAAGTAACACTTCATTTAAGCGGTGTCATCGTCTGGGATCTCAGGGTAGTGAAGCTGGAGTTAGGCCTGTTCTTGTGCAATTCAATGAGCATAATGTCAAATCCGAAATCTGGAAGTCCAAGGCCAAATTAAAAGGCACTCCCTTCACGATTACAGAGTTTCTCACGAAGATCCGTCAAAATATTTATAAAAATGCACGTAAACACTTTGGTGTTAAAAACGTTTGGACTTTTGATGGTACCGTTTATATTAAATTGCCTGATAATAGCCGTGCCAAGGTTTTCACGGAAGTAGAATTTAATAGTCTTGCGAAAAAGTGGTCTCCGACTAGTATCCCTTCGGCGGCCGATTCATCTCCTAAAAGTAATGAAAACAATGTTGTGGAAAATATGACTGTTTCGCAGCTGAGCACATCAAAAACCAGCCCCCAACAGAAAGTGGTTCAGTGCAAGCAGGGAGTCACTGCAGTATCAAGTAATGAGAGCAAGAGAACAAGGCGAGTTATCTACAAGAAGTAAATTACGGTGGCGGTATACTTTTATCCCATAAATATACTGTGCTGATATTATATATGAAATTCAGTGGTAGTTACATTTAGTTAATTGATAAGTTGATGCTGTCGTCTTGTGTACCTGTTATATACACTCCATGGAGATATCATGGATAAACAAGCATTGTTGATTTGTTTGTAATATATTCTCTACGTTTTAATTTAACAAGCACAATTTTTTTTTGTCTCTCTCTTTATATACATGTAGTTCAGGCTTAGAGTACTAGCTTATTAGATTATTAACGTCAATTAGATATTTGGGTAGGTACCTAATCAATCTCAATATATTTAGGTGTCATAGGCATTGATCATTGGTCATTGACAAAATATGTAGTACTACTGTAGCAAGCTATTGGTTTGATAGTTGATTTTCGTTGTTACAAATCGTCATAAGCAGACAAAGACCTCAGACCATACAGCCTATATTGGCTACATAGTTTATACTTTATAATTATTTTATTAATTTCAGTAGTTCGTACCACTAGTACTTTTGCCATTGTTAAGGTAGTTCATTTGTTAAATTTAGGTCAGTTTTATAATTATGTACTCGAACCAAAATATCCTTCTTTTAATATTATTGTTTAAACTTAATTTTAAATATTCCTTTTTGTTGTGTTTCTTAAGTTTAGTTTTATAAGCCCTAGATGTATATAACGGTATTGTGAGTTGGTATAAATGCTTTAGTGATATGTTAATTATGTCATAAGTCGCATATTTTTGGATTGTGCCCAATTCATTGGAATTGTGTTTAGCTGTTAATTTTGCCTTCTTCATTCGTTTTAACCTGATAAGTATATTTCTTTTTTTTTTTTTTTCTTTTTCTGTTTTTCTTTACCCTATTGTAAACCGTCAACTCGTGGCTGATGGGATGATGTAAGGTGAAATAATAATAATACTTGCAAATTAATTATTAGTACTTTATTAGGCTTTACAATTTGTTTTATATATTTTTATTTTAAGTTGTATTTAATTATATTATTTAGGTAATTTATTACATATACTTTATTTAATAATTTTGTAATGTCAGGCGATGAATCATTTTATTCTGCTCAAGAATCAGAAACTTCGTTTACCTCTTGTTGTGATACGTCTGATGATAATTTGCCATCTCTTCGTGATGATTTAAATAATATTTTTTTGCCTTGTGGTAAATTCCTTAACGTCTGCCACATAAACGCCCAGAGCATTCCGGGTCATTTTTCTGAATTTGAACAATCATTCTCACTTGATTTAATTCATGCTATATTAGTATCGGAAAGCTGGCTAAAGCCATCCTTATTGTCTAGCCTGTATCCACTCAGAGATTTCGTGCTTATTCGTAACGACAGGATAGGAAGGGGAGGTGGAGGTGTTGCAATATATCTACGAGCAACAATACCTTATAAGATTTTTCTATGTTCTCCATTCCCCTATTCTGCCTCTGCAGAGTTCTTATTTCTTGAAATTGACATCAGGGGCATTAAGGCGATACTAGGGGTAGTGTACTGTCCGCCGGCTGTAGATTATTTCCTTGATCTCGAAACTGCTCTTGACAAGATTGGGTCCGAATATACACACCACATAATAATGGGTGACTTCAACACCAATTTATTATTAAATAACTCTCGCGTCCAAAAACTTCGGTCAATCTTGGAATCAGTCAATTTCTGCATTCTTCCGTTAAAGGAAACCCACCACAACATCGACAGTGATGATTCATGGATTGACCTTATTATTACCTCTTCTCCCGACCGCGTGGTTAAGCATGGACAACTTTCTGCTCCGTGTTTTTCACGTCATGACTTAATTTACTTTTCTTATAGATTGAAACCTCCAAAACATAAACCCTCTATTTTGCATTTACGCAACTTTTCCAAATTGAACATTGATCAACTTAAGAGCGACGCTTCCCGTGTTGATTTAGAACCTCTTGGCTTAGCATGTACAATAGATGATAAAATCTCAATCCTTAATAGTATTGTTCTCAATTTATATAATGTTCATGCTCCTGTACACCAAATAAGAGTAAAGCGTCCTCCTGCACCTTGGATGACCAGAGGCGTAAGGCTGGCAATAGCGAGACGAAACCGAGCTTTTCAGAAGTTTAAGAAGCAACGCACTATGGAAAATTGGACTAGTTTTAAGGCTTGCAGAAACAGATGTAATCAGATGGTGCGAAACGCTAAACGCCGCTACATTCACGATAATATCCTTAATAATTCGACCGCAGGTATGTGGAAATTCCTTGGATCCCTAGGTATTACCAAGCCTCCGTTAGCAGAGCTAGGTCCTTCGCTTAATTTAGATGACATTAATCGTCATTTTTCTGTCATTGTTCCTATTGATCCTAGTATTAAATCCCAAACGATACATTCTATCGCTTCTATGGAATCACTCTCCATTCCCTTTTTTGAATTCTCTCCTGTGACCCAAGATGATGTTGCTAAGGCGTTATCAGCTATTAATTCCAAGGCTCTGGGTTGTGATGACATAAGCAAGACTATGGTGAATATGTTACTTGAGTTTCTTCTCCCAGCAATAACACATATTGTAAATTACTCCTTGGACTCAGGTCAATACCCAACTTTGTGGAAACAAGCTTATGTTCGACCTCTTCCCAAAATTCCTAATCCTACACTACCCTCTCACTATCGACCAATTTCTGTTCTCCCATTCCTGTCCAAAGTTCTTGAAGCCTGTGTGTATAAGCAAATCTCTTGTTTCATAAAAGAACATAACCTATTGAATGTTTTTCAATCAGGGTTTCGGTCTGGTCACAGTACCATCACTGCACTAATTAAGGTCACTGATGACATAAGAAGAGGTATGGATGAACAGAAAGTGACAGTGCTGGTGCTTGTTGACTTTTCAAATGCTTTCAACACAGTTGATCACGACATCCTCCTCTCTATTCTGACTCATCTTAGATTTTCATCCTCAGCCTTGGAGTGGATCTCATCCTATCTTCGCGGCCGCCAACAGTCCGTCCGCCTTGGAGAACAGTTCTCTGGCTGGGCTGACATCGAATCTGGTGTGCCGCAAGGCGGCATACTTTCTCCTATAATGTTTTCTTTATTCATTAATTCCATATCTTCTGTTATCAAGTGTTCGCACCATTTGTATGCAGATGATCTTCAACTATACGTACAATCTAGTATCGACGACATCAATAACGTCATAAGACTGATGAACGATGATCTTGATGCTATCCGAGTTTGGTCGTACAGGCATGGTATCTCGGTAAATCCGTTGAAATGCAAAGCAATGATTGTAGGCAGTTCAAGGATGCTGGCTAGGATTGACTATAGAAACCTTGAACCTGTGGTTTACAATGGTATATCGATCCCTTTCAATGAATCAATAGTTAATCTTGGCTTGCATATAGATCAAACTATGAACTGGAGTTTGCAAATCTCTGAAATAAGCCGTAAAGTTGTTGTTGCCTTGCGTTCCCTGTATCGTCTGAAAAATTTCTTGCCCTTCAAAACTAAGCTTATGTTGGTAAATTCCCTCATTCTTCCCATTATTGATTATGCTGATGTGTGCTATCCGGATCTATCGCAAAATCTTCTCAACAAGTTGGAGCGCCTTCTCAATAATTGTATAAGATTTATTTTTAATTTACGTAAATACGACCATATCTCTGCCTATCGTTCTAAGCTTAAATGGCTCACTATACGTCAAAGGCGTTGCTCCAGAATTTTACTGACACTTTTTTCCATCTTAAATGATGCTAATTCTCCGCCATATCTTAAAGAAAACTTCAATTTTCTCTACTCTATTTCCGGCCGTGAACCTCGTCCTTCTAACGCACTTAAAGTTAGTATTCCAGAACATAGAACAAAATTTTTTAATTCTTCCTTCACAGTTCAGGCTATTCTCCTCTGGAACGCTTTACCCGCTGATGTCAAGAAAGTTACGAATAAGCTTTTGTTTAAAAGATTGGTGCGACAACATTATTTAGAGGTAAACAACAATTAATTGCCTTCCCCGTTTTATATATATAATATATTATATATATTAATATATTATATGTGTATTTATAATTTATATATTTATATTTATTTATGTATATATGTGTGTGTTGTGTGTATGTGTATATATATTTACATATGTGTGTTGGTTATGTATACTGTATTTATATAATGCAATTAGGTAGTTTTTGTATTGTGTAATCTATTTATTATAGCTGAACTGTCTTTTATAACTTATGTTTTATTATTGTCCTTAACTTGCACCTGCCAACATCTTTATTTATTCCATTTTTCGTCGGGTTGACTGGTAGAGAATGCCATAGGGCATTAAGTCCGCCCTTTGTAACCCCTAGTTGGTGTGTTGCAATAAAGGATAAATAAATAAAAAAAAATAAAATAAATAATACAAATCTGTGTTGTTCGTCGCAAAATAAACGAAACTAAACGCCTTGTACTGGAAACATAAATTACATCGTAACGTATTACGTTTGTTTGCATCTTGAGATGTAGCAATGTTTTATTTTTGAAATACGCGTTCGCTGGAAAGTCATAATTCTTGCAAAGTTATCTGCAGTTTACGCGAGCTTGAGAGGGTTCACGCACTTTTTATGTATGATCGCTTTATTTATTCACAACTTAATTTTATTAATACTACTTTAGTTCTGTCCATTTGCTTTGGAGCTGTTTTTAGTGTTTGTCTAACATATAAATGAAATTGAAGTGTCTGTAATATCGAAATAAGTTTAGGGCTCTATTAAATTGGTCTTATACTTAACTCAAGAGTTATATGCTCGCTATTAAGACATGAAAAACCATTTTTAAATTTTTTGCTTTTCTGTATGTTAATTATGTATTTTTTTAATTTATATTGTTGTCTTCGGAATGGCTGAACTGATTGTGATGAAACTTTACGAACAGGTAGAGAGCAATGCCTGGAGGCTGAAGGGATCTCGGTTTGTATTGTACTCGAGAAACATGCAAATCTTTTTATTTATTTATGTACACACAACAAGATACAGAAACAGTTTTATAGTGCGTTCGTACAAAGGCTCTACTTATTCCATAATTTGCTGAAATATCTTCCAGTAAATCCACAAAGGAAAATATATTAAAAAGTCAAACTTAGTGCGTACAACACTCCTACTACTACAAATCCTTTTTTAGGAAATTAAAAAAAAAACGGATTAATAAATATCTTTGATGCTTATATTCTTGGAGTATACATAAGCACAGCTTGCTTGAGTATACTCTAACAATATTTCATAAGATCAATAAGATTAAGAGATAATTAATGAGATTATTAAGATTAATTCATACAATCGAAAAACATTATATGGCTATTGTGCTATCGCTTAGAAAACAAACGAAAACTCTGACGTAAAAGTTTTTTCTCGGCGATTAAATTATGTCGATTAATGTAAAGTATTTTAAAAATCTATTCGATTAACAATTTAATCGAGTATTGCATGTATGTGACACGCTTGAATTTTAAAATTATAAAATAAAATATTTAGAACAAGTAGTTTATAAAAAATATTTATATATATCTAAATATAATATAATAAAGGCAGATAAACGTTTTGTTTATTTTATTCTATCTTCTTGTGCCAACCCTACCAAAATAGTTAAAAATTTTGACAGCTCCTTATAAGCTTTACCTCTGTACGGTACGGTTTCTTTACTCATGTGCTACTACTGCCTGACACTCGCAGTAAAGTATAAAGAAATAAGCTACAGTTTTGTTGCTATCTATATTTTTTTATAGAATAAGGCTGACAAACGAGCACACACTCCACCTGATGATAAGTGGATGCTGTGGCCCGTAGATATCTACATCTATCCTCGATTAAGAATCAAAATGCAGATGTATTATCACCCCTGAGGACTAAGATGGAATGCCACGTTTCCAGTAAAAAGGGTCTCCGGTTCTCTACACTCACCATACCGAACACAGCGGCGTTGACCTGTTATTTTACGCTGGGTATTCACGCTGCTACCTACTATTTGTAATTTGCTGTTTATTTTTTGTTTTGTTTTATTAATTATTGTGTAACTTTTAATGATTGTAAACTGTTATTTTTTGCTTGATAAAGTCCCGCTGGGTTTCTTGCTGGTTCTACTCAGGACAGAGATATTTTCCGAACCAGTGGTGAATTAGACATAAGAGTGACTTTCGTTAAGGATTATTTATAGACTACTTGAATAAAAAAGTTTCTATATCTAAGGGCTTTGACCACAGAGTAAAGAGGACCAGAGGGGAAGCTTCTTAACAACGTCGAAAATGTATACCTATTTTGATAGGGTTGTCACATGATGCATGTGAAAAATTTAAGGAAAAAATAAAAATATTGTATAGCATGAGACAACATGTGTATTAATTATAACTTATAATATTAATGTAACTAAATTAATTGTTTGAAATCAATAGCTGTTTCGTATCGATTAATTTTAAGCAATACCAAAAAATTTAAGTATTATATAGTGTATTAAACAACATGCGTACATCAGTAATAGTGGTGATGGTGGTGGTGTTGATGGAGCCACTGTTGGTCCACTGTCTACTACTATCTACGATAGTACCACCTCCACCACCACTGACACCATCAGCAATACTATCCACCAATACCAGCACCACTTCCACCATCACCAAACCCACCACCCCCACCAATGTCTGGCGGTTGTATTCCATCCATAATGCAGTGGTATTTATCCCTGCGGTCGCAACTCAAAAAAAGTAGCTTATATCCAAAAAAAGGAAATGTCCTTATTTTCTCTAAAATTATTCATGTCACTCAAGCAAAAATGCCTATAGTTGTACCACAGAGTAAAGAGGACCAGAGGGGAAGCTTCTTAACAACGTTGAAAATGTATACCTATTCTGATAGGGTTGTCACATGAAGCATGTGAAAAATTTAAGGAAAAAATAAAAATATTGTATAGCATAATACAACATGTGTATTAATTATAACTTATAATATCAATGTAACAACATATCTATTAATTGTTCGAAATCAAGAGCTGTTTCGTATCGATTAATTTTAAACAATACCAAAAAAATCAAGTATTATATAGTGTATAAAACAACATGCGTACAACAGTAATAGTGGTGATGGTGGTTGGTCCACTGCCTACTACCACTACCTACGACACTACCATCTCCACCACCACTGACACCATCAGCAATACTATCCACCAACACCAGCACCACTTCCACCATAACCAATCCCACCACCCCCACCAATGTCTGGCGGTTATATTCCATCCATAATGCAATGGTATTTACCCCTGCGGTCACAACTCAAAAAAAGTAGCTTATATCCAAAAAAGGAAATATCCTTATTTTCTCTAGAATTATTCATGCCACTCAAGCAAAAATGCCTAATAGTTGTACAGTATAAAACTATTAGACATTTTTGCTTATGCGGAAAACTTCTTATTTACCTATATAAATTTATAATAACTTTATTCCTAATTATTTTAAGTAAAATACTTAAATCTAATTATTTAATAATTGCAAAAACACTTAATAAATTAATTGATGTATAAAATTTCGAAATATTGTTGGTCTATTTATTTAAATGTGCACGACTAACAAACAGCCCTTTCATGGATACTCTGACTGAGCCGGCGCAAACCGGTTTGTACCCAGACAGAGCGTCGGTGAACCTGTCGGTGAGAGCTCACGCACACATCGCTGCGCTATGTATGGGTGTATTCGCAGCGAGCAGTTTGTATGTAGCTTCCCCTCTGGTCGGTTTTTTACTCATGTGTTTGGACGTCTGCGACGGATACACGCGTCATGTGCACGCGACGGACGCTGGCAGTGGCAGGTTTCTTTTATTTAATAAATTACTATTGGCCCTATTCATAAAAAATCTATCTCAACTTAAGAAATGCTTTATTGTATAAATAAATAAAATAACGAGTTTAAAAAAGGTTAAATATTTGATTGATATTTATTTTATTTTATCCTGGTGATCTTGATCATAATTCTAGGATAAAGTTATTAAATTATTGTACTGTATTCTGTTTTTGATACGAGTGCAAATTTTCAATTCAATCAGCCGTCTACAAGTTTGTGAAAATTATATTAAAAGATTCCGTTACATAGATAGATAGTACACGCGAAGCTAATAAAAGCGTGTTAAAAAAATCTCTTTCTCCCTTCAGTAAACAATACGTGCGCAGGAGTTGCATAACGTAATTTCTCCATCTCCCTTCCTGTCTTTCCTCAGCCTGTATCGGAATCCTCGGCGTCGACATATCGAGTGACGTGCAGTTTCGTGGTCGCTTGGAAGAGAAGGCCTCTAAGAAGCTTGGCGTGCTCAGCAGAGCGGGACAGTATTTCATGCCGGCACAACGCTTGCAATTTTACAAGGCGCAGGTTCGGCCTCACATGGAATACTCTTCCCATCTCTGGGCAGGGGCTCTCCAGTGCCAGCTCCTTCCACTTGACCGCATCCAGCGCAGAGCGGTTCGAATCGTCGAGGACCGAGTTCTTTCCGTTCGGCTTGACTCACTGGCACTGCGTAGAGATGTTGCATCTCTTTGCGTATTTTATCGCATTTACCACGGGGAGTGCTCTGAGGAATTGTTCGGACTAATTCCAGCCGCTCAATTTCATCATCGCACATCGCGACAAAACTCGCGTTACCATCCATACCATCTGGATAATTGGCGGTCCACCACTGTGCGATTTAGAAGAAGTTTTCTCCCTCGCACAACTTCCTTGTGGAATCGATTACCACCAGTGATTTTACCGGACCGATACCACTTAGGAACCTTCAAGAAAAGAGCTTACACCTTTCTAAAAGGCCGGCAAAGCATCTGCAATTCCCCTGGTGTTGCGGTTGTTCATGGGCGGCGGTAGTCACTTACCATCAGGTGAACCGCATGCTCGTTTGCCCCCTCTCTTATAAAAAAATGTGGTTGTCTTGGAGACAAAAAGGGTCTAGGCTTTTGTTAAATTAGTTCGCTTCACCATCTTCAACTGCACCACCACTGTAAGCGACGCAATATAAAATATTTATATATAATTTATTATGTACCTATTTGTTCTCTTGTGGTAAATGTGTGATCTGATGCTATATATTATTATCTACATTATTTGATTCTTGTATACCTTCTTATTTCTAACAAGTTAAGTAAAAAACGCTCTCGAACAACCGCTGCATCTACATGCACATAATCGGGGCTTATCCCTTTCTCGTACAGTTGCGCACATATACTCGTAGCACGCGGCACGGTTCTTCGAACGCCTTCAATTTACTCATGAAATCGTGGTTTGATTCTATAATCTATAACCACTTAGCATCAGGTGGGATAAGTAGCCAAGTGCTGTTTTAGAATAATAAAAAAAATATATATGTGGAAAAACACGAGTTTAGTGATAACTGACACTGAAGATATGTAAGCGATAATGAAGGATTATGTGTATGACCTTGTATTATTATTTGTGTACTCTAATATTATTGTTCGAAAGAGCTATATGTGGTTAGGTTCTATTGTAGCGTGCTCTTTAATACACTACATTATAACAGGAGGTAAATAGGAGGTAGATGAGAAAGAAGTTGTACCTCGAAGAAGCATAGCATTATATGTTATCATACTCACTGCGTAGTGATACCGTATAGTGGCGGTGTAAGTATATCCACTACCCGATATCATCCCGTCGTAGTCGTAAGAAGCGACAGAGAGAAACAAATCTAATTCTGTAATAATAATGTAATTCAATTTTTTATGATTGCTACGCCCAAACCGGGTTCAAATGCGGACTATTTTTGAAACATCACATCTATTGATAACCATTTGATTGCAATAAAGATTATGATTATGATTATGAAATCAGGGGAAGGGCAGCAGCGTCTTCCTAATAACGACTAACAATAAAAGACTGCGGTTGCCAACACGCTTGCCATTGTGGCAACATTTTCTTCATACAAATAGGGTGATAAACGAGCACACAGTCCACCTGATGGTAAGTAGTTGCTGTGATCCATAGACATGTACATCTATCATCTTTTGCGAATTAAAATGCAGATGCGATGTCAGCCTTGAGGACTAAGATGGAATGCCGCTTTTCTAGTAAAAAGAGGTCACCGGTTCTTTACACTCACCATACGAAACACAGCAGCATTAAGCTGCTATTTTACGCCGGTGTTCTGTGAGATCGTGGTCTTTCCCCGGTCGAGCCGGCTCATTCGTGCTACAACTATATTATAAATGTAGCTTTAGCTTGGCTCTATCCTTCTTATGAGGCAATTTACAAGGAGTTCTATCTTCAGCTATGGACTTTAGTAAGTTGTAACGGTAGACTGTAACGGTAGACTGTAACGGTAATCACTGCGTTTATAAAGAGCACGAATTAAAAGCTGTGAGGCATTCCATTTTAATCTTTAAAGTAAATATTTTTTATTTTATACGTGGTAGAGCCATGCTGCAGCTATATTAGTAGTATAGTTGGAGCACGAATGGGTCTACTCGACCGGGGAAGGATCACGCTCTCACAGAATACCATCGTAAAATAGCAGCTTAACATTGCTGTGTTTCGCATGGTAAGTGTAGGGAACCGGAGACCCTTTTTACTGGAAAAGAGGCATTCCATCTTAGTCCTCACGGGTGACAATGCATCCGCATTTTGATTCTTTACTGAGGATAGATGTAGATGTCTATGTGTCACAGCAACCATTCACCATCAGGTGGACTGTGTGCTCGTTTCCCACCCTATCCTATAAAAAAATCTTTAAAGGTGACAACGATTCAATCGGTTTGTTTAAATATAACTACAAAAAATACTTACTTAGTATTCAAAAGTCAATTTATTGAAAATTATTTACTGTGTCTTACATACTTTTCTATTCCGTTTATTCGTTTCTTTTTAATCTTATTTAAGTAATTGCTATTTTTATTATATTAATTTATTATAAGTACTTATGTATGTTTTATTACTTATATTATAGTGTAATCATGTACTTATATGGTTTGAATATACTGTATGTGCATATTGACTTAACATTGTATAATAATGAATATTGTTAAGTTTTGTTTTTGTTAAAAGTTATTGGCACCCACGGAAGATCAGTGTCGAAGTAGTTGTTAGTACCAAGACTATGCTGAGTTGGGTACCTTTTTAGTAACCGTTTATCTTAATATGTTATTATGGTCAGCAAACTTCTAAAATGTGTTACTAAATAAACTTATTTTCTTTCTTCTTTCTTTCTTTCTTTCATGTAGACTTCTTTGTTTGAAAATTGTTGCAGGTGTCCACTGAATGTGGTAGACACTTACCATAAGGGGGATTTTAACGTCCGTTTGTCACTTCAGTTTTTATAGAAAATACATTACTATGTTTTTTTTATTAATTATTATGTATATGTCATGTATATGAGATACGATAATAAATATATCTTATCTCATATACATGATATATACATAATAATATTGCGCATCGCGGTAAACTCAACATTACCATTCTTACTGCGTTGCAAAATAACTTTATATAAAGCCTCTGACGGAGAGTAGTTGTAGCGTATTACTTACATAATTTTTTGCGTGTGTTGATATATGTATATGGCCCTCATTCGTTTTCAAGCTAGAACAAAATGCACCCACACTGTTGCTTAGCGACAGAAATAGCTATTTATCGAGACAGACTTTCAGTTGGAAAAAGAGAAGTTACCATTTAGTAAGAGTGGCTATGCATCGTCCGACTGGTAAGCTTCTTTGCTCTAACTTCTAAGGTTAATGTGTCCAGGCCATCGATCACTAATATTAGTGATCGATGGTCCAGTCTTAGAACTCTTGACTTGAACGTGAACTTGAAAACTTGACGTTGGTCTGTTTAGCCACATTCTTAAAAAAATATAAGAACTTCTCAAATACAAGATAAGAGATAACAAACATGAATTTGTTATCATTTTAAAAACTTTATGGCGAGGTGCATGAATGACAATGAAGGCGTCGACCTCAAATCAAGTACGGTAGCAGCAATGCTTTGTAAATGTTTGTCTAAAAGTGTTTACCTAATTCGAATGAAAATGGAACTGCTATCAAATATCATTTTCTATTTTTACTACTAATAAAACAATATAGTTCGTGTTCTGATGAATTACATAGTAATAGCTAATGTGATTTTAATTTAATTAGTCATAAATTACTAATTTTATTTATGATTAAATACCGTTATCTTTACAGGCTATTAAAGTCCACAGCTGAACATAGGCCTCCCCAATAGATTGTCTAAGAAGCGGGATATTCCTCATAGTGGCCGCGCTTGGCAAGCGGGTTGGCAACCGCAATTTTAGTTTTTTAGGCGTTATTAGGAAGACGCTGCTGCCCATCTTCTGATTTGTTTCCTGTCGCCTCTTACGACATCCACGGCATCATATGGGGTAGTGGATATTCTTACACCGCCATTACACGGTCTTCTTCTTCTTATTCGATTGCTTCATTACTGAAGGTCGTGCTTGTCCTGAAATGCTTCACCGATGTGTCGACTAGCTTTCTCCGTACCACTCTGTCCTCGGCTTGTCTCAGGGCAGTCGGAATATTAAGTCCCGTTATATTTTGAATCTGGTTGGATCAGCAGGTAGGTAGGTAATCGCACACATTACACGGTAACGTTTATTATAATTGCACGAAACGAATGGTCATTTTGTGGTAGATATTAATAAAGATATTGTTGTTAAAGAAATAAAATAACTTAAGGCGAGGTGTGTAGACGACTTTTGTGAATTTGAGGGGGTGAAGCAGACGAGTAAGGGACGAGTAGTCCCGCCCACTGCGGGGTGCACCGCGTGAATCTCGCCGACGCTCGACGTAAAATGTACAATTGGTACAGCGCGCCGCCGTCCGCCTTCGCACCGCGTTTCCGCGATGTCAGGTGGTTCGAATCCCATCAGATATATATATTTTTATTCGTATTTTTAAAATGTTTCTACGTTTATTTTCGTATCTAAAATATGTACATATTTTTGTTTAGTTATTCTAAAAATATTATGTACCTACATATTTTCGTGTTGTTATTTTTAAAATATGTACATATTCTATTTTCTTAATTTTAAAATAATCAATAATTGTTATTTTCTAGAAAAGGTTATCGAGAACATTTGTAACAGATTCATTAAATGAATAATAAATTAATGCTTAAATAAAATGGCTTCGGACCAAAATGGTCAATTATAGAAATGGCCTATTCTCGAAACGGCAAATTGTCAAAATTGTGAATTTATAACAACAATAATTTTTATTCCTATAGACATTTTTCTTCAGAATCAAGAGTAAAGTAAAGTATTATGAGCCCTAAAATCGAAAACAAAAACAGCCGTTTCATAATTTTTTTCCTGAGTGAATAACCTTATTGCATAAAATTTTTTGGATTTGTGGGTTGTTTGAAGAATACATAAAAATTAAACATGCTAATTATTTTAATTTTATTTTATTATTTTGATGTATTTACGCATACGGAGGGAAATCTAATTATATAAATTGTGTGAAGTAAAAATAATTCAGTCAGCACTTTTCTGTGCACCAAGGCATGTTTTGTGTCTTTGGTTACAGCTCTCAACTTATTGCAAATATTGCGCAACACATGGTTTCGGCATTCAACTTTTTGAACGGTATGATTCAATGACAATGCCTTATAATTATTTTCTTAGGATCGCGATGACCAACAGCCGTCAGCATTTATGTCTATTAGAGGTATGGCATCTTTGCTCAATGTTCCTTCAGGTATCGCTGCCATCACGCTTACGCATAGCTGCTGCCGCCGTCACCGAAGTACACATTCAGGTCTCTGCATCAAGTTCGGAGGTAAGGTCTTATCATAACTAACAAAACGAGTCCAAGCTCGGCATACTTAGTTCTACTCGTCCTGGAGATCCAGTAGCAGTCACCGAAGTACACCATCAGGTCTCTCTATTAAATCCGGAGGTAAGATCTCATCATAACTAACAAAACGAGCACAAACTCGGCACACTTAGTTCTACTCGTTCAGGAGTCCCAGTAGCAGTCACTGAAGTACACCATCTGGTCTCTCCATTAAGTCCGGAGGTAAGGTCTCATCATAACTAGCAAATCGAGCCCAAACCCGGCACATCTAGTTCTACTCGTCGAGGAGTTACAGAGTAGCAGGCACTGAAGTACACCATCAGGTCTCTCTATCAAGTCCGGAGGTAAGGTCTCATCATAACTAACAAATCAAGCCCAAACTCGGCACATCTATTTCTACTCGTCAAGGAGTTCCAGTAGCAAGTCACTGAAGTACATCATCGGGTCTCTCTATCAAGTCCGGTGGTAAGATCTCATCATAACTAGCAAATCGAGCCCAAACCCGGCACATCTAGTTCTACTCGTCGAGGAGTTACAGAGTAGCGGGCACTGAAGTACACCATCAGGTTTCTCTATCAAGTCCGGAGGTAAGGTCTCATCACAACTAACAAATCAAGCCCAAACTTGGCACACCTATTTCTACTCGTCAAGGAGTTCCAGTAGCAAGTCACTGAAGTACATCATCAGGTCTCTCCATCAATCCCAGGTGTAACGTCTTATCATAACTAACAAATCGAGCCCAAACACGGCACATCTAGTTCTACTCGTCGAGGAGTTCCAGTAGCAGTCACCGATGTACACCTTCAGGTTACTTCATCAAGTACGGAGGTAAGGTCTCATCATAACTAACAAAACGAGCCTAAACTCGACACACCTTATTCTACTCGTCCAGGAGTTCAGAGTTTCAGCAGCAGTCACCGAAGTACGCTTTCAGGTCACACAGGTAGATATTCGAATTTCGTATCTAAGTATATTTTTGTAGTTGTAAAAAAAATCAATCTTTCAAAGTATCAAAATGTTTTACATGATTACGATTCCCGCAGCTAACCGTGCGTACACTTGTGTGTGTGACCCGTGTCAATGTAATAGTTCGATTCTATACCTATTAATTTTGCAAATGCGTCCTTAAGAACAAACAAATACGTAAATGATTTTTGAACGGCGAGCGAAACAAATTGGTACAGGTCCGTCTAGCAGCGTGCCTCAACGATCACTGTCGCTCCGCGTAGAAATGAAAGAGAAGCGAAAAGACGCCACGATGGCGCGATGCGAAACATCGATTCGTTCGAGTTATTTTTCATTAAATATATTAATACTGACAAATATTTCATTTCAATCAATATATAAAAACAACAGTTCCCCTTATTATTATATATTACATCACTATTATTAATTTTATTAAGATTTGCTTATAAATAATACAGTTAAAATTGCTGGAAATTCAATTTCAATGGCTATTTTATGATTTTTTTCTATCGAGAAAATTTACCGAAAACGTGTTTTGAAAACAATGGTCCACCCATGAATGTGATCAAGATTAACATATATTTTTTTTTCCGAAATGTATATATTTTGTTAAAAAACTGTTTTGTGAAGCCTAGTTTGACTAGGTACCGCGCCTTAAAACTGTCTAGACGCAATTGAAATTTATTGCTGAAAACAGAACTATTTCAAGATTATTAAGTTATAAGGTTAAAGAAAGTTGGATGTGTTATCTCAAGGAGATAATCTAATGTAGTACGTTTAAAACAGCGTATAAAGTTCCTTTATAAAGTTCTTATAAAATAATTTATTTTATAAGATTTTTTTATTAGATTTAATTTGTGTGTTTAAATACTAATAAAAGTAATATTATATAGAAAGTTGTGGTATTTGATTAAGTTTCTGATAGCCTTTTGGATTTAAATTCTTTATAATAACTTAGATTCACGTCTAAGGCTTAGGTTTTTTTAAAGTCTTAATAACAATTTAGTTGCATCTTCCATATGCTGGAGATGAGTGGACTGTTTCTTCATTCGCTAGTTTCTTCTTCTCTTATGTTACTTCTTGTTTTTGTCTTTATTTTTCCTTCTGTTACTTTCTACTTTCTATTACTTCTTAGATGCTTAACCTTGGAGTTCTTTACTATTATATACATTTTGCTGCCGTCCATTGTTGAACATAGTACCTATATATGACAGACCACACAGTGTTGCGAGATTTTTTTTTGTATGAGACACTGGCCAGTTGTGATTTATATTGAAAATATGATTATTGTTTACAATTAAGAGCGTAGTCGGTCTGCGCGGGAATTGAGAAATAGGTATTTGAAGAAACTATTGCCGTCGCACTGCGCCCGAGCAACGGATGTGTCAATATGTGAGTGAATAATCTGTATTTGTGTGCGTAGCTCAGTACCACGCATCTTCCGCGCGCACCATGTTTACGGACTTATTCTTTGCTTCACTGTTTTGACTCGGCTTGTGGATTGGATTTGAATACCTATTTTATTTGTTCTAACGACTAGAGAAAAATCGTGAGTATTATTTTATTTGTAAATACATTTTATCATTTTACCCCCTTCAAATCGACAAAAGAAATTCAATAATTTAACAAAATACTGATTGTAAGGTACAAGTAGTGTTTTGTTAAATTATTGAATTTTGTTTGATAAAATGTCAACTTACAAATATAATCATATCATAATAATTTTTGTTTCAGGTAAACCCTTTTTCGTTAATAACGGGTCGAAGAAAAGGGAATAAAACGCGTCTATTCTTGAGTCCTAAGAGAAAAAACCTTAATTTACGTATTTTACGATGATTTACTTATATAACGGAAGATTCATTTTGAACTGTGTACAGTGCCATCCAATTAATTAAAATTTCATAGCTATTATGGTCAAAGGAGCGTGAGGTAGTCAATTTTGAACGGCATGGCTGGATTCTACTCGAGATGGTCCTTGTCATAAGGCGATAACCAAAGATGTTTT
Organism: Parnassius glacialis; assembly: GCA_033319125.1. Classification (NCBI taxonomy): domain Eukaryota; kingdom Metazoa; phylum Arthropoda; class Insecta; order Lepidoptera; family Papilionidae; genus Parnassius; species Parnassius glacialis. The sequence goes on from JAVANC010000002.1 coordinate 32,283,130, forward strand.
ATAGGTCCAGATACCGTGTTTCTAACACACCGCAACGTTCATAGTGAAGACAGTCTTTGATTCATGTGTGCGTGAGTACCACGTGACGCGCATATCTTACGCACCATGGATGCATTAATGTGCGTGACTTCGGTAATAACAGTGCGAATCGATTACCCAAAAAATGTGGGAGATTTTATATTTCATTCATATTGACGTACCTATTGATTCTAAGAGTATAAAATGTGTGTGCGTGGCGTGTGCATTTGTGTGCGTGTGTGTATGGAGATATGGTTGCTTATGTGTGTTTTATGTAGGTACGAACATCGCACTAAAATATTGATGATATATAATAAAACCTATAATTAATGTAACAGTTAAAATAAATAAAAAAGCACAGTAGATATTTATGTATGTAACATATATTTATAATCTATTATTACTAATAATAATCTATTATTACTAAATATATATAGAGCACTTTTGTACTGTAGAACACAAAATATTACATCATCATCATCATCATCATTACAGTCCTTCACAAGTCCACTGCTGAACATAGGCCTCCCCCAAAGAATGCCACAAAGCACGGTCCTGAGCCACCTGCATCCATCGACTTCCTGCATGTCTTACCAGGTCGTCACTCCATCAAATACCCCCCAATGACGAGAGTAACAAAATATTACGAAGACATTAAATTATTTTTCAATCCTAAGTAAAATGACGAAGAAAAGTAAGTTTGGCCAAGAGATAGCAAATGTTTGATTTTTTTTAAATTGCTCCGTTCCGTTGCTGCGTGAAGGAAGGACAAAAACAAATAAACAAAAAATCACACTTTCACGTTTATAATATTATATTAGTATGGATTGTCAAGAATGATAGATAAACATTTAAAACTGGTTTACAATCGGCTTTTTGAGGGTGGAACTATACACTCGCGCTCTCTTTCTCGCTCTAGTAAATAACGATTCTGAATGACCAAAAAGGATTGAAGCACAGGAAAATGCAATGAGGGCTAATAATCTTCCACTCACCAGATGTCGCTAGTTATGACTGAGGTAAAGTTTTTGTTACACAGTGTCAGTTAATTGAGAAATTAGTTTTAAATAATAGTTTATCATTATTTGGAGTATTATATTAATACACAACACAATGCGTCAGTGTTTTGATTTTTAATTTTTTGCACATTATAACTCTTTTTTTTAAAAAGTCTGCTTTCAGTTATATTTATAGTTTGGTTTATTCATTTCTAATTTAATTAATATAAAATATAACTAATAATCCAGAAAGAAACCTTAAAGATTACACTTTCCTAAGAAATTATCGTTCCCGCTATGAAATCTGTCAAATATTTTACCTCATTCTAAAGTGGCGCCGCCCTGGTGGCAGAAAAAGTCGTGGATGCCCTCATTTCATGCTGCCAGATGTAGTTTAACCCTAACCCTTAAAACGGTTTAACTCTATAGGTTGGGTAAAATCTGTAAAATTAGACTGTTTAAAACCCTATACAGATAACCTTTGCGGTTGATCATGACAATAAAAAAATTGTAAAAACATTTCATAGACTAGGCAACACTCGAATATTATTGCGCAGTATTATTACTTGTATTGACATTTAGCTTTCGTATTCTTTTACAAAGAAATACACCATAAAATTGTATAGTTACTTATGAAAAGTGATGTTCTTATCCTTATCTTTTTTTCAAGAGTAATTTTTAAATAATATCACAGCACAAACAGTCATTTTGCGAAATTAAAAACACTGTGCGTGTTGTAGGTTCACAGTGAACGCCGCTGGCGTAATGGCGGAACGATCGAACGAATACGCCAATATTGGCGCCTTTGAAATGGAAGCATTTTAGGCGCGCGTACACGGTATCTGGACCTATAAAACATCTTTGGCGATAACTATATAAAAACAGCAACAATAATGCTTAGTATCTTTGTTTCGCACGTGGTTTATCCCATCTCGGCCTAAGATTTTTTTATTTTTAATACGTATTTGATCTCAGCGGATAAAATACCACCTGTTGCAGACGCTCGTAATATGCATTCATATCAAATTACAATATGCATTTAAGTAGGTATATATTGCCTATCTCTATGGCAATCAAATATAAAACTGTATAATTGAAATTCACCTTCCGACTGTGGTTGCCATCGCTGATAGGGCTTTTACTTGTTTTATAATTTTTAACTGACTTTCAAAAAAGGAGGGGGTTATATGTTCGACTGTATGTATTTTTTATGTATGTTCACCGATTTCTCCGTCAATTGTGGACTGATTTTCAATTTTTTTTTATTCGAAAGTTTACTCTTGAGGTGGTCCCATTGCCATCAAGTCAGAATATGATCCCAGGGAAATCGAGGGCAACCCTCAAATTTTATAGACACATTTAATGTTTTTTATATACTTTTTAACGCATCCATTTGTGCCTGGTAATCTTCATCTCATGTTGCTTAGATGATGATGGAAGGTATAAGTTAGGATGGATGGGATTCCAAGAAAATTAAGGGCAATACACACATTTTATGGGCATTGTTTGAACCACAAACTTCTCATGTGATCCGATGGTCATCATGTCAGGATCTAATGAAGGGATCATTGAGAAATCGAGGGAACTCTCCAATTTTATTGACACATATAGGCATTATATCTGGTAATCATCATATCAAGTTGCTGTGCTGATGATGAAAGTTATATGTCAGGATCTGATGATGGGATCCCAGGACAATCAAGAGAAACCCTCAAATTGCATAGGCACTTAAATGTTTTTTTCATGCAACTTTCAGAGAGAGTCGAGAACCTTTTGAAGAAAACGCAAGCTTTTTTTCGTCGGGGTTGATCAGCTGGTGATCTTCTGGTCTACCTGACTCATAGATGGGCGGAGGTAGTAGAGTCCAAGGGGGAGGGATCCTCGGCGTCGACATATCGAGTGACGTGCAGTTTCGTGGTCACTTGGAAAAGAAGGCCAAATTGGCCTCTAAAAAGCTTGGCGTGCTCAGCAGAGCGGAACAGTATTTCATGCCGGCACACCACTTGCAACTTTACAAGGCGCAGGTTCGGCCTCACATGGAATACTGTTCCCATCTCTGGGCTGGGGCTCCCCAGTGCCAACTCCTTCCACTTGACCGCATCCAGCGCAGAGCAGATCGAATCGTCGACTTCTCGATTCATTGGCGCTCCGAAGAGATGTTGCATCCCTTTGCATTTTCTTTCGCATTTACCACGGGGAGTGCTCTGAAGAACTGTTCGGATTAATCCCAGCCGCCTTTCACGAACGCACATCTGGATGATTGGCGGTCCACCACTGTGCGATTTAGAAGATGTTTTCTTCCTCGCACAACTTCCTTGTGAAATCGATTACCATCAGCGATTTTCCCAGACCGATAAGACTTAGGCACCTTCAAGAAAAGAGTCTACTCCTTTTTAAAAGGCCGGCAACGCCTTTTTTTCACGAATTTTTTCCACGATTTTTTTCCACGAGTGCCTTCTCCCTGAAATAATTGACGGTCGGATACCACGAAATTTACCTGTAAGAGAAAGGATGGAAAGGACGACAGAATAAATGTACATATTAATTATTATATTATATTAAATTAAATTATTCTTAACTTATGTAAAATACCCACAAGCACCTCTTCTGCCACATGAATATTAAGAATTTACTTGATAAGAGCAATCATTATTTTATAAAGTAAAGTAAGTAGAAAAAAAGTAAGTAAGCCCCAGTAAAGCTGGCAAATCAAGTAAGCAGAATTATTCACCAAGCAGTAGAATGCGAACATTAGTTACGTATTATTTCACTAAATTTCGCTAAAGGTCTTTTCAAATAATACTAAACGTAAACTCGCTGAATTGTTACTTCGTTGTCTTAATAATTTCACTGTTCTGTGCCGCCTGTAAATCAGTATAGTACGATACGTCGTTACGTCGATATCGACTGACATCACTATGCTATCGATAAAAACTTCGACAGTTGTTACTTTCCTAATTCTTTAGACTAATAACTACTTATTAGTCTAACCACCCCTCACCTCTGGTCTCCCCCCGTAGAGTGCGATAGGGACAACTGCAGCTCAGAACGATTTCACCTACAAAAACCATGACCGATCGACATTTCGTATTCCCCTGTTTTCTCCTCGAAAACTAAGCAGATTAAATTATTTTTGGTATCAAAATTTAAAGGAAGAATAGATCTATGCTCCTATCATTTTCTTTTATCTTAAAAACGTTTCAAATTTGTTTGGTAGTCGTCTGATTACGGAGGTAAAAACGGGACATTTTTTTTGGTTTTTGGAAAGTCATATTTATTTTTGTAATAATATTTTGGAAAAAAATAAATGATAGGGGCATGCCTTCAATAGACCTTGATTTTTATAAACAAAACCGATTACTCTAGAGGCATTATCCAGGAAGAAAATAGGGGAATACATTTATATGGAAAAAATGCAGCCCGTCTACGCTCTTAAAAATGTTCCAATTTCAAATAGCACGTAATCCCGTAACCATGGGCGCTGCAAAGTCCACTAAACGTTAGGAATCAAAAAGAAGTAATTGAACGTGATAACATCCGTAAAACTTGTATTATTCAATATCGAGTTTTGAATTCTAGTATGTGCTTTTTACCGATTTCAAAAAAGGAGGAGGTTCTCATTTCGACTGTTTTTTTTGTGTGTTACTACAGAGCTTTTTTCTAGGTGAACTGATTTTGATGATTCTTTTTAGGGTTACGTAGCCAAATGGCATAAAACGGAACCCTTATGGATTCGTCATGTCTGTCTGTCTGTTTGTCCGTCCGTATGTCACAGCCACTTTTTTCCGAAACTATAAGAACTATGCTGTTGAAACTTGGTATGTAGATGTATTCTATGAACCGTATTAAGATTTTTCACACAAAATAGAAAAAAAAGCAATAAATATTGGGGATTCCCCATACATAAAAAATTTTTTTTCATCAACCCGTACGTGTGGGGTATCTATGGATTGGTCTTTAAAAATGATATTGAGGTTTCTTATATCGTTTTTTTTCTAAACTGAATAGTTTGCGCGAGAGACTTCCAAATTGGTAACATGTGTGCCCCCCCCCCCCCCCCCCCCCGTAACATCTAAAATAAGAGAATGATAAACTAAAAAAATAGATGATGTACATTATCATGTAAACTTCCACCGAAAATTGTTTTGGACGAGATCTGGTAAGTAGTTTTTGTTAATAAGTCACAAATCGTAAATTATGTTACTTGCTGCTACGGAAACCCTTCATGGGCGAGTCCGACTCGCACTTGGACGCTTTTTTTTGAAAGATGGTGCTTCTCATGTGGTCCCATATAATTTGATCAAGATCTGACCAGTAGTTTTTGAGCTGTTCTTAATAATGCGTATTTAATTGACTTCGACTACATGGATGATGTTCTCATATGTATTCAAGTCAGTTGTACAAAGTTTTTAATTTTACCACTTGTTTAGTATCAAAATATCGGTGAAAAAGTAAATTAAGTTGGTATTTTTTAATATTGATAGTGATATATAATCTTGCTATGGGTAATGCGACAGACTGAAACTGTCGTTGCTTTGCAGAAGAGAGCAATAACAGCATATTTATGACGTAAGTCCGAAACAATCGCTTAGAGAAAAAATTTAAGAAATGAATACAAAAAATTTAAAAAATAAATACATTATCTTTGGCCTCTCGATATATTTACACAAAAACAAAACTAGTTTTATTATAAATAGTGATAGTGATGTACATTCTGTAAATAATAGGAACAAGCACAAGTTAGTTATACCAGTTACTCGACTCCAGAGTCAGTAATAATACCTTCATTTGGCAATGTATGCGCTTTTACAATAAAGTCCCAGAAAATGTGCAGACCCTATCTATCAAAAAGTTTAGAATATTTACTAAGCAGAAATTGTTTAAGAAGGGTTACTATACTACTAAAGAGTACATGATTGTTAATAACCCCTGGGAATGAGGTGATCGCTACCATGCTGTTTCCAAATGTTTTCATAGCAATTGTATAAAAAAATTATATTGTAAATTATGCTTTTAAAAACAAGTTCCGCCAAGTTTCTTGCTGGTTCTACCCAGGATATAAGTTTTTTTCCGAACCAGTGGTTTTTTTATAGAATAAAGGGTGACAAACGAGCACACAGTCCACTTGATAGTAAGTGGTTGCTGTGACCCATAGACATCTACATCTATCTTCGTTTGCGAATTAAAATACAGATACGTTGTCAGCCGTGAGGACTAAGATAGAATGCCCTCTTTTCCAGTAAAATAGGTCTCCGGTTCTTTACCACGATACGTTCTTCATACGAAACACAGCAGCATTAAGATGCTATTTTACGCTGGTATTCTGTGAGAGCATGGACCTTCCCCGTCTAGCCGACCCATTCGTGCTACAACTATACTATTAATACAGTTACAGCACGGCTCTACTACCGTAAAAGTAAAAAAAATACTCGATAATAATTACATGTAATCTATTAGAATTCGTCTGAATGAAAAGCTCGAGATATTTTGCCTCTTTTTTAATTGGGATTAGAATATTATTATAATAATATGGGTAGCTACCGCCCTCTTACCTATTTCTAAATAGCAGTGTGTACACAATCCGCTAAATAGCAGTGTGTACACTGCTATGATCCGGTCTGAAGAGTACAGAGAGCCAGTATGATTACAGGAAACAGAAACAGAAACTTTTTTTATTCATTACAGATTATAAATAATACTTATGAAAGCAGTCTTTTCTTTAACTACCACTGGTTCGAAAAAAAACCTCGGTCCTGGGAAGAACCAGCAAGAAACCTAGCGGGACTTTTAAAAAAATAACAGCTTACAATCACAATTAACCACACAAAACAAATTAGAAATAGCTTGGTAGCGATTACCTCATTCCCAGGAGTTATTAGCATCATATATAACCCTTTTTCAGGCATTGACGCATTCCATATTATAGTCAGAGATGACAACATACACATCTGTAGCCTTCTTTATTTCAAGGTGGCTTCTGGTCTCCATGGACTACAGCGCCACTTACCATCAGGTGAACTGTAAGTTCGCGCCTGTCACTTCTTTTCTGCCGACTCCCAAAAAGGAGACGGTACTCAATTCGACTGTAATGTCTTTTTTTATGTGTGCTACCTCATAACTTTGTACTGGGCGAACCGATTTCGATGATTCTTTTTTTATATGAAAAACTGATAGTTCTCGTGTGGTCCCATATGAATTTGATCAAGGTCGGACCAATGGTTACTGAGTTATTCTTAAATAACCCATATTGAAGTCGCTTATATTGAAGTCGGCTGTACAAAATTTTTTATTTTTAATTATTTATATTTAAATAAGGTAAACGTGCGTGAGTGTCGTGGAAGACTCGGTTGGAACGAAGTTCCTTTCGTAGTATATTATTATTGATAAACGTATTATATTATTGATTAACAAATACAAATAAATGAATTACTAGCGTCTATTAAAATGAAGCGTCATTTAAAATAAAATAATATTTCTTTCATGGCAAGATAAGAAAAAGTGCGAGGGTGATGGATATTATTCCATCTCTATTCCTTATAGCCGCCACTACGTCAGAAGGGGTCGTGACGGAAAAAATTTACACTTTTGGCGTAGCCCCCATACGCCAAATTCAAAAAAGATTGCGCTCTTGATAAGGCTTGTTATATAGTTTTATTAAAAATCACTCGCTAAGTATAAAATGTCCTCGTTACATTTTTAGTGCATTTTGAAGAGGTTTACAGAAATGCACCTAAAGTTGGCTAGAATTAAACTTAATCATAAGAAAAAATTAGATCTGTTTGCACGGACTGAAAAAATAATGTAAGGTTGCATTATTTTTATTTAGCATAAAATTATGTACGTACAAAAGACTCAATCTACAGACATCAATCAACTTTTTGGCTTAACTGAGAAATTGAAAATGCTTTCAGAATTAAAAAAGATGACTTATAAAATTTGATAAAGTTGACTATTATTAGAGTAAAAAAAACTTATAATTTTAATCTATTTAAATAAACATTTATGCAGACACTAATAGTAGCTACTTTAAAAATGTAATTAATTTAAGAAAATATGGTCCAACTATCTCCATACTACACTAGCCATAAGTGATATCGCAGCAGTCGAGAAACTGGCCGGCCACACTTTCGACTCGCGATACGAGAGTGCTGCACGTGTTTTTTTTTAAAGTAATTCAAAACTCAGTCAAGGACGGCAACCGTTTCATGCAAATATTTTTTATACTCTTTGACATCAGTTCAATTTCAGTGCTTTTATTTAGTTTTTTTTTTTAAATATATTTTGAAAGTTATAAGTGACAGTTATTGTAATGTCTGTAGTGCTTTCTTTTTATAAGTTTATAATCTGTGCGCTAGTGATGTGCATAATATGTGTCATTGCGGATTTTCTATTGATTGGTTGCCGGTTCGCAGAAATACGGACGGCGACCTTTTCACTATCGCTTTCTTTAATAAAGCTCCCGTATTGTACATGAGCTCGTATTCAACCACTTTTTTACGCTACACTGCATTTTAATATAGTATTGTGATAGACTTTTCCTATTAATGTTTAATTATGCTATATATATATAATTCAATAACTTACTTATATTTTGCACAACTTATTTATTTATTTATTTTTGTTCTAACAAATTATACTCTTTTTAATAAAGTTGATGAATAAGTTTTACGACTGTTCGAAGTTTACGGCAGCAATAAACCGAAACAAATTGACGAAGGTCAACCCTTTCATGTAATTGCTATATCGTTTTTGAAGAGCGTAGAATACATACATTTTTAACTATTTAATGCATGCTCCAAATAGAACTTAGATATATACTAAACAAATAAGGCGCCATTATGTCGGGTCTGTGTGACTAAATAGCGTAGATTCAGACTTATCAACTGTTCATCTAATAAGAATTTTAACTAGAGAAATTACTGTATTTTGGTGATTATAATGATATTTTCCTAACTGAATTCTACCACGTTGATATGAATGACAGTAGAAGCTTATTGCTTTCTTTGTCCGTTTAGTGGGGGTGTAAGAATATCCACTACCCGATATCGTCCCGTGGGTGTCGTTAAGATGCGACAGAGGGAAATTTAAACTAGGACAGCAACGTCTTCCAACTAAAAATAATTAATTAACTGTGGTTGCCAACCCGCCTGCCAAGCATGACAGCTAAGGCAAATGTTTGCTTCAGTTGCCCTATGTCCAGCAGTGGACTTATTGATAGTATACTAAAATGGTACGGATTTTATCGCGTTTAATTTTAATTCAAGTTGAATTCTTTCTTACTTATTTTCATTTCCCGACATTTAGGGTGCTTTTACATGGTCACGGGAGATTGGAAATGTTACTGGCAACCATCTAACCGGGTTAAGTATGACAGATAGTTGTTCACTCGCGCTTACCTGCCTTAAGTTTTAGAATATTAATTTTTAATCTGACCTAAGCAGAACGAGTTTATATAATCATATATCTTTAAGTCTTGCAGTGATATGATTGATCCACCCTCCATCTTCTCGACTGAAATTTGAATGTTTTTTATTTTTATTTCAATAGCCTCGCGAATAATGTTTCATTGGAATCGGAGTGCTTTTGTAGGATTTAAGAAACACCTGTTGTGCTAATTTTTTTTTAGGATAAGGGTGACAAATGAGTACACAGCCCACCTGATGGTAAGTGGTTGCTGTCACCCATAGACATCCACATCTATCCTCAATAAAGAATCAAAATACAGATGCGTTGTCACCCGTGTAAACCCATTTTCCAGTAAAAAGGGTCTCTGGTTCTCTACACTCACCATACGAAACACGGCAGTGTTAAGCTGCTATTTTACGCTGGTATTCTGTGAGAGCGTGGTCCTTCCCCGGTCGAGCCGACCCATTCGTGCTACAACTATACTAATATAGCTGCACCTGCTGCATGGGCTCTACCAATAAGTAACGTTCGAACAGCAAGAGTGTCATAATAGTTATTGGTAGTTTAAGGCGAGAGAAATCCATTATTTGCACGCACGTTATGTTTGAGTGTTACAAGCCGATGTTTGGGATCCAGAATCCCTAATCGTGCATATCACGTTAACACTTGAAGATACTGTGAGTATTCTGCGTAAATCAAACCAAGATACAATTTTAAAAAAGCTAGTGGCTCCGCGTTACTATACCGTAGGTCTAAACAGGCCACATTCTTTTTAGACTTATAAGACGTGTAACGCACCACCGCTTCACGTGACTATAGTGGCTCCTAATACATAGCTATAAAGCTCTGGAAATATTGCGATTTTAATTTTGTTGCAATTCTCCTCTCTTAGAAAAAACGTTACCCCCACACTGGGATTTTCTCCTGTATCGTGGAGGCAGTTTACAAACACAAATTGCACAAGGACAAACATCCAGACCCGGAACAGTTATTTGTAGGCCGTACAAATACTTGTTCCGTGCGGGATTCGAACCCGCGTCCCCCAGCGCAGCAACTCAACAGCAATTGTACGTGGAAAAGTCATGCTGCAGCTATATTATGGTTGTAGCACGAATGGGTCGGCTCGACCCCTTACCCGGTCTCCACCGCGCTCTCACAGAATACCAGCGTAAAATAGCAGTTTAACACGTGAGTGACTTTAGAGAATCGAAGGCCCTTTTTATTGGAAGCGAGGCATTCCATCTTAGTCCTCAGGGGTGACAACGCATCCGATTTTTGATTTTTAATCAAGGACAGATGTACTCGTAGATGTCTATGGGCCACATCATCAGTTTACCGTTAGGTGGCCTGTGTGCTGGATTGTCACCGTTATTCTATAAAATCTGTTAAATTGGTTTATTTAATGTGTTAAATTCACGTGTAGAAAAGAAGTAATTTTTTAAATGTAATGCATTATTTATATCCGCTACTGGAGGGCACGTACATATATTTATTAGCTTGATACGCTGTATACAGTCTATTAAAAATACGTTCATGATTGTATTATTATATATAATAATTTTAGCGGCCTTAATTCCTTCGTCGGAGCGTCTAACTATGCGTATAGTCCAACTATGCCAAACAAAGAACTTTTTACTTTTTGCAGCTTAAAGGACTACCTGGTTACAGTTATATCTTCGAATGAAACGACTCATATAATATTGATCGAACTTCGCTTGAAAAGTTAGTTTGATCACATATTATATATTTTTGATTGATGTCTTGTTTTTTTTCTTCGAAATTGCGTTAATTAACGAAAGCCGCCATTATGGTTAAAAGCCGACTTCGAAAAAAGGAGGAGGTTAACAATTTGACTAGGATTTTCTTTTTTTTATGTATGTTACGCATTTTCTTAGTCAATTGTGAACAGATTTTAATTTTTTTTTTAAATAAAATGGATTATACTTCAGGGTTGATCCCATCAAAATTTTAAGAAAAACATAACCTACGAGTGCGCAAAAATAGAGAGATGTGATAATGAAACTATTTGGACGATATTGCGATTGTGTTATTCTTTATATAACTGATAAGGTTAAAAAACATAACTTTTAATTAAAAGTAAAAGTCAAATCAAACAACTAGTAAAATAGTAAAAATTAAACTATTTATTAAATGTTAATTGTATAACTACCTACGTATAAAGTGTCACCTTATTTATTACATGGTACCGATTAAATTAAACTCGTAGAGCGATATAATATGATTAATACTATAAATAATATGTCCAAAGACCTTTTTCTTCATTAGCACATCTAAAGGCCACTGCCAGGCACAGTCGTCTCATTTCTAAGAGGTCTCTTGAAGCAAAATTCTACCGCTTTGCGTCATCAACTGAACAGTGCTGGAAACATTATAATGTCTTAACTCTTTTATTGGAAACGAGGCATTCCATTTTTTGGGTAGTCTATTTTCAGTAGCTCAAGAAAGGAGCTAATCCCTAAAGGACGATAAGGCACCTGCAACTCCGGTGTTGCAAAAACCAGTGTTGAAATAACGGCTTAATGTTTCTGTTTTGCATTAAGTTCAACGTGACAAAAACGCAAAAATCTTTTTTACTGGTAACGGGTCATTGCATTTTTAGTCCTCAGGGGTGACAACGCATCTGCTTTTTTATTTTATTCGAGACTATAATATGTACGTGTTTATGACTACAATATTCGTTTTTCATTAACTAAACTGTGCTCTACCCTCTTCGTATAAAAACATCGAACTCACATTAGAGCATTTGTACTGTTGTACGCATTTGCTGTAGCGCCTAGGGATTAAGACATAGTTGGGGTCTATTTTTTTTTTTCATAAAAGAGGAAACAAATGAACACATGCGGCTCACCTGATGGTAAGTGATCACTGTCGCCCATGAACATATTATACAAAACTAGAGGAATCAACATTACGTTGCCTTTTTCATGGAGTAGTTTCAAGAAAATGCGTTGTCATTAAAGATAATTGAGTAGTCCTCATTGGCATAATGATATTTTTTTTTAAATAGAATTAGGGTAACAAACGAGGTTCTCTATACCATCAAACATAGTGGTTGGTACGGTAGGTACGGAAAGGAATTCCAAGGCTGAAAGATGGCTTGTTATAATTTCACCCTACCCGTTCCACCATCGGGCAATCAGACACTGGGTGAGTCTCCACCTCTTAGTTGACGACATTCCACGAATTCGAACTAAACGATTAGCTTCGTCGTTCTAAATAAGTATAATGGCGGCTGTACACGCTCGTCTCGTCGCCTCGCGTGCCTCTCGTCGCGTAGGGGCTCGACACGAGAATACACCATGTACTACACACACTCGTTGTATCACTTGAACTCCGGATGCCCACTGCGATGGACGTGTGACCTAATGAAACTGTTGCTGCGTTTTGCCTTCGTGCTATTAGTTATTACTTTTTTTTACACATTTACCATTAAAGAAAATTAATAAGAAATGACGAAGAAAAACAGAACCATATAAATACCTATATTTTTATTTATTTAACAATATTGAACCCTACAGTACATGTGTACAGACTCGCTATCGTTTTCTTCACGAGACTCACGAGACCCTTCGACTAGAACGCAAAGTACTGACACGCTTCCGAGAACAAACGAGGGCCGCGAGACGCGATGCGCCGCGACGAGGACACCATGTACACACTCGTACTCGTCTTGTGGTGTCTCGACGAGCGTGTACAGCCGCCATAAAATTTTTTCGTAATCTGTCTTTCCATCCGGTTACAATGTGGGTGTCTTCACAGCAAGAGTGAATAGACATTTGTTAAGCTAAGTCAATGCGCTTTAAACCTATCGTCAGCTGCATCACCAATTACCATCAGGCACTGGCTTATTACAGCTGAAAAGCCGTGCCACCTAGCAGTAAATGGAATCAATTTTATGAGTGATGTTTCATGAATAATTTTGTTATTTAGACTATAACAAAATGTTTGTCATACCATTATTTTTTTTATACAATAAGGGTGAAAAACGAGCACACAGTCCACCCGATGTTAAGTAGATGCTGTGGCCCATAGACATCTACATCTATCCTCGATTAAGAAACCAAATGCCATTTGCATTTCACGGAATACGTGAATGAAAATAACCCCTGGGAATAGGGTGATCGCCAGCATGCTGGTTCTATGAAAAATCATTTAAAAATTGTATAAACAAAATTGAAGTGAAATTATGTATAAAAAAAAAGTCCCGCTGGGTTTCTTGCTGGTTCTTCCCAGGACTGAGGTATTTTCCGAACCAGTGGTAAATAAAAAATGACTTTCAATAAGTTACTTACTTTACTTTACTTATCGTCACGCACAATCCCTGACGGGGTAGCCAGAGAGAACAGATCGCCAAGTGTCACGATCCTTACATACCTCTTTCGCTTCTTTCAGATTCATTATCTTCTTCATACATGCACGTCTAGGTATCCGAGTACTCTTGACCCTCCCCTCTTCGAGCAGTTTGCTCACATGGTCTTCGAAAGTTAGTCTCGGTCTACCTCGACACCTTTTAATATTAACTTTCGCGCTATATATTTTATTCACCATTCGGTCTTCACTCATTCTCTCAACGTGCCCAAACCATCGAAGCACGCCCTTATCAATTTTTGTGATAAGGTCATCTTTCAAACCTGCCATATTGCGAATCTCTTCGTTTCGCTTCCGGTCGGCCATGGTAACGCCGCACATTTTACGAAGAGATCGCATCTCCACTGCATTCAACTTGCTTTTATGCTTCTTCTGGCATACCCAGGTTTCGCTGCCATATAACAAAGTCGGTACCAACACTGCGTTATGTATTGCAAGGCGTGCACTCTTCACTACGCCTTGCCTTTTGACTAACGCAGTCAGGTCACCATTGACTTTGTTCCCGGCAGCGACACGCCTGTCCACATCTAAATCACATCTTCCATCCCGGCTAAAAGCACTCCCCAAGTATTTACTGTTACTTGCAATAAGTAGTATGTAATAATCAATATTGAATAAAAAAATATTCTATTCTATTCTATTGTATTCTACTCTTGAGTTGTCACTTTTGAAAAATAAGATAGAATGCATCGTTTGCAGTAAAATGGGTCTCCGGTTCTATACATTCACCATACGAAACAGCAGTTTTAAGCTGCTATTTCACTCTGGTATTCTGCGAAAGCGTAGTAATTTCTCTGTCGAGCCGATCCATTCATGCTACAACCATAATATAACTGCAGCGTGGCCTTACCACGCATAGTAGTTTTGTGAATATATTTCTTGTTCAGACTATAACAAAATTTTCGTCATAATTTTATTCTTTTGCGTTTATTATTAAATGAGGAGCGGACAAGTTCGCACATCTGCATGAAATGAGATTGAGGGTATATTGATGCAGCCGTTGCCAAATAGTTTACTCCGTCACCATATATCCATTAACAGTCGGTTAATGGAACATCAATAAAAATAATTTTATAACTGTTATGAAGAGCCGTGGTAGCTCAGTTGGTTAGTGCTCGCTGTAAATTTCACAGTACGCGAGCAATCCGGGTTCGATCCCCGCCGGCTCTAATGAAATTGTTAATTGAAATTTTAAGTGCTGATTTACCACGTGCTCGGTGGTGAAGGAAAACATCGTGAGGAAACCGGCATGTCTGAGAAATAAGAAAAAGAAATCGGAAACATGTGAAGTTCGCCAACACGCATTAGGGCAGCGCGGCGGACATTTCCTTGCCCTAAAACCCTCTCAGAAATGAGGGGAGGCCTGTGCCCAGTAGTGGGATGTATATAGGCTGTAACTTATGCGCAAGGTAAGTTCTACTATCGCCTAAAAATTAAGATCTAAATGATATAAAAAGCACATTGTTAGAAAGATAAATGATTGTTGAACTTATTAATAATTTTTTTAAATCGATTAATTGCTATGTTAAAATAAAAAAAAGTGTTTTAGTGGCTTATGGTGTGGATTTATCATGTCCCTGTGGCTTGTAAACACGATAACTTTTGAAAATATCAATTGTTTAACTCAATCTATTTTTTCATCATTACATTTTCATCTATCATGTGGGAAGCCACTGAATGTAAATGGCAGTGTAATTTTGTTTTGTTTAGCTATAATTAATTTGTTTCGGCTCCAAAATGGCGAAATTTTCGTTGATTTGGTAGCCTCGTATGTAAATTATTTCTGCAAATGGGGAGCTACAGCCACAGAGTAGTTTAGTTCGGCTTCAGTCGCCGTCGTGAGTGGACATTGTTTCGGTTGTTTGCAGCGGCTCAAAAAGATCGCTGTACAAATACACAATATTCGAATAACCAAATTTCTTAGATACTTGATTATAATAATAATAAGAGATTTTTTTTATTACAATATTTAAAAGCACAGAATAAATAACAGTAGTACGTACTAAAAGTAAGTAGTATAATTTTTTTGTCATGGGTGACATTTGCATGGTTTTCGAGGGTGTTGAAACCGATAGGGTTGTCGAAATGTAAATCCAAGATGGCGGCTGAAGTAGGTACCGATTTTTTCATCTTCGTTGTCATTTTCATGGTTTTCGAGAGTGTTGAAGCCGATAGTGCTGTCGAAATGTAAATCCAAGATGGCGGCTGAAGTAGGTACCAATTTTTTCATCATGGGTGTTATTTTCATGGTTTTCGAGAGTGTTGAAGCCGATAGTGCTGTCAAAATGTAAATCCAAGATGGCGACTGCAAAATACATCAATTTTTTCATCTTGGGTGTCATTTTCATGGTTTTCGAGGGTTTTCAAGCCGATAGTGCTGTCGAAATGTAAATCCAAGATGGCGGCTGCAATAGGTATCAATTTTTTCATCATGGGTGTCATTTTCATGGTTTTCGAGAGAGTTGAAGCCGATAGGGTTGTCGAAATGTAAATCCAAGATGGCGGCTGCAATGGGTATCAATTCTTTCATCATGGGTGTCATTTTCATGGGTTTAGAGGGTGTTAAAGCCGATAGTGCTGTCGAAATGTAAATCCAAGATGGCGGCTGAAGTAGGTACCAATTTTTTCATCATGGGTGTCGTTTTCATGGTTTTCGAGGGTGTTGAAGCCGATAGTGCTATCGAAATGTAAATCCAAGATGGCGGCTGCTATAGATATAAATTTTTTCATCATTGGTGTCATTTTCATGGTTTTCGGGGGTGCTGATGCCGATAGTGCTGTCGAATTGTAAATCCATGGTGGCGGCTGCAATAGATATCAATTTTTTCATCTTGGATGTCATTTTCATGGTTTTCGAGGGTGTTGAATCCGATAGTGCTGTCGAAATGTAAATCCAAGATGGCGGCTGAAGTAGGTACCAAGTTTTTCATCTTGGGTGTCATTTTCATGGTTTTCGTGTGTTGAAGCCGATAGTGCTGTCGAAATGTAAATCCAAGATGGTGGCTGCAATAGGTATCAATTTTTTCATCATGGCTGTCATTTTCATGGTTTTCGAGGGTGTTGAAGCCGATAGTGCTGTCGAAATGTATTTAAACTACTTTAAAAATTCCGTATAATCATGATATACGTAATTTTTTAATGCGCTTAAGGTATGGCCAATTGGATTTACCAATATATTTGATCTATTTAAACTACTTTAAAAATTCCGTATAATCATGATATACGTAATTTTTTTAATGCGCTTAAGGTATGGCCAATTGGATTTACCAATATATTTGATCTATTTAAACTACTTTAAAAATTCCGTATAATCATGATATACGTAATTTTTTTAATGCGCTTAAGGTATGGCCAATTGGATTTACCAATATATTTGATCTATTTAAACTACTTTAAAAATTCCGTATAATCATGATATACGTAATTTTTTTAATGCGCTTAAGGTATGGCCAATTGGATTTACCAATATATTTGATCTATTTAAACTACTTTAAAAATTCCGTATAATCATGATATACGTAATTTTTTTAATGCGCTTAAGGTATGGCCAATTGGATTTACCAATATATTTGATCTATTTAAACTACTTTAAAAATTCCGTATAATCATGATATACGTAATTTTTTTAATGCGCTTAAGGTATGGCCAATTGGATTTACCAATATATTTGATCTATTTAAACTACTTTAAAAATTCCGTATAATCATGATATACGTAATTTTTTTAATGCGCTTAAGGTATGGCCAATTGGATTTACCAATATATTTGATCTATTTAAACTACTTTAAA
The DNA here is from genome assembly GCA_033319125.1 of Parnassius glacialis. NCBI lineage: Eukaryota > Metazoa > Arthropoda > Insecta > Lepidoptera > Papilionidae > Parnassius > Parnassius glacialis. The sequence continues at coordinate 32,300,730 of JAVANC010000002.1, forward strand.
AATTCCGTATAATCATGATATACGTAATTTTTTTAATGCGCTTAAGGTATGGCCAATTGGATTTACCAATATATTTGATCTATTTAAACTACTTTAAAAATTCCGTATAATCATGTTATACGTAATTTTTTTAATGCGCATAAGGTATGCCCAATTGGATTTACCAATATATTTGATCTATTTAAACTACTTTAAAAATTCCGTATAATCATGTTATACGTAATTTTTTTAATGCGCTTAAGGTATGGCCAATTGGATTTACCAATATATTTGATCTATTTAAACTACTTTAAAAATTCCGTATAATCATGATATACGTAATTTTTTTAATGCGCTTAAGGTATGGCCAATTGGATTTACCAATATATTTGATCTATTTAAACTACTTTAAAAATTCCGTATAATCATGATATACGTAATTTTTTTAATGCGCTTAAGGTATGGCCAATTGGATTTACCAATATATTTGATCTATTTAAACTACTTTAAAAATTCCGTATAATCATGTTATACGTAATTTTTTTAATGCGCATAAGGTATGGCCAATTGGATTTACCAATATATTTGATCTATTTATACTACTTTAAAAATTCCGTATAATCATGATATACGTAATTTTTTTAATGCGCTTAAGGTATGGCCAATTGGATTTACCAATATATTTGATCTATTTAAACTACTTTAAAAATTCCGTATAATCATGTTATACGTAATTTTTTTAATGCGCTTAAGGTATGGCCAATTGGATTTACCAATATATTTGATCTATTTAAACTACTTTAAAAATTCCGTATAATCATGTTATACGTAATTTTTTTAATGCGCATAAGGTATGGCCAATTGGATTTACCAATATATTTGATCTATTTAAACTACTTTAAAAATTCCGTATAATCATGATATACGTAATTTTTTTAATGCGCTTAAGGTATGGCCAATTGGATTTACCAATATATTTGATCTATTTAAACTACTTTAAAAATTCCGTATAATCATGTTATACGTAATTTTTTTAATGCGCATAAGGTATGCCCAATTGGATTTACCAATATATTTTAACTTTATTATGACGTGAAAGGAAACAGCAATTATACACCCACTTCGGTTAAATTTCAAGATTTTTAACACTCGTGTACGTATTTACATAATATGAGTTTGCGGGTGTATTACGTATTTCATCATCATAATTATCATTAATCATTACTGCCGATCAAAACAATACTAATGAACTCATGTTTACGCCATAGATTACCTTAGGGTTATATTTGCCATAGTTGCGGTAGCGGGTTGGGTTATTTCTTCACACAATAATAAGAGACAAAGAAAGAGATAATTAATACTTAATTTAAGTCTGTGAACGAAAATCAACGATTAAACTAAGGCCGTAAATTATTACGTTGTAGGTACTCCTTCCCGCATCATTTACTCCCGTTAATGTGCCCAGATGTGGAACGTTAATGGGGTGTTTCTTTATAAGTCTATGGTCTTTCGGTTAAAGTTATATAACGCAGATCTTTAAACTGCTGGAGCTATTTGTTAAAATAGTAATAAGAGTTTTTGGCGGGAACTTGACCGGCGTAGGTTTGCTGCTCCTGTATTATTGTTTAAATAATGGTTTGAAGTGGACATTGATATGTAAAAGTGGTGCGATTTTGTGTATTAAGTGTCTGCGCATGTGAACTATTACTGGAAACTGTGAAACAAGTGCACTGATGGTGATGTGAATCTCAAGATAAGGTGTCTGTCTGCTTAGGCGCCTTGAGATACCTTCGCCAACCGTCAGCTGTCTGCTGGCTCAAGTTGCCGTCAAAATCTCCCAAGGGCTGCACAATGTGACGCATCAACATATTGTGAAGCAGTATACTATGAAAGATAATTAATATATTGTAACTTCAGGCTCAGAAGGTCTAGATCCCAGAGCCGTAAAGCCAGTTATTAAAAAGAAGAAAATAGTAATATTACAAAATGTGATTAATTGATAGTTTTGAGTTTAAACTATAGTTTGAGAAGAGTCTTTCTAACTAAAGAAATCATTAAACGCGCCGCCACGTTTCACAGTACGTAGTTAATCAGTAGACTTTTCTTGCTTCGTTACACAGGAGATAACATAATACATATAGTTACTAAAAAAAAACGCAGTCCCAATTTGTATCGTCGTGGTCATCATTACAGTTCATCACAAGTCCACCACTGTACGTAGTATCACCCACGTGTTTAATCAGGTCGACTTCGTCTAGTGGGGAGGTCTCCCAACGCCGAAAAAAGTGAGACCACCCGAAAATCTTTCTTCCTCATCCGTTGTCTATTACCGCTTCAGCTGACCGATCCGAACATAGTACAAGTTATTATTGACCCTCCTTCCCATATCTGTACCTCTGTCACAAGTTTTAAAATTGTGTTTATGTTTTATTAGCATGCAAGTAACCCTCTGAGATAATTAGGAACCAGTTATTTCAATATTACAGACAGTCTGTAATATAATAGAATTAACGCACTTTACTTAAACTAGAATTTATCAAAAATGCACAGATTATAAATGTTTTATTATACATACACATTAAATAAAGTATAATGACGACGTCTGGAATTTTGAAGAAAACGACGCCTGAAAATCACATCATGTCGTTACAAAAGCGACACTCCATTATCTCCGGGAAAAGTGATTTTTGTAAGTTTATTTTTATTTATATATTTTATCGTCGGTTTTTTACAGCTTTTAATTGACAATATTGTCCTAAAAAAGTTTTTGTACTTTTCATTTTACACCTTTAGCGTTTATATACGAATTATCACACAACATTAGATATGATATGGTAATTTGCATTTAAAACGCTAATAAATCCTTAGGTAAAAGTTATTAATAGGATAATACAACATAAACAAATTAAAAAGTACAGTAACTTGAATAAAATAGTTCAATCGTTTCACTTTTATATTCCGTCAGGATATTTTTTTAATAGAACTAGTTACTTTGCAGAAATCTATTATATTAAAGTTGGAAACATTTACTTTGCCAATATCCGCTCAATAAAGTAAAATGATGTGTCTTATCTAGTTAGAAAAGCACCTGCTGCCGTCCTTCAATTGTGTGCACTAACCCTGTCACTACTAATTCCAGCACCACTACTCTCACCCCCACTACACTAGGAAAGACACACCACCGACGATAATACGACACGTGTTTCGACTCTACACGAGGCATCCTCAGATGAAGTAGAACTCTGCGGTAGAGGCCTCGTGTAGAGGCGAAACACGTGTCGTATTCTCGTCGGTGGTGTGTCTGCCACATCATTTTATCACATCATTTTATTTTATTGAGTGGATATTGGCAATGTAAATTTTTCCAACTTTAATATTTTTTTTTTTGATAGATAACTTTTATTTGAAGAGTGAAAAATCAGCCCTAAAGAAAGCTATCTTTTAATCGACATTTATTCGGTAACTTATGTCCATTGGTTGGAAAGGTGCCTTGATGTCAAGGTATTATTTTACATTTTCGAATTCAACTTATCTGTGTTTTTAGCCAGTGGAATTTTAAATATTAGCAGAGTGGCCGTGGCTCCATTGATCCGCCGTACAGCGTAGGGAAACAGTTGAGTTACGACGCGTATTTCCTATTAGTTAACATGACGTCACGAGCTTCAGGAATTCAATTCTATAAATTATTAGAGTTCCCGCGCCAAAATGGCGCCTATGTAGGGTTATTCAGCTTTGTATAGAATATACTATGACTGTTGCATAAGGGTGTATTTTAGCAATTTATTTATTAGAAGAATCGATTGAGGTAGTACAATATACCAGGGCCACGTTATATACGTGGTAGAGCCACGCTTCAGTTACGTATATTATGGTAGTAGCGCGTGTAGGTCGGCTCGACCGGAGAAAGACCATATCCTCACACTAAAATGGCATAAAAATGCTGCTGTTTTGCATGGTGAGTGTAGAGAACTGGAGAGACATTTCACTGGAAATGAGGCATTTCATCTTAGATCTCAGGGGTGACAACGCATTTGCATTGTCACCCCTGAGATTAGGGTTATTATAATATCAAAGAATACATAAATGAAAATAACCCCTGGAAATGAGGTGACGATAGATATAACCATATCCATGCTGGTTCTATTAAAATTTATTTAGAAATTGTATAAACAAAATTATTATAAAGTGAAATATGTTTAAAAGAAAAGTCCCGCTGGGTTTCTTGTTTGTTCTTCCCGGGACAAAGGTATTTTCCGAACCAGTGGTAAATAAAAAAGTTACTTTCAATAAGTATTATGTAATAATCTATATGGAATTATAAAAAAATATTCCATTCTATTGCATTCTAAGCTAAGAGAGGACTAGCAAATCCTCCCTATAACTAATATATAATTTACGGCTCCGTAGCGCTGTGGCTCAGCAATGAGTTGTTGCGCTGGGGCCGCGGGTTCGAATCCCGCACGGAACAAGTATTTGTATAGCCTACAAATAATTGTTTCGGGTATGGATGTTTGTCCTCGTGCAATTTATGTTTGTAAATTTCCTCCATGATACAGGAGAAAATTCTAGTGTGGAGGTAACGTTTTTAAAATAAATAAAGAGATACGACACTCTCGTAATGATGAAGAAAACGAAGAAATATTTAGTAACAGAAATTGGTTTTCAGGGTTAAATATTTCTTAATTGAATTAAGTATACGATTGTTTGCATAAAGATTGTAGTGAGGTAGCTATACGTAAGGAAACCCATCAAATTATTCGTCAAAGGGTCAATTAAATCAACACGACCGTTTAGACGATGTTATGGCTTCCTACAGCTGGCAGAAAACCATCGAAATCACGGGTTAATAACGTTTAAGTTTCAAAATTGAACGATTTAAAAATAGAACAATATTTCTCCGTTGTTTCTTTTTTTTATATAGGATAGGGTGACAAACGAGCACACAGTCCACCTGGTAGTAAGTGGTTGCTGTGGCCCATAGACGAATGAAAATGTAGATGCGTTGTCACCCGTGACGACTAAGATGGAATGCCTCGTTTCCAGTAAAAAGGGTCTCCGGTTCCCTACACTCACCATACGAAACACTGCAGCGTTAAGCTGCTATTTAACGCTGGTATTCTGTGATAGCGTGGCCCTTCACCGGTCGAGTCGACCCATTCGTGCTACAACCACAATATAGCTGCAGCATTGCTCTACCACGTACAAATCTACGTACGTACGCACAGTCTTTCGCCGAATAGCAGTGCTTGCACTGTAGTATTCCAGCCTGAAGGGTGTAAAGAGTCAGTATAATTTCAGGCTTCGAGGTACTCCATCTTAGTCATAAGAGGTAACAATAAATCACTAGCTATATAAAAAGTATTTACGTGGTAGAGCCATGCTGCAGGTATGTTACTAGTATAGTTGTAGCACGAATGGGTCGGCTCGACCGGGGGAGGACCACCCTCTCACAGAACTTTTGATTTGTCGTAGACGATAGATGTAGAATGGGTCACAGCAACCACTTACCATCATGGGGAATGTCTGCTCGTTAAAAAAACAGCTTTCAATTTACTTGTCGGTGTCCATGGAATGTAGCAGCCATTTACTATCGAGGGGTCTGTAATTTCGTGTGTCTCTTCAATTTAATTAAAAAAAAAAACATGCGTTAGTGTCTTGGAACACTCGGTTGGAACGAAATTCCTTTCGTAGTATATTATTATTGATAAATGTATTAAGTATATTATTGAATATCAAATACAAATAAATGAATTAACGCTTCATTTTAATAGACGCTAGATCTATTAAAATGAAGCGTTATTTAAAATAAAAAATATATTGGTAAATCCAATTGGGCATACCTTAAGCGCATTAAAAAAATTACGTATAACATGATTATACGGAATTTTTAAAGTAGTTTAAATACATTTCGACAGCACTATCGGCTTCAACGTCCTCGAAAACCATGAAAATGACACCCGTGATGAAAAAATTGATACCTATTGCAGCCGCCATCTTGGATTTACATTTCGACAATCCTATCGGCTTCAACTCTCTCGAAAACCATGAAAATGACACCCATGATGAAAAAATTGATACCTACTGCAGCCGCCATCTTGGATTTACATTTCGACAGCACTATGGGCTTCAACACTCTCGAAAACCATGAAAATGACACCCAAGATGAAAAAATTGGTACCTACTTCAGCTGCCATCTTGGATTTACATTTCGACAGCACTATCGGCTTCAACACCCTCGAAACTCATGAAAATGACACCCATGATGAAAAAATTAATACCCATTGCAGCCGCCACCTTGGATATACATTTCGACAACCCTATCGGCTTCAATTCTCTCGAAAACCATGAAAATGACACCCATGATGAAAAAATTGATACCTTTTGCAGCCGCCATCTTGTATTTACATTTAGACAGCACAATCGGCTTCAACTCTATCGAAAACCATGAAAATTACACCCAAGATGAAAAAATTTATGTCTATTGCAGCCGCCATCTTGGATTTACATTTCAACAGCACTATCGGCTTCAACACTCTTGAAAACCATGAAAATGACACCCAAGATGAAAAAATTGATATATTTTGCAGCCGCCATCTTGGATTTACATTTCGACAACACTATCGGCTTCAACACCCTCGAAAACCATGAAAATGACACCCATGATGAAAAAATTGGTACCTAATTCAGCCGCCATCTTATATTTACATTTCGACAGCACTATCAGCTTCAACACCCTCGAAAACCATCAAAATGACACCCATGATGAAAAAATTGATACCTGTTGCAGCCGCCATCTTGGATTTACATTTCAACAGCACTATCGGCTTCAACACTCTTGAAAACCATGAAAATGACACCCAAGATGAAAAAATTGATATATTTTGCAGCCGCCATCTTGGATTTACATTTCGACAACACTATCGGCTTCAACACCCTCGAAAACCATGAAAATGACACCCATGATGAAAAAATTGGTACCTAATTCAGCCGCCATCTTATATTTACATTTCGACAGCACTATCAGCTTCAACACCCTCGAAAACCATGAAAATGACACTCATGATGAAAAAATTTATACCTATTGCAGTCACCACCTTGGATTTACATTTCGACAGCACTATCGGCTTCAGCACCCTCGAAACCATAAAAATGACACCCATGATGAAAAAATTGATACCTATTGCGGCCGCCATCTTGGATTTACATTTCGACAACCCTATCGGTTTCAACACCCTCGAAAACCATGAAAATGTCACCCATGACAAAAAAAATTATACTACTTGCTTTTAGTACGTACTACTATTATTTATTCTGTGCTTTTAAATATTGTAATAAAAAAATGTCTTATTATTATTATAATTAAGTATTTAAGAAATTTGGTTATTCGAATATTGTGTATTTGTACAGCGATCTTTTTGAGCCGCTGCATGATAGCCAGTGCCAGTGGCATAACAGTCCATACTATAATTTTTCTTAGAGGTATTATTATGTCATGACAGTTTGTCCATGTTGCAGTAGATGTCGCTTTTTTAAATTTAGCCATGCTAGGCCAATTTAGAATCAAACAAATTAATGAATAGTTTAAAATACAATCGAACCTTGCTAACTTACTATTTTGTTACAAAATAAATTTGTAATTAAATTTTCAGTATAATTTATTTATTTTACATTATTCCCTATATTAAATGTACTCTGTGAGCCAAACTAAACTACTCATTACTACTCTGTGGCTGTAGCTTCCCATTTACAGAATTATTAATTTGTATACGAGGCTAACAAATCAACGAAAATTTCGCCATTTTGGAGCCGAAAAAAATTAATTATAGCTAAACAAAACAAAACTACACTGCCATTTACATTCAGTGGCTTCCCACATGATCGATGAAGAGATTAAAATATAGATTGAGTTAAACAATTGATATTTTCAAAAGTTATTGTGTTTACAAGCCACAGGGACATGATAAATCCACACCATAAGCCACTAAAACCCTTTTTTTTATTTAAAAATAGCAATTAATCGATTTAAAAAAATTATTAATAAGTTCAACAATCATTTATCTTTCTAACAATGTGCTTTTTATATCATTTATATGTATAATATGATTGCTAGATACGATTTTATTCGATAAAATGTTGGAATCTTAATTTTTAGGCGATAGTAGAACACACCTTGCGCTTTCGCTTAAGGTATGCAATAATATTTCTTTCATGGCAAGCTAAGAAAAAGTGCGAGGGAGATGGATATTATTCCATCTCGCTTCCTTATAGCCGCCAAGGCCGTCTACGCTACGTCAGAAGGGGTCGTGACAGAAAAATCTTACACTTTTATCGCCTAGCCCCCATCTGTCAAATTCGTACCGTCCGATAAGGAACTTCGTTCCAAAAAACTTTATTAACCAAGCTCTAGGATATTTGTTATTATACAATGTGAACTATATAATATAATTGCAACTTATGCATAAGCATTTATTAGTTTAGAAAATTCTATATTTCATCGTAAATATGCGTCAGGCTTACGCAATAATGAAAAGCTCTTTCATTACTTGAACGAGTAATATTTGCATGCGATGCGAAATAAAAAGAGAGGACGTTTATTAAATGGATATTGATTAAACGTTGTAATAAAAATATGGAGTTTTTAGTTGAGATTTGTGTGTCTTAGTGGTTAGCGTTAGAAGAATCGATTGAGGTAGTACAATATACCAGGGCCACGTTATATACGTGGTAGAGCCACGCTTCAGTTACGTATATTATGGTAGTAGCGCGTGTAGGTCGGCTCGACCGGAGAAAGACCATATCCTCACACTAAAATGGCATAAAAATGCTGCTGTTTTGCATGGTGAGTGTAGAGAACTGGAGAGACATTTCACTGGAAATGAGGCATTTCATCTTAGATCTCAGGGGTGACAACGCATTTGCATTGTCACCCCTGAGATTAGGGTTATTATAATATCAAAGAATACATAAATGAAAATAACCCCTGGAAATGAGGTGACGATAGATATAACCATATCCATGCTGGTTCTATTAAAATTTATTTAGAAATTGTATAAACAAAATTATTATAAAGTGAAATATGTTTAAAAGAAAAGTCCCGCTGGGTTTCTTGTTTGTTCTTCCCGGGACAAAGGTATTTTCCGAACCAGTGGTAAATAAAAAAGTTACTTTCAATAAGTATTATGTAATAATCTATATGGAATTATAAAAAAATATTCCATTCTATTGCATTCTAAGCTAAGAGAGGACTAGCAAATCCTCCCTATAACTAATGTATAATTTACGGCTCCGTAGCGCAGTGGCTCAGCAATGAGTTGTTGCGCTGGGGCCGCGGGTTCGAATCCCGCACGGAACAAATATTTGTATAGCCTACAAATAATTGTTTCGGGTATGGATGTTTGTCCTCGTGCAATTTATGTTTGTAAATTTCCTCCATGATACAGGAGAAAATTCTAGTGTGGAGGTAACATTTTTAAAATAAATAAAGAGATACGACACTCTCGTAATGATGAAGAAAACGAAGAAATATTTAGTAACAGAAATTGTTTTTCAGGGTTAAATATTTCTTAATTGAATTAAGTATACGATTGTTTGCATAAAGATTGTAGTGAGGTAGCTATACGTAAGGAAACCCATCAAATTATTCGTTAAAGGGTCAATTAAATCAACACGACCGTTTAGACGATGTTATGGCTTCCTACAGCTGGCAGAAAACCATCGAAATCACGGGTTAATAACGTTTAAGTTTCAAAATTGAACGATTTAAAAATAGTACAATATTTCTTTTTTTATATAGGATAGGGTGACAAACGAGCACACAGTCCACCTGGTGGTAAGTGGTTGCTGTGGCCCATAGACGAATGAAAATGTAGATGCGTTGTCACCCGTGACGACTAAGATGGAATGCCTCGTTTCCAGTAAAAAGGGTCTCCGGTTCCCTACACTCACCATACGAAACACTGCAGCGTTAAGCTGCTATTTAACGCTGGTATTCTGTGATAGCGTGGCCCTTCACCGGTCGAGTCGACCCATTCGTGCTACAACCATAATATAGCTGCAGCTGCAGCATTGCTCTACCACGTACAAATCTACGTACGTACAGTCTTTCGCCAAATAGCAGTGCTTGCACTGTAGTATTCCAGCCTGAAGGGTGTAAAGAGCCAGTATAATTTCAGGCTGCGAGGTACTCCATCTTAGTCATAAGAGGTAACAACAAATCACCAGCTATATAAAAAGTATTTACGTGGTAGAGCCATGCTGCAGCTATATTAGTAGTATAGTTGTAGCACGAATGGGTCGGCTCGATCGGGGAAAGCCCACGCTCTCACAGAACTTTTGATTTGTCGTAGACGATAGATGTAGATGTCTATGGGTCACAGCAACCACTTACCATCAGGTGGACTGTGTGCTCGTTAAAAAAACAGCTTTCAATTTACTTGCCGGTCCGCTCCATGGAATGTAGCAGCCATTTACCATCGAGGGGGCTGTAATTTCGTGTGTCTCTTCAATTTAATTAAAAAAAAAACATGCGTGAGTGTCTTGGAACACTCGGTTGGAACGAAACTCCTTTCGTAGTATATTATTATTGATAAATGGATTAAGTATATTATTGAATATCAAATACAAATAAATGAATTACTAGCGTCTATTAAAATGAAGCGTTATTTAAAATAAAATAATAGTTCTTTCATGGCAAGCTAAGAAAAAGTGCGAGGGAGATGGATATTATTCCATCTCACTTCCTTATAGCCGCCAAGGCCGTCTACGCTGCGTCAGAAGGGGTCGTAACGGAAAATTCTTACACTTTTCTCGCTAGCCCCCATCCGCCAAATTCGTACCTTCCGATAAGGAACTTCGTTCCAAAAAACTTTATTAACCAAGCTCTAGGATATTGTTTTTTATACAATGTGAACTATATAATATAATTGCAACTTATGCATAGGCATTTATTAGTTTAGATAAAAAATTCTATATTTCATCGTAAATATGCGTCAGGCTTACGCAATAATGAAAAGCTCTTTCATTACTTGAACGAGTAATATTTGCATGCGATGCGAAATAAAAAGAGAGGACGTTTATTAAATGGATATTGATTAAACGTTGTAATAAAAATATAGAGTTTTTAGTTGAGGACTGTGTGTCTTAGTGGTTAGCGAATTATACACTTAATAGAATAGGGCGTTACTTTGCGTAAATCCATTATGTTAAACATGTTAAAAATTTATTCCTCCTACCCTCAATTGCGTAATCGCTAGGTGAGAGTGATGTTCTTCAAGCTAGGTAAGATAAATAAACTAATTAATATTAAAAAAATATATACATACTGTTAATGATTTCTTATATTTACGCGAATACAAATAAATGGAATACAATATAAAATTTTTTATTCGATATATAGATTGCAAGAGTAGGTACTTATTTCCACGGATTCCGAAAAATACCTATGTTCTGGGAAGAACCAGAAAGAAAACCAGCGGGACATTTTAAAAATAAATAATTTACATTGTAATATTTTATACAATTAGTATGAAAACATTTACAAATAGCATAGCGATTACGTCATTCGTAGGGGTTATTATCAATCGTGTTTTCATAGAAGATGCCTAAGGCTTGCATGTTTTCTGGGACTTTGTTATAAAAGCGTATATATATTCGAAAAACGACATTATCGAGCGGGTCTCACAGATCACAGAGTACTGAAACTCGAAATGATCCATTTGAACGATCGAACCGAATGACCCGGTTCGTAGGGGAAATCAATACTTGAATGATCGTGTCATTAGAAATGAATGAATGACACATGTCTAGTTAGCAGAAAGCTTCACTTCGCCGGTCTGAGCATTTTACGCCTGGCTTTAACGAAATGACTATACCGCCGCCTATCGAAGTCAGTAAGGTCATTTTAACGTATCTCATAGTCGCCTCCTAAGACACTCATGCGATGAAAGGGGTTGATGAATTCCAACGTCAACATAGCGCAAGTACTTGCCGGTATCTATTGTAAATAACTATATTGCTGTAACATATAATTTACAATATAAATTATTATTGTCAATTACAAAAAGAATACTCCCAACGGGTATCCAATTGGTTTTTTTAATAGGATATGGTGACAAACGAGCACACAGTCCATCTGATGGTAAGCGGTAGCTGTGACCCACAGACATCTACATCTATCCTCGTTTGTGAATCAAAATGCAGATGCGTTGTCAGCCGTGAGGACTAAGTTGGAATGCCTCTATTCCAGTAAAAAGGGTCTCCGGTTCTCTACACTCACCATACGAAATACAGCAGTGCTAAGCTGCTATTTTACACTGGTATTCTGTTAGAGCGTGGTCCTTCCCCGGTCGAGCCGACCCATTCGTGCTATAACTATACTGCTAATATAGCTGCAGCATGTATGGTTCCACTTAGGCCGGAGGTATTATTCGAACTTGTGATAAAATAGAAAAGTTGTTACAATAAATGTTATTCAATAATTTATATTCTTTTGATACATATAAATAAAATGTATGTCTGTAATATCGAAATAACAGCCTTATATTGTACTGAGGGGATTATTTGCATACAATTATGACATGAATAAATTTTTGCTTGTCTAACCGGGCTAATGTTCGGAAGGGCTGAACCGATTGTAATGACATTTTACGAACAAATAGTGAACAATGTCAGGTGTGATCTAGGTTATATTCTATTCTAAAATCTTTCTTAATTTTATCAATGTTACGTTTTTTTTTTAGATAATATAAATCAATTGTCTTTGATTATCCTAAATATAAAAACGCAACGTTAGGTTATTCATAGATCTTACCTAGGCGAAGTCATGGTGGGCTGGGTAGCTACTCTACAATATTCTTTTCTTGGTCGTATTCGTTTAGGAGGCTTTCGCTCCTATTTATCACCTAAAAGTTTTACCTTAGTTTTAGTAGACCACAAATCGGAATTTTTTGTTTCCATTGACAGGGTCATCATCAGATGAGGAGGAGGGTGTTCAACCCCACGAGAAAGCGATAGCAAGCGGGCAAGCCAATCCGCCCTATTGCGTGCGGAACGTGGAACAGCATGCGTTTGGACGGAGAGAGATAGAGATAGCAGAGCAGGAGATGCCGGGTATCATGGCGCTGCGGGCGCGAGCCAAAGATGACAAACCGCTGAAGGACGCCAAGGTATTAAAATTAGTTTTGTTTTTAGTTCAGTTTTCCCCCAATTGCCACGAATGGAATAATATCAAACGTCTTGTACCTTTGTTGCTATTCTTAGTTATAGTTTACGTCTGTGGCATATATATGTTTATAGCGCCACCTGTGGATACTGTATGAAGCAGGTCACATTTTCCAAACACGATTTTTGTCGGTTTGTCACTAACCAGTATTTGAGTTACCTATTTATGGAATACGCGGTACAGCCACGCTGCAGTTTTATTATGATTGTATCATGAATGGGACCGGTGTAGGACCACGCTTTCACAGAATAGCAGCTTAATGCTGCTGTGTTTCGTATGGTGAGTGTAGAGAACCGGTAACCCTTTTTACAGGAAATGAGGCATTTCATTTTAGTCCTCAGCGGTGATTTCGTATCTGCACTCTTAACATTAGTCATTCTTTTGTTTAATTTACCACTGGTTCGAAAAAAAACCCCTGTCCTGGGAAGAACTAGCATGAAATCAAGCGGGCTTTTCTTTTAAAAAAAAATAACAGCGTGCAGCATAGAGTATCTGTTACGGCCTGCAACTACCTGTCCCAGGAGTAGGGTCCTCCGCGGCCCATAGACGAAGAACCTACCAGCAGGTGCAGGTCGGGCGTCCTAACGCCAAGGGTGAAAAGTTTCTAATTACAATAAACAATCTGGGGGGAGCGTTCTATTCTAATAAACGGAGCTTACTTACATCTATCCAAGGTGACTGGTCCCTCAGGATTCGGTCAGGTCGCATGTGGTTGTATAGTGCTAGGAAAGTAAGGGTCAGTGATGTGTATCTGGGTGTGGCTGGTAGTGTTATTCACTTTATTAGACCGTTACCCTCTGCAGCAGTTCGGACCTCAGCACCTCTCCACCTCACGTCACTTTCTTCGTTAGTCACGATGACGGTCCAGTAACTCTGTCGTACGATTAACTACCTTACAGAAGCCACTAACTCTCGTTTGTTATAACGCCTAACTCGCGAAACGAACACAGAACGTACGGATCAAAGGTCACTACCGTTTCGCGTGCCCACAGTTATTTCTAGAATATCAAATACCGCACTAGCTATTATTGTCGAATGCACTTATACAGATTCTGAGATAGATACAATACGTCCCGGGTGAAGCTAACAAGAAGGAATGCGCGTTACGTATCCTAAACCGTATATTTCCTAGATGCGCGTGTCGTATTCCGCTTCCGACTTACCGATAAAAAAACAGCGTGCCGCCGATCGCAGCTGAATTTGGACTCTCTTGTCCTTGTGTGTCCTCGACACGACGGGACGTCAAAACCGGTATCTTAGAGGCGCGCGCGCCCTCTGACGTCAATTATTGACATTAGCGCTTGGCGCGAACAAACCCCCGTCCCGGACGTAAGGATTTAGGTCCGCGAGCAAACCGGTCAGCGGGACAGGGTCGCGACGGCAAGTTGCAAGACCGAATCCACAACCAAACTAGGCCACCTTAGGCACACCATCAGATCTTGCAACCCTAACCAACGCCGCAAAATTACAGCCCCAACGTGGGCTAGCCGGAGGGTTGAACTGGATGCCCTTCCTGGACATCGCAGCACATAAATAAGTCCTATTCCTAGACAGAAGTCCGACGACCTCCTTCAAACACCTATCTGCGCTCCTATGATTAGTTCCGCAATCCGACCGGATCAGGTCTACAAACAGCGACGCGACACGAAGCGGCCCAGAGGGACCTCCTAAGCTTCAGTGCAGAGAACACCCCCAAATTCCCCATGAACATCGTCTGTGGAGAGCCGAACGAAACGCACAGATAGTCCCTAGTATGAATTTTCAAACAAGTAGGCATAACCAAGCCATCCACCTATAATCATTTACCAAATGGTGCGACAGCTGATTTCCATCTGATAATCTACAAACCAGATAGCCCTTTAGGCAGGTAGTCCTATGCTCATATTTCAACTAATTTTTCAAAAGCATCAATGTTCAATTACAGAATTAATTAAAACAAAGCAATCACCGACGCACATAGGTCAACTTGACAAAGTAAACAAAACAATAAACGTAAGAGACAGCCCTATTTCTTATTTCAAATAACTATCTGAGACAGTGCCAACAGAATGTAAACCAAAAGAGAATTGACTCTCATTCCCTTCGGCACAAATAGGGTTATCTAATTTCCAACTTCCTTATCACAAGGCAAAATGATTAAACACTATCACAAAAACATTTATACAATTTTCCAAATCGCGTCATTCAATCTCAAATGAATTCAAACTTTCCTTTCAGCAAACAGACCCAACAATCAAATACAATTACAAAGCATACGCACAAGCATTCCAAAGGGCACGTAATTCACTTTCAATTTTCCGTGCAACAACAAACACAGTGATCAAGTATATTTACAAAACATATGCAGCAGCATTTAAAGGAGTATCTTAAATTAAATTCTTTTAATCACAACCGCTAGAAATATGAAAATTTCGCGGAAAACGCAAAAGCATTTTTAATTTTAATTTAAAGCGTCGTTAATTAAGTACTCGACCAAACCCAAATCTAATACCCCTTGACCGCGTGATTCAACGCTCCAGGGGAGCCCTAATCTTCCCACCACCAAGTGGAGGCCACACGGCGTGAACCCGAGACTAATAGAGCGCAAACCGCCAACAGTCGCCACTCGGGTTGTACGCCCTCACTGAGGCCGTCGGCAACAGAACAGCTTGACAAGTGGACTGTTGACGGCTTAAGGCTCAGTGGAGGCTGCCGTGGTGGGAGCTAAGGCGGCAGCTGGCTAGGGCCGCCTCCATCAAATGGGGTACAGTGGTACACCAGTCGCGGCCACTTAGCTAACGGGAGTGAGAAGGGTCTAGCGAACTGATGAGTGGCCGTGAAGTTCCTTTCCACACGCTGAGGGGGGTGATGACACCCCCGCCCCTGGGGGAATTACCCCCCGACTGGTCGGGGGAGGGACCCCTTTAAAACCTAGGGGCCTGGTGGCTAGCCGGCGGGCGCCGAGCGTCGCCCGTCAGAGGGCGTGGCGGAGCGCCCCCGCCCGTGGGGGTCGAGGGCCTGGCAGCGCCCCGAGACGAGACGCCGTTCGCATCCAGGCACAGTACGGCATGGTGATTGCCCTGGTAATGCAGACAGGGCCGCCGGTGCGGACAGTCTCGCTGGAGGTGCCCTTCCAAACATGTGTAGCACCAGCGGCGCTCCTTGGCAATAGTTCGCCTCGCCGGAATCGGCTTACTTAATAATTTCGGGCAAGACGTTACCCGGTGATCAGATGCTCGACAATAGAATTAGGGGGGGGGGGGGTTGACGACGACTTGCCCGGCGGATTCCGCCTCTCACTGGGCACGGCTCGTAAGTCGTCAACGGTGCCCGCCGCGTTCTCAATCTGCCGGCACTGCTCCTCCAAAAACCGCAGCAGGTCATAGAAGGGCGGAATATAGGAGGCCTCGTCCCCGCCGTACCTCTCCTCAAAATGTATTCGAAGGTCGAGAGGTAGACGGGACAGCACGATGCGTAGCAACAAAAAAGCCCATTCGCCCACTGGTAAATCCATCCGCCTCAACGTATTACCGGCCACCAAGACTGGATCCAACAGGTCCGTACGTAGTCTGGCCCGGTCACTAAGCAGCGGGTGGCTCAGAAGCTGCTTAACATGTTCGTCCGCAATTCGCCGGACGTTGGCGTATCTTCTGGCTAGGAGGTCCCGAGCAGTCTGGTAGGCGTCGTCCGACAATCTCAAATGGCCGACGACGCTCAGGGCCTCCCCCTCCAGTGAGGCCAGGAGGTACGCCATCTTCTGGCTCGGGGTCAAGTCACTCCGGGCGTCCACTAGGCTGTCGAAAATACCAACGAAGATCAGCCATTCGGAAAGGACCCCGGAGAACCTTGGCAAGTCCAGAGTTGGGAGTTGTCCGTTGGGACGCTCCCAACTCAGCTCCGGCTGAGGCTGCTTCCGAAAGGACTCGAGCAGGCCACTCGTCCGAGCTTCACGCGCCTCCTTGGCATACCTGCCTTCAGCCTCGATCAACTCGTCCGTGAGCGGAAAGAACTGCTCGTAGTCTGCGAAGCAGGAGTCCAGGACTCCCTTTTCCATATCCGAATCCTCGAGCCCAGCGTAAGCCTCCTCCACTGCAGCCCTTCGAGCATCGACCTGCTCGAACCGCTTCATCAAGTTATGGACCCTATCCGGTCGACCTATCAAAGCATGGGCGCTGGTGGCCCAACGTAACTCAGTCCGCAGGCAACGGATTAGTATCTTGGGCGAGGACATCGCTACCAAATACAAATTACGACGCGGCTCGAGCACAATTACAAAAATAACATATAACAAATACAACAAAAAACCAACAGTTAACAAATGTTCCTATCAAATCGAGTTGAATAGAAATTATACAAATACGAATTACTACTTATCAAAACAAATACAAGTTAGCACAAAAGAAAAGACACAAACCAAATTAACAAATAACAAATACTAGTGCGATCAAATCAAGTTAAATTCAAATTGCGTAAATACAAATTACTACTCTTTAGTTAGAATACAAATTACAATACGAAAGATACATAAACGAAGATACACATCACGGTCGATCAACAAAAAATGCCTAGCTCGGAAATCGATCCTTCGATAAGTAATCCACTACAACTATCCGACAACGATAATTAACCGATTACGTAAAAATAACCATCTACCTACATGACACAAACTCCCGCTTGCGCACCAACCGGGCGCGGCTTTTCAAATTTAGCCGCTAACAACAAACAAGCAAGCCAAAAAGAAAAGAATTTTATTATTACGTATATAATTAAAAAAAAATATTTTTACGTATTACGGACGGGCGTGATTGTAGACACAAAATTAAACCAATCAACCCAACACTCCCTGCCACCAAAATTGTTTAATTTTTATCAAACACTATGGTTGGGATCGACCGGGAATCGATCCCGGAATCGCGCTCTGCTACCAATTGTTACAGCCTGCAACTACCTATCCCAGGAGTAGGGTCCT
This sequence comes from Parnassius glacialis, assembly GCA_033319125.1. NCBI lineage: Eukaryota > Metazoa > Arthropoda > Insecta > Lepidoptera > Papilionidae > Parnassius > Parnassius glacialis. Next base: position 32,318,876 of record JAVANC010000002.1, read on the forward strand.
CCGCGGCCCATAGACGAAGAACCTACCAGCAGGTGCAGGTCGGGCGTCCTAACGCCAATGGTGAAAAGTTTCTAATTACAATAAACAATCTGGGGGGAGCGTTCTATTCTAATAAACGGAGCTTACTTACCTCTATCCAAGGCGACTGGTCCCTCAGGATTCGGTCAGGTCGCATGTGGTTGTATAGTGCTAGGAAAGTAAGGGTCAGTGATGTGTATCTGGGTGTGGCTGGTAGTGTTATTGACCTTATTAGACCGTTACCCTCTGCAGCAGTTTGGACCTCAGCACCTCTCCACCTCACGTCACTTTCTTCGTTAGTCACGATGACGGTCCAGTAACTCTGTCGTACGATTAACTACCTTACAGAAGCCACTAACTCTCGTTTGTTATAACGCCTAACTCGCGAAACGAACACAGAACGTACGGATCAAAGGTCACTACCGTTTCGCGTGCCCACAGTTATTTCTAGAATATCAAATACCGCACTAGCTATTATTGTCGAATGCACTTATACAGATTCTGAGATAGATACAATACGTCCCGGGTGAAGCTAACAAGAAGGAATGCGCGTTACGTATCCTAAACCGTATATTTCCTAGATGTGCGTGTCGTATTCCGCTTCCGACTTCCCGACAAATAACAGCGTGCCGCCGATCGCAGCTGAATTTGGACTCTCTTGTCCTTGCGTGTCCTCGACACGACGGGACGTCAAAACTGGTATCGTAGAGGCGCGCGCGCCCTCTGAGGTCAATTATTGACATTAGCGCTTGGCGCGAACAGTATCCATGCAATAAATGTTTTATTTCTTCCTTTCTAGATAGTCGGGTGCACGCACATAAACGCCCAGACAGCAGTGCTTATAGAGACGCTAGCTGCGTTAGGCGCTACGGTCCGCTGGGCGGCGTGCAATATCTACAGCACTCAGAACGAGGTAGCGGCGGCCCTGGCACATGCTGGTATGTATCCAATCCAATGAGGGCTAATAATCTTTTGGTCACCAGATGTCGCTAGTTGACACCGAGGTAAAGTTTTTCTTACACAATGAATGCCATTTAATTGAGAAGTTAGTTTTAAATAAAAGTTTACCAGTTTCGAGAGTATTATATTACTACACAAAAAATTAACAGTGGTAGAGCCACGCGGCAGCTTTTGCTGTTGCACGGATGGGCCGGCTCGAACCGGGGTGGTACCACGACCTCACAGAATACCAGCGTGAAGTAGAGGTTTACCTCTGCGTTTCGCTTGGTGGGTGCAGGTGGTCGGAGGCCCTTTTTACTGGAAATTAGACATTCCATCTTAGTACTCACGGGTGACAACGCATCTGCATTTTGATTCGCAAACGAGGATAGATGTAGATGTCTATTACCCGCAGTACTTACCATCAGGTGGACTGTGTGCTCGTTTGTCACCCTTATACTATAAAAAAAAAACAATGCCCCAGTGGATTGCTCTTTCATTTTTTTTGCACACTTTTAACTCTTCTTTTAATTTTTCTAGTTTTATGAATATCTGTGGTTTGGTTTATTTATTTTTAATCTCAGTAATATAAAATATAACTAATAGTACAGAAAGAAACGTAAACTTTTACATTTTCTGACAAATTTTTCGAACAAATTAATTTCTCCGCTATGAAATCTGTGAAATATAATAAATGTACCTCTAAGTGGCGCCGCCCTGGTGACAGAAAAAGTCGTAGCTGCCCTCATTGTGTAAACTCTGTCTTAAAAAGTAAAGTCAAAAGGTTATACGCAGTTGAGTCACGCTACTGCTATATTATAGCTGTACCACGAATGGGTCAGTTAGACCGAGTAAGGACTACGCTGTCACAGAATACCAGCGTAAAATAGCAGGCCACTGCTGCTGGGTTTCGTATGATGAGTGTAGAGAACTGGAGACACTTTTCACTGGAAATGAGGCATTCCATCTTAGTCATCAGATAACTGTAGATGTCTGTGGGCCAGCATTCACTTACCAGCATCTGGTCTGTGTGCTCATTTGTTGTAATTAATTCTATAAGAAAAAATAGTTTTGGGCACTGGGCCAGGCAAGCAGGGTTATAAAGCTATAAATGCTCCGCGCTGCTCTGATGCGTGTTGGCGGACTGCACATCCGACCATTACAATCCATTAAAGTCCACTGCTGAAGATTAACCGCCCTCATAGAAAAGAAGAATCGAAAATCGCTCGAACCGGGGTGGTACCACGACCTCACAAAATACCAGCGTGAAGTAGAGGTTTACCTCTGCGTTTCGCTTGGTGAGTGCAGGTGGCCGGAGGCCCTTTTTACTGGAAATGAGGCATTCCATCTTAGTCCTCACGGGTGACAACGCATCTACATTTTGATTTGTAATAGAGGATAGATGTAGATGTCTATGGGCCGCAGCAACCACTTACCATCAGGTGGACTGTGTGCTCGTTTGTCACCCTTATCCTATAAAAAAAAGATTGCATCATAGCCTCATATTTGCCATAGCTGCCACGTTTGGCAAGCGGGTTGGCATCCGCAGTTTTTTTAGTCGTTATTAGGAAGACGCTGTTGTCCATCTCCTGATTTGTTTCCCTCTTATGACACGCATGGGATGATATGGGGTCGTGGATATTCTTACACCGCCACTATACGGTAGTACACTACACTCCATTTATTTGTTTATTAATGCCTTATTGCTATCATCTTAGAAATAATTAAAATATAAAAAAATATACAGCCGACTTCACTATAAATTATTAAGAATAACTCAAATACTATTTGTCAGACCTTAATCAATTTATATGGACCACATGAGAAGCACCAGCTATCAAATAAAAAGAAGGAACATCGAAATCGGTTGACCCAGAAAAAAGTTATGAGGTAACACACATAAAAAAATCAGTCGAATTGAGTTCGTCCTTCTTTTTGAAGTCAGTAGAAAAGAGTTATAAAGGGCGGACTTAATGCCTTCTGGCATTATCTCCCAGTCAACCCCGGGCGTAGTGAAATATTCCAGGCGGAGAAGGATAAAAAAATTAGCAATAAAATTAAGGATAAACAACTATAATAATAATTTACCTGATCGCGTATAATATTATCTTATTTTATTTTCCCGACGTTTCGAGCACTTTACACTTCAAATAAAGAAGAATCGACGTTCCGGGAAGTCTGCAATCTATGAACACGTACAGAATCGCCCCCGCCACTACATCAAATATGACTGACCACGATTCCTTGCTAAAGAACACCGATTCCTTTCAAGGATGATTCGCGAGGCTATTAAAAGAAAAAAATACTTATTTCAGTATAGAAGATAACTGGGTGCTACCATCTGCTTGGGTTCCTATAATTAATAAAATTAAATCCCAACCCAAGCATACTAGATACTTCAAGACACTATAAGTTCATACTGCGTAGATCGGACCAAGAATTTACATTTAAAATTAAACATTGGGACGTCGAACACCTCAGTCCCCCCGTGACCATGGGTGCTATAAATTTCTCGAAATATTCCTCGAATAAAATAAGTTAATATACGCTATAAAATCCGTAAAATCTAGTTTTATTTTAATGTGTATTTATTAAATAAATAGATGTCACTTCATTTTTGTATACTCAATATAATTTTGTAACTTTTCAAGGTTTCGCAATATTCGCGTGGCGCGGCGAAAGTGAGGAGGCTTTCTGGTGGTGTATAGATCAGTGTTGTACTCCAACGACGAACTGGCAGCCAAATATGATCCTCGATGATGGAGGCGATGCGACGCACCTCATGCTGAAGAAGCACCCGGCTGCCTTCAAGCAGATCAAGGGTAAGAATCCGCAACAATCAGGCTCTGAATGGCTTTAGTGGAATGCTTACTTTGTTTCTGGCTCAGACCCGTCAGTTCATCTTGCACTGAGAGTTGATTAAGGGAAATTTAAAACTGAATTTTATATACCGCTGATAACCGCTCCGTATCGCAGTGGCTTAGCTTGAGTGGCCGCGCTGAGGGTCGCGTGTTTGAATCCCGTACGGAACAAGTATTTTTATGGCCTACAAATAATTGTTACGGGTCTGAATGTTTGTCCTTGTGCAATTTATGTTAATTAACTGCCTCTACGATGCAGGAGAAAATCCTATTGTTGGGGAAACGTTTTTAAAAAACAATACTAATTTGCAACAATAAACAGAGCAACTGCTAAGAATATTACCTTCGATATCCATTTCTGAAAGTTTGACTAAAATACTATCATGGTCAATTCTATTGATTGCTTTAGATGATAATTATGATGCATCTTAACCTACCTCCGATTTTAACGTTTTTACGTAAGTGGTGACGTAGAGAAAGTCAAGATCTTGTGGCTACCGATATTTTATTGTGTAGATGTTTTTGTATTTTAACATATTAAATAAAACACCAGATGGTGATAAAAAAAACAGAGCGGCGATAGAAAGTATGGACTTGGAGATGTTTGCTACTGCGTTCACCAATTCACCTGGCGTGGCAATCAATTGGGTTTTTAACTTTTTAGTTTTTGTGTTAAAATAATAGATATTTTTAGGGGCTTAAAGGGATTTTAAGTAGCTGGCAGGAACCTCAATAAATTTCGCGACGGAACCGATTCAAATAATTAAAATGTTAATTCTTGTACTTTTGTGGGGAAACATTTACCTGGTTCCCTATCCGCAAAATAGACGCAATTGTAAAACAATTTAAATGTTCATATATAATTCATTGGACAGGAAAGGGTTAATATATAAGTAGAATATAATCAAAATTTAATGTAAGTAAATTTATAGACTTTATACGTCCAACTGCTGGGCATAGGCCTCACAATTCCGAGATTAGAGAATTATGGAGCAATTAGTAAGCCGCGTTGCTCCAATTTGATTTTAATAGGGATTTCATTTCTTAGACATGGAGGTTCTAACGATGTTTCCTTTTACCACCTAGGACGTGGTAAATCAGCACTCAATTTCATTGGGCCGGCGGAGATCGAACCCAGATTACTTGCGTACTGTGTGTAATGTAGAATTGAATGTAAAAATTATATTAAAAATATTTTTTCCTCAGGCATCGTGGAGGAAAGCGTGACCGGTGTCCACCGTCTGTACCAGTTGAGCAAGGCCGGTAAGCTCTGTGTCCCCGCCATGAACGTGAACGATTCCGTTACCAAGACCAAGTTTGACAACCTATACTCGTGCCGGTGAGTTTATGCATTATTAAATAGCAAAAATCACCACATATCAATGTTTTACATTGGACCTTAAACATATTATACGGAGATGCACATATCAGTCTTTGTTCATGTGGTAGTGGTATTAGAAAATTCGTTATCCCATTTTGTGTCATGGTGGTCCTATGGTAGTGGTGGTAGGCCTATGGTACCTAAATCCCAGAAATATGGCCTTGAACTACTGTCGGGAAGCACACATAACACAAGCATATTATTAATATTGTTGAGCGTCACCATTAATGCCTGGTGCATGGCAACACTAGTTACCACTAGCGTCTTCTAGTATAGAGTAGCAGAACTAGGAGAGTCATCAGATCCTTCTAGAAATTTCGATGGAACAACTTTCTAGAACTATCGACACCTAGTCAATCGGGGCCGGTATGTAATCGAACATTCTAGATGTTTCTACAGTAAAAGATTCTGGAACTATCTGAGGCCCTATATAAGGCCGATATAGACCGCGACCGGGGTCAGTGTTGAATTGGCGATACAAGCGAATACGTCGAAGCGATACAACTGCGAACTAAAGTGATCAGTAGTACAATTGTGTTTTGTTATTAGTGTAGTTTTAACTTGTAATTAGTGTTCTATAATTAAAGTGTCAATTGTGGTAATTCACTCGGCAATTTTTAATTGTCTCGAACTCCAAGCTCGTAACAATATTAATAGCGTGCTAGAGTATTTCTTTTTGTACAGATAATACACAGTCCACCCGATGGTTTTAGCCCATAGACACCTACATCTATCCTCGATTGAGAATCAAAAAGTAGACGCGTTGTCATACCTGAGATCTAAAATAGAATGCCTCGTTTCCAGTAAACTCACCATACGAAACACAGTAGCATTAAGCCGCTATTTTACGCTATTATTTTGCACTATTCTAAAGATAGTGTTCCTTCCCCGGCCGAGTTGTACCATTTGTCCTGTATCAATAATATAGCTGTAGCATGGCTACCATGTTGAATTTTACAAAAACAAATACAAAAGAAAAATTCTTTAAATGTTGTTAGAAGTCCCGACAAAATTACTTTAACTTACCAGATACACGAGTACTCGTTTATTTGTTTACACGTGAATCATGCATCATCCATGTAAAAGCACGTACTCGTTATTTAAAGAAATTTAATTTTCAATTACAAATGTTTCATCATCATCACAGCCCATCGCAAATCCACACCGCTTAACATAGACCTTCCTCAAGAAGTGCCACACGCACAACAAGCACGGTCTTGAGTCAATTACATTCATCGACTTCTTGGACTTTTCTCCAGCTTGTCACTTGATCTAAATATTTAAATAAAAATCAAACTACCGAATGGTGTTAGTTTAAATTCTCTGAACCATAGAACGTAGTTAGGATTTGCCTTAATCATCTCGCTTGGCCAGTAGATAGACGATAGCAGTGCCAGACGTTTGGCACCTTTGAAGCTGCTTTTGGTAAACTCGCGTCTAACGAAATGGTGGTACTGTACCTCCATCTACCGGACGCCATGGGATTTTTGTGGCATTTCCCGCAGTTGCCGTAGATGGGTTCTCTTTCGCTGCTACGATACGGCACATTTTGTTCCTAGCATAAGCAAAAATGAAATTTGCTTGTAGTATTTAACAGTAGTAAAAAGAGCCGTGGTAACTCAGATGGTTAGCGCTCGCTGTAAGCTTCATAGTACTCGAGTAACCCGGGTTCGATCCCCGCCGGCACCAATGAATTTGTTAATTGCAATTTAAAGTGCTGATTTACCACGTGCTCGGCGGTGAAAGAAAAAATCGTGAGGAAACCTGCATGTCTGAGAAATAAGAAAAAAATATTTCGAAGACACGTGAAGTTTGCCAACACGCATTGTGGCAGCGCGGCGGACATTTCCTTGTTCTAAAACCCTCTCAGAAATGAGAGGAGGCCTGTGCCCAGCTGTGGGACGTAAATAAGCTGCAACGTTACGTTTTTTACTTTTTTACTTGACAGTAATATTTGTAATGTGTATTTGTAGCGCTATCTTTTCTTTACAAAAACAAATATTGATTTATTCCTATTATTAGTACCCCTTTTTAAGGTTCCGTACCCGAAGCGTAACCAACGGGACCCTATTACTAAGCCTCCGCTATCCGTCCGCCTGTTTTTACCTACATAGTCATAAATCTTGTACGATCGTACGGAACCCTTCATGCGCGAGTCCGACTTGCACTTGGCCGGTTTTATTTTAGAAAAATTAAAATTGATTTATGCCCTGCTGATTGATGTCGATACAATTAATTGCTCATCAAAACACTAATATAGAGCGACGAGGAAACGTTCTGGAACGCTTTACCAAAGTGATCGCTCGTTTTTACTTACTTTTGCCGAATGAAATGTTTATATAATACAACCACAAGTAGGTTAAGGTGCAGTAATTGTATTCGTCCGCAGGCGATAATAAATTTAAAAATTAAAATTTAATATCTTAAATTTTTCGATGTGAGAAACAAAAGTGAATCAATAATCGTCAAAAATAATGAAGCTTTGAGATTGGAAGCGGAATCGATGACTAAACGTTTCCACTGTGGCATCTTTCTGGATAGGTTTTGGTTGGTATTTTGCGAAACGGCGAAGACCTCCCAACAGGTGTTGGTGCGCATCAGCCGTTCCCATAGTAGGTCGTTGCTTAACACAATGCCAAAATATTACTTTTTACTACCCTTTTGGATTTCTATTCTATTTATATTATTTTTGTAAAATAGTTTCTTACGGTCGAATTAAATTCTATGTTTTATAACGATTTCTTATATTTACTCGAAGACTATTACTCTTTATTTAAGTCTTTAGTATGTAAAGACTTTAATAAGGAGTATTTTAGGGAATTTAGGATAGGATTCAAATGGAACGGGCAGGTAGCTGCGTTGGGCCAGGTTTTGGCTCGACGCTGAAGGTGATGCATGACCGGCGGCTGCAATGGCTGAAATATCTCCAGGGAATTCGTGAAAATTCGTGGACGGAAGCTAACTTCGGCGCAATAGCTAGACCGACGGCTCGACGTCGTGATTTTTCGCATCTGCTTTCTCCCAAAATTGTAGTCCTGTCACGGTTGTCAAATGTTAGGACTTTAAAACTTGGAACTCGATGGGATGATGATATAATATAAAAAAACAGCGTTGTTTTATGAACATTTATGTTTTAGTATTGAATTTTTCGACAGAAGCTAATTAAAGATAGGAAACGGACTCTTGTGGGGTCCAATTGTGAATCTAAACCATCCAGGGACACACTCAAACACACACAAAAAAAATCATCAAAATCAGTCGAGCCATTTTCGAGTTTTATTGAGACTAACAAACAACAATTGATTTTTATATATAGAGATTAAAAGTGAGAAAAATTGATTGTAGAGAATAATTTGTACTTGTCCGGTTTAGTCTCTGCATATTCATCCAGATATTACATAAAAACAATTAGAGAAAGTGCCGATAAGGAAATGAATGCCGAAAATGCCAAAATATATATTATAGTTTAAACCAATGGATAAATTCTAGCGTTTTCTAGAGTATTATCAAAAACTTTGTTAGCGTTACTGTTTACCGTTACTTTGTAAGGCGTCATATAAATTTGTCCCCTACCCCTGTCAACACATACGATAAAACAATAATATTATCCAAATGTAAACAGAAATTTGCATCCAACGTCCAACATCCCAATTAAGATTTTTCCCGCGCATTGTTCTGAAATTAGTGCCGAAAATGTTAACTTTAGTTTAATTTTTAGCGGACAATGGAGGAGGTTATCAATTCGACTGTACATGCTCTTTCTTCTATGTATACACGATATCTTCCTCAATCGTGATCACATTTTAATATATCTTTTTTATGTAATAGGTTCATCAGTGGTCTCCTATAAATTTTAAGAAAAAATTCCAGCCCCTAGGTTGGAAAAATACATTGATTTTACAACAGTACATGGGTACAATTTAACTGTAATAGAATTTTAATTTTAATTTTAATTTGACGGCTCCGTGGCGCAGTGGCTTAGTAATGAGTTGTTGCGCTGGGGGCCACGGGTTTGAATCCCGCACGGAACAAGTATTTGTATGGCCTACAAATAATTGTTCCGGGTCTGGATGTTTGTCCTCGTGCAATTTATGTTTGTAAACTGCCTCCGTTTTAAAAAAAAATATTAATAATGAAGAAACTTCCGTTAGTACATAGTCTTAATCGCCGATAACTACTTTTTTGATGCCAGCCAGACATATGGTTTATGATTATATTGATATTATGATATATGATTGATTCAATATACATTACAAGAGTACTTGTTGAAAATAATTTACACTTTTATTACTGGTTCGGAAAAATCATCTGTCCTAGGAAGAACTAGCAATAAATAAATGGGAACTTTTTATTTCAAACATCAATTTCCAATATTATATGTCATACAGTTGAATATGGAAACGTTTAGAAACAGCATGGTAGCGATCACCTAATTCTTAAGGGTTAAGGTGTATGGGGCCCATTTGAAGCTTCGCATCTACTGTAATTCCGAGTAAAAAAATTGATTCAACAAGACTGAGTTTCTAATTTTTACGGATTTTATCACGTAGTCTTCGCGTAAATATAAGAAATCATTATAAGCCTCAGCTCCTCCTCATTTAAAAGCACACTGATATTTACAGCCATGATCTTGATTATGGCAACGAATACATATCATTTTAGTCTTCTGGTGTGGCAGATCGAAATGCAATGCACTTTGCATTGCATTTCGATCTTCAATCAAGGACAGATGTGTGTGGTAATGGATCACGGCTGTGTGTTTGCTTATACCCTTAATTGTATTGTAAAAATCCAACATATTGAACAACACTTATAATGAAACTAACCTAGCTTGTCTGGCGATATCGTAAAGGAGGTAATTAAAAGGAAGTAATAAGGTGATCGATATTTAAGCAGTTTATCAAGAAAGTTAGGTAAAGTTTGGTGTTTAATTGGAAGACATTATAATCACCATTTACGATTACGACATTACCATCAGTGCCGAGTATATCACTCACCTTGGATTTGCTGGCGATATTGTTTATTGCATTATGGCAGAATTGCTAGATAATCTAAGTACTATGCTCAATGACCTCAATAGTGTCTCCCAACGTATAAGTCTTAAGATAAACGTGGCAAAACAAAGGTCATGTGTAACGTTCTTGTCACGCCCGTGCTGGTAGTTGTTGGGAGCACTACGCTCGAAGTTGTCGATGAGTACGTCTACCTACAAATAAATAGTCCGACTAGGTAAGTTCAATTTCGACCGAGAGGTCAATCGACGGATTCAACTCGTCTGGGCCGCGTTCGGGAGATAACGATACATCTTCTCGTCAGGTATACCTCAAAACTTGAAAACGGGATTGTACAGCCAGTGCGTGTTTCCAGTGATGTCTTATGGATCTGAGACGTGGTCCTACACTCCTGGTCGTATGACGAAACTCAAGGCGAGCTATAAAGAAGGCAATGCTTGAAGTTATCTGCATTATAGACTTAAAAATGAGGATATCCGCAGTAGAATCAGAGTAACCGACATAACCCAACAGATTAGTAAACTGAAGTGGGAATGACTCGAAGAACCTACAACCGATGGTGAAGAAAGGTTCTCGGGTGGCAGCCTCGTACCTGTAAGCGAAGTGTATAGCTTCTCCTCACTGGACGAAGTGACGGCCTATGTTCAGTATAAGTATTATGTCGGCATTAACAAAAATCCAATTATTTAATTTATCGTCATATTATCTTCCATCAAATCTTGTAGATGTACTGTTCGATTGCTGTTTACATTTAATGGAACTTATTGTTAAATAATCACTCAAAGTAATAACAGATATGGTAAATGATTTTTTATGTTAGATGCATAAGATTAAATAGTTGATCGATTACTTAATTTTAGGTATTTATTATCTCTATATCTGTCTCTTTCTATAGACGCAGCGAAGGGAGAAAAAACTTTAAGCATACCCTAAATTGACGCAAATTTTTATGAGTATAAGGCCAATATTTATTTATTTATTAATTTCCCACTAATCGTTCCACAACTTAGTCACAACTTAGCTGTTTTTAAGCCGGTTGGATAAATGCTTATCCAACTAACTTGTTCTCACAAAGTTTTATAGAAAAGCCCTTGGTTTATCGCAGACGCGTTAATTTCTATTTCAATTGTTTGTCCGCGATGGACTCCTAAACTACTGAACTGATTTCAATGAAATTTCCCACACTGTGTGCATTTTGGTTTGGATAGTTTTTATCACGCTAAATGACCCTCAAAATTTTTTATTGCGAATTTAAGGATTTTTATAAGAAGGGTCGTTGGAAAGGGCAGAACAACGTCTGCCTGGCCAGCTAGTATGTATATATAATATATATTTGAGTATGATAATCTGAATTCATTATGTTTATATGTATATGAATATGGACTATTGTGAAAATATACTTTATCAGTAAATAAAAAACAATATAATATAATAATAATATATATAATAAAAAAATATAATAGCCAAATTAATAAACGAATATATCGTTTAATCGTATAGTGGCGACGTAAGAGATTCCACTACCCCGTTGGTTACGTAAGAGGCAGCAGAGGGAAATTGAAACAGGAGATGGACAGCAGCGTCTTTCTGATACTATAATAAAAATCTGAGGTGACCAACCCGCTTGCCAAGCGTGAAAACTATGGTAAATATGCCCCTTATGAAGCCTTAGGCGTAGACTTATGAGACATACACCTCCGCCATAATCTATGGTTGAGGTCTATGTCCAGCTGTGGACTTAATGGACTGTAATGAACAAATAATTATATCTTTCTTGTTATTTTTAGAGACATTGAAAACAACTAAATACAGTCGAATTGATATTCCTCTTTCTTAAGTCCGTTAAAAGTAAAATGTAATGAATATCCTCCCTATAAGTAAAATTTTAAGAATATTTGAAGTCAAAGAGAGTTTGCTATAACGCTCGCAGGATGCGTGGGCTATGGGTTGAGCTATTCGAGTGTGAATCGTGAGTTGAGTGAGGGTAAATTAAGGGGACTACAGGAGTTACACGCAAGTGTTATAATGCCTTAAGTGATATGATCCACTGCAGTAAACAAAATCGGAAAAATATATGATATTTTTCAGGATATATGCTAGTTAGAAAGTGTGTTGAAAACATGATACTACTAATTTGATACGATAGGAAACGGTAGGTACGTCTGAAATTTCTTTTAACGATTAAAAATCATACTTTTTTTGTCAGCTTATTCTACAAGCAACATATTAACGTAATAGTGTTTTAATTTTTTAGTCCAATCAATAGATTTTTAAATCACATATTCTTATTTCTGAATATAATACGTACGCATGTGTGCGTAAACGCCTGTGTATCGACAGTCAGTGTTACCAACTCGAATTTTCCAAATTCGTAGATTGATATAAAAATTTCCTTAGATTTCCGTACATGCTATTTCAAAATATCCGTAGATCTGCAGATTTGTTAAATGGATCGAAAATTTTGGTTTTTGTGTAAAATAATTAATACATAAATATTTGTGCACAGTTCTAATAAATTCATCGTGAAAAAGTATTCCCAAAATTCAAATAAATGCACCTTTAAGTATTTAAAAAAGAATATCTGCCTTTATTATCTGTTAAATTCAATTTCCCCGCTGAGATATCGATTGTTAAAATTTTCGATTGTCTGTTGTCGGCTAAGTTCACACTCATGTTAAAAAGAGGTTTTTTTTGTAAAGTTTTTAAAAATCTAATTATTTTGAAAAGATTGTGAAGTACCAAAAAAATCATTAACATTGAAATCAAATTCGGTAGATTTCAACTCAAATTCCGTAGTTCCGTATACAATGAAAAAAATCCGTAGATCTACTGAAAAATTCGTAGAGTTGGTTGGTAACCCTGCCGAAATTGTCGGCCGAGGCCTGATGCTATTCAGAAGTTGTGTAAATGTTGTGCGTGCGTCATTCGACGTCACATAGCTCTTGTAGTCCTCTTAATCCTGCAAGCTCAGTCAACTAATTTATGTCCGGCAGTCCAGTAGTTGGCAAAGAAAAAGATGCCAACTGCTAACCTAATATTTTCAAGTCGTAGAATATAAATTCAGGACTTTTTTTAAAAAGAGCAATCTCAGCTCTTTCTAGCTACAGCTACAGTCTTTTACCATTAGGTGACTATGTTCGTGTGGCAACCAAATTCTATTAAAAAAGATATGTTGTCTTATCAATCATTATAAATGATTCAGTTTTTAAAAAAAGAGAGAAACAGTGTGTTAGTTGTGATTTTAGTGAGCTCTTTTTGTTGCAGAGAGAGTATAATTGACGCGCTAAAACGTAGCACGGATTTGATGTTTGGCGGCAAGCAGGCTGTGGTGTGTGGCTACGGAGAAGTTGGTAAAGGCTGCTGTCAGGCCTTGAAGGCATTAGGATGTGTGGTGAGTGGTGCTCGATGAGAATAATTGAAGTGATTTTTAGCATATGGTGCTTCATATCTAGGAAAATTAATGTTATTTTATGAATTACAGGTCTACGTCACGGAAATAGATCCGATTTGCGCTTTGCAAGCGGCTATGGATGGATTTAGAGTAGTCAAACTTACAGAGGTAAAAATCATATTAAATAAGTAATATTTTTTATGGTGTCACTATAGCATTTACAAATGTATATAAAATGTCACTGGCTATATGCCACAGCATATAGCCAGTGACATTTTAAGTAAAGAAAAAATGCATGAATCATAATATTATAAATGATTTAACTAATATTGACTGTTTGTATGAAAATTGGGAATAAAATGGCTATTATTATCATTTTGGGGTATTTATAAAGTATACTTATCTGTTTGGTCTGAATAAATATATAAAAGGATATAGTAAATAAATATACATAAGTGTATATATTAAATATACTTACTAACTAAAATAATATATAAATAAATAAAAGCCCAACCAGATGGAAGTCCTCGGCAGGGGAGACCACGCGGCCGAGGGTTAGGGGAAAAGAGAAAGAAACCGGCGGACGATGCGCGCGGTGTAGAGAACCACCGCATTCTGCATTTGAGCACGGAGCGGTCCGTCACGGAGTCCCAGTCACCTCAGATGACCCGAGAGGCTGACTGGAATTAACCCGTTCGCAGAAACGACTACAGGTATAATTTCGGTCGACAGACCACCCCACATGTCGGTCACCTCGTGAGCCAGGTCCAGATATTTTGTTTTCTTATGTTTCGGCTTTCACTTGGTTCTCGTCATACGGAATGGTAATGTCGACCAAAAATATCCTTGTCTGTGCTCGGTCCATCAGCACAATATCAGGCTTATTCGCAAGAATGGTCCTGTCTGTGATGATGGCCTGGTCCCAGTAGAGCCTGGTGCGGCCATTTTCGAGCACGGCTTCCGCATGTCCTTATAATAAGACAGTTTCCGATCCACGAGACCGTATATCAGGGCGAGTCTTAATAACCCGATCCTGTATCACACAGACAAAACCCTCGGTTTCCCCAAAGAGGTCACCGAAGCGTAGCCAATGAAGGGAGGCACCCGTATCTACGAAAGCCTCATGTAGATCCTTGTAGAACCTCCCATGGAACTTCTCCTTCCACACGTTCTCACGGTCGGAAATGCTCTCTACTGCCGGTTCTTGCCATTGATCGTTGGCTAAGGTTAGAGGGGTAAGCTCTTTATCACAAGATAGAATGGATCATCCGATCTCGTCGGGAAGTAATTACGGAGCTGCACACTTCGCGATCATGCATGGTGAGCGCGCTTAAAAAGCCACGCTCACTATGCTTCCGCGGCAAGTACAGCCTCATCACCGACGATCTCGGATAGTGCAACCTATGGGGACGTCATAACAGTGCGGATTTTTCTATCCAGAGATTTCAGTTCGGTATGAGTCCATCTGAGTATGCCAAAGGTATACATGAGGACAGACATGACCCAACCGTTATATGCCTGTCTCTTTAAGAGCTTCTCCAACTCCATTCTAAAGCCTGGCGTTGTCTACAGCAGAAATGTGTCAAGTGAGTCGCATTTATTCCTAGTGCGTCCATCTCTGAAGAATCGAATCGAATTGTTCACTTCTTCATCAAAATAGGTCGTTTTTGCGTCTTCATTCATTTTTATGCTAGGCATCCACTACAGCAGAAATGCGTCGAATCGAAGCGAGTCGCATTTATTTCTAGTGCGTCCATCTCTGAAGAATCGAATCGAATTGTTCATTCATTTCAAATTCTTCATCAAAATAGGTCGTTTTTGCGTCTTCATTCATTTTTATGCTAGGCATCCACTACAGCAGAAATGCGTCGAATCGAAGCGAGTCGCATTTATTTCTAGTGCGTCCATCTCTGAAGAATCGAATCGAATTGTTCATTCATTTCAAATTCTTCATCAAAATAGGTCGTTTTTGCGTCTTCATTCATTTTTATGCTAGGCATCCACTACAGCAGAAATGCGTCGAATCGAAGCGAGTCGCATTTATTTCTAGTGCGTCCATCTCTGAAGAATCGAATCGAATTGTTCATTCATTTCAAATTCTTCATCAAAATAGGTCGTTTTTTGCGTTGCATGACGCAAATCGTGATAATATGGATCTTCATGACTAAACAACTCTGGATATTGTTGGACCAGTGATATCAATAGTTCGTAGCACACAGCTTATAATATGTCCAAACAAGGGGAGCAGGTAGTAAAGTAAAATTTTCAAGGACGACAAATGTACTTACCTAATAAAGACATGCAATGTTTAAAAAAAACTATCTACCAATAATTTTGTTATTTTGTAATGAAATGCCTACTTTTATAAATTAATGGCTATAGCTCAGTAAGTAATGACATTAAGTACATGGTATGCTAATGTTTTAGAATCCTTATGATATAGGCAAACTTTTTAAATGGTTGGCCACACAGATCCTATACGTTCTTTTTTCACCACAGGTGCTCAAACTTAGCAGTTAAATAAAGTAAAAAATTTAAACTTATGTTTAGTGCCGTCTGGTAAAATACTACCCATAGTAGTTGAAAACTTTTAAGGGTAATTTAGAAACATAATTATTAGGGAACACATTAAAAGAAAAAAAAATAGATCTAGGCATTAAACTGCGTACTACGTACGTACCAGATTACCCACCATTACTGGGACATCCTGTATAGGAGGCGACTTTCTGGGACTCGATTCGACTCGGCTCGGCAAGCCTAGTGGACGCTGAACCTAATAGAATTGCTAAAATCACAAGTGATCTTTAGCAATTCCGTAAGATGGGAACGACTGGAGGCGAATAATTTGAGATCATCCATATAGAAAAGGTGGGTCACTTTTGAACCTCCTTTCCGAAGCTGATATCCCCTCCCGGAGCCCTTCAGTAAGGTACTGAGAGGGTTTAGAGAGAGGCAAAACCAAATTGGACTCAAACAATCGCCCTGAAAGATACCCCTTCTCATCTTTATGTGGTCCTCCGCAGCCGTCAACTGCTCGCCTAGATGACATAGGATCGTACCCCACTGCCTCATACACTGCCTGAGGAAGTCCCTAATTATACATCAACCTTGTACAGCTCGAGGACCCTCTTCAGCCATGCATGAGGCACTGAGTCAAATGCCTTTCTGTATCCAGGCGGCGGAGAATTTCCGACCGTTGCGTTTAACCACCTTTTTGTTTATCATCTGTGAACCGGGAGATATGGCCGGTATGAACCGGCAATGGTGCCATTTTAGTTTTAAGGATGGTGTAAAAGTACCCATACACCTGCAATAATATTGCGCAGTGTTGATGATTGCACAATATTATTGATGACCTCCGAAACCCACACGGTACAATTAAATTGAGATAATAAAATTGGCCAAGTATTTTCGTCAATACTTTCTTCAGTTTTTCTTCGCTACAATTAAACACACGATAGCTGCAGCCAAATGTTTATCAGACATGTTGCACTGAAGAAAGTATTGACGAAAATGCTTGGCCAATTTTATTGTCTCAATTTAATTGTACTGTGTGGGTTTCGGAGGTCATCAATAATATTGTGCAATCATCAACATTGCGAAATATTATTGTAGGTGTATGGGTCCTCTTAAAGCATTTTTTATTTTTGTTCTTTCTCTGATTATTTCTGATTTTATTTTGTGTATTTTCCTCATTTTTAATGTAGGTACTTCTCTCTATTGCCCTCTGTGTTGTGTCGCTTTATATATATGGGATAATTTACTTTGGCGTAGGGGTATAACCACTAACCAGAACCAGTATTGAAACAACGAACACAAAATATGCCCTGACGTTCTAAGTCTTTTTAAACATGCTAACTTTCAACCACAAGTGTGGCATAAAATATGCATAATTTTATAGCAAATAAATGTTGCAATCCTATTATGGGATACTTTAAATGCAATTGACTCGATTAGTTTGTGGGGGTACATTTGGTTTTTTAGGCTGGTTAAGGTTAGTAGGGGAGCTTGATTCATTTCTTTTACGTTTTTTTTATTTATTTATGTTCCGTCCCCCTGTTTAATAATGAGCTTATCGTATTTTATGACAGCGAAGTTGCCTTTTCCTTCTTTTTCATCAAAACATCCTTGGGGTAGTCTTCTGAAATATATGCTTCTTTAAATATCTTTTTATTTAAAAATATTTCCTTCTTCTTCCAGCCGTTCACGAATGAAATTAGAATTGGTTTTTCTTTTGTTTGTTTACTGGCTTTTTTCCCAATTGGGTGCTCGATGTCAACGTCTCTATTTTCAAGTGAAATGTTTAGATTGTGTTTTACTTAACCTATGATTATTTCTATAAGCTCAAATGACGAAAGGAACAACAACAAACAAACAACAAACGAACAAACGAGAAATAATATTATTATTTATGACATTAGTGAAAATGTTTTTTTTATTTTTCGAAACTTGCTATTTTCTCTCTCAAATCTCTGTCTTCTGCTTTCAGTTCTTTTATTTCAGTTACCGAGGGTAGTAATTTTTCCTCCATTTTCGATATTATTTCTCTTGTTTGGTTAGCCATTTCGATTTTCATTGTTTCAAAAAATTCTTGAATGAGGTGCATGTTCTCCATGTTTATGTTATAAAGTGAAACGGAACGTAATTAATGTGTTGATTCGTTTGGTTAACACTTATTATCTATCAACTGTTTGATTTGTTCGATTCCTTAGTGCGGTAATAATGGAAGCACTTATCTGGCAAACCCAAATGGCCTTCCGAGTTACAATTATCTATGGTAATGAGTAGTGATGGATGTACCAAATGGATCAAATTATATTTATATTCCTTTTTCGATCTTAAAATCACTGATGATAGCACTTCTATTACCCAGTTTTCATGTTATAAGAGTACTTCGTTACTTTATTCTCTTAATGTGTATATTATTATATGAAAGTTGTAAGTAAACTCACTTATTTTACTATAAAAAATGGGAGCAACAATGACGATGTGTCAATTATTCGCACTGCCAACCAGAAGCATCAAATAGCAGAAACAAGGAACAAAGTGAAATATTTCTTCTGCAGGTGATAAGACAAGTAGATATAGTGATAACGGCGACAGGCAATAAGGGTGTCGTCACACGAGAGCACATGGAGCGAATGAAGAACGGCTGCGTTGTGTGCAACATGGGGCACAGTAACACCGAAGTGGATGTGCACGCATTACGCACACCAGACCTATTGTGGGAGCGTGTTCGAAGCCAGGTTATTTTAGTTTTTTTTTTTAATCTTAAATATTATTTTATTTTAAAGCGACTTCGCTCGCATAGAATAATTTTTAGTAATTTAATATTATACTTCTCTATTTGAATCGGATTTTGTTCACAATTTCATGGGTTGTTCACAATTGTTCACAATTTTGTGCGCGGAACTCTTATTATTTTATATATTAAAGTAGCCTAAGTTACTCCTTATAACATCAGCTTTCTGCCAGTATGGAACAAACAAAGAAGCAGAAAGACAAAAAAAATGTTTTTTTTGTTATTCACGTATGTATGTACATATGTACCGTATATACTTCCATATGCATTAAGTAAAAACCTGTTATTTTGACATTACAAACATGCACTTAAATTTTATTTATTTGTATAGATTATTAATCATTGAAAGGTAACGTCTAATACGGTTTATTTGTGTATTATTTATTCATTGATTGTTTCTACTAGGTGGACCATATAATCTGGCCAAATGGTAAACGTATAGTACTGCTGGCTGAAGGCAGACTTGCCAACTTATGTTGCTCATCTTTACCGTCGTTTGTCGTGTCAGTGACAGCGGCAACACAGGCACTTGCGCTCATTGAGCTGTACAACGCACCACAGCATAGGTATAAGGTGGGTAGAATGTGTGCTTTTTCAGTATATAAAAGAGTTTCAACAATTGGTATATTAATAGAATCACGCTTTACTTTGTGGAAATCTAGTATATAGTTAAAATGTGCGTAAAAAAATCCTTGTGTAATGGTGTTGGGAGTAGTGGTGCAGAGATTAGTGGTGACGGGAATAGAGCACACATTGGCGGGAGTCACCTCATGACTGACGGTGATAGTGCACGTAATGAGGGCATCCACGACTTTTTCTGCCACCAGGGCGGCGCCACTTTCGAGTGAGGTAAAATATTTGACAGATTTCATAGCGGGGACGATAATTTCTTAGGAAAATGTAATCTTTAAGGTTTCTTTCTGTATTATTAGTTATATTTTATATTAATTACATTAGAAATGAATAAACCAAACTATAAATATAACTAAAAGACGACTTTTAAAAAAAATAGTTATAATGTGCAAAACATTAAAAATCAAACCACTGACGCATTGTGTTATATATTAATATAATACTCTAGACAATGCTAAACTATTATTTAAAACTAATTTCTCAATTAAATGACACTGTGTAACAAAAAACTTTACCTCAGTTGCTAGTAGCGACATCTGGTGAGTGGAAGATTATTAGCCCTCATTGTGGGAGGGCGGGAGGTGCTCTTCAAAACTAGATAACACCTGAGAAACCTGCAGCCATTTTCAAACAAAGATGTCTACAGATGCGTTGTCACCTCTGAATAATAAGATGGAATGCTTCACAGTCTATGATTATAATAACTCTCTGTATCTTTCTAATTGGAACACAGCAGCGCATGCACTGTTATTTGGTGGCAAAACTAGGTAAGAGTAGTTATATAGATGTACTGTTTTGTGGTACATATAATTAACTGTTTATATTCTTATTGTATGTACAAATACCGTACTAGATTTAGATTCAAAATTCATCAAATACATGATTGTAAGCTGTTATTTAAAAAAAAAGTCCCGCTGGGTTTCTTGCTGGTTCTTCCCAGGACAGAGGTTTTATTTTTCGAACCAGTGGTAATTAAACAAAAGAGTGACTTTCAATAAGTATTATTTATAATCTATATTGAATAAAAAAGTTTCTTTTTTTTTGTTTCTGTTTCTATTTTCTAGGCGGACGTATACCTTCTACCTAAGAAAATGGACGAATATGTAGCAAGTCTACACCTGCCAACATTCGACGCGCACTTGACAGAGCTAACGGACGAACAAGCGAAGTACTTGGGCCTCAACAAAGTTGGTCCTTTCAAGCCCAACTACTATCGATATTAGCAGAGAAAGTCTCGCGTACGCGAAGCTCACTCGCCGAGACAAATGACAAACATTGGCTGATACTACAGTTCCTTAACGTAGTTGAATTGATGCCTGGGTGTAGATAAATTTGTACTTTAAGACTGCCGAACGCCGCGAAGCATTGGATAAACATCGATTAAGCTGTCGATTTTACTATCGATTTACTCTGTTGTGACTTTTGATTTCATTGCAACTGACCTAAACGTGTATTAACGCATTATTTTAAATAATCTGTATAATTTGGTTATGAACATTTGAACTACGATGCTAAAAGTATAAAACTAGCTATTCGGCCGTTTAGAGAAATATCGCTTAGTAGATCAATCGTAAACGTATACTGATTGAAGATTTTTAAGATTACGATTGATCGAGCAAAGTAGCCTGTGGACACACGCATGCTATGGAGACATAAAGGTATTTTTGTTTGTATTATCGACTTAGTCCTAACTATAGTAATGGTTTCAACATGATTTTTATTCTTTAATACAACTAGCATTGACAAATTGCGTAGCCCATCCTTTAGTGAGCCAAAGTTATTTTTTTTAAATATTCAAGCTGGAGGTGATAGCATTGTTGGGAAACCTCCTCGAGCTAGACTCGAGCAAATGCAGCGGCAGCTATTATTTTTGATTAGAAGTTTGTTGCTGCATAAACGGATTTCTACGGCACATAGGCAAGCAATGTCCTTTATTATATGGCTACACTGCGGTAAACTAAATATCTAGGCGTTTCTTTACAGGAAAGTCGAGTCGCCGCAGAAGCTAGTATTAAATAAAAATCGAAGCGTGCAATCAATGACTAAATCACTAAATATATCAGAGACATCGATAGTTAAATCCCATCACTAGTTAAACGCTCACGCCATTTTCTCTTTTATATCAAACTTTCTCAAGCTCTAAGCAAAAGCCATGATAGTGATAAACAATTTGTATTTTCCATGATTGTAAAGAATAAGGAAAGGGTTATTTTTATGTTGAATATTTTTTATTTATTACGAATTCAATTTTTATAAAAAGGGCAAAGCCTTTTTTTGCATTTTATATTATTTTGGCGGCAAATATTTCTCGATATAAAAGATAGCTTAAGCATTACATCAACATAATATCGTTGATAATGTTGCCATATACTAGAGTATTATATTCCACGTAAAATTTTTGTAAGCAAGGCTCTACGTTTGCATTGCGCGTGCATTTTTTCGGTATCTTTAGTTGTGTTTGTGCGAGTGATTTTGGAGTTTGTGTATGTTTTTGTATGTGTATACGTGCGTGTATGTTAGTGTGTGCGTGCGTGTTACGTGTGTGCCGTGCGTTTTCTACTTGTGTCGGCGTGCGTGCCTAAAGTTAATATAATGTACATTTGATTATTAATTATCCATTTGTTAAGATTTAATGCATTTCGTAGTGTAATTGAATCCTAGAATAATTATTCCACAAATGGTATCTTATCGTAGTTCGATTAACATTTGCATGTAATCTATAAAGTTTATTGCGATCAAATAACAAAATTAAAAACACAAATTTATACACAAACAACTTAAAAACCAAATTAGAAGAGTTATTATCTTGGAGAAGGTATTCATTTTTTGTATTTAAGAAGAGCATTATTATTCCTTGGCCAGCAAATTAATGGCGGATTATAATTCAGTAAGAAAAATCAATAAAATGATTGTTTTTTTTTATAAGTATCGAAGCTGATTTCCTATGAACCGCATGACAGAATAAAAAAGTGCGTAACTATTAATTGATGTCTAGTTTTTTTTTTGCCAGATTTTAGTACGTTGCTATTTTATGCCTAGATCATTTCATAACTTTAGAATAATGTTCTTTAAAAATCATCATTTCGTCCATGCGCAAGACAATACCGCAGTGTGAAAGTAAGTAGTAAATCCTTGATTTATCTGTTTCTCAACGTAGTGAAAGATACTGTCATGTATGAGCTATCATATGTCATTGTGAGCTGTCAGATTTTTTTTCTATTAATGTGTTAGTTAGTGCTCAAGGATAGTTTTATTTAAGGTCAAATATCGTATTATAATTAGTCTATATAAACGTTATTTTATTCAAATAGCGAGAGACTTTTTCGTAGGTACGCCGGAAAATTTTAAAATTATAGTGTATGATGCAATTATTTACATAAGATTTTATCGAAACTTAGAAATTAATATACTCACAAGATGGAGTGGCGTCCTTACAAGTAATGCAGGAACATGGATACAGGTAACTCATGGGGGAAGCCTTTTTTTGGTACTGGAATAGTAAAGGAGTGTATAACGATAATGATGATGACAAACACAAGTTATTGCTACTTCTAATAATGACACTCAGACAAAGAGCTGCAATGCAAACCTATATTACTATGTGATTCAAATAAGAATAGGACTGATTTGGCGCCATATTGTGATGTAGCTGTCAATTCAAACCAGTTAGATAGAGTGAGCTATATATATATATATATATATATATATATATATATATATACCAGAATCTAGCATTTCAATAATTAATTGAATTAATTATTTTATTTATTTATTTAATTAACTTTTAGGCGAAATTTTGCAGACAGCGAAAATAGAAAAAAAAACAGTTTTAAATTATTTTTAAAACTAACCAGGGCACCATCCTGCGCGTTGCTACCGCAGAAGAAATAATTGTGGAAATACCGTTTAAGATTTGGAAGAGTTATAATGTTTAATTAGGAATGATAATACAATAATTGGAGTTGAATAGATAGGCGCGCCACTGTAATTTAATTGTATTATGCCTATGACCTTCACGCAAGTGTCGGCAATGAATTGACAAAGTTTTATCGGCTTTACCGCAATCTGATGAACGGTATGGCAGCGCATAAAATACGAACAAACAAACATTGATTTTTATACATTAGATTATGACTTCAAAAGATTTTGTAATACTTAGACTCAGTTAATTAATATAAAAATGGAAAATTAATTTTCTTTGCAAGCCGTACTTTTCAAGTGACAGTTGACAGATCGCGGTCATACGAGGTCATTGACGTTCCTATTCTTATTTGAATTGCATTGTATTAATATTGTTACATCGATCAACGAATATGTTGTCTTGTTAAGTAAGAATGAAAAATGCGTTTGCCATAGATTGATATATTAATAATGAAGAGCGTTTGCTTTTGCGTGAATCTTAATGTCGCTATTCGTTTGACAACTGGTTGTAGTATAATTGTTAGCTAAAAAGGATATAAATCACTAAGTTTAGTTGTGTTGAAGAATCATGTTACGTTCTTTTTATTTAAAAAAATATTTTTTTATATGTATCACCAACTACTTAGAGCTTAGAGTTTATTTATTAACGATTATCCTTGATTGATTTACTAGAATTAGGCAATCTCTCTTACAAAGCAATAAGGACCGTGGCCGAGCTCACTTGACTACTCTAGCGCCATCTATTATCTATCTACGGAAGCGGTTGCGATGTATATCGATATGAAAATTTGACGCGCTAAATACATCGTTCTTTATTTAATACATTTCCATAGATGTCGCTACATGGTACCGCTAAGTAAGATTGACGAAGTCATTGGGCTCTAGTATTTTCTATTATAATAACCTCAGATTATCTAAGAAAATAGATGCTGCGAGTACATTTCAAGTGATGCCGAAACCATACTCAACTTCTAGACGCACTGACGCACACCTCTATTCTTTCTTTCTTCATCAGCCCGTAAATGTTCACTGCTGACGCACACATATGCACCTAAAATCACTGTTAGTTGCAAATGATTTTAGATGCATATGTGTTCGTGAGTATAGTTCTTATAATATGTTGAGCATGGTTTTGGCTTGGTTGTTGCGTTACTTGAAATATACGCAGTGCATCGTCTTCAGTTCTTTGTTGATCTGAGATTATAATTTAAAAGTAGTAAATAATTTGAATTTGTGTTTCGCGTCTGTCATAATTCATTTGTTACGATCATGAATTGTCTACTGCTACTAATTTAAACAATACTCGAAACTGTATTGTTTTAAATATGATTCAAAGTAAATAGAAGGAATAATATAGTGCTTAACCCCAGATAGAATCAGTGTACTTAATAGCATGTGTATGAAGAAATTGCAAAGCCTTCTGGAACAGCAAACAAAAAATATATCTCCATTATTTTTAAGGAAAACACACATTTCAAACCACCAAAGAAAGAAGGAAAAAGAATGTCTTTCTGTCTGCCTATCAATTTCATGCCATAAAGTGAAAAAAAAATCGACATGAATGCTTTACATCACTTGTATGTTATAATGTTTTATTGTCGGCTTGTATGTTATAATGTGTATGGTAAAATTTAATCTTGCCGAAATAATTTTACTAACCTTGGGAAATGGAACAGTACGTTTTAAGTTAGAGATGTTGCAGTTTTTTTTTTAAATTGCGGAGTAAAAAGAAGTGCACGCCACATCGAAACAATTAAACTAGCTTAGATAACGTAGTTTTTGAGTGCAGCTTATTGTGCGAATTAATAATCTGGTTTCCCACGGGGTACTGAATGACGTGTTGTAATCAAAATAAAGAAGAAAGGTGACAGAGTTCACTTAGCTTTTAGCTAGGATCGAGTATTAGTTAGCTAACATACTTCCAATTAGATTTGTTATGTAGTTTGCAATTGTAGAGCAAATTCCAAAGAAATCTACAGAGGTACAAGTCCACCAAGCTAATAAGACGACACTGAACACATAATTCTTATATTTACGCAAATATTACACCTCAAATAACACTAATTTTATTGAAAAGTAAAATTAGTTTTAATAAAACTAGTTTTCACTCATAGTATATTAACTCATTTTATATTCCGGACGTTTCGAGCACTTTACAGCACCCATGGTCACGGAAGGACTGAGGTGTTCGACGTCCCATTGTCATAATTAAGCACTACCTCTAAAAACTTATTAATTTTTGTTCCGATCTACACAATATGAACTTATAGTATCTTGAAGTCTTGCAGTTGTATGCTTGGGTTGGGATTTAATTTTTAGGACCCCAAGTCTACTTTGGATCCTATAATTAATAAAGTTAAATTCTAAAATAAATGTGTAAGTAGTGTTCGCGTAAATATAAGAAACCAAAATAAAATAAGTTTTATATCACCCGAACGTATTGTTGATTTGTATGTAAACACGGTCTGTGACGCGGGTGAGAGAGCCGTAACAACCATTCTTAAGGCGCGTCTCCACCAAAAATGTTGACAACATTTATGTTTCCGACTATTGACAAATCAACAAAAGTTGACGACATTTGTTTCAAAATGTTGCAAGAAGCGTCTCCACCGAGGGAACAAATGTCGGCAACAAGCGTATTCCCTTGATGTTGCCGCCGAAAATGGAAACACGATTCCCGACATTGTTTCGTTTTGTTGTTAAAACTAGGTGATTACAGAAACATTTGTCGGCAACACGTGTTGACAAATGTTGAAAACTTTGGTGGAGACGCGCCATTAGCTTGGCTGAATACGTCACCTATGTTAACATAGGTCGCGGTGTGTCCTGCACTCGTCCTTCTTTTGTAAAAGTGTGGGAATTGAATATACATATTAATATATATGAATATGCATTCGATGCACATATGTCCTTGTGTCATTATAAGATTTTTATAATGCAATGGTTTAATGCGATAAGCCTTGCTTCATATCATTTGACCAATGGTAGCATAGTATTTTCCCGCTCATAGTTACATAAAAAAATGCGCGTGTAAATCGAACATAAGTAAATTGAAATGTGAAACGGTGATGTTTCTGGGTTACCAGTATTTTGTGAGTGTGAAGTATATTTTATATTTTTTATATTTGTAAAAGAGGAATTATTTTTTGGTTTTTGGATAATATGTCTCGAAGAAAAAGTTATGTATCAAAAAATTCAAATTATGTTTTAGTTAGGTATTTTTATTCTAATTCATGTTTTACTTATTATTTAGGGCTAGTTATGTGACTGTTTATTCCGACGATATCTTAAGTATTTCTTTTACATACTTTTTAAAGACTAATTTTTGCTATCACATTTTTGTAGTTATTAGTTTTAGGAAACTTTGAAATGTAATTGTTTAAATTTTCTCTCAAATTAAGGTTACCCTTGTTATCGTTACTTTTATATTTTATTTTTGGTTTCATTACATTCCTAGGATATCAAACGTGTATTTATTATTTTTTTACGTCACTATAAATAAGTGACTTTTTCTTTTATGAAACAACTAATATACTCGATATATCTATAATTTTTAAATTTTAATTTTTTTTTATATTTATAATATGTACATAATTCCAAATTTAAATTAAACCCTTTACATATTTATGTATACTTTTTATTTTTATTATTTTATAATTTTGAGTGCGTATGTAAGTAATATAATTTTGTGCATAGGTAGGTAATGTAGAATATAATAAATAGACATGTCACTTAACACAACAGCAAAAGTACCTTGCGATTTACAATATATGACTGTAGTTATTGGTTTCTGTATGATTGAGGTCACCTAGTATTTTTTTGAGATATGTTACTTAGGTCAGTACTTAAAAATGTTCATTAAAATACAATTAGTTTTTATAGTACCTACTTAAATCTTGTCTTTATTTTATAGAAAATAATTTTGGAATATTTAAGTATTTATTTAAATATTAAATCTTTAGTTCTTATATCTTTTCTTGTATCTGTTAGTTGTAATGGCGGATTACATTTGTAAAACATACCAGAAATATTCTGTTTGTCCTTGTTAATTATTCCAATTTATCGACATCGATTTTTTTTATTTCACGTATAATTATAGTGCGAATTTCTTAGTTTGAGGACAAGGAAAATTTATTTTGTTTGCATATAATATCCAGTACCTATTATATATTATTTACATTATGGTATAAATTTGTCATCGACTCCCGTTTTAATACTAGACTAATATCAACGTGTAAAGCGCGGCCGCGGAGCAGGAATTTTTTTATTGCTTTGCATTTTTAAACTTAATTCCCGTTATAAAAGGTTTTATTTTTTCTATTGCAACTAAGATAGTTTTAGGACCTTTTGGGCTGTATTTGTTATTGGAAAACCGAGTTTATCCTCAAGTAATTAGAGTTCATATTTGCATGAATTGCAATAATTTGAAATTCTTCCTGCTTCACGATCACTCCATAGCTATTTTACTTACAGCTTTTGTTAAAATAGCTTTAATTTCAGAGTCTATAATTGATTATGTACGCGTGCTCAATTTAAAAACCAAGTAAGTGCCATACATCATTCAATTGATATCTATGTAAAAAAAAATCTAATCATCTTCTCCCTCTGAAATATTTTTGGACGTACTTAAATATAAAAAGAAAGTAAAATATTTTTACCTAAAATGCCTTTTAGAAAATGCAGTTTTCAACCGACTTCAAAATGAAGGAGCGGATTACAATTCGTTGGATTTTTTATAATGTATGTACACCGATTACTCGAAGACGCCTGAACGGATTTGGAAAATTCTTTTTTTTTTGTTTCAAAGGGTATACTTCCCAGGTGATAGAAAGGCGGTTTTAAAAAAAATCAACAATAAATTATATTTATATTGAAGTCGGTTGTACAAAATTTTTAAATTTACCTCTTGTAAAATAAAGCAGTAAGATTTGATTTTATTAGAGATTTGATTAGAAATTGAGAAGTCGCTCAAAATGTATGCTATCAGTTTAATTTACAGCAACACTATTGTTTTTAAGGAATAAACAATTATTATGAAATTAAAATAATAAGGAAGAAACGGCGGTGTGAAACTTCTTGAGTTTTTTTTTTGTGGTTCATAGTCTTATTGGCTCGTTATATTTTAGTCTTATTTGTCCCACCAATTAGTAGTCTATATAAGGAACGCCAATATTAAACACACGATTGGTAAAAGTAACGCCTAATGACCGAATGTAAGCAGTAGTTGAGTATTTGAGGATATTGTTGCCATGTTTTAATAAATAAAAGTTTAAAAAATTACGGGTGGTTTTATTTGATGACGATTACTCTATGATTTTTTTTTGTATAGAATAAGGGTGACAAATGAGCACACCCACCTGATCCTGCTTGCTGTGGTCCATGACATTTATAGCTATCCTCGGTTAAGAATCAAAATGCAGATACGTTGTCACAGTTGAAGACTAAAATAGAAGGCCTCGTTTGCAGTGAAAAGGAAGTCCGGTTCTCTACACTCGCTATATGAAACACAGCAGCACTAAGCTGCTATTTTACGCTGGTATTCTGTGAGAGCGTAGTTCATCTCCGGTCGAGCCGACCCATTTGTGCTACAAACACATTACAACTGCACCATAGCTCTACCACATAAATCTATCTAGAGAAGAGTAAACTAATAACCACGTCAGCTTGTCATTATTATCATTTTAATTTCTGCGAGCTGTAGCTTGTTAGTTTGATGTATTTCAAGAGGTCAGTATTCCGCTCATAGCTAATCTCACTGTGACTGTTAATTTTTCCTTTGGTACGTAATCGCGGCCAAAAGCTGCGATAGATAGATGAAGACCAATAAATCTTATACGAATTCTGATACACACACACACAGTTCACTCACACGAGATCACTTTGGAGATTAAGAATTAGGAGAGCCGATCGCAAATTGAAACCTTACCGTCGATCAGAGTCAATCAGAGTAAACCGGCACATTAAGCTACCGCTGACAATTTCATAGTTGACAGATGGGATCGTACTTGAATGAGGGCATCCACGACTTTCTGCCACCATGGCTGCGCCACTTAAAGGTGAGGTATAACATTTGACAGATTTCATAGCGGGGAAGTTAATTTGTTCGTAAAATGTAAAGGTTAATATTTCTTTCTGTACTATTAGCTATATTTTATATTAATAAGGTTGAAAATAAATAAATCAAACCACAGATAAGTATTCATAAAAGTAGAAATATATTAAAAAGTCAAAAATGTGCAAAAAATTAAAGTGCAAACCACTGAGGCATTGTTTTGTGTATTACGATACATAATACTCTAGAAACCACAGACTACTTAGTGGATACCCTAGAAACTGATAAACTTTTATTAAAAACTAACTTCTCAATTAAATTACATTGTGTAACAAAAAAAAATTACCTCACTGTCAAATAGCGACATCTGGTGAGCAGAAAATTATTAGCCCTCATTGCTCTCGGGCTATGACATTTAAAGTGAGCGTTCAGTCATCAAGCACAGAACACAATTACTTACTACCGACTCAATGACCTCAATAGTGTCTCCCAACGGATATGTCTTAAGATGAACATGGACCAAACAAAAATCATGTTTAACGTCCATGTCACACCTATGCCGGTAGTTGTTGGGAGCACTGAGCTCGAAGTTGTTGACGAGTACGTTTACCGGGGGCAAATAGTCTGACTAGGTAAGTCCAACTTCGACCTAGAGGTCAATCGACGGATTCAACTCGGCTGGGCAGCGTTCGGGAAACTACGATACATCTTCTCATTAGACATACCTTAAAACCTGAAAACGAAATTGTATAAGTAGTGCGTGTTGCCAGTGATAACTTACGGTTCTGAGACGTGGCCCTTCACTGCTGGCCGTATGAGGAAGCTCAAGGTCGCTCAGCGAGCTATGGAGAGGGCTATGCTCGGGGTTTCTCTGCGTGATAAACTTAGAAATGAGGATATCCGCAGTAGAACTAGAGTAACCGACATAGCCCAACGGATTAGTAAGCTGAAGTGGCAGTGGGCCGTCCATATAGCTCGAAGAACCGACAACCGATGGGGGAGAAAGGTTCTTGAGTGGCAGCCTCGTACCGGTAGGCCGTAAGTGTAGGGCGACCCCCCACTAGATGAAGAGACGACCTGGTAAGACATGCAGGAAGTCGATGGATGTAGGTGGCTCAGGACCGTGCTTTGTGGCATTCCACGAGGGAGGCCTATGTTCAGCAGTGGACTTATGAAGGGCTATAATGATGATGATGATGAGAGTCCCCGAGTTAAAACGGCTATGTTTAATTCACCATAGTGTATACATACCATCTCCATGTAAACTATATATTTTCGAAAAGTGTACTAACTACTAATAGTATTACTAATGAAAATGTAGCCCTTACTGCAGATTGGTCCGTTAATGCAGGACAGTAAGTACAAGGCATAGGAGTTTGCTTAATTTGCGCAGGGAACAACTGAGCACCTTTGTTTCTCCGTGTCCATACACCCAACATCATCTTCATTAGAAACAAAGTATTAACAAGATTTTATATAAAACACGCAAGAGAGAAGAACAATGCTTTCCATTTTCGTCTTTATAAAATAATATCTATACAAATAAATAAAATTAAAGTGTCTGTTTGTAATGTCCAAATAACAGCTTCTTACTAAATGCATATGAAAGTATATATAGTACTAATAACAAAAAAACTATTTTTGAAATTTTGTCTGTTTGTTCCGGCTAATCTCCGAATCGGCTGGACAGATTTTGACAGGGCTTTCACTGACAGATAGCTAATATTATAAGCAGTAAGGTTACTTTTAATTTCCAAAAATAATTAGGTATCCGCGCAAAAAAATTAAAACCCATGAAATCCAGTCTTAATAAATTCCACGCGGACGAAGTCGCGGAGGACAGCTAGTCTAGTCTATACATACATCTATACAAATAAATAAAATTGAAGTGTCTGTTTGTAATGTTAAAATAACAGCTTTTTACTAATTCTATATAAAATTATATACGGTACCTATAACAAAAACACAATTTTTAAAATTTTTGTCTGTCTGTCTGTCCGTCTGTCTGTCTATTTGTTCTGGCTAATCTCCGAAACGGCTGAACCGATATTTGATGGGACGTCACGGGGAACAGCTAGTACCTAATAAATTAGTTGCTATATAGCTTCCAACGCCAAATCGTCTCCACTCAGCGTTAGGTCACGTAATAAAGTTAAACAACAGTTCCTGAGGCTGATTTCAGCGGAGCTAGGTATTATTATTATACAACCTAGTAAAAGTCAACTGTTGAACATAGGCCCCTCTCATAGTTTGCTTTATAGGGCGACACCCTTGAGATGGTACAAAGTGGTATCTATCTATGTCGCAGCCAATTAGTTTAATTAGCCTTTTAGTTAACAGCCTACACATTACATGGGATGGTCACCCTAATAATTTCATTCAACGAGACGGTCGCTGGCCTGTGCCTAATTAGCGCTATGTGTTATATAATATACTTAATATATCGGCAGTCCCAGAAAGAATGGATAATCCTGGATGAAACTGTATTAACTGCGCATATTTTTGAAATAGTTGGCCCCAAAAAAAAGTATGTAGACCTACTACATACTTTTTTTCACCAATGGCTCTCAAAGTTTTGTCAAAATTATTTTTTTATAAAATTTCATGCTAAAAATTTAAGTTTTTTTTTTTGCAAAAAAGTACAATAAGTCATACTACGAGGGTGGATTGAAAAGTACTCGGCCTAACACAGATCTATTCAATTCTAAAAATCAAATCTACCCACATTATTTAGTTCAGTTCAGACTAATTCATTGTGTGAAGTTCGAAACGTGTGCGATAATTAGTTGTGATTTTATAAATTTATTAACAAAGTAATCGGACATAATTTCCGCGAATGGAGCAAATCGAGCAGCGTGCCGTCATTAAGTACCTCCATAAGAAGGGGCTATCATCAAAAGCCATCCATGATGACATGGTCAGTACATTAGGCGATTGTGCTCTGTCATATTCATCCGTCAAAAAATGGATAGCAGAATTTAAGCGTGGTAGAGAGAGTGTGAAAGATGAACCCCGCTCTGGAAGGCCTTCGACGTCAACTACTGACGAAAATATTAAAAAAGTACTTGATTTAATAAAGAGAAACCGCAGATTAAAAATTAGAGAGATAGCCGAGATTATAGGCATCTCTTATGAACGAACTCAAAACATCATTGTCAACGAGTTGGGTTTCCACAAGGTGTCTGCGAGGTGGGTTCCGCGACTGCTTTCAGTTGAACAAAAAAGGACGCGATTGACTATTTCACGCGACTGTTTGGAGTTATTTGAAGCCGATGCAGATGATTTTTTGAATCGTTTTGTTACTATAGACGAAACATGGGTTCATTACTGTACACCGGAAACAAAACAACAATCAAAACAGTGGAGAAGACCTGGTTCACCACCCCCTAAAAAGGCTAAGTCGATTTTGTCGGCAAATAAGGTGATGGCTTCAGTATTCTGGGACTCGAAAGGTGTGATTATGATTGATTATCTTGAAAGGGGTCAGACTATAAACTCTGATTACTACTGCACCTTACTACGTCGTTTACGAGAGGAAATAAAAGAAAAACGTCGAGCAATGCTCAGAAGAAAAGTCCTGTTTCATCAAGATAACGCCCGTGTTCACACGTCAGTACAGTCAATGGCTGAAATTCACAACTGTGGCTTTGAACTGTTACCGCATCCGCCGTATTCACCTGATCTGGCACCATCAGACTTCTTTCTGTTCCCTAACCTAAAAAAGCACTTGGGAGGTCAAAGATTTTCGACAAACGACGAGGTCAAAGCAGCTGTAGACGCATATTTTGACTCTAAGGAAGAATCATTTTTTTTCAACGGTCTAAATGCTTGGAAGGGGAGGTGGCAAAAGTGTATTGAACTTGATGGTGATTATGTAGAAAAATAAAAATATAACTGATTTAGTATGTGTTTATTTTCTTGGTTAGGCCGAGTACTTTTCAATCCACCCTCGTATTTACTGCTTTTCTAATACAATAGTTTGTGAGGAATAAGAGAAAACCAAAAACGCAAAGAATTTCATTAATTTGCGGCAGTGGTGTACATGAAAGTACAGTAAGGTCAATAAAAACAATATTTTTTTAAAACCTTCATATTTTTGGCACCACTTGGAATATATTTTTTTTTTGTATTTTATTTGAGTGCCTGATACTTCTTCTATTAGGTGCTGCAGGATATTCCATTCTTTCTGGGGCACGCTGTAACTACGCGGCTTTAGGATGAACCTTAAGCCAGCCGCAACTAACCTTTTTTTTCGTGGGGAAATCATGGATACCTTCCGTTGCGAAGGCAACGGGAAGTTTATGCCGGACTCCTACTGCCTAAAACCCCACGGGGTATATACGAGGGCTCTCGGGATCTCCGTTCGGTACGCAACCGGGGCTCCTCCATAGGTTTGTTACACTAATGACTGCATTACGCCGTCGCCTTGCGTCAGACCTTACACAGATAATCACCGAAGGACCCGTGCCCGTTAATTATATGTGTAAATATATAGGTGAGTCTTCCTACTCGTCGCTGCATCCAGGCTTCGAAGACCCGTAGAATTGCTCTAATGACGCGTTTGCGTCTATATCGCAAATTTTGTCACTGTATAAAACTGTATAAAAACTGTATAAAAAGGGTTATTGTAGTATAAATGAATACATGGTTGATAATACCCCTGGGAATGAGGTGGTCGCTTCCAAGCAGTTTCTAAAATACATTTTGTAAATAGTTTGTAATCATTTATATTGTAAAATTTATTTAAAAAAAAGTCTTGCTGGTTCTTCCCAGGACAGAGGGTTTTTTTCGAACCAAAAAGTAAAAAATGACTTTCAATAAGAATTACTCTGTAATGTATATTGAATAAAAAATTATTCTATTCTATTCTATTCTATTCTGTCGTTTAATTGATTTGAGCGCCTCTTCTGGCTCACTACCATCGCTCTGGCGGAGGGCACAGATCGGGTCGTAAACCCTGGCGCATCTTAACCTACTGTCGCTTATATTGCACTACCAGCGATTTTTCCGGACCGATACGACTTAGGGACCTTCAAGAAAAGAGCCTACTCCTTTTTAAAAGGCCGGCAACGCATCTGCTATTCCCCTGGTGTTGCAGTTGTTCATGGGCGGCGGTAGTCACTTACCATCAGGTGAGCCGAATGCTCGCTTGCCCCCTCTCCTATATAAAAAACAATAATAATAATAATATCACCATGACTGCCTGGTTGGGCTAGTGGTTGGAACCGCGACTGCTGTCATGAGGACCCGGGTTGGGCCAAAAAATTAGTTATTGACTTTTTTAGTCAAGAAAGTATAATTATTATGAAGCATATAATATGTATTTTCTAGCGACTTCAAAAAGAAGCCGGTACTAAATTCGACTGTATGTTTTTTATGTGTGTTACCTCATAACTTCTTACTGCGTAAACTGATTTCGATGATTCTTTTTTTTTTTATATGAAAGCTGGTGCTTCACATGTGAGCCCATATAAATTTGATCAAGGTCTAACCAATAGTTTTTGAGTTATTCTTAATAATTTATATTGAAGTCGGTTGTACAAAATTTTTAATTTTTAATTATTATCTTGTTTCGAGTGGCCACAGGAAC
Organism: Parnassius glacialis; assembly: GCA_033319125.1. Taxonomy (NCBI): domain Eukaryota; kingdom Metazoa; phylum Arthropoda; class Insecta; order Lepidoptera; family Papilionidae; genus Parnassius; species Parnassius glacialis. Next base: position 32,353,976 of record JAVANC010000002.1, read on the forward strand.
TGATTCTATATCCACATCGTTTCCATCCGCAAACGTCTTCCCTTATGAGGTTGGCTTCGGCGGAGGAGCAGTCATGTTTTCAGTTAAGGGCTGATGCAACGACGACCGAGGTCGTCCTAGTTTCATGGTCATCAACCCGCTGACAGACAGTATCGGGTAACGCAATCACAATCATTGGTGAAATAATATGACTAATAGACTACTTATTACGATTTCCGCGTGTCATATTTACTTTCTGTGACGACGGCGAATTCGCTAATGTTGCAATTGTGTTGCGCAACATAGTGGCTTCTTCCTCAGCTCTGTTGCGGCTCGTTCCCATTCTTCAAATTTGAAACGGATGTCGTTGACTTCAACGGATATATTTCAAGAATCTTGTCACGGTGATCGAACGTCACGGGAAGCAGCTTGTTGAGATTACGCGTGACCTGAGTCGTTGGAATATCCTGCAGATGCCTTACAGGTCTTTCTTACCGGGTCCATCTCTGTGACGTGTGACAAAACGGATTTTGGTCAAGGCTGAGTCTGTTAACACCGTCATTGCTTAAATTACCTCGTCCTCGGTGAAGCTAGTCATTAGTATCTATAAATAAATAAAGTGTTTTGTATTATTTTCGATATTCATCATCATCATCATTACAGCCCCTCATCAACGTAGGCCTGCCCCATTGACTTCTTGCAAGCATTAACATATCGGCACTCCATCTCTCAAGAAAGGCCATCGGTTGTATTTTTATTTTGCTATGAGCTTATCAGAAAATTTAAAAGAACATACACGAAAACCAAACATTATTCTTAATAACATATCAAAAAAAAATTAAGGCGCGAAAAGGTTAAAAAACTTTGCGACGACTTAGGTCCGTAAACACATGTAATAAGTAATTAAATTAGATATCGAATGAAATAATCAATGTAACTTCGTTTTTATTATAATTCAAGTGTGATATCATTGTACCATTTACTATCACATATTAATATAAAGCCTAGATAATTACGTTTCATTCCTGAAACTACCAAGCGATAGACGCTACCGTTTTTTTGCGAAAGTTTTGTTAAGTAAGTTTTGCCTTATATATTTTTTTTTATTTATTGTTTGTTTTATCAGTGCCTTCCCGCTCTTAACTTTACAAACGAATTAATTAAATTAAATAGGTTTAAAAGCATTTGTTAAAAAAATAATACGAACTGGATGACGCAAATACGAGACTAATATTTTTAGTAAGTATTAATTTTGAAATAACCGATATGAAAAAATAATTGAGTTATTTTATTTATACAGCGTTTCAATAATATAATTGCTTTTAATCAATTTTATATGCGTTGCATATTGATAATAATATCGCTTATTTTGTTTTCATTACTATTGTTTAATAATGCAATGTAATACCTAATTAGTCAAAGGTAATTACCACGACTTATTATATACTAGCTGTTCCCCCCAACTCCGCCCGCATGGAATTTATTACGATTGTATTTTATGGATTTTAAAATTTTTGCGCGGAACCCTAATTCTTTTTATAAAATAAATATAACTTTAGTCCCGTTAAAATCGGTCCAGGTGTTTTGGAGATTAGCCGGAACAAACAGACAGACAGACAAAAATTTTAAAAATTGTTTTTTTTTGTTATAAGTACCATATATACTTTCATATGCATTTAGTAAACAGCTGTGATTTTGACGTTACAAACATACACTTCAATTTTATTTGCTTGTATAAATTATTTACATAAATATAACGAATTTAAATTATTTTTGCAACGTCAAGAAACTCTGAAACTCAAGTGCAAAAGCAAAGTCATGATATCGTTTTAGCAGGTAAGTAGCTTAAAATTAGCAGGAATAATCTTAATCTTCATTAATACTTTAAATTAGCAATACTTGTTTGTATATATATTTATATATATGTGATTGTTAATGGAATCAGACGTAACCTTGCGGAAATTCATTATATTAAAGGTGTTAAACATTAATTTACTTAGATACGCCGATAAAATAAAATGATGTGTCTTACCTAGTTTGAAAAGAACTTAGCGGTCAGCCACCACAGTATACATCATCTGAGGATGCCTCGTGTAGAGGCGAAACACAATATTATCGTCGGTGGTGTGTCTTCCCTAGTGTAGCGGTGCTGGGATTAGTGGTGCTAGTGCACGCAATTGAGGGAGGGCGGAAGGTTCTCTTGAAACTAGGTAAGACACATCATTTTATTTTATCGCGCGGATTTAAACAAATTAATGTTTAACACCTTTAATATTTTTAATAATTTTAGTTTTATTGCACTAGACGGTTTTACAATTTACAGTAGAATCCGTTTTCTGTGACTGTTTATACAAATTCAAGTTATAAAGATTTTTATACACATTACTAGGGATGTAACGGAAGTGGTTATATCGGAACCGAATTCGGAAACGAAGTTTTAAATTTTGTTATCGGAACCAGAACCGAAATCGGAACCGGAATCGGAGGTATTTTTCTTTTCAGTTTCAAATTTTTTGAATTCTTCGAACTCAGTGGCATGCACAGACTTTAAATGACTTTTTAACGAAGTAGTCGTATCTCGCTTTCGTGAATATACGAGTATTATATGATTATACAGGATTAATTTTCAAACTGTAACCAAATTTGAAACTTAAGTTCAAAAGAGTTCAAATATATAAATAGTGATATCCCGTTATTGCAATGTTTGAAAATACGAGTTAATAAGGCTTCTACTTTTATTTTTTTAAGGTTTTAGTTTTTTTATTATAGTTTTTAACTTAGGTTCAAAGAGCTTATGTAATGCAACGACAATTTAACATATAATCTAGTTTAACAATAAAATTTAATTATATACAATATTAAAAACTATAATAATAATAAAAAAACTATAACTAGAAATTATTATTGATATTATATATTATTACTTATTTGAATTTATTTCAAATTGAATGTGATTTACGGGCAACAACGTTTTTGCCCGATCAACCCTTACGAATGTGTGCGTGCGGAGTAAAATTAGTTAAAATAAATTATCTCGCATTTTGAATTATAAAGATAAAAATAACAAAGATTTAAGATTTTTTTTAAACTAATATTACTTCATAATTTGCCTACATATTACTTAATATGAACCTTCTATTTAAATTTGGCCGATTATTGCAAAATAACCCTGTATAAGAAATTTATCACAGTTTTATTAAAAGTTTTGAAAATTTAAGTAAGAACGGATGCTAAATAAATTTAAATTGTAATAGGTCCTAAATGGTCATTCAAAATGAAAAATGTTTAGAGAAAGCTAAAGATGATTTTCAAAGATCTAATCAATGTATCTAAATCTAATCACTTGTCATAGTTCATCAACTTTTTTATTTTTCTATCTCACAATATGGCGTCTGGTTGTTGCCTTATTGAATTTTGACTACTGTAATGTCTTTGGTGAAACTCACAAGATTAAGTCAAACCGATTGAAGTGAGAATCATCAAAATCAGCCACGCGTTTGGTTTCTAGAGCGTATGTAGGCTGATAAACACATTACCCCCCTTAGCGTCGGTCAATTGGGTAAAAAGTCGTCCGGTTAAATAGTTGATAGTGTTTAATTTATTTGAAAATAGATCGCCACACCCGCTAGCTGACCTACCCAAAGTTCAAATGACCTTAATGTGATTTCGATGATAATAAACCTAGCAAGCTAACAGCATAGCAAAGTGGCGAAGCAATCAGCTTTGTAGCGGTTTCTAACGGTTGCCGTTGAGCAATCAGTTTCAAAATAGGAGGTTCAGATGCCTGGGTGATCAGTAATCGATTGCTGAAAACAGAATTTGAAAATTCGAAACCGTTCTCGAGATAATCGTGGGACAGACGGACAGACGGACAGACATCGTGAAATCAATAAGTGTCTTCACAAGCTTCGCCACTTAATAATAATGATTTTACTAATAGAGTTTTTTAGCTAAACGTATTCTAGACTCCGAAGCAAGTTTTTATTGCTATCTCTTGTGAAAGTATCTGCTTGTCCTATTTTGATGAAACTTAGGACATAATATAAAATATGTCACTGCCGGGAACAAAGTCAATGGTGCCCTGACTGCGTTAGTCAAAAGGCAAGGCGTAGTGAAGAGTGCACGCCTTGCAATACATAACGCAGTGTTGGTACCGACTTTGTTATATGGCAGCGAAACCTGGGTATGCCAGAAGAAGCATAAAAGCAAGTTGAATGCAGTGGAGATGCGATCTCTTCGTAAAATGTGCGGCGTCACCATGGCCGACCGAAAGCGAAACGAAGAGATTCGCAATGTGGCAGGTTTGAAAGATGACCTTATCACAAAAATTGATAAGGGCGTGCTTCGATGGTTTGCGCACGTTGAGAGAATGAGTGAAGACCGAATGGTGAAGAAAATATATAGCGCGAAAGTTAATATTAAAAGGTGTCGAGGTAGACCGAGACTAACTTTCGAAGACCATGTGAGCAAACTGCTCGAAAAGGGGAGGGTCAAGAGTACTCGGATACCTAGACGTGCATGTATGAGGAAGATAATGAATCTGAAAGAAGCGAAAGAGGTATGTAAGGATCGTGACACTTGGCGATCTGTTCTCTCTGGCTACCCCGTCAGGGATTGTGCGTGACGATAAGTAAGTAAGTAAGTAAGTAATATAATCCACGTACCTATGTGAAGAGATTAGCTATTTTCATTAATATAAAAATCGAGATTTTCATTTACCGTTACCGTTGTAGCCTATTGAAGTTCACTGCTGAACATAGGCCTCCCCATAGGTTGCCTCATAGGGGGGATATTTGCCATAGTTGCCACGCTTGGCAAGCGGGTTGGTAACCGCAGTTTTTTTTATTTTTAGTCGTTATTAGGAACACGCTGCTGCCCATCTCCTGCTTTGTTTCGCTCCGTTGCGCCTTACGACACCCAAAGGAGTTTTTATTTTTTTTGATTTTTTTTTGATTTTTGAAAAAAGGATATGGAATAGTGAATATTATTACACCGCCACCGTTTTCATTTACATACATACAAATTTGTACATAAATAAATACACATTTTGTGTCACCTAATGTAGATGACTTCTTTGCTCTGTACTGACGGCAATCCGACGCGATAGAAGAGAGATCAGTCGTAGGACCAACGACTTTAAGGCCCGTATTAATAAACGTTACTCAACGACGAACTCAAGTGCGTAATCATTTGACACGCCCTCATTACGATATCAGCATCTCAAGATCGTTGCTAATTAATAAACACATAAAAACAGTATCTCAAAACGCTGTACTTAGGAATACTGTGACTTGCACTCAAGTACACACACTTGAGAGTCGAGTTTCGTTTATTAATCAGTGTGGCACTCAGCTGATATCGTAAACCTAAACGGCATCTTGTGATATGTTTATTAATAAGATCATAACCTCAATAATGTACTCAAGTGCGTGTACTAGAGCTGAGTAACGTTTATTAATACGGGCTTTTTTTAACATGGGGAAATGCCTACGCATACCCGCCTCGCGTGGGCAAGGACGGGTTATGTCCGACTCGTACCGACTAAAACCCCATGGTGTTCCACCTGCGCCGCATATTGGCAGAACCACGGGAACGCTTTCGCACACATCCACGGCCCCACCAGCGCCGGCCGCCCCATGGCAGCCCCTTCTCGGGGGAGGACTTCTCCCCACTCTCCCTCTCAGGCAAGGCACATCAGGAACACAAGGCACGCCCCCCTCCTCAGCCTCTAACTACACCTGCGGACCCCCCCGAGTTCGATACGCGGAGAGTGGCGTTTTTCCAAATTTTCGAGAGGAAATTCGTGACGTTTGTCACCCAATATCAATTTGTACGCCGAAAACGATCTCTCTACATCAACAGACGTCATTGGACATAATTTAAAAATTTGGCCAGTCAGTTCAGTCAGCCACTGCGCTCGCGCCTTACACGCCTTCGTCACCTAGGTCCCTATATATGTACCTCCCGCTACTAAACGAAATATGCACGATTGGTGAAAAGAGGCTAATATATGCATTAACGCCGTAATTAAAGAGTTATATGCATTGCATATGCAAATGCATAAAAACAGATGTCTTATAAAAACTAACTCTGTCATACTTTTGTCCCCAATACGGACATATCTAGTACTATAATCTGTAGCACTTAGAAAAGATTTACGTGTAAAATGATATGTTTAAATTATATTTCCTTCATAGACTGTCGGTGAATTGGTCTTTAATCATTGGAAAGCAGATAACGTTCATGTAGTTATAATTGTAACAAGTTTTGTTAATTACTTGCAAATTATTTAATATTTAACTCTAACTAACTTAACAATAGGGCTGTAACCTTTTCTATACACATAAATAAAATTGAAGTGTCTGTTTGTAATGTTAAAATAACAGCTTTTTACTAAATGCATATGAATGTTTATACGGTACTTATAACAAAAACATAATTTTTAAAAATTTTGTCTGTCTGTCTGTTTGTTTTTTCCGGCTAATCTCAGAAACGGCTGGACCGATTTCTACGGGACTTTCACTGGCAGATAGCTGATGTTATAAGGAGTAAATTAGGCTACTTATATTTGAGAAAAATAATTAGAGTTCTGAGCAATATAATTAAAACCCTAAATTACACGCGGACAAAGTCGCGGGGAACAGCTAGTTTATAATAAAATTACTTAATTCAAAATCAACTACTACCTTTACCATATAGAAATAAAGTTAATTTGATACCTTACCATGTTATTGCATATTTAAAGATTAAACACATATGAGATTGTAGTGAAAACTACAATCAATTCATCATCGTCATCATCATCATTGCAGCCTATCAACAGTACTGTACTAACTATTTGATATAACCGTTACCAAGGACAGATGTTCTTTTGTTATGAGTAAAATAATACTCAGACAAACAGGCCTTTCCTCCAAATCCAAACAAAAAAACACTGGATTAGAGCGAGTGCTAGTACGCGCTAATGGACGCCACTGAAGTTCGATGTCTGTCTGGATGATAGAAGATCAATATATGACTGCCATGCAAAATATATATGTCAAACTAGCTGTTCCTCGCGACTTCGCCCGCGTGGAATTTTTTTTTAATAGGATTAGGGTGAGAAACGAGCACACAGTCCACCTGATGGTAAGTGGTTGCTGCGGCCCATAGACATCTACATCTATCCTCGTTTAAGCGAATCAAAATGCAGATGCGTTGCCACCCGTGAGGACTAACATGGAATGCCTCATTTCCAGTGAAAAGGGCCTCCGGCCACCTGCACTCACCAAGCGAAACGCAAAGGTAAACCTCTACTTCACGCTGGTATTCTGTGAGGTCGTGGTACCACCCCGGTTCGAGCCGGCCCATCCGTGTGACAGCAAAAGCTGCCGCGTGGCTCTACCACTGTTAAAAATTAAAGTTAATTTAAAAATAGGATTTTTTTTTATGAGGTTCTAAAATAAAAGTATCCTAAGTTACTCCTTATAACATCAGATATCTGCCAGTGAAAGTCCCGTCAAAATCGGTCCAGCCGTTTCGGAGATTAGTCGGAACAAACAGACAGACAGACAGACAAAAATTTTAAAAATCGTTTTTTTGTTATTGGTACTGTATATACTTAGTTTCATTTGCATTTAGTAAAATGCAGTTATTTTAACATTACAAATAGACTTTTCAATTTTATTTATTTGTATAGATAATATTATCAACAACATAATTATATATTACTGCAGCTTTATTGAAATAACGTAAACAGTAAAGAAAAAAATTGTACGCGTCAACCTATCTGTCATGACCTTGGAACCGCCATAGGTGTGTGCCAATGTTATTTTTCAGTAACTTTTATTGAATATTTCAAGATGTCAAAGCGGCAGACTTATTACTTTCACGTTTTTTTTAATTTTTTTTTACACCTTTCACACGTGAGCGTTTCTATATCAACCGCCGGTTAAGCTAGAGTCCAGATTTCATGTACCTACGTCAGATATAGGGGAGTAGGGGATTAACTGAAAAAAGACTTAAAACTTATTGAAATACCGTAACTTTGCCGCTCACTGGCTCTTAGCCACGGCGCCCACCTAAGCTACATGATTTCGACATGGCTTGTAGCATGATTCTGACGATGCTCTGACGTGACTACGAGTGACACTGCTTGCACCAACCTGTGCAACAATAGCATGTCGCAAAGTTCATTTTGGGCCAAAATCTCGCCTGAAGAGGATAAACATGCCCTTGTTTTGCTACAGATTTCAAACATTCAAAGTGCCAGCTGAAGATTTTGAGTACATCCCTAAGGGAAAAAATTTGAAAAGTGGTGGTACTTTCAATTTTATGAAGGAATTAGAATTACATTTCGCATAGATTTGCCCTACAAGTTGCAAGAAGCATCTTGCGAGTTCCTGTTATTGTAATCGTGTCTAGGATAATCATATAAACATGGTTTTTCATGAACTAAATCAATGAATTTAATATTAAAACTACAAGTTTCGTGTTACGTGCCACTTCAATGCGTCACTAGTAGCAAGCTGAATGGCACGTCAGATCATGCGGCGTCACGCCACGCAAATGGGCGTTACTACATACATTCCCTTTGAATGTTGAGGCGAGTGACAAGTTACGCGTCAAATCACGCGTCAGATCACGTGTTACGTTACGTAGGTGGGCGCCGGGCCAGACTAATGAAAGTCCTTTAATTAATGTGAGAATATTTGAAAAATTCGTACGAATAAATACACATTCCATTTCTTTAAGTCAAAAGTATTTCCAGAGTACTTTCAGTCAATTTCGATTGAATCGCCCCATGAAAAACCATAACATCTTAATATTTTTTTTTAAATTAAAAGAAATAAAAATGAATGAGAGCCGAGAAACGTTTAACATGTTAGGTAGGTATATTAAGAATTGTTCACTTAAAGCACAGAGTAAATATTAAAGACCAGAGGGGAAACTTCTTAAGAACGTCGAAAATGTATACCTATTCTGATAGGGTTGTCACATGGTGCATGTGAAAAATTTAAGGAAGAATTAAAAATATTGTATAGCATAAGGCAACATGTGCATTAGTTATTACTTATATTAATGTAACAACATATCTATTAATTGTTCAAAACCAAGAGTTTTGGTGTAAGTGGTAGTGGTGGTGGTAGTAATGGCTGTGATGGTATTCGTGGGCAGTGGTGGTGGTGGTGGTGGTGGTTATAGTAATAGTGGTGAAGGTGGTGGTCTTAATGGACACACTGTTGGTCCACTGCCTACTACCACTACCTACGCTATTACCACTTCCACCACCACTGACATCATCAGCAACACTATCCACCAACACCAGCACCACTTCCACCAACACCAATCCCACCACACCCACCCATGTCTGGCGATTGTATTCCAACCATAATGCTGTGGTATTTACTCCTGGGGTCGCGACTCGCGAGTCGCGAAAAGTAGCTTATATCCTTCCCAATGAAGCAACTTACCTCTATATTAAAGTGGGTGGATAAAGTCACACACTTCGCCTTATTACGTAGGATATCCTGCCATCTACGGCATTGTCAAGGTTAGACTGACTAACGTTTCAAGTAGGTGAGACCGACTTCATCACTCGGCGATGTACCTGTCTAACACATTCTCACTTATCTATCAATGTTATTACCTAGCTTTATTGTATATAATACGTAATAAGGTACTTACTTCACTTGATCACTCGAGTACAAAATAATTTAAAATTAAAAATTTTGTACAGCCGACTTCAATATAAGCGACTTCAATATAGGTTATTTAAGAATAACTCAATAACCATTGGTCCCACCTTGATCAAATTCATATGGGACCACACGAGAACTATCAGCTTTCATATAAAAAAAAAATCATCGAAATCGGTTTGCCCAGTACAAAGTTATGAGGTCACACACATAAAAAAAAACATACACTCGAATTGAGTACCGTCTCCTTTTTGGAAGTCGGCAGAAAAGGAAATATCCTTATTTTCTCTAGAATTATTCATGCATACTGTACAACTACTAGACATTTTTGCTTATACAGAACACTTATTATTTACCCATATATATTTATAATAACTTAATTCTTAATTATTTTAATTAAAATACTTAAATCCAATTATTTAATAATAGCAAAAAAACTTAATAAATTAATTGATGTATAAAATTTCGAAATATTGTTGGTCTATTTATTTAAATGCGCACGACTAACAAACAGCCCTTTCATGTATACTCTGATTGAGCCGGCGCAAACCGGTTTGTACCCCGACGGAGCGTCGGTGAACCTGTCGGTGAGAGCTCACGCACACATCTCAGCGCTATGTATGGGTGTGTTCGTGGCGAGCCGTTTGCATTTAGCTTCCCCTCTGGTCGGTTTCTTTACTCATGTGCTTAAAGTATGCTATATTGTAATAATCTATACATATAAATAAAATTTAAGTGTCTGTCTATAATATTGAAATAACTGTCTAATAATAAATGCTATTTATTATTAGATCCTTACATATGAAATTGGCATTTTGTACGGGAGGAATATAAAGTCAATTTTTTTTTTGCAAAATATATTTAATTAATCAAAGTATGCACCGTTGTTATCTATACATTTTTACCATCTCATAGGTAGTTCATTGATCCCTTTACTAAAAAACCATGGGGGCGAGAATCAATATACTCTTTGAAGGCGGTTTGAACTGCCGCATCTAAGTTGAAATTTTTTCCTTGTAAGAAGTTGTCCAAATTCCGGAAAAAATGGTAATCTATTGGAGCAAGGTCCGGGGAGTACGGTAGATGTCGCAGACATTCCAATTGTAGCTCATCTAATTTAGTGGTTGTTTGTTGTGCAGTGTGTGGTCTTGCGTTTTTGTGAAGCAGCAGTGGCCTAGAGCGATTCACCAATCTCGGTTATTTAGCAGCTAGTTCTTCCTTCAGGGTTTGCAGTTGCTGACAATAGATATCTGGCGTAATCGTTAGGCCAGATTTTAGAAAGCTGCAGTGAACGACACCGGCTTTAGTCCACCAAACACTCACGAGTAACTTTTTCTGAGTCAATTTTTCTTTTAGGGCAGAATTTGGCTGGGTCTCTAGGGTTCAGCCACGATACGATACTGTACGTGTGTGGATAGTGGATACTGTACGATAATCGGAAGCGAGGAGCGCTTCCGATTATCGTACAGTATCCATTTTTCATCACAAGTAATGATTCGATTTAAAATCCCTTCATTATTGTGTCGGTTGAGCAAAGTAACACAGAAGTCCACGCGTGTTTGCAAGTTCGATTCACTCAATTCATGAGGTACCCATCGTTAAAATTTTTTTACTTCCCCGATTTACTTCAAGTGGACTAATACAGTTTTATCACTTACCCTGAAGATGATAGCTGCTATCTCTGAAGTGCTTTGTGATAGATCCGCTTTCACAATAGCCTTTAATTTTTCATTTTCCACTATGGTCTCCGACCGTCCACGGGGTTGGTTCTGATGGTCGAAATTTCCAGAACGAAAACGTTGAAACCAAAAACGTACCGTGCTTCCTTTTGCGACACCAGCGCCGTACACATCATTAATCCTTCGAGCTGTTTCTGCAAAACTGGTGCCACGGTAGAACTCGTACTCGTATATATACCGATTATTCATGTTTTCCATTGTGCGGTAGTAAGTGACGCCAAAAAAAATTATGAGGAAAAAACAAACGAATGACTGTTTTCAAAACTCAAATGTACCAGCTAAATGAATTTATAAATTTGAATTTGGAATTCTTAACCAAAGAGGAGATATTTCAGATCAAAGTGGTCAGTACGACAAAACGCTAATTTCATATGTAGGGACCTCATATTATTAATGTTTATTAATTTAAAAATAAATGCTATTGAAACATAAATAACCATTTTTTAAAAAAAATGTTGGTCTATCCTTGCTAATTTTCTTTATTTGGCTTTGACTCGGGTCGCTATTATATTATAAAGGAATAGCTTATTTTATATTTCATAAAATATAACCGTGAATCAAAGAGGTTTATAACAATAATCGCGATATTCGTATATACTGTTCTTCCCCATAATCTTTATGGCTGTCTTTAAATTTGGTTGCCACTACAAAAAAAATCAATAAAGATACGACTAACCAAGAATAATACGCGCATAGCTTACAAGATATAATTTTTAGATCAACAATACGTTGATCAATGGAACTCATAAAAAAACCAGGGCTCGAATAACGGTATATTTTTCGAAACGTTTTCGCCTTAAATACCTAAAAACTTATTTGTTTCGTTTATGTTCGAACGCAATCATAATAAAAACGTTTATGAAGAGAACGAAATATTTAATCGTTCTTGTTCAATAAAACGTTTTTAACCATTTAAAACAGTTTTTTCCCATTTTTTTGTATTGCAATAAGAAACAAAAATACCTCATAGGTTTAAACTTGTCGTGGCACGCGCCTAGGGTTGCGATCTCCTAAAATGAAAAAGCCGGACTCGGCGCCCCAAAAAGCCGGACTTTTGGCCCTAAAGCCGGACAGTAATTTTTAGCCAAACATACCTTTCTGAGGCCATGCAAGCCAAAAAACTCACCATCTCCCCGAGAAAAAAAACTAAAATACTCCGTTACATACGTTAATTGTTTATTAATCAATCACAGCACAGTTTCAAGTGTATATGTTACTTATTTATTTATTCTGCAAGCGATGCGTACTATGCGTTACACTAACAAAAAGCCTAACAAAAGCCGGACAGGCCGGACACATAAAAAGTTGGCCGGACACAACCCGAAAAAGCCAAACATGTCCGGCTAAAGTCGGACAGATGGCAACCCTACACGCGCCATTCATTTATTTAGCTTCCTGCGGAATAAACCGTTTTTTCGGTTTTCACATTACGTTCTTATTTCGTTTTGTTCCGAACAAAATGTTATACAAGGAACCATCCCAAACGTTTTAAAAACGTTATTTTTAATAACTTTCTCGAGCCCTGAAAAAACTCAATTGAATTTCATGTTGGTACATCCATCCGTCGACACATTAAAATTTTGAAGTTAATCCGCCTGTCAAACGGGACGTTTACGGCAAATTCTCCACACAAAGGAAAATGCCTATGTGCAGCAGTCGACTTATAAAGACTGTTGATATGATGTTGAGTAAAGGTCTTATTTAATTGTTTAGTTTTACCAACAATTGTTTACACTGATGCGATTTAAATAACACATAACATAGAAAAAGAAAAAATTGCACCACTTAAATTAAGTCAACCATACATAAGTTTTTCCTTCTTTTGGACAAATCTTAGACTTTATAAAATGATCTAGACCTATTGTCTCTTACTAAACGCCAATAATGTCTATCATTTTGTTTTTATTAAATCATTTGCACGCTGGAATACACTGCAGAATGGTTAGGTTCATACACATTATATTATGGCATTAATTTTTACATAATTCGCCGTATAGTGGCGCTGTAAGATAATCCACTACACATTATCATCCCGTGGGTATCGTAATAAGCGATAGGGAGAAATGAAACAGGAGATGACAGCATCTTCCGGATAACATTATATTAAAAATCTGCGGTTACAAACCCGTCAACCAAGCGTGGTAACCACCAATTTAACCTCCGCAATCTCTTCTCTAGTGGCTTCAAGAAGCTGTAGTCACAGCGGCCACACCCCGGGCAAACACGTCAGTGGGCTACCTAGAGAAGGGAACTGAATCTACGAATAACGAACGAAAATACGAATCTGTAGATAAGTTATCGGATGATTCCTGCTAACAAAAAATCTGCATCGATATGACACATCACATGCATTGAACTATCGATGTAGCAGGGTAATGCGAAAAGCCTTTAAGGCGTTTGTCAGAACCCATGTAGTGGCTTATGGCCTTTTCACTGCATCCCATCCTCTGCTGATCGTACTGGTTTACCGATCTGGGTTACGGAGGTAGGGACGAGTGAAGTGTACTTGCAGCCGCGCAATCGCTTGTCCAGTATAAATAAGTTCACGCGCAGATGACCCTAGCTATCTCTTTTTCGGGTTTGAGCTTCGTAAAGTTCTGCGGCGATGGGGTGAAGGCGATGGGGCTGAGATATCGATGTATCGAGGCTTTAGCTGACACCCTGCACGTAGACGGTCAGGCGAGAGTGGTCGCTCCCGGAGTCGACTGAGTCAGGACTCTGGGTTCGGCAGCACGACTGGTGATAAAGCAGCCCTATTTAAGACCGCTCTGCTTTCCTGGAAATCGCCTCGCAAAGGTGGCCTAAACATAGTCCGTCTCATTCACCATCTTAGTACCTAGCCGTGGGCGCTTAAACATCGACTAATGCGGTCGAAAAATACAGACAGAAAAAAAAGCGAAAAATAAGAACACACAATGATCGAAATTAATGTCCAGAGATAATGTCTTATATAAACTCGCTGGAAGAATTACCAGTCTGCCAACGTTTAGATGACCCACCAACTTTTGGAGAGTTTGTGAACGCAGTGAAGCATCTTAAAAACTCCAAAACCCCGGATTAGAGCAACTTCCAGCTGAAATATACAAATACAGTGGAAAACATATTGTTAATGAGCTTTACAGTGTTGCTCTAAGAGTGTGGAACAGTGGAAAAGTGCCGATTAGAGTGATGCGGTTATTTGTATGCTATACAAACGAAAGGGAGATGTCTTCGATTACTGTTCTTGCCGAGGCGTATCGCTTCTATCCAGAGCCGGTAAGATACTCGCGCACATGATTAATACCTGCCTCAGCGAGTTAGTTGAACAATACCTCCCACAGAGCCAATGTGGTTTCCAACCTAGCAGAGGAACCATTGACGCTATTTCTGTTATTAGGCAACTCCAGAAAAAAGCCTCGAACATCAACGGCCCTTCTAACATTGTGCTTTGTCGATTTGGAGACAGCATTTGATAGAGTTCCACACGAGGCACTTTGGCTTGTCCTTAAAAAATTTGGATATCCATTAAAGTTTGACAACCTTATTTCTTAATTCCATATTGGTATGAAAGCGCATGTTCAGCACAAAAAGGAACTTTCTGAGGAGATTCAAATTACACGTGGAGTAATGCAAGGATCGAGGCGTCATGGGACCAACATTCTTTTGTCATATATCTTCCCATTGTTGTGAGAGCCGCACTGAAGTGTTGTACCAATCAAATCCAGCTCAACGTCAGGACTGAGAAAAGTATGTTTGACATCTCAAAGTTCAGAACGAAATCCAAAGTTCAAAAGATCTCCATATTGGAGTTTCTTTACGCTGATGACGTGTGCCTCATATCAGATAGAATGTCGCATCTTCAAAGTATGAGATTCAACGTCTAAGAGCTATCCTAAAAATGAAGTGGCAGGGCCGTGTTCCTAATTACATATGTGGTTATGCGTCTTTCTGGAATGTTCGGCATTGAAGCTCTTTCGTATGGAAGACTGCCGTTTACCTAAAGCTGACTTTTACTTAGTGATGACAGAAGATAAGCGCAAGCACGGTGGTCACCTGACACCTGATTATAAACATTATAAAAAGTATAAACCATGAGTGTTGGGAGGAGGTTGCTGCAAAAAGGTCATCTTGGCGATCTACCATCTTTGAAAGAATTAAATTGTTCGAGCAAAGCCGCCTCAAAACTCTAGACTTTAAACGCCAATGGCGCAAAGAGAGACCTAAGCCCTCTTACACGTATACATACAACTCGTCTGGCCAACTCTACTGTCACGCATGTCAAAGGGTATTTAAGACCAAGTTCGGTCTAGCGAAATCCTGCAATCATGCAAAATCCATAGTTCCTAGGGCCGCCGTCATCGAAATCGATGGGGAGGACTATATATTAGGTACTTACATATGAAATTGGTGTTTTGTACGGGAGGAATATAAAGTAATTTTTTTTAAATATATTTAATTAATCAAAGTATGCACCGTTGTTATCTATGCACTTTTGCCATCTCATAGGTAGTTCATTGATCTCTTTACTAAAAATCTATGGGGCGAGAATCAATAAACTCTTTGAAGGCGGTTTGGACTGTTGCGTCGAAGTTGAAGTTTTTTTCCATATAATAAGTTGTCCAAATTCCGAAAAAAATGGTAATCTGTTGGAGCAAGGTCCGGGGAGTACAGTGGAAGTCGCAGACATTCCAATTGTGGCTCATCTAATTTAGTGGTTGTTTTTTGTGGAGCGTGTGGTCTTGCGTTGTCGTGAAGCAGCAGTGGTCTAGTCTAGAGCGATTAACCAATCTCGGTTGTTTAGCAGCTAGTTCTTCCTTCATGGTTTACAGTTGCAGACAATAGATATCTGCCGTAATCGTTTGGCCAGATTTTAGAAAGCTGCAGTGAACGACACCTGTGCTAGTCCACCAAACACTCACAAGTAACTTTTTCTGAGTCAATTTTCGTTTAGGGCAGGATTTGGCTGGGTCTCTAGGGTTCAGCCATTGCGACGAGCGCTTCCGATTATCGTACAGTATCCACTTTTCATTACAAGTAATGATTCGATTCAAAATCCCTTCATAATTGTGTCGGTTGAGCAAAGTAACACAGTAGTCGACGCGTGTTTGCAAGTTCGATTTACTTAATTCATGAGGTACCCATCGTTCAAGTTTTTTTACTTTCCCGATTTGCTTCAAGTGGATTAATACAGTTTTATTACTTACCCCGAAGCCTGCAACTATCTCTGAAGTGCTTTGTGATGAATCTGCTTCCAAAATAGCCTTTAATTCTTCATTTTCCGTTTTGGTATACGGCAGTCCACGGGGTTGGTTCTGATGGTCGAAATTTCCAGAACGAAAATGTTGAAACCAAAAACGTACCGTGCTTTCTTTTGCGACACCAGCACCGTACACATCATTAATCCTTCGAGCTGTTTCTGCAGCATTGGTGCCACGGTAGAACTCGTACTCGTATATATACCGATATTTCGTGTTTTCCATTGTGCGGTAATAAGCGACGCCAAAGAAAAAAATAATGAGGAAAAAAACAAATGAATAACTGTTTTTAATCTCAAATGTAGCAGCTAAATGAATTTATAAATTTGAATTTGGAATTCTTAACCAAAGAAGAGATAATTCAGATCAAAGTGGTCAGTACGACAAAACGCTAATTTCATATGTATGGACCTAATGTATAATATTTTAAAATCGTTTCTATGTAACACAAATTCAACACTAACATTAAATTTTGTGAAGAAAAGCTGTTTTTGGGTATAATATCACCTATATCACCATTCCATCGAGTTTGATTGAAGCCTTAACAACAATGTTTAGCATTTTATCTAATAAATTTCAATCGGTTATTATAATCGGCGTTAGTAATGTAAAAACTATGTAATAAAATGATTATCAATTTGATTACAAACGAAATATGCCTAATAAATCAGGTATCCCATAAAATGATAACGTCCGATTGAACAGTTCAGATTTATTATTAGTTTTTATTACGTAAGTACAGTTTCCATGCCGTGTTTTATGGTGGCGAGGTTAGAATATCCACTACCCAATATCACCCTGTGGGTATCGTAAGAGGCGATAGAGGGAAGTGGAATATGAGATGGGCGGCAGCATTTTCCTGATATCAACTTGAAATAATAAAAACTGTGGTTGGCAACCCATGTGCCAAGAGTGACAACTATGCAAATATCTACGGGGAAGGAGCACACATTCCACCTGATGGTAAGTGGATGCTGTGGCCCATAGACATCTACATTTATCTTCGATTAAGAATCAAAATGCCGATACGTTGTCAGCCGTGAGGACTGAGATGGAATGTCTCGTTTGCAGTAAAAAGGGTATCCGGTGCTCTCGGTGTATTTATTTAAAATCAGTATGTAACTCATGAAAATCCCCACACCGATTCAAACGATACTTTTGGTAGCAGCTAATAATCAGCGGAGTTGATATTTGGTTTAGTTTTAGCTGAGATGGCTATATTATGTCTGTAATAATAATAAGATTTTATTGTATAATTTTTTAAAGCTTTTAAAAAGTTACTTCGCAAACATCCGCTCTATAAAATAAAATGATGTGTCTTACCTAGTATGAAGAGCACCTCCCGCCCTCCAGCAATTGCGTGCACTATCCCCGTCACCACTTATCCCAGCACCACTACTCCCAACACCACTACACTAGGAAAGACACACCACTGACGACAATACGACACGTGTTTCGCCTCTACACGAGGCATCCTCAGGTGATGTAGACTCTGCGGTGGCTACATCACCTGAGGATGACTCGTGCAGCCACCGCAGAGTATATAATGGATTTTCGCAAAGTAACGCCTGATTCTATTAATTATATAATTTTTTTATAGAATAAGGTTGATAAACGAACACACAGTCCACCTGATGTAAAGCTGCTATTTTACACTGGTATTCTGTAAGAGCGTGGTCCTTCCTCGGTCGAGCGGACCCATTCGTGCAACAACTATACTACTGATATAGCTCATAGAATACCAGCGTAAAATAGCAGCTTAACGCTGTTGTGTTTCGTATGGTGATTGTAGAGAACCGGAGACCCTTTTTACTGGAAACGAGGCATTCCATCTTAGTCCTCACGGGTGACAACGCACCGGTATTTTGATTCGTAATCGAAGATAAATGTAGATGTCTATGGGCCACAGCAACCTCTTACCATCAGGTGGACTGTGTGCTCGTTTGTCACCCTTAACCTATAAAAAAATTGCTACAGCGTGGCTCTACCACGTATAAAATCTGATGTGTTTTCTATTAATTGCATTGTTATACTAGCGGCACGCGCCGGTTTCACCAAGGATAGGATCTATCAATGAAGCATTATTTAGATTTAAGATAATCAAAAACAATTTGTTTTATCAATTTTTCGTTTTTTTCAAAAAAATATTCAAGTTTTTCGGATATAATTAAAAAAAAATTTGTACAACCGACTTCAATATAAATTATTAAGAATAACTCACAAACTATTGGTCAGACCTTGATCAAATTTATATGGGACCGAATGAGAAGCACCAGCTTTCAAATTTAAAAGGAATCATCGAAATCGGTTCGCCCAGAAAAAAGTTATGAGGAACGTCGGTAGAAAATATTGCCTAGATCCCTTATGGCATCGCTCTATATCTGTTTCTAAACTTTCATCACAATTGGTTCTGACATTCCGAAGATAAGCTCAGACAGACAGACCGACAAAATTTTTAAAAATTATTTATGTTTTAATAATATGCAAATACAAGCCAATTATTTCAAAATTACGGAGAGACACTTCAATTTTATTTATATGTATAGATTAGTTTACGGAAACTTGTATTACTAGTGTATTGTTTTAGAACTGAAGTTTATTTCTTTTTTTTCTTAATGTATAGTAGGTACGGACTAATAATTTATGTTTACATGAATACTGCACATTAAATAAAACAAATTTTACGCATTTTAACTTTCTTTAAAGTCCCGATGTTTCCGGCACTTTACAGTTATTGCAATATATAATGATTCACACAACATTGAAATAGAAAGCTTAACAAACGATTTAAGCAATAAAAATATGGTCTCATCATCATCATTTAGTCAATTACTATTTTTATTTTATTTTTTGAATAAGGGTGACAAATGCACACAGAACACACGGTCTACCTGATGTAAAATGGAGAATGTGGCCCATAGACTTCTCTTAAGTCAACGCTTAAGAATCAAATTGTAGCTGCGTTATCATCTTGAGGACTAAGATGGAACGCCTGCCTCGTTTCCAGTAAAAAGGGTCTCCGGTTCTCAAAACTCACCATTATAAACGCAGCAGCATTAAGCTGTCATTTTAAGCTGGTATTTTGTAAGGGCGTGGTCCTTCCCAGGTCGAGTGGACCCATTCGTGATACAGCCAGAATACAGCTGCAGCGTGTCTCTACCACGTACTTTGTTTGCCAACCATTTTTATCAACGCAACAGATTTCTTGGAAATAATGACGCATTCGATAATTGATTAAGTATGTACTAACAAATTTTTTCACTGTTTTACTACAAGATAACGCTTAATCCTCGCATCTACATTTGTTACGTGTGGATTAGATTGTGTATCTGAAATTAATTTATTAGATTTTTCTATTAAATATTGATAGATTATAAAATTACTTGATTTTTATGGAATGACTGCCTAATAACAGTTCTTTTTTAATGGTGTATCAAACATTAAAAAAACTTTAAAGTACAAAATAATTATTATATTTCAATACATAACAGTACCTGTACTTTCATTAATGGGTCAAAGTAAACATGTTATTTTTTTGCATCACGATTTTTAAACTGTTCGAGCGACTTTTTTTAATATCAATTATTTACAAGTGAAATTATACACTGCAATTGATGGTAAATGTCTATCTTATATATCATCGATAGGTACTGAAGCGGACTCTTGAGCAAATTTTTTTATAGGATAGGGTGACAAACGAGCACACAGTCCACCTGATGGTAAGTGGTTGCTGTGACCCATAGACATCTACATCTGTCTTCGTTTGCGAATCAAAATGCAGATGTGTTGTCACCCGCGAGGACTAAGATGAAATGCCTCTTTTCCAGTATAAAGGGTCTCCGGTTCTCTACACTCACGATACGAAACACAGCAGTGTCAAGCTGCTATTTCACGCTGGTATTCTATGAGAGCGTGGCCCTTCCCCGGCCGAGCCGACCCATTCGTGCTACTACTACTACTAATATAGCTGCAGCATGACTCTACCACGTATAATATAAATATAATATAATATTACCACGTATACATAATATAATATAAATTGACTGTATACTTAAAATTGTATTGCTTGACGATGATCTTATATAAGTACAACAGTTTTTAACTAAGTATGGTGATTGTTCTAATTAAGAATAAATAAAAGATAGGACAAAACTACAATGCTTTTTTTAAACGTGACAAACTAGAGAATGCGACACTGTAATTAATTAATTCAATTAATCTAGCTCTGCGAGGGATTTTTTCTCTTTTTCTCCCTCCCCATCCGCAACAGATACTTGCACCCAGCTGCGTTGTCACCTCTGAGGACTTTGTGAGGTATGCTTCACAACCTGTAATCATAATGACTCTATTCCATTCAAACCGAAGCATAAGGGTGTCGCACTGCTACTTAGCTGCAGCAATAGGTAAAAAGCCTACACCTAGAAGGAATTATAGGCAGAAAAGGAATCATACCACCTGGTATAGATTCTTCAGATGGGATGGTTCACAAAAAAATTGTGTTCTAACTAGGGATGGGCAAGGGAAAAATATATCGATATATATAGAATCGATATTTTTAAACAGTATCCGATATATATCGCATGATAAATATATATCGATATGTCGTCATCATTTGCATGATGTAAAGATAAGGGCCAAAATTTTGTATTATTGACGGTCGGACGGCGAAAAACAAAAACGACAACCAACCACATATGGATACTTTTGTATCTCCTTTTGTTGTTACATGTTTTGTCATTAATGCAACATTTGAAGCAAACGAAAATATCAATCACATCGGCACACTCCTTCTGAATATGTACGCGAGACTGTGGAGAGCACCCGCGCACGACACTCGATATATGTATTTTGACAAAATGCTGATAGCAAGCCTACAGACGAGCAACGGGACCTCTTCACACTCGACACTCAGCACTGTCTTCACTCATCGTGTGCGTACTTAGCTCTCATATAAGGCGCTCGAGGAAAAATATGCAAACAAGCCAGAAAATTCATGAGAGTTTTACATAATAATCGACAACGTGACGAGCACAGATCATAAAACATTGTTTTTATGATCTGTAGTGACGAAATTTAACCCCGTGCGTTAATATGATAAGGTTTATCGCGTAGGGATTAAGGAAATCCCAAATCCGTTCAATGCAAATTTGATATGAAAAAAAGTTGTTATTCACATTTTTATAACATTTATCATGTTAAAATAAGTTTCATTTTAATTTTTTTTATACGATAGGGTGACAAACGAGCACACAGTCCACCTGATGGTAAGTGGTTGCTGTGGTTCATAGACATCTGCATTTATCCTCGTTTGCGAATCAAAATGCAGATGTGTTGTCAGCCTTGAGGACTAAGGTGGAATGCCTCTTTTCCAGTAAAAAGGGTCTCCGGTTCTCTACACTCACCATACGAAACACAGCAGTGTTAAGCTGCTATTTGACGCTGGTATTCTGTGAGAGCGTGGTCCTTCCCCGGTCGAGCCGACCCATTCGTGCTACAACTATACTACTAATATAGCTGCAGCATGGCTCTACCACGTTTAGAAAAAAAAACATGCGCGAGTGTCGCGGAACACTCAGTTGGAACGAAGTTCCTATCGTAGTATATTATTATTATTGATAAACGTATTATATTATTGATTAACAAAAATACAAATAAATGAATTACTAGCGTCTATTAAAATGAAGCGTCATTTAAAATAATATTTCTTTCATAGCAAGTTAAGAAAAACTACGAGGGAGATGGATATTATTCCATCTCGCACGCACTGTTGACATATAGAAAGGGGGTCGTGACGGAAAAATCTTACACTTTTTCTCGCCTAGCCCCCATCCATCAAATTCGTACCGTACGATAAGGAACTTCGTTCCAAATGTAACGGGTTAAAACAGTTCCATACATAAAAAAAACAAAAAGGGGCTAAAAGTTTTATTTTAGGCTTTTGTATTTTGGTTTACAGTTTTTATCAGGTTAAAATATTAGTAAATTAACGTGGTAGAGACACGCTACAGTAATTGTAGATGTTGGCTCGACAGCAAAAGAATCACGCTTGCATAGAATATCAGCGTAAAGTAGTAAATTGTGTTTCGCACGGTGAGTTTAGAGATCCAGAGACCCTTTTCACTGGAAACAAGGCATTCCATCTTATCCTCGGGGATGATAGCACATCTGAATTTTGATTCTCAATCGGGGATAAATGTAGATGTCTACGGGCTATCAGCATCCATTTCCATTTACCATTAGGTAGACTGGACTGTGTGCTCGTTACACCCTTATTCTATATTAAAATAAAAACATTCGACAAAGCATTTTAAGCTTTGTTGAAGCGGTTAACAGGAGCATTAACTATTAGTAATGTCATTAATATAATTACTTGTATACATTATATCATTTTTTTTAATTTAAAATAAATGTCTGGTATCGAAATGTAAATTTCTAAATGCTTTCTTCCAATTCCACAGATATGTATATAGTATTTCTTCTACTACTTGTTGTCTCGTGTTCTGCGCAACTTCTGCCCAATGGTTGTCCGTTGGATTTCAGCGTGCATGTCTTGCTACCGCACGAGACAGACTGTGATAAGTTTTACCAGTGCAGCAATGGTCAGAAAATTTTAAGGCAATGCCCGTCCGGAACGTTATTTGATAATGACCTCCAGGTTAGTGGTAGCAAGTTAAGCATCACATTTCTATTTAGGCCTAATCATTTTTCTCCCATCATGCTTACTTTTAGTTATGGTAAAATAAATTGTTGCATTATAAATTTTAAGGATCATTAACATGTCTTACCGTAAATAATTACAATGTCATTTTAGAGATACGATAATGTCAATAAAATATTATGTAAATCTAATAATAATAATAATAATGTCACTTATTAACAGTTTGTGAAGTATAACTTAATAATAAAGTTTCAATTCATTAATAACACTAGTAACACATAATACAATATGAAATTAGAGCAACATTGACGTGTTTGATATTAACAAGCTTTTTTTTAAATAATTAGCTGTTCCCCGCGACTTCGCCCGCGTGTATTTTAGGTTTTTTTGTTCAGAACCCTAATTATTTTTCTTAACTAAAAGTAGCCTAAGTTAATATATATATAACGTCAGCTATCTGCCAGTGAAAGTCCCGTTTTGTAGATTAGGCGGAACAAACAGACTGACAGACAAAAATGTTAAAAATTGTGTTTTTGCTTTTTGTTATAAGTAGCGGATGTATATACCTACTTTCATATGCATTTAGTGAAAAGCTGTTATTTTGACATTACAAACAGACACTTCAATTTTATTTATTTGTATAGATATGTCCATCTCTATTGTAACTTGGTCAAAGGAAAGAAGTTAGTTGATACATTTAGTAAAAAATACATGCTTAATTGAATTAATATACAATAATATACCTATAGTGTCACTATTGTACCAAATCGATTTTATATGTCAGAAAATCTTTAACGGAATAAAAGTAAAGTCTTCATTTGAAATTGTTAATATTTAATAGTTTTATATTCTATGGTAGCTTGTTAAATATTTAGTTGCCATAAAAACATCTTTTAGTATACTGTTACGAGCTTGGAGTTCAAGACAATTAAAAACTGCCGATTGAATTACCAAAATTGACACTTTAATTATACACTCAATTACAACTTAAAACCACATTCATAATAAAATGCAATTGTACTACTTATCACTTTGATTCGCAGTTATTTCGCTTCGAAGTATTCGTTTATATCGCCAATTCAATACTCCCCCGGTCGTGGTCTATACCGGCCTCATATAGTTTAGTTAGGGCTTCAGATAGTTTCCAGAACCTTCTACTGTAGAAACATCTAGTATGTTCGAGTACATATCGGTCCCGAAATTTCTAGAAGGATCTTGACTCTCCTAGTTCTGCTACTCGACACTAGAGGGCGCTAGTGGTAACTAGTGTTGCCATGTACAAGACATTAATAGTGGCGCGCAACAATACATATTGTTTGTTGTGGTATATATAATTTACCTATAATTCAGCTGTCTTTTTTTTCCACACTTCACTGTGTGATAGAAATAAGTTTTGGATATTTCACAAAATACTTACTTCTAATATACATCGTGTTCCAAAATTCAACGATAAGCCAACACCGAAGGATAGACCTGCCCCGGACTAATCGGGGAAAAAAAGAAAAAAAATATATCCCAATTATATTTTAAGTTATATAAAAAAAATTAAATTCTTCAGAAATTGAGACCGTTTATGATATTTTTCACTACCATGACCACAATTTTTTAAATATTTTTTTCTTTTTTTTTAAATGCAACCTGAATAGTACTGCTATCTACCACAATTCTTAAAAACTCCAGAATAACTCTTGTTTTATCACGAAAATTAATGAAACTTATTTTATTCCCTAAATTTTTTGAAAACTTACTTTTAACCAAATTTAACTTATCGTGGTGTAAAAAAAATAGTATGAACACTAGTATGGCAAGTTTTTTTAAAAATTGACGCAACTAACCAACATTCCAAAATGGTATAATACTCTAGGAAAACAAGTTATAAAAAAATATGGGCCTATTATTTCTTAACAGGGGCCAAATGCCGGTCGGGTGTAATAAAAGTATTAGTTCTTGAAAAATGTTTAATATTTCAAAACAAATGGTACAAACAGTTTCACGTGTAATTTATTAAGTTATTAACATTATAGCAAATGTTCGAACTGTTTGCCACCAGCATTAATACATGCACGACATCGCCTTAAAAATGATCGTTTTATTTGTCTTGTATATCTTCTGCTATTAATGTAATCAGCAGCCTGAGTGATATTTCGACGAAGCTCGTCCAATGTCACAATAGGTTTTGAGTAGACCCTGTTTTTAAGACAACCCCAATAGAAGAAGTCCAGGGGGTTCAAATCGGGTGAACGGGGTGGCCATAAGATAGGACCAAGTCGCCCGATCCAAGCCCTGGATACTCTTGATTTAAATATTCTCGCACAGGACGGGCATAATGTGCTGGGCAACCATCATTTTGGAACCACATGTTTTGAAGATCACTTAAGGGCACGTCGTTTAACAATTCTTGAAAGTGATCAACAGTGGTAGAGCCACGCGGCAGCTTTTGCTGTCGCACGGATGGGCCGGCTCGAACCGGGGTGGTACCACGACCTCACAGAATACCAGCGTGAAGTAGAGGTTTACCTCTGCGTTTCGCTTGGTGAGTGCAGGTGGCCGGAGGCCCTTTTTACTGGAAATGAGGCATTCCATCTTAGTCCTCACGGGTGACAACGCATCTACATTTTGATTCGCAAACGAGGATAGATGTAGATGTCTATGGGCCGCAGCAACCACTTACCATCAGGTGGACTGTGTGCTCGTTTGTCACCCTTATCCTATAAAAAAAAAACTATTGCCATCTAAGTTTCCTTGTAACTCAAAGGGCCCAATTACTTTTCCATTTAATATGCCGGTCCATAGGTTAACCTTGAATTGATATTGGGATTTGTGTTGTCTCATCAAGTGTGGATTTTCATTACTCCAACTATGTAGGTAGTGAAGATTTAAATACCCATCTTTCTTGCACGTTGTTTCATCCCACCATAGAATTTTGTCTAGGAAGTGGGGACTTTCACTGTGCCTTTGCAGCATTACACGGCAAAATGTGACCCGTAGCGGATAGTCCCGCGGTAATAACGTCTGCACACGCCTGTAGTGATATGGGTGAAGCTTGTGACGTTTTAATATTCGATGTGCAGAACTTTTCGGGATTCCTGTAGCTTCTTCCGTTGCGGCATGTTAAACGCCAAACAGTCCAAAATGCGCCAGAACTCTAAATCACAAAACACACAATCGTAGTCCAAGATAATGCCAGGTCAGTTCAGTTTGCAGATCACTTCCAGTCCAAATAATGCCAGGTCAGTTAAGTTTGCAGGTCAATTCCAGTCCAAAAAGCCAAGCCAAAAGTCGATAGTATGTACGAGGGCCACGTAAGTTGAATTGGGAACGGTGCGCAGTAAACAAAGGAGCAGAGCGTACTGAACCGACTTGCTGAGAATAATAACAGCTTCTCTACCTGCCCTGTTGTTGTCTCTTTTTAACGTAAATATCTCTATCTATCTATCTCTCTCTAACATCTAAGGTATTAATGCCCCATTCGAATTCCTAGAAATTGTAACAGGAACCCATTTTGGGCATGTAGTAAAAGTGATTACTGACAATTACAATTTAAGGAATTTGGCCCCTGTTTAGAAATAATAGGCCAATATTTTTTTATAACTTGTTTTCCTAGAGTATTATACCATTTTGGAATGTTGGTTAGTTGCGTCAATTTTTAAAAAAACTTGCCATACTAGTGTTCATACTTTTTTTTTACACCACGATAAGTTAAATTTGGTTAAAAGTAAAAGTCTTCATAAAATTTAGGGTATAAAATAAGTTTCATTAATTTTCGTGATAAAACAAGAGTTATTCTGGAGTTTTTAAGAATTGTGGTAGATAGCAGTACTATTCAGGTTGTCTATAAAAAAAAGAAAAAAATATTTAAAAAATTGTGGTCATGGTAGTGAAAAATATCATAAACGGTCTCAATTTCTGAAGAATTTCATTTTTTTATATAACTTAAAATATAATTGGGATATATTTTTTTTTCTTTTTTTCCCTCCCTCCGGTGTTGGCTTATCGTTGAATTTTGGGACACGTTGTATATATAAGTATCCCCAAACAATCAATCAATATCGTAAAAGGGATGATTATAATATACCTTCACTTACTTATTTTTTGGTAAAATTCTAGTTGTAATAAAAAATGAATTATTTCCCCACATTAAGAATTAAAGGTTACAAAACGTTGCTTTATTATTGAAAAGTGGGACAACTTATTCTAATCTTTTTAATTAAATAGCGTATAATTGTAGGTTTGCAACTGGCCCAACGCAGTGGATTGTAATAGGACGGTAACTCAAACCACAGAATATGTAGCAACGGAGAATCCAGTTACTACAGACTCTATCAAATCGGATTATGTAACGGAGAAACCAACAACTACAGGATCTGCATCAACTAAGCCTGTTACTACAGAGTCCGGAGCTAATTATACTGCAAGCACAGCTTTACCAGATTTAACCACTGATGTTACCGCGAGCACAAGGATTGACGTTGAATGTCCACCAGACTTCACAGCTACAATTTTATTGCCTCACGAAACAGATTGTTCTAAGTTTTATTCATGCAGCAATGGACATAAATTTTTGATGACTTGTGCACCGGGGACATTTTTTGATTTTAACGCACAGGTATAATGTTTTGTTTATTTTAAAAACACATCATCTTCATCATCATCATTAAGTCCACTGCTGAACAAGGGCTTCCCCCAAGGAATGCCTCAAAGAACGGTCTTGAGTCACCTGCATCCATAGACTTCCTGCATATCTTACCAGGTTGTTACTCCATCTAGTGGGGGAGTTGCCGTACACTTCGCCAACCGGTAAGAGGCTGCTACTCGATAACCTTTCTTCCCCATCGTTGGTAGGCTTTTCGAGCTATATAGCTGGCCCAACCTGGTTCTACTGTGGATATCCTCATTTCTAAGTTTATCACGCAGAAAAGCCTGAGCACAGCCCATTCTATAGCTCGCTGAGCGACCTTGAGCTTCCTCATACAGCCAGTAGTGAAGGACCACGTCTCAGATCCATAAGTCATCATTGGCAACACGCGCTGGTTGTACAATCTCGTTTTCAAGTTTTGAGGTATGCCTGAAGAGAAGATGTGTCGTAATTTCCCGAACGCTGCCCAGTTGAGTTGAATCCGGCAATTGACCTCTCGGTCGAAGTTAGACTTACCTACTACGACGAGTTGACTAGTTTACCCGGGACTATTTGTCCAAGGTAAACTCGTCAAAACTTTGAGCTTAGTGTTTCCAACAAATATCGGCATAGGTGTGACATGAACTTTACATACATGTAGCTTCAAGAAAGGCGACAACGCTCTATTGAAGAACTACAGACCGATTTCTCTTTTGAGCCGCGTCAACGTGCTGTTTTCGAGAGTCATTACGGATCGTCTCACACGCAGACTCGATGATTTCTAGCCTCCCGAACAAGCCGGTTGCCGAAAAAGCTTTAATACCTAATAGACCACATAAATACCCATCGGCAAATTTTACAGAAGACCGAAGAGTACAATATTCCACTTTGTCATGTGGACTATAAGAAAGCCTTTGATTCCGTCGAAATTTGGGCGGCGCTACAGTCCCTTCAGTGGTGCCAAGTTGACTGTCGGTATTTTGAAGTGCTGAGTGATTGAAGGGCTACGATTACTATCCGAGTACACAACTAGAGTACAAACCTATCCAACTGCAGAGAGCTGTAAGAAAGGGTGACGTTATATCCCCAAAACTCTTCAACGATGCATTGGAAGACGTTTTCAACTGGCCTGGAAAGGACGGTATTAACATCAATGGCGAGTACATCACTTACAGATATAAGTCCTTATAGCAGAATTGCTAGAGGGTCTAAGCACTATGCTCAATGACCTCAATAGTGCCTCCCTACGGATGGGTCTTTAAAACACATGTTCAATTATTTACTAATATTCTCCAGGTCGAATTTCGGTTACGGGGCCAGTCTCAACGGAGGCTAGCATCAGCGCGGGACAGCATTATAGTGTACGAATGTGAGCGCAAGCACTGGTGAAATATTTATTCATTCCAGATCGTTCGGAGGGAGGTCAGGTGCATGACCTTTGGCTTTACGTGCTTTCTGAGGCACAGGAAGTGAAACACCACGAAATTTCTGACTAAATGCTGCTATTGAAAATTTCTTGACAGATAATCCCAATAACTGATCATTTTTTCAAATTTTTTGACCTCGGATTCGAACCCACGACAATATAATCAGCAGTTGCGTTTACGATCACTTAACCAACAAATCAGTTAATCATTTATTTAACAACTAAATAAAGTAATGTTTTCTTAGTTATTTCGTTATCATCACAACCCCTCATAAGCCCACTACTGAACAAAGGCTTCCTTCAAAGAATGCCACTTAGCGTTGCCAGCACTTATGCATATCACTTTTATTATAATAAATATAATCTATAATTTCAGGTATGTGATTGGTCACAAACAGTGACTTGTGCAATTAAAACAACGACAGAATCTTTAGTAACAGGCGTTGAAACTGAAACTGAAACCTTGACAGAAGAAACATCAATAAAATATTCTACACCTGTAGTAAGTTATTCAACTGTCGATACTACAGGGCATGAATATACTACTGAGCTTGATATAACAAGTACTGAAGGATCTGCAGGAACTAATGATCCCACTCCTGATATTATAACAATAACAGATGATTATGAAACGAGTGCAACTTCTAAAGTGACAACAACTGAAAGCCATGGAACGGGAACTACAGCGACGACAGAATATTCAACGGTAAGTATTACAACCCCAGACAAAGAAACAGCTCCTGTAGTAAGTAATACTACTGAATTTGTATCAACGAATGGTGAGAACTTAGATCCTCACACAACACCCAGGTTAACAATACCATCCGAACCAAGTACTGCTGAATATAGTGTGACAACAGATAAAGGACCAACAGAACTAACGATAGATAATCAAACGATAGTATCAGTAGAAACAAGCACTGTAGACGATGAATCTAAAGAAACAGAAGCAACACAACCTGTACAAACAACGTTAGAACCTATAGCTAATACCTCTGTATATAATATAACAAAGTGCCAACAACTGGGATATACTCCACGGTACAATCAGAAACTACTGCGATTGAGTTTGTAACAAATACTGAAATTGATACAACAGAAAGTAAAACAATCAATGATCAGTATAGCATATCACACATAAGAACATTCTATTAAAGTTACGTCCAAAGGAAAAAGGCTTTTTACACGTAGATATAAGGTTGCGTTTTGCTTGCATCAATTAACATAATAATAGATAGTAAAATGGATTCATTTTCTTGTAAATAACTTCAACCATGTAGTGGCAGCGTAAAAATGTCCACTTTCACATATCGTCCCGTGGATGTCATAAAAGGCGACTGGCGAAAGAGTTCTGTTGCTATTTTAGACGGCTCGACCTGGCAACATTTAACGCACACACTCTAAAAACTGACGAAAAGATTCTGGAGCTCGAAGAAGTCATAGACAATTTGAGCTGGTATATAATATTACTATCCGAGGTTCGAAGAAAGGGGAAGGACACGGTAATTCTCAAATCCGGTATCTTATTCTATCACCAGAAGGCGATTGTCTGTCCCAAGGAGGTGTCGGAGTTATCGTCCACAAGTCTCTCGTTAACAATGTTGTAAATATTAATAGTATAAATATTAATTAAGTGTGTCGACAAGCGTTCCAGGCCTTATGCTATATTATATTACCAAACGGTATTCGATGAAGGTCACAAAGGTTCTTCTAATCTTGGCACATACTGATGATGAGGTGGAAGGAATATATGAGGATTTCTCTTGGTTTATTCATTACTCCAAAGCCTACTACACGGTGTCAATGGGAGACTTCAACGCAAAACTAGGCACAAAAGAGAACAGTAAGCTGAAAGTAGTGAAATTTGGAATAGGGAAAAGAAACCCAAGGATAAAAGAGGGAGTCTTCATGATGAACTCTTTCTTCCAGAAGCAGTCCCACAGAAAGTGAACCTGTTCAAGCCCCGACAGTTCTATAATAAAATGAGATGGACTTAATATGAACACAAGATGACAACTATGATCGCGAGAGTAAAAACTAGTCATCACCGAATGGGAAGAGGCACACTGAAACTTAATCATTAGTTGGAAAGGTCACTTCTAATAAAGTCAATGCTTTCAGCTCGAATTACAAAACCGTTTTTAGTGCTTAGAAGATTGCAATAGAGTGAACGATATGAAAGACAAGTTCGTGGAAACTGTCCCTGCGGTCGGAGCTAAGTTCTGCCAGACCCATCGCAAAAGATTTCAAAAAAATTTCGATTACACTCTGAATCTTATGGCTGTTAGACGAGAAATGAAGCTGCAGTCTTCAGCAGATTTGACAGCACACAGGCAACTGAATAGACAGATCTCCAATTGTATACGTCGAGACGTACGCAACTGCAATACAGCTCGTATTGAAGTAGCACTTGAGCGGAACCAAGGCTCAAGTGCTACTTCAATACGAAGTATTTGTCAGAGATCTGTTTACCGGATACAGCCAACTGTCGAAGTAAAAGACTGACTGTGAATGAACCGACCAGGAACCCTAAAATTATGAGTGAGATTGAGAGGTTCTACGGACAGCTGTTACACGTCATCGTTGGAGCCACACGTAAATAATTATCCAAGAGCAAGTTACATCCGATAATATTCTGATGATATTACGGATGTTGGTCTGTACGAGATTATAATGGCTCTTCAGCACCTTAAAAACGACCAGGTCTTGGGCGAGGTTTGAATTATAGCGGAGCTTCTGAATAAGGATGGAAAACCAATACTGTAAGTCCTTCAGAAGGTCTTCATTTCCGTCCTCCATGAGACACTACTCCGAAGGCGTGGAGCAAAAGTGCGGTTGTCTTGTTCTTCAAGAAAGGCGTCAACCCTCTATTGAAGTACAACAGAATGATTTTCCTTGTGTGCCGCGTCAACGTGTTGTATTCTAGAGTCATTACGAATCGTCTCTCACGCAGACTCGACGAATTCTAGTCTCCCGAACCATAGGCTACATACCATTCGGTAAATTTTACAGAAGATCGAATAGTACAATGAGCCGATTTGTCTTGCGTATGTGGTAATGCGCTGAGAAAGCCTTTGATTCCGTCGAAATTTGGGTCGAAAATTGCTACAGTTCCTTCAGCGGTGCCAAGCTGACTGTTGGTATATCGAAGTGTTGAAGTATTTGTAAAGTAAGGCGATCAAGGTCAACCCTATCCTATAAAAAAATCAAGGTACAGAACCAGAGAATGAAACTTATTCAACTGCAGAAAGGTGTAAGACAAAGTAACGATATGTTTCCAAAACTCTTTACCGCTGCATTGGAAGACGTTTTCAAGCTACTGGACTGGAAAGCATACGATATTAACATCAATGGCAAGTACATCACCCTTCTTTTTTGAGTACTCACCTTCGATTTTCTGACGATATAGCCATTATGGCAAAATCGCTGAAGGGCCACAGCAATATGCTTAATGATCTCAATAGTGTCTCCCAACGAATAATTCTTAAAATGAAAAAGGTCCAAACAAAGGTCATGTATAACGTCCATGTAACACCAAAAACGGTAATTGTTGGGAGTTATGTATATGCTCCAAGTTGTTGATGAGGATGTTTACCTATGACAAATAGTACGACTAGGTAAGTCTAACTTCGATCCAGAATCAATTGACGGATTCGATTCGGTTGGGCAGCGTTCAGGAGATTACGTCACATCTTCTCGTCAGGTGTACTCCGGGTCATTCATACATTCACTTCTTTCGTGAGATTCCCACTTGTTGCCAAAAGTGTCGCAGATAAGCGCTTAGCAAGTTCAGCTTACTACGCTATTAAGCATTATTCCCATATTAGTATATTAAACTGTGCTATAGTGCACCGTTGATTGTTCGAGTGTTTTCCAAACGGCATTTAAATGTTTATCCGAGTATTTAAAAATCATCTTATATTCCTAACACATTGATTATCATCTAAATATTCATGATTTATGTGTAACAGGAACAAGGTATGGTACGATAAGCCTGACGTATGCTTGTATGCTTGTAGGATAAAAATCTGTTTAAATAAAATCATCTCTTTATATATAAAAATTACGTGTCACGTTGTTTGTCTGCGATGAACTCCTAAACTACTGAACTGATTTCAATGAAATTTTGCACACTCTGGCAGTTTAGTCCAACGTGAGAGATAGGATAGTTTTTATCCCGATGAATGTGCCTCAAAATTTTTTATTGCGAATTTAAGGATTTCTATAGGAAGGGTCGTTGGAAAGGGCAGAACAACGTCTGCCTGGCGAGCTAGTATAATAAAAAATCATATTGAAACTTACTTAAATTTAAAGTTCATACTAAAGTTAAACGTTCCATACGTCTGATACTGCGATGCGAAATCCTATTTGTAAAGAGGCCCATGTCCAGCTGTGAATTGTTAAATGCTGACAACCACAAGTATCACTTAAATATTTCAAAATTTGCAGGCAATGACTGATGCAATACACACAACTACGGATACCTCATCGGTAGAACTATGTCTCCCTGGGGTTTATGAAAATATTCCTCATCCAGTACTCTGTAATTCGTTTTATATGTGTGCTGGTGGTATTCCAATACAATTATTTTGCAGTGATGGATTTGAATTCAATCCGGAGTCTCGGGTAAGTGATGTGACTGTTTGAACAGGCTCTACTCTATAATGGTGTATGTAAATAAAGTGCTGATAAACAAAATGTTTTTTTTTTTAGGAATGCGTTATAATATCAGAAGATGGTTGTACTGCATCAAAAGGTAATTAATTATATCTTAATTGGTATTTAAGAAAATGTGTTATGGTTTTCTTTACTTACTTATACTTTAATCGTTAGCTCATCTCAATATTCGTCATTTCCTTAACGTTGCCTTATTATTTCTTTAGACTTATCGTCCACAGTAAGTTCGACTATCCGCTATCTTTTGTTGATTTTCGA
Source organism: Parnassius glacialis (assembly GCA_033319125.1). Taxonomy (NCBI): domain Eukaryota; kingdom Metazoa; phylum Arthropoda; class Insecta; order Lepidoptera; family Papilionidae; genus Parnassius; species Parnassius glacialis. The sequence goes on from JAVANC010000002.1 coordinate 32,388,239, forward strand.
AAAGCATTCTGCATTGATCACTGCTCTTACAGAGTTTTTTTTTTGGTCGATTTATTGAAAACTATGAGAGAGTGCAGAGTTCCGATGATAACATTGTTAAAGTTATTCTAAAAAAATTAAACTTCTCAGCTGTTTGATTTAAATTTGCTTAAAAACCGGCATCAGAATAAAGCAACAGCAGGTAATCGCCATCATATAGTTGGAACAAACGGTTAAATCTGTAGTTTGTTACTTCATGACGTGGAGGTGGATTTGTTACATAATTCTCAGTATTTAACAGCGCATTGCCTAAGCCATGCCTAAACTACAAGCCTGCCTCTATCGAATAATGACAAATCCGTAGCCCCGACCATAATAAATATTAATCTATACGCTGGCAAAGTCTTTTCTTTATAACATCATACGATAAAATGGTTTTTAAGAACCTTAACATCTGTTTGTCTTTCATCTACTTCGCTTCTATCATCTATTTTTTTTAATATTTTTTCAATAATCCTTGTCTCCTATTCTTCTACGTATTTGTGTATAATTTTTTCTTTGTTTATGTTACTTTTTTTGTTTGTTTTTTTTTGTTGTAATCTTCATATTATGTATTGTGTTGTGTGTATTCAATAATTATGTAGGAATGTAAATTAATGAAAAGTATGTTTGAATGAGAATGTTTGAATGGATGAAATGAGTGAGTGGAACGACGAATAGTGTACGTGGAAATGCAGGGAGATGTAAGGATGAATAAAAGATATGAGCCGGTGTGTCAAGAGGATTTCAAAGAATTAAAGAAATCGAAGAATTTTTTCTTTCTTCTGAAATTTACTTCTCTATATTCACTAGCTCTTCATTATTCTTAATTATTTTTCCTCTAGAGTATTCTCACTATCACCAGTTATAGACTGCTTCATGGCTTTAGAAACAGTACATCATAAAAATTTGAGTATATAAAATTACATTTTTCTATGTACGCTTTCTGTCGCGTGAGAATATGAGAAGAGGCATGTAAGGGTGGAAAATTGGCGTGCCTGGGTGAAATCAATGTAAGTTAACTTGAGCCAAGCTAAGTTTAAATTAAACGCTAATTTATTAAAAAGTATATTAATTAAAAAATCTAAAATAAATCTTTACGGCATAATATTTACCAGACAAGTGATTTTATTTTCTAGAAAGATCTACGTCAACATCAGATAATTTGTCAACATTAATCGTTACGGAAAAAGTAACAGAAAATACCAAAACTACAAGTGAATTAGAAATAACTACTACAAACAAAGAAAAACACGACACTACTACGGAATACAACCTTTCAACAGATATCATTACGACAACAATTAAATCGCCGGAAGCAACTGATAGAACGACTACCGCAGCACAATTAACAACGGAATTAGATAAGTCGTCGTCTAACCAAGAGATTCCTGAACTACAAACCACTACAGAATTGCTACATACGGCAGATACAACTTTTATAACTCCCGAACATACACAATCCACAGATAGTGACAATGTTTCTTCCACTGCAGAACAATTGAGTACTACAGAGAGCTTACAAACCACGTTAAATTATAAGTCAACAACGACTGAAAGTCTTGAATCAACGACATTAAATATTCATACAACAGAAGAACTTCTAACAACGACTGATAACTTTAATACAGAAACGTATGATACTACAACGCAGCTTTTAGAAGTCACAGTAGATGATGCTGAAAAAACTACAACGCTACCAAAAGTTTGCCCAGAAGGGCACTATGGAAACGTACCCCATTCTGAGTTGTGTGACTCGTTTTATATGTGTGCGAACGGAGACGCTATACAGCTGTATTGCAGTAAAGATTTTGAATACGATCCTGCACTTGGAGTAAGTTTTGATACCATTTCAAACTATTATTTTCATTTGCCTTAATTTTATTGCTGTTTTGAGACCAACGATTGATAATAGTTTATTAAGAAACAGTTCACAAGATCACCTCATACTCACTCTGCTGTATCGGGTATTTATTTACTATAAGCATAGTGTCACATTGGTATTGTTACAACCTGTCACCAGTATGGCAAATTTTGGCTTGGCATTTTAAATGTTTATCTCCTCAATTGCTGTTAATCAAACTTGCCTAGATTAGCACGAAGCAGATGCACCACGTGTAGGTAACGTTGGTACTTGGTGAAAATATGTAAATATGATGATATGATGTATACGCGTTACGAACGATTGCAAAGCATCTTAAATAAACTTGCATACCTTACGTTAAAATATATTACGAATGCACGTTCTTACATTAGATAGACAATTTTACACCTTATCTGAGAAATTACGTTTGTTTTTAAATAAATCTTAAGTGACAAACGAACCTAGAATCCACCTGTCATCACCAACCTACATGGTTGATAATAACCCCTGAGGATGAGGTGGTCGCTTCCAAACTGTTTCTAAAATAAATATTGTACTTATATAGTTTGTACAACCATTAATGTAAAATTTGCTTTAAAAAAAAGTCCCGCTGGGTTTCATGCTGGTTCTTCCCAGGACAGAGGCTTTTTTTCGAACCAGTGGTAAAAAAATGACTTTCAATAAAAATTACACATTTAATCTATATTGAATAAAAAATTATTCTATTCTATTCTATTCCTGATGTTTAGTAGCTATTGCAGTTCATGGAGTCGCTTCCTAAATGTTAAACCTCTCATCAAATCTTTGATTTTTGGGAAAATAAAGAAATCACATGGTGCGAGATCTGAACTGTGTGCAGGATGGATCGCAAGCTCCACACCTTGAACTCAGAAGTAAAAAATCATTTTGCTTTGTTCACGGTGTGCGCTGTTTTTCCCCAACTTTTTCAAAGACACTGGGCAAAGTAATGGTGGTGTTGTAATCACTTTTTCTCCTACGCTTCTTGCCTGCCTTAATTATGTTGGTTTGCTGTCGCCTTAGAACACTCATACAGAAGACTGTTGCTTTCTTTCCAGAATGTGACAATATATCCAATGTCATCTTCTGTCACAAAGTGTATAATACTTTGAACGTCCGTAATTGTGTGTAAATGTTGAACAACATTTTTTTAAACAAAGTTTAGTCAAAGTTGATACGTAGATCATTTTTTAATTAATTAATTTTTTTTTAATTCATTTCATTTTACAGTATTGTGTTCCAGTTAGCAGCAACGGATGCACAGCTTTAAAAGGTATATTTTTTATTTCAATTAAAATGAAGCTTTTCGTACTTTTAATTAAGAATATGATTAAATACATATCATATGTTGTAGAGCCATGCTGCAGCTATTTTAGTTGTATAGTTGTAGCACGAATGGGTTGGCTCGACCGGGAAAGCTCTTACAGAATACCAGCGTAAGATAGCAGCTTAACACTGCTGTGTTTCGTATGGTAAGTGTAGAGAACCGGAGACCCTTTTTATTGGAAAAAAGTCATTCCATCTTAGTCCTCGTGGGTAACAACGTATCTGCATTTTGATTCGCAAATGAGGATAGATATAGATGTCTATGGGCCACAGAAACCACTTACCATCAGGTGAACTGTGTGCTCGTTTGTCACCCTATCCTATAAAAAAAATTCAGTCTTCGGTAACAACTGTCCTTACCGTAAATTATCTGGAAGAAACTTTTCAGAAACATTATAGATTTTAAGTCTTGAGATTTATGCCAATTAAAGTCACGAGTACATAGAACATTCGCCCGCAATACTTAATATAACTTATGCTAAAATAGTAAAAACAACCAAAAAAAAAAAAACAATAATATGTAGATTTATTGACTGAATAAAGAATGTTTAAATCTGATTCGTGGTAGCTCAAGGATTACGTGGTCATTGTAAAACAGTAATTTTGTATCCCGCGTTCCCGAGATCGATTTTCACCGGCATCGTTAATATTGTTATTTTTGTTTTAATAGCGTTTAGTTTTAAAATGCGTGTAGTTTAGTCGACAAAACAGCGGCTAAGTCGTGATACACACATCAAAAATCCTGTTCACTATTATCTTAATGACATCAATATTATAATCCGAGGGTAAGTGACTAACTAATTACACCACTCCATGGCTGAACGCATTACAAACGACGAAGCAAACCATTTGCACCAAATGCGTAGTCAAAAACAAAGTGTGGAGACTAGCTGAGCATTTGCTTGTCCGATGGGCGAAAGAACAGGGAGGAATTAAGTCATGTAACTGTAGCGCACACTCTTCGAAATGTATCTTGTAGAATAACGTGAGGCAGCCTACTTTGGCCTGATCGGCAGTCAAGACTACCTGAACCAAGATATTTTTTTCAAACCAATTTTAGATAAATATTAATTATGTTACAGGATCATCTACAACGCAGAAATCGACTGAAGAATATACTACAATATTTGTTACGGAAAATACTCATGAAGATACAAATACTTATCAAACAAGTGCTGATGTTAATGTAACAAATACCAACGATGATAATCCATCCAAAACAACTTTAGCGGTTTCTACCGAAAATTTAGACACCACGACCGTTACTATGACTACTATGGAATCTATAAATGAAACAACACCAGAAGGATCAGATGTAACGCAAAATTCTCCTGATTATTCTCAAGCAAATACAGAATCTTCGACACATTCAACAGAACTGTTAGAAACTACATTACCTCAAAAAACTACATCTGATATAAAACCACCTACATTACAAACAGTAACATCCGATTTCATAACTACAACAGAAAATATCGTTGTATCATCAGAAACTGCACAGTCTTTTACAGAGGAATCGCAAAATACACAACCAACAAACACTATAAATATACAAACATCAACAGATCATGTAGAAACAACTTTAAACTATCCATACACGACAACAAAAGAATTTCAATCGACTACGGATCATAGTACATCAAAAACTTCGCAGTCTACTACGGAAAAGTACACGACAGTTACAAACGAATTTATAACGGCGTCAACCTCACAGGTATTCACGACTTCTGATATACCAGAGTATGGCTCGTCTACCACAGAAAACCAGAAAGTGACTTCTGATATATCGACCACTTTAGATAATTTTGAAGCAAGCTCAACGCTAACTACCGCCGAACCAAATGCATCAACAACGGTGGAAACAACAGAAGATATGACTACTTTTAGCCCAATTACCAGTACCATCGAAACGACTTTGGAAATTCGTACAATATCTACTGACAGTGTATCCACTGAAAGGCCTATTGTTACGAGTGACGAAATAAAAACAACAACTCAGAAAACGGAGGCTACAACACAGGATGCCACATGCTTGCCTGGAGTGTTTGGTAATATTCCTCATCCGACCATATGCAACTCATTTTATATGTGCACAGGTGGGATACCAATACAACTGTTCTGTAGTGATGGATTCGAATTCGATCCAGAGCTGGCCGTAAGTTGCCACTTTTAAATATTTATATATAAAAATTCTTTTTCTGACAACAGAAATACTCATAGCTAGTACATTCAGTAAAATATTACTAATTGTATATTATATTTTTAGGTATGTGTGCCGATTTCCGATACTGGCTGTACCGCTTCGAGAGGTAAGAATTCAAACTATTTTCCATTTCTTAAGTGTTCCTGAAACCTTATCATAAATCATAAAAGAGAAGATTAACAGCAACATTATATTACAGTGACTTCAACCACCGCCAGTATCACAACTAGCAAAGAATCAACCCACCATGTCACGGATATTAGTACCGATCAAACACATACAATTTCAACCATGACATTAAGTCCAGAAATAACAACAAACACAAGGGATTGGACGCTGACTACAGAAGAAATCAAAACTACTTCAGAAGGACCTGTATCTACAACTTTTAAAATTGAAACTACAACTGAAGAAGAGAATTTAACTTCGAAACCATCCGAAACAACAGAAGATATAAAAAATACTTTCAGCACTATTATTAATACCGTTGAGACGGCTTCAGAAATATATACAACTTCTACTGACGGGATAACCACTGAAAAACAAACTGTTACAAATGACGACGTACAACTAACAACTGTGAATATCGAAGCTACAACACAGGCTGCGATATGCTCGCCGGGTGCATTTGGTAATGTTCCCCATCCTACTCTATGTGACTCATTCTATATGTGTACGGGAGGAACTCCGATACTATTGCATTGCAGTGATGGATTCGAATTCGACCCAGAGAGTTCTGTAAGTATTAATTTATAAAAATCGTGAAATTTACATAATTGTAATAATCAATTATTTCATCAAAATATTGGTCACTTAAATACTACTTTAAACATTTTTAGGATTGCGTGCCGATTTCCGACAGCGGCTGTACCGCTTCAAGAGGTAAGAGTAAAAAATAATTACTACTCTATAAAATCTAAAACCTAAGTGTTATTTTTTATAAAATTGGAGAGTCAAGCGAAATATCAGTCCCTGTGTTGATAAGTAGCTACTGCAGTACTCGGACACCTGCTATTATTTTAAACCAAAAAAGTCTAAATAGGCGTTGTCACATCATAGGACTAAGATAAAAAGCCTTATAGCCTGTAATAGCATTAGTTCTCTATGCTCTTCACACTGCGACACAGTATCGCACGCACTGCTAGTTGGTGGCTTAAGGTGATAATAAAATAATCCTACCATCAGTAAATTTTATAAATAAGCCTAAAGTTTAACGACAATTGTTACAGTGACATCAACCACCGACAGTGCGACGACAAAATACGATCCTACGACGACTAGCGGAGAATCAACCGACCATGTCACGGATATAAGTACCGATCAAACACATACGATAACAATCGATGTCATTGACTGGACGCAGACTACAGAAGAAAAGAAGACTACTTCAGAAGAACCTGTATCTACAACTTTTAAAATGGAAGAGACACCTGGCAGCACGAAATATGAAAGTACATATACAACATCAAAAGTAACAGTTCCTGGAGCTACTACAAAAGTGCCACAAACTACATCCGAAACTGTTGATTTTACTACAGAAAACCCAAAAATTACTGTAGATATATTGACCACTTTAGAGAATTCTCAGACGGACTCAACGAAATCTACTGCCGGAGAGATGTCAACATCTGTACAAACTGTGACAGAAAACTTACCATCTACGACATTCCAGACGAAAACTACAATTGAAGAAGAGAATTTAACTTCGAAATCATCCGAAACAACTGAAGATATAAAAAACACTTTCAGCACTATTATTAATACCGTAGAGACGGCTTCAGAAATATATACAACTTCTACTGACGGGATAACCACTGAAAAACAAACTGTTACAAATGACGACGTACAACAAACAACTGCGAATATCGAAGCTACAACACAGGCTGCGATATGCTTGCCGGGTGCATTTGGTAATGTTCCCCATCCTGCTCTATGTGACTCATTCTATATGTGTACCGGAGGAACTCCGATACTATTGCATTGCAGTGATGGATTCGAATTCGACCCAGAGAGTTCTGTAAGTATTAATTTATAAAAATCTTGAAATTTACATAATTGTAATAATCAATTATTTCATCAAAATATTAGTCACTTCAATACTACTTTAAACATTTTTAGGATTGCGTGCCGATTTCCGACAGCGGCTGTACCGCTTCAAGAGGTAAGAGTAAAAAATATTTACTTCTCTATAAAATCTAAAACCTAAGTGTTATTTTTTATATAATTGGAGAGACAAGCGAACTAACAGTCCCTGTGTTGGTAAGTAGATACTGCAGCCCTTGGACACCTGCTATTATTTTCAACCAAAAAAAGTCTAAATAGGCGTTGTCACATCATAGGACTAAGATAAAAACCTTATAGCCTGTAATAAAATTAGTTCTCTATGCTCTTCACACTGCGACACAGTATCGCACGCACTGCTAGTTGGTGGCATAAGGTGATAATAAAAGAATCCTACCATGCAGTAAATTTTATGAATAGACCTAAAGTTTAACGACAATTGTTACAGTGACATCAACCACCGACAGTGCTACGACAAAATACGATCCTACGACGACTAGCAGAGAATCAACCGACCATGGCACGGATATAAGTACCGATCAAACACATACGAAAACAACCGATGTCATTGACTGGACGCAGACTACAGAAGAAAAGAAGACTACTTCAGAAGAACCTGTATCTACAACTTTTAAAATGGAAGAGACACCTGGCAGCACTAAATATGAAAGTACATATACAACATCAAAAGTAACAGTTCCTGAAGCTACTACAAAAGTGCCACAAACTACATCCGAAACTGTTGATTTTACTACAGAAAGCCCGAAAATAACTGTAGATATATTGACCACATTAGAGAATTCTCAGACGGACTCAACGAAATTTACTGCCGGAGAGATGTCAACATTTGTACAAACTGTGACAGAAAACTTACCATCTACGACATTCCAGACGAAAACTACAATTGAAGAAGAGAATTTAACTTCGACATCATCCGAAACAACAGAAGATATAAAAAACACTTTCAGCACTATTATTAATACCGTCGAGACGGCTTCAGAAATATATACAACTTCTGCTGACGGGATAACCACTGAAAAACAAACTGTTACAAATGACGACGTACAACAAACAACTGCGAATATCGAAGCTACAACACAGGCTGCGATATGCTCGCCGGGTGCATTTGGTAATGTTCCCCATCCTGCTCTATGTGACTCATTCTATATGTGTACGGGAGGAACTCCGATACTATTGCATTGCAGTGATGGATTCGAATTCGACCCAGAGAGTTCTGTAAGTGTTAATTTATAAAAACCTTGAAATTTACATAATTGTAATAGTGAATTATTTCCTCATAATAAAAGTCACTTCAATACTACTTTAAACATTTTTAGGACTGCGTGCCGATTTCCGACAGCGGCTGTACCGCTTCAAGAGGTAAGAGTAAAAAATATTTACTACTCTATAAAATCTAAAACCTAAGTGTTATTTTTTATATAACTGGAGAGACAAGCGAACTAACAGTCCCTGTGTTGATAAGTAGCTACTGCAGCACTCGGACAGCTGCTATTATTTTCAACCAAAAAAGTCTAAATAGGCGTTGTCACATCTTAGGCCTAAGATAAAAAGCCTTATAGCCTGTAACAACATTAGTTCTCTATGATCTTCACACTGCGACACAGTATCGCACGCACTGCTAGTTGGTGGCATAAGGTGATAATAAAAGAATCCTACCGTCAGTAAATTTTATAAATAGACCTAAAGTTTAACGACAATTGTTACAGTGACATTAACCACCGACAGTGCGACGACAAAATACGATCCTACGACGACTAGCGGAGAATCAACCGACCATGTCACGGATATAAGTACCGATCAAACACATACGATAACAACCGATGTCATTGACTGGACGCAGACTACAGAAGAAAAGAAGACTACTTCAGAAGAACCTGTATCTACAACTTTTAAAATGGAAGAGACACCTGGCAGCACTAAATATGAAAGTACATATACAACATCAAAAGAAACAATTCCTGGAGCTACTACAAAAGTGCCACAAACTACATCTGAAACTGTACATTCTACTACAGAAAACCCGAAAATTACTGTAGATATATTGACCACTTTAGAGAATTCTCAGACGGACTCAACGAAATCTACTGCCGGAGAGATGTCAACATCTGTACAAACTGTGACAGAAAACTTACCATCTACGACATTCCAGACGAAAACTACAATTGAAGAAGAGAATTTAACTTCGAAATCATCCGAAACAACTGAAGATATAAAAAACACTTTCAGCACTATTATTAATACCGTCGGGACGGCTTCAGAAATATATACAACTTCTACTGACGGGATAACCACTGAAAAACAAACTGTTACAATTGACGACGTACAACTAACAACTGTGAATATCGAAGCTACAACACAGGCTGCGATATGCTCGCCGGGTGAATTTGGTAATGTTCCCCATCCTACTCTATGTGACTCATTCTATATGTGTACGGGAGGAACTCCGATACTATTGCATTGCAGTGATGGATTCGAATTCGACCCAGAGAGTTCTGTAAGTATTAATTTATAAAAATCTTGAAATTTACATAATTGTAATAATCAATTATTTCATCAAAATGTTAGTCAATTCAATAGTACTTTAAACATTTTTAGGATTGCGTGCCGATTTCCGACAGCGGCTGTACCGCTTCAAGAGGTAAGAGTAAAAAATAATTACTACTCTATAAAATCTAAAACGTAAGTGTTATTTTTTATATAATTGGAGAGACAAGCGAACTAACAGTCCTTGTGTTGATAAGTAGCTACTGCAGCACTCGGACACCTGCTATTATTTTTAACCAAAAAAGTCTAAATAGGCGTTGTCACATCTTAGGACTAAGATAAAAAGCCTTATAAGGCTACATTACAGGCGTAATAACATTAGTTCTGTATGCTTTTTACACTGCAAAACAGTATCGCACGCACTGCTAGTTGGTGGCATAAGGTGATAATAAAAGAATCCTTCCATCAGTAAATTTTATAAATATATCTAAAGTTTAACAACAATTATTGTTACAGTGACATCAACCACCGATAGTGCGACGACAAAATACGATCCTACGTCGACTAGCGGAGAATCAACCGACCATGTCACGGATATAAGTACCGATCAAACACATACGATAACAACCGATGTCATTGACTGGACGCAGACTACAGAAGAAAAGAAGACTACTTCAGAAGAACCTGTATCTACAACTTTTAAAATGGAAGAGACACCTGGCAGCACTAAATATGAAAATACATATACAACATCAAAAGAAACAGTTCCTGGAGCTACTACAAAAGTGCCAAAAACTACATCCGAAACTGTACATTCTACTACAGAAAACCCGAAAATTACTGTAGATATATTGACCACTTTAGAGAATTCTCAGACGGACTCAACGAAATCTACTGCCGGAGAGATGTCAACATCTGTACAAACTGTGACAGAAAACTTACCATCTACGACATTCCAGACGAAAACTACAATTGAAGAAGAGAATTTAACTTCGAAATCATCCGAAACAACAGAAGATATTAAAAATACTTTCAGCACTATTATTAATACCGTCGAGACGGCATCAGAAATATATACAACTTCTACTGACGGGATAACCACTGAAAAACAAACTGTTACAAATGACGACGTACAACTAACAACTGTGAATATCGAAGCTACAACACAGGCTGCGATATGCTCGCCGGGTGAATTTGGTAATGTTCCCCATCCTACTCTATGTGACTCATTCTATATGTGTACGGGAGGAACTCCGATACTATTGCATTGCAGTGATGGATTCGAATTCGACCCAGAGAGTTCTGTAAGTATTAATTTATAAAAATCTTGAAACTTACATAATTGTAATAAGGAATTATTTCATCAAAATAATAGTCACTTCAATACTAATTTAAACATTTTTAGGATTGCATGCCGATTTCCGACAGCGGCTGTACCGCTTCAAGAGGTAAGAGTAAAATAATTACTACTCTATAAAATCTAAAACCTAAGTGTTATTCTTTATATAATTGGAGAGACAAGCGAACTAACAGTCCCTGTGTACATAAGTAGCTACTGCAGTACTCGGACACCTGCTATTATTTTTAACCAAAAAAGTCAAAATAAGCGTTGTCACATCTTAGGACTAAGATAAAAAGCCTTATAGCCTGTAATAACTTTAGTTCTCTATGCTCTTTACACTGCAGCACAGTATCGGACGCACTGCTATAGTTCGGCCGTTCAGAGAATGCGTTCCTGACACCTATCAGTTAGTCACGACTAGTGATGGGCACAACATAACACTGAGTTCGTTACCGTTCCTCCAAAATGAACCGCCGCGTTATTTTTGAGATTATTTTCGTTTTAAATTTGCGGAATAATTTAAAATTTATATTTTAGTAATTTAAGTGGAAACCAAAAAAAGGAAATATTAATATAATAAAATTGTTTTATTTATTCTTTGTTACAAAGTTACAATCTGTATTTCTATGCAATAAAGTACATTGAATTGAATGTGCGTACAGAATATTAATCAGACTCCGATTCGCTTGAGGAGGTGGTGTCTTCATCATCATCTTCGCCAAAATGTATAATTATTATATTATCAATAACAGAATCAATCCTGATATCTCGGTCAAAATGTTCCACAATCAGGTTTTTTGTCTTCTCAACAACCTTTGCCCAGTCATCTCTTGTGACTTCCCCGCAGGCTTCTTTTAATAGGGTAATCATCTTTTTCGTGCTGAATGGTGGGGAAGTATTGTGGCGGGCGGCGTAACCTTTTATTTGAGCCCAGATTAGCTCAATCGCGTTATATTGGCAATGATACGGTGGAATTCTTAGAACGCGATGACCGTACTCCAGAGCCAGTTCATCGATTTCGTATCGCACATTTGCCGCTTTATTTTCTTTAACTAATTTAATTAGCTCTGGTTTTAGCATTTGCATATTTGCGTCAATGCCTTTTGCTTGTAACCAAGCCACCATTTCTTCTTTTTATTAGCTTGGTTAGGTGGTTTCTGTATTTGAACCGAGTGATAGGAGGCATTATCCATGAGTATTACAGAAGGCTCTAGTAGGCTGGGCAAAAACACGTTCTGGAACCACTCTTTAAATGTAGTGGCATTCATTTCCTCGTGGTAGTCATTTGTGGTTTTTGATTGAAATGCCAGTAACGCGTTCTCCACAAAGCCGTATTTTGCAGAACCTGCGTGGCATATTATCAGGCCCCCTTACCCATTGGTACTTTCGACGTCGACGCTTGTGTATCATCCGTTCAAGAACGGGAAACCGTGTGACTGGCGTTTAACCATGTCTCGTCAATGAACACGACATTATCACAGTTACGAGTTTTTTTGCTTCTCTCAAAAAACTTATCCGTTTTAAAATTATGTCGTATCGTTCTAATAAAAATTATCTTTTGTCTGTTTTTTTATACGAAAAACCAATATCTTTTAAGATTTTGGTTAAAGCAGTTTTACCCCCGCTAAACAGTCCAGCTTCTCTTAACGATGCTAAAAGCTTCTTCCCGTTGAGATATTCATTTCTGGAATAGTAAACATATATATGATTTCTGATTGCATCGGCGTCAAAGGTGTCAATATCTGTCACGGGTTTAGTTCTATGTTTCTTCTTCGGAGTGCGTAAAATATTATATTCCGTGCCAGTAGAGCCGAACTTTTCTTTATTAATATTTGTTATCGTTCGTTTGCTAACTCCAAGCGCCTGAGAGACGCGTTCTTGTACTTGTTGGACAGGTAACAGGGGTCCGTCATTTTGCCGCTCCCGCTCAAAGTAATCTTGCAGCTTGATGATTAACTCACGGGCTCCACTTTTCAATGTTTGTCCACGTTTAGGCATTATTATGCACCAAAAGTAAAAAGAACGCAATACAAAACACAATCGAAGTCCGATTTAGCGCCGATGTCAGTTTGAAAAGCAGAAACAGTCCATTAAACGAAAGCCGGGTAATCAAATAAAAACAGATCGAAAACACTTGAAGAACGTGGTCTATGCGCACGAAACGACAACAGACGACTGTTTTAGCGTCACAAAATGGCGATCCATAACGCCATTTGGGGTTACCATTTTCAACCTAAATATAAAAATGCTACTTGCTTTCACGCGTTCGGTTTGGTCGTAGTTTTATTTTTATATTTAATAAAAGTTATCTTATAGTCCATTATTTTCAAATTCTTAAAAAGAAAAACAAAACGTATTATTTTATAAAGTATAACTGTATAAGAACAGATTACGATACTGTTATTGCCTGTTATTGTTAGCACACCACTACAAATATAAAGCGCTGACATAACCTTGTAATAGCGCAGTATCGATTTAGAAAAATATTGTTTACCAAGTTATTTGACACTCAGTTTGGCTCAAAATTATAACATTCATTGATTATTGATATAATAATGTTGTATTAATGCTCATCAATTGTTAAAACGGTAAACAACCTGCAAAAATATTTTTATCGTAACTGCAACGCCATTACAAAGTTACGTCGTCAGTTAAATCGCGACGTGTCAGGAACGCATTCTCTGAATGGCCGAACTATAGTTAGTGGCATAAGGTGATAATAAAAGAATCCAACCATGCAGTAAATTTTATTAATAGACCTAAAGTATAACGACAATTGTTACAGTGACATCAACCATCGACAGTGCTACGACAAAATACGATGCTACGACATCTACGACATTCCAGACGAAAACTACAATTGAAGAAGAGAATTTAACTTCGAAGTCATCCGACACAACAGAAGATATAAAAAATACTTTCAGCACTATTATTAATACCGTCGAGACGGCTTCAGAAATATATACAACTTCTACTGACGGGATAACCACTGAAAAACAAACTGTTACAAATGACGACGTACAACTAACAACTGTGAATATCGAAGCTACAACACAGGCTGCGATATGCTCGCCGGGTGAATATGGTAATGTTCCCCATCCTACTCTATGTGACTCATTCTATATGTGTACGGGAGGAACTCCGATACTATTGCATTGCAGTGATGGATTCGAATTCGACCCAGAGAGTTCTGTAAGTATTAATTTATAAAAATCTTGAAATTTACATAATTGTAATAATCAATTATTTCATCAAAATATTAGTCAATTCAATAGTACTTTAAACATTTTTAGGATTGCGTGCCGATTTCCGACAGCGGCTGTACCGCTTCAAGAGGTAAGAGTAAAAAATAATTACTACTCTATAAAATCTAAAACGTAAGTGTTATTTTTTATATAATTGGAGAGACAAGCGAACTACCAGTCCCTGTGTTGATAAGTAGCTACTGCAGCACTCGGACACCTGCTATTATTTTTAACCAAAAAAGTCTAAATAGGCGTTGTCACATCTTAGGACTAAGATAAAAATCCTTATAAGGCTACATTACAGGCGTAATAACATTAGTTCTGTATGCTTTTTACACTACAAAACAGTATCGCACGCACTGCTAGTTGGTGGCATAAGGTGATAATAAAAGAATCCTACCATCAGTAAATTTTATAAATATATCTAAAGTTTAACAACAATTATTGTTACAGTGACATCAACCACCGATAGTGCGACGACAAAATACGATCTTACGACGACTAGCGGAGAATCAACCGACCATGTCACGGATATAAGTATCGATCAAACACATACGATAACAACCGATGTCATTGACTGGACGCAGACTACAGAAGAAAAGAAGACTACTTCAGAAGAACCTGTATCTACAACTTTTAAAATGGAAGAGACACCTGGCAGCACTAAATATGAAAATACATATACAACATCAAAAGAAACAGTTCCTGGAGCTACTACAAAAGTGCCACAAACTACATCCGAAACTGTACATTCTACTACAGAAAACCCGAAAATTACTGTAGATATATTGACCACTTTAGAGAATTCTCAGACGGACTCAACGAAATCTACTGCCGGAGAGATGTCAACATCTGTACAAACTGTGACAGAAAACTTACCATCTACGACATTCCAGACGAAAACTACAATTGAAGAAGAGAATTTAACTTCGAAATCATCCGAAACAACAGAAGATATTAAAAATACTTTCAGCACTATTATTAATACCGTCGAGACGGCTTCAGAAATATATACAACTTCTACTGACGGGATAACCACTGAAAAACAAACTGTTACAAATGACGACGTACAACTAACAACTGTGAATATCGAAGCTACAACACAGGCTGCGATATGCTCGCCGGGTGAATTTGGTAATGTTCCCCATCCTACTCTATGTGACTCATTCTATATGTGTACGGGAGGAACTCCGATACTATTGCATTGCAGTGATGGATTCGAATTCGACCCAGAGAGTTCTGTAAGTATTAATTTATAAAAATCTTGAAACTTACATAATTGTAATAAGGAATTATTTCATCAAAATAATAGTCACTTCAATACTAATTTAAACATTTTTAGGATTGCATGCCGATTTCCGACAGCGGCTGTACCGCTTCAAGAGGTAAGAGTAAAATAATTACTACTCTATAAAATCTAAAACCTAAGTGTTATTCTTTATATAATTGGAGAGACAAGCGAACTAACAGTCCCTGTGTACATAAGTAGCTACTGCAGTACTCGGACACCTGCTATTATTTTCAACCAAAAAAGTCAAAATAAGCGTTGTCACATCTTAGGACTAAGATAAAAAGCCTTATAGCCTGTAATAACTTTAGTTCTCTATGCTCTTTACACTGCAGCACAGTATCGGACGCACTGCTATAGTTCGGCCGTTCAGAGAATGCGTTCCTGACACCTATCAGTTAGTCACGACTAGTGATGGGCACAACATAACACTGAGTTCGTTACCGTTCCTCCAAAATGAACCGCCGCGTTATTTTTGAGATTATTTTCGTTTTAAATTTGCGGAATAATTTAAAATTTATATTTTAGTAATTTAAGTGGAAACCAAAAAAAGGAAATATTAATATAATAAAATTGTTTTATTTATTCTTTGTTACAAAGTTACAATCTGTATTTCTATGCAATAAAGTACATTGAATTGAATGTGCGTACAGAATATTAATCAGACTCCGATTCGCTTGAGGAGGTGGTGTCTTCATCATCATCTTCGCCAAAATGTATAATTATTATATTATCAATAACAGAATCAATCCTGATATCTCGGTCAAAATGTTCCACAATCAGGTTTTTTGTCTTCTCAACAACCTTTGCCCAGTCATCTCTTGTGACTTCCCCGCAGGCTTCTTTTAATAGGGTAATCATCTTTTTCGTGCTGAATGGTGGGGAAGTATTGTGGCGGGCGGCGTAACCTTTTATTTGAGCCCAGATTAGCTCAATCGCGTTATATTGGCAATGATACGGTGGAATTCTTAGAACGCGATGACCGTACTCCAGAGCCAGTTCATCGATTTCGTATCGCACATTTGCCGCTTTATTTTCTTTAACTAATTTAATTAGCTCTGGTTTTAGCATTTGCATATTTGCGTCAATGCCTTTTGCTTGTAACCAAGCCACCATTTCTTCTTTTTATTAGCTTGGTTAGGTGGTTTCTGTATTTGAACCGAGTGATAGGAGGCATTATCCATGAGTATTACAGAAGGCTCTAGTAGGCTGGGCAAAAACACGTTCTGGAACCACTCTTTAAATGTAGTGGCATTCATTTCCTCGTGGTAGTCATTTGTGGTTTTTGATTGAAATGCCAGTAACGCGTTCTCCACAAAGCCGTATTTTGCAGAACCTGCGTGGCATATTATCAGGCCCCCTTACCCATTGGTACTTTCGACGTCGACGCTTGTGTATCATCCGTTCAAGAACGGGAAACCGTGTGACTGGCGTTTAACCATGTCTCGTCAATGAACACGACATTATCACAGTTACGAGTTTTTTTGCTTCTCTCAAAAAACTTATCCGTTTTAAAATTATGTCGTATCGTTCTAATAAAAATTATCTTTTGTCTGTTTTTTTATACGAAAAACCAATATCTTTTAAGATTTTGGTTAAAGCAGTTTTACCCCCGCTAAACAGTCCAGCTTCTCTTAACGATGCTAAAAGCTTCTTCCCGTTGAGATATTCATTTCTGAAATAGTAAACATATATATGATTTCTGATTGCATCGGCGTCAAAGGTGTCAATATCTGTCACGGGTTTAGTTCTATGTTTCTTCTTCGGAGTGCGTAAAATATTATATTCCGTGCCAGTAGAGCCGAACTTTTCTTTATTAATATTTGTTATCGTTCGTTTGCTAACTCCAAGCGCCTGAGAGACGCGTTCTTGTACTTGTTGGACAGGTAACAGGGGTCCGTCATTTTGCCGCTCCCGCTCAAAGTAATCTTGCAGCTTGATGATTAACTCACGGGCTCCACTTTTCAATGTTTGTCCACGTTTAGGCATTATTATGCACCAAAAGTAAAAAGAACGCAATACAAAACACAATCGAAGTCCGATTTAGCGCCGATGTCAGTTTGAAAAGCAGAAACAGTCCATTAAACGAAAGCCGGGTAATCAAATAAAAACAGATCGAAAACACTTGAAGAACGTGGTCTATGCGCACGAAACGACAACAGACGACTGTTTTAGCGTCACAAAATGGCGATCCATAACGCCATTTGGGGTTACCATTTTCAACCTAAATATAAAAATGCTACTTGCTTTCACGCGTTCGGTTTGGTCGTAGTTTTATTTTTATATTTAATAAAAGTTATCTTATAGTCCATTATTTTCAAATTCTTAAAAAGAAAAACAAAACGTATTATTTTATAAAGTATAACTGTATAAGAACAGATTACGATACTGTTATTGCCTGTTATTGTTAGCACACCACTACAAATATAAAGCGCTGACATAACCTTGTAATAGCGCAGTATCGATTTAGAAAAATATTGTTTACCAAGTTATTTGACACTCAGTTTGGCTCAAAATTATAACATTCATTGATTATTGATATAATAATGTTGTATTAATGCTCATCAATTGTTAAAACGGTAAACAACCTGCAAAAATATTTTTATCGTAACTGCAACGCCATTACAAAGTTACGTCGTCAGTTCAATCGCGACGTGTCAGGAACGCATTCTCTGAATGGCCGAACTATAGTTAGTGGCATAAGGTGATAATAAAAGAATCCAACCATGCAGTAAATTTTATTAATAGACCTAAAGTTTAACGACAATTGTTACAGTGACATCAACCATCGACAGTGCTACGACAAAATACGATGCTACGACATCTACGACATTCCAGACGAAAACTACAATTGAAGAAGAGAATTTAACTTCGAAGTCATCCGACACAACAGAAGATATAAAAAATACTTTCAGCACTATTATTAATACCGTCGAGACGGCTTCAGAAATATATACAACTTCTACTGACGGGATAACCACTGAAAAACAAACTGTTACAAATGACGACGTACAACTAACAACTGTGAATATCGAAGCTACAACACAGGCTGCGATATGCTCGCCGGGTGAATATGGTAATGTTCCCCATCCTACTCTATGTGACTCATTCTATATGTGTACGGGAGGAACTCCGATACTATTGCATTGCAGTGATGGATTCGAATTCGACCCAGAGAGTTCTGTAAGTATTAATTTATAAAAATCTTGAAATTTACATAATTGTAATAATCAATTATTTCATCAAAATATTAGTCAATTCAATAGTACTTTAAACATTTTTAGGATTGCGTGCCGATTTCCGACAGCGGCTGTACCGCTTCAAGAGGTAAGAGTAAAAAATAATTACTACTCTATAAAATCTAAAACGTAAGTGTTATTTTTTATATAATTGGAGAGACAAGCGAACTACCAGTCCCTGTGTTGATAAGTAGCTACTGCAGCACTCGGACACCTGCTATTATTTTTAACCAAAAAAGTCTAAATAGGCGTTGTCACATCTTAGGACTAAGATAAAAATCCTTATAAGGCTACATTACAGGCGTAATAACATTAGTTCTGTATGCTTTTTACACTACAAAACAGTATCGCACGCACTGCTAGTTGGTGGCATAAGGTGATAATAAAAGAATCCTACCATCAGTAAATTTTATAAATATATCTAAAGTTTAACAACAATTATTGTTACAGTGACATCAACCACCGATAGTGCGACGACAAAATACGATCTTACGACGACTAGCGGAGAATCAACCGACCATGTCACGGATATAAGTATCGATCAAACACATACGATAACAACCGATGTCATTGACTGGACGCAGACTACAGAAGAAAAGAAGACTACTTCAGAAGAACCTGTATCTACAACTTTTAAAATGGAAGAGACACCTGGCAGCACTAAATATGAAAATACATATACAACATCAAAAGAAACAGTTCCTGGAGCTACTACAAAAGTGCCACAAACTACATCCGAAACTGTACATTCTACTACAGAAAACCCGAAAATTACTGTAGATATATTGACCACTTTAGAGAATTCTCAGACGGACTCAACGAAATCTACTGCCGGAGAGATGTCAACATCTGTACAAACTGTGACAGAAAACTTACCATCTACGACATTCCAGACGAAAACTACAATTGAAGAAGAGAATTTAACTTCGAAATCATCCGAAACAACTGAAGATATAAAAAATACTTTCAGCACTATTATTAATACCGTCGAGACGGCTTCAGAAATATATACAACTTCTACTGACGGGATAACCACTGAAAAACAAACTGTTACAAATGACGACGTACAACTAACAACTGTGAATATCGAAGCTACAACACAGGCTGCGATATGCTCGCCGGGTGAATTTGGTAATGTTCCCCATCCTACTCTATGTGACTCATTCTATATGTGTACGGGAGGAACTCCGATACTATTGCATTGCAGTGATGGATTCGAATTCGACCCAGAGAGTTCTGTAAGTATTAATTTATAAAAATCTTGAAACTTACATAATTGTAATAAGGAATTATTTCATCAAAATAATAGTCACTTCAATACTAATTTAAACATTTTTAGGATTGCATGCCGATTTCCGACAGCGGCTGTACCGCTTCAAGAGGTAAGAGTAAAATAATTACTACTCTATAAAATCTAAAACCTATGTGTTATTCTTTATATAATTGGAGAGACAAGCGAACTAACAGTCCCTGTGTACATAAGAAGCTACTGCAATACTCGGACACCTGCTATTATTTTCAACCAAAAAAGTCAAAATAGGCGTTGTCACATCTTAGGACTAAGATAAAAAGCCTTATAGCCTGTAATAACATTAGTTCTCTATGCTCTTTACACTGCAACACAGTATCGCACGCACTGCTATAGTTCGGCCGTTCAGAGAATGCGTTCCTGACACCTATCAGTTAGTCACGACTAGTGATGGGCACAACATAACACTGAGTTCGTTACCGTTCCTCCAAAATGAAACGCCGCGTTATTTTTGAGATTATTTTCGTTTTAAATTTGCGGAATAATTTAAAATTTATATTTTAGTAATTTAAGTGGAAACCAAATAAAGGTAATATTAATATAATAAAATTGTTTTATTTATTCTTTGTTACAAAGTTACAATCTGTATTTCTATGCAATAAAGTACATTGAATTGAATGTGCGTACAGAATATTAATCAGACTCCGATTCGCTTGAGGAGGTGGTGTCTTCATCATCATCTTCGTCAAAATGTATAATTATTATATTATCAATAACAGAATCAATCCTGATATCTCGGTCAAAATGTTCCACAATCAGGTTTTTTGTCTTCTCAACAACCTTTGCCCAGTCATCTCTTGTGACTTCCCCGCAGGCTTCTTTTAATAGGGTAATCATCTTTTTCGTGCTGAATGGTGGGGAAGTATTGTGGCGGGCGGCGTAACCTTTTATTTGAGCCCAGATTAGCTCAATCGCGTTATATTGGCAATGATACGGTGGAATTCTTAGAACGCGATGACCGTACTCCAGAGCCAGTTCATCGATTTCGTATCGCACATTTGCCGCTTTATTTTCTTTAACTAATTTAATTAGCTCTGGTTTTAGCATTTGCATATTTGCGTCAATGCCTTTTGCTTGTAACCAAGCCACCATTTCTTCTTTTTATTAGCTTGGTTAGGTGGTTTCTGTATTTGAACCGAGTGATAGGAGGCATTATCCATGAATATTACAGAAGGCTCTAGTAGGCTGGGCAAAAACACGTTCTGGAACCACTCTTTAAATGTAGTGGCATTCATTTCCTCGTGGTAGTCATTTGTGGTTTTTGATTGAAATGCCAGTAACGCGTTCTCCACAAAGCCGTATTTTGCAGAACCTGCGTGGCATATTATCAGGCCCCCTTACCCATTGGTACTTTCGACGTCGACGCTTGTGTATCATCCGTTCAAGAACGGGAAACCGTGTGACTGGCGTTTAGCCATGTCTCGTCAATGAACACGACATTATCACAGTTACGAGTTTTTTTGCTTCTCTCAAAAAACTTATCCGTTTTAAAATTATGTCGTATCGTTCTAATAAAAATTATCTTTTGTCTGTTTTTTTATACGAAAAACCAATATCTTTTAAGATTTTGGTTAAAGCAGTTTTACCCCCGCTTAACAGTCCAGCTTCTCTTAACGATGCCAAAAGCTTCTTCCCGTTGAGATATTCATTTCTGGAATAGTAAACATATATATGATTTCTGATTGCATCGGCGTCAAAGGTGTCAATATCTGTCACGGGTTTAGTTCTATGTTTCTTCTTCGGAGTACGTAAAATATTATATTCCGTGCCAGTAGAGCCGAACTTTTCTTTATTAATATTTGTTATCGTTCGGTTGCTAACTCCAAGCGCCTGAGAGACGCGTTCTTGTACTTGTTCGACAGGTAACAGGGGTCCGTCATTTTGCCGCTCCCGCTCAAAGTAATCTTGCAGCTTGATGATTAACTCACGGGCTCCACTTTTCAATGTTTGTCCACGTTTAGGCATTATTATGCACCAAAAGTAAAAAGAACGCAATACAAAACACAATCGAAGTCCGATTTAGCGCCGATGTCAGTTTGAAAAGCAGAAACAGTCCATTAAACAAAAGCCGGGTAATCAAATAAAAACAGAACGAAAACACTTGAAGAACGTGGTCTATGCGCACGAAACGACAACAGACGACTGTTTTAGCGTCACAAAATGGCGACCCATAACGCCATTTGGGGTTACCATTTTCAACCTAAATATAAAAATGCTACTTGCTTTCGCGCGTTCGGTTTGGTCGTAGTTTTATTTTTATATTTAATAAATGTTATCTTATAGTCCATTATTTTCAAATTCTTAAAAAGAAAAACAAAACGTATTATTTTATAAAGCATAACTGTATAAGAACAGATTACGATACTGTTATTGCCTGTTATTGTTAGCACACCACTACAAATATAAAGCGCTGACATAACCTTGTAATAGCGCAGTATAGATTTAGAAAAATATTGTTTACCAAGTTATTTGACACTCAGTTTGGCTCAAAATTATAACATTCATTGATTATTGATATAATAATGTTGTATTAATGCTCATCAATTGTTAAAACGGTAAACAACCTGCAAAAATATTTTTATCGTAACTGCAACGCCATTACAAAGTTACGTCGTCAGTTCAATCGCAACGTGTCAGGAACGCATTCTCTGAATGGCCGAACTATAGTTAGTGGCATAAAGTGATAATAAAAGAATCCAACCATGCAGTAAATTTTATTAATAGACCTAAAGTTTAACGACAATTGTTACAGTGACATCAACCATCGACAGTGCTACGACAAAATACGATGCTACGACATCTACGACATTCCAGACGAAAACTACAATTGAAGAAGAGAATTTAACTTCGAAGTCATCCGACACAACAGAAGATATAAAAAATACTTTCAGCACTATTATTAATACCGTCGAGACGGCTTCAGAAATATATACAACTTCTACTGACGGGATAACCACTGAAAAACAAACTGTTACAAATGACGACGTACAACTAACAACTGTGAATATCGAAGCTACAACACAGGCTGCGATATGCTCGCCGGGTGAATTTGGTAATGTTCCCCATCCTACTCTATGTGACTCATTCTATATGTGTACGGGAGGAACTCCGATACTATTGCATTGCAGTGATGGATTCGAATTCGACCCAGAGAGTTCTGTAAGTATTAATTTATAAAAATCTTGAAATTTACATAATTGTAATAATCAATTATTTCATCAAAATATTAGTCAATTCAATAGTACTTTAAACATTTTTAGGATTGCGTGCCGATTTCCGACAGCGGCTGTACCGCTTCAAGAGGTAAGAGCAAAAAATAATTACTACTCTATAAAATCTAAAACCTAAGTGTTAATTTTTATATAATTGGAGAGACAAGCGAACTAACAGTCCCTGTGTACATAAGTAGCTACTGCAGTACTCGGACACCTGCTATTATTTTCAACCAAAAAAGTCAAAATAGGCGTTGTCACATCTTAGGACTAAGATAAAAAGCCTTATAGCCTGTAATAACATTAGTTCTCTATGCTCTTTACACTGCAACACAGTATCGCACGCACTGCTATAGTTCGGCCGTTCAGAGAATGCGTTCCTGACACCGACTAGTGATAGGCACAACATAACACTGAGTTCGTTACCGTTCCTCCAAAATGAACCGCCGCGTTATTTTTGAGATTATTTTCGTTTTAAATTGGCGGAATCATTTAAAATTTATATTTTAGTAATTTAAGTGGAAACCAAAAAAAGGTAATATGAATATAATAAAATTGTTTTATTTATTCTTTGTTACAAAGTTACAATCTGTATTTCTATGCAATAAAGTACATTGAATTGAATGTGTAGTAGTAATGTGTGTGTAGTAGCGGTCAAGAATATCCACTACCCCATATCCTCCCGTGGGTGTCGTAAAAGGCGACAAAGGGAAACAGGCAGGAGATGCAGCAGCATCTTCCTGATAACAACAAACTTACAATAAAAAAACTGCGGTTGCCAACCCGCTCGCCAAGCGTAGCAACTATGGCAAATACCCCCCCCCCCCCCCCAATGACTAAAGCAACAAACAGACGGCGCCCAGTCCTCGGCGGCCCCGCTATTCCTGGCTACGGTGGCGACCATGGCAACGGCGGGGCAGGGGGTGCTAAGAATCTCCGGTGGAGGTTCGGTTACCACCTAAGACGACTCGACCTGGCAACGTACAACGCATGGACCCTGAGGACTGACGAGAAGATCGTGGAGCTGGAAGAAGAAATAGACAAGTTGCGCTGGCATATTATAGGATTATCCGAAGTCCGAAGAGAGGGGAGGACACGGTAATCCTCGAATCCGGCAACTTCCTCTATCACCAGGAGGGCGACCATCTGTCCCAAGGAGGTGTCAGATTTATCGTCCACAAGTCTCTCATTAACAACGTTGTAAAGATCGGGAGTGTGTCGACGAGGGTTGCGTACCTTATACTCAGAATCACCAAACGGTATTCGCTGAAGGTCATACAGGTTTACGCACCAACCTCGGCACACCCCGATGAGGAGGTGGAGGAAATGTATGAGGATATCTCTAGAGCCATGCATTCCTCCAAAACCCAATATACGGTGTTAATGGGAGACTTCAATGCAAAACTAGGCACAAGAGAGAAAGGTGAGCTGAAAGTAGGGAAATTTGGAATAGGGCAACGGAACCCAAGGGGCCAGCAGCTGGCCGACTTCATGAAGAAAGAGGGACTCTTTATGATGAACTCTTTCTTACAGAAGCGGCCCCACAGGAAGTGGACCTGGTCAAGCCCCGACGGTTCGACAAAAAATGAGATTGACTTCATTATGACGACCAGACGACAACTAATCAGTGATGTCTCCGTAATCGCGAGGGTGAAAACTGGTAGCGATCACCGAATGGTTAGAGGCACACTGAACCTAAACGTTAAGTTGGAGAGGTCTCGTCTAATGAAGTCAACGCTCCGTCCCCCTCGTGCTCTGTTCCAAAGTCCCGAAACCTTTCAACTCGAGTTACAAAACCGTTTTCAGTGCCTAGAAGACTGCAATGAAGTGGACGATATGAATGACAAGCTCGTGGAAACTGTCCATGCGGTCAGAGCTAAGTTCTGCAAGACCCGCCGCAGAAGAACACAAAAACTCTCCGATCACACTCTCAATCTCACGGCTGTTAGACGGGAGATGAAGCTACCTTCTTCAACAGATTTAACAGCATACAGGCAACTGAACAGACAGATCTACAAATGCATGCGGCGGGACTTACGCAACTTCAATACAGCTTGTATTGAAGAAGCGATCGAGCGGAACCAGGGCACCAAAGTCTTTGCCAGAGATCTGTCTGCCAGAAAGAGCCAACTTTCGAAGCTGAAGACCGAGTGTGGCAGCATCGTTTCCGGGGCACCTGAGATTTTGAGTGAGATTGAGAAGTTCTATGGGCAGCTGTACACGTCATCGTTGGAGCCACACGCAAGTGTGAGTAACAATCCAAGAGCGAGTCTTATCCGACATTATTCCGATGATATCCCGGACGTCAGTCTGAGCGAGATTAGAATGGCTCTCCAGCACCTTAAAAACGGTAAGGCCCCAGGCCTCTGAAAGCGGGTGGAAGACCGGTACTTGAAGTCCTTCAGAAGCTATTTAATTCCGTCCTCCATGGTGGCATTACACCGGAGGCGTGGAGCAGAAGTGCGGTGGTCTTGTTCTTCAAGAAAGGTGACAACGCTCTCTTGAAGAACTACAGACCGATTTCCCTTCTGAGCCGCGTCTACGTGCTGTTTTGAGAGTCATTACGAATCGTCTCGCGCGCAGACTTGACGACTTCCAGCCTCCCGAACAAGCCGGTTTCCGAAAGGGCTTTATCACCATAGACCACATACATACCCTTCGGCAAATTGTACAGAAGTCCGAAGAGTACAATTTGCCACTATGTCTGGCGTATGTGGACTATGAGAAAGCCTTTGATTCCGTCGAAATTTGGGCGGTGCTGCAGTCCCTTCAGCGGTGCGAAGTTGACTGTCGGTATATCGAAGTGCTGAAGTGTTTGTACAGTAGAGCTACGATGGCTATCCGAGTACAGAACCAGAGTACGAAACCTATCCAATTGCAGAGAAGTGTAAGACAGGGTGACGTCATATCCCCGAAACTCTTCACTGCTGCATTGGAAGACGTTTTCAAGCTTCTGGACTGGAAAGGATACGGTATCAACATCAATGGCGAGTACATCACTCACCTTCGATTTGCCGACGATATAGTCCTTATGGCAGAATCGCTGGAGGAACTAAGCACTATGCTCACTGACCTCAATAGTGTCTCCCAACGGATAGGTCTTAAGATGAACATGGACAAAACCAAGATTATGTTTAATGTCCATGTCACACCTATGCCGGTAGTTGTTGGGAGCACTAAGCTCGAAGTTGTTGACGAGTATGTTTACCTGGGACAAATAGTCCGACTAGGTAAGTCCAACTTCGACCGAGAGGTCAATCGACGGATTCAACTCGGCTGGGAAGCGTTCGGGAAGGTACGACACATCTTCTCGTCAGACATACCTCAAAACCTTTAAACGAGATTGTACAACCAGTGCGTGTTGCCAGTGATGACTTACGGAACTGAGACGTGGTCCTTCACAGCTGGCCGTATGAGGAAGCTCAAGGTCGCTCAGCGAGCTATGGAGAGGGCTATGCTCGGAGTTTCTCTGCGTGATAAACTTAGGAATGAAGATATCCGCGGTAGAACTAGAGTTACCGACATAGCCAAACGGATTAGTAAGCTGAAGTGGCAGTGGGCCGGCCATATAGCTCGAAGAACCGACAACCGATGGGGAAGAAAGGTTCTCGAGTGGCAGCCTCGTACTGGCAGGCGAAGTGTAGGGCGTCCCCCCACTAGATGGGGTGACGACCTGGTAAGATATGCAGGAAGTCAATGGATGCAGGTGGCTCAGGACCGTGCTTTGTGGCATTCCTTGGGGGAGGCCTATGTTCAGCAGTGGACTTATGAAGGGCTGTAATGATGATGATGATGATGAATTGAATGTGCGTACAGAATATTAATTAGACTCCGATTCGCTTGAGGAGGTGGTGTCTTCATCATCATCATCTTCGCCTACATGTATAATTATAACATAACATAAAACATAAACACTCACGCCTGTCACCCAGAGGGGTAGGCAGAGACTATGGACTTCCATTTGGCACGATCTTGACAGACCTCTCTCGCTTCTTCCACATCCATATACCTACGCATACACGCTCGTCGGTTAAAGGTACTCTTGATTTGGCCCATTTTCAATATATCGCCAATTTGCTCGATAAACTTTCGCCTAGGGCGACCCTTCCCGACTCCTCACCTCTGCAACATAAATTTGCTTTGTCACTCTTTCCTCATTCATTTTTTCTACATGACCAAACCACCGAAGCATTTCTTTCTTAATCCTGGTCCCAACATCATTTTGCAACCCACACTCTTCTCTTATTAAACAATTTCTCATTCTGTCCTTCAGATTCATCCCTAACATACTCCTTAATGACCGCATTTCTACAGCATTTATTCTACTCTCGTGCTTCTTCTGCCACACCCAACTTTCACTACCATACATTAAAGTAGGCACTAACACAGCATTGTGAATTGCCATACGTGCCTTTTTGGACACATTCTGACTTTTCACAATAGAGTGTAGAGCCCCATTCACTCTATTTCCTGCATTCACTCGTCGTTCTATATCCTTATCATATCTACCATCCTTGCTAAACACACATCCCAAATACACAAACTCATCTACTTGCTCTACCAACTCCCCTTCTATTCTTATTTCACATATCGTTTTACTTTCTTCTCTTTCAAAAACCATAACTTTCGTCTTACTTGCGTTCACTTTCATTCCCTTTTCTTTTAATGTCCTGTTAGAATAGAATAGAATAGAATAGAATATTTTTTTATTCAATATCGATTATTACATAATTCTTATTGAAAGTCATTTTTTATTTACCACTGGTTCGGAAAATACCTCTGTCCTGGGAAGAACCAGCAAGAAACCCAGCGGGACTTTTTTTTTCAAACATATTTCATTTAACAATAATTTCATTTATACAATTTTTAAATGATTTTTAATAGAACCAGCATGGTGGCGATCACCTTATTCCCAGGGGTTATTTTCATTCATGTATTCCTTGATATTATAATAACCCTTTTTGTACAGTTTTTCTTTAATAAAACTTTTAAACTTGTTTATTGATAAACTTTGAATATGTTCTGGGATTTTGTTGTAAAAGCGTATACATTGCCCCATAAATGAATTACTGATTCTGTGGAGTCTAGTAACTGGTATTACAAGCTTATGTTTGTTCCTAGTGTTTAAAGAATGCACATCCTTATTCTTATTAAAGCTATTTATGTTTTTATGTTCATTAATGTAACCATCATTTGCAACTCGGCTGCCGAAGACGCAAGTATGACTTGATCATCGGCGTACAAAAGGCATTTGACGGTTAACTCACCCATTCTTAACCCGCATTCTTCTACTTTCAAATTTTCCAAACAACTGTCTATAAATATGTTGAACAGCCACGGGGAAGCCACACAGCCCTATCTGACACCTTTATGGATGCCAAACCAGTCCGAGTAGGCCCCGTTGATCCTGACACAGGCACTAGAGTCCCTATATAGAGACTTCAATGCCTGTATCAGACCAGCGCTCAACTCAAATGAGGTCAGTGTTTGCCATAACACGTTCCTGTCCACTCTGTCATAAGCCTTTTCCAAGTCCATGAACGCACAAAAAACTTTCTGGTTTTTGGCCAAAAATTTCTACGCAATCATGCGCATGGAAAAGACTTGATCCGTACAGCCCATCCCATTTCTAAATCCAGCTTGCACATCCCAAATTTTTCCATCAGTTTCTTCCATAACTCTTTCAATTAACACCTTAGCATACAGTTTACCCACAATGCTAAGCAAGCTGATACCACGGTAGTTTTTACAGTCCTGCTGCGATCCTTTTCCCTTATATATTGGGACTATAACGGCTTTGTACCAGTCTTCCGGTACTCGCTTCAGTTCCCAACATAAATTAAACAAGGTGTACAGCAGGCCTGCAACCACACCCTCCCCAGCCCTTAGCATTTCGAGTGATACTCTATCATATCCGGCTGCCTTACCTGCTTTCATGCTTTTCATTGCTTTCACTATTTCATCTACACTTATTTCTCTACCTCTCTCCACTTCTTCCGGAATTTCTATTTCACTTACTTCAGACGACTCTTCACTCTTAAACACGCTTTCAAAGTATTCCTTCCATCTCTTTAAATTCGAAATTTCATCATTCAGCATGCAGCCATTCTCGTCACGTATAGCATTCATTCTAGGCTGTTTTGAATTTCCCCTGGCAGTTCTTACGAGCTTCCAGAACATTTTAATATTTGCCTGGAAGTTATCAGATATTCTTCTATCATTCTTATCTGTCCTTTCTTGCTTTTTCCTTTCAACAACTTCTTTTACTCTCTTATTTATACGTCTAAAGTCTGCCTTTTTTCTTTCAATCTCATCATTCATACCGCCAGAATTACCAGCTTTAGTTGCTAGTAAATCTAGCCATGCTTTCTTCTTTGCTTCAACTTCCATCCGTACCTCATCATCCCACCACAACGTATTACTTTTCCTTTCATTAGTTCTCTTACTTACACCACATACTTCGGTGGCTGTATCCACCAAAACTTTCTTAACATTATTCCATACATTCTTCAAGTCTAAATTATTCATACAACATTCATTCAACACACTTATATTTTCCCTCAGTCTGCATTTATACTTCTCTTTCACACCTTCATCTTGTAACCTCTCTATTCTTATACGCTGTAACGCAGTGGTCGACACAGATGTCTGATGCCGCCAACGCTTGAATAGACCATTAATTTGGCATAAGACCAAGTAATGATCCGTCCCTACGTTGGACCCCCGGTAAACCCTTGTATCTACCACTGCGCTCCTGATTCTTCCATCCACAATTATGAAATCTATCATGCTTCTATCGTCCCCTCTTTCCCATGTATACATGTGAATCCTCTTATGACGAAAGAAAGTGTTCGTCACAAAAAGATTCTTTTCCACACATATGGTGAGGAAGTCTTCACCATTCTCATTTATTCTTTCATCGCCAAACGCTCCTAATATCCTTTCATAACCAGACCTCTTCACTCCAACCCTTCCATTAAAATCTCCTAACATAATAATACTTTCATTTTCCTTGCATTTCGTCAACACCAGCCTTACCATGTCCCAAAACTGCTCTCGGATATAAGTGGGCTTAGACATGTCTGGGGCGTACACCCCAAGCACAAACAACTTCTTTAAGCCCACTTTCATTCGTATCCACAGCAGCCTTGGGCTTACACATTCATACTCTTTCACACATTGACCCATTCTTTCTGAAAGGATGACACCGACTCCCTGGCATGCCCGCTCGGTCTCGTCTACACCAGACCAGTAAGCGGTATACATGCCATGTGCAGTGACATCTCTTCCCTTTCGTTTCGTCTCATTCACACATAACACATCTATTCTTCTATCATTCATCATTTCGCATATTTCATCCATCTTATCATTCATTGCTCCACGTACATTCAGCGTAGCCAGACGGGCCTCCGCAATCCATTTTTCGCCCCTCTAGGAGACAGGACGTAACGGGTGGCGAACCTCGTCGCCGGTTTTCCTCCAGGAGATTCTTCGCACCCCTGCCCCATTAAAGGGGCGCCGGCAACTCGGGGCCATTTCTTTCAATTTTTGGCTCATGGTGCGACATAAGGGGTGGTAGATTTTACGCCGCTACCACACGGCGAGGAGCCGAGTCTGTCGTTTCGGCTTTGTCGCTCGTTTAGCACCACCCGGGGGACACGTGTAGGGTGTGCCTAGGGTTAGGTGGTCGAAGCCTACGGACGCGAGCGACTCATCCCCCTGTATATTTATATTATTATCAATAACAGAATCAATCCTGATATCTCGGTCAAAATGTTCCACAATCAGGTTTTTTGTCTTCTCAACAACCTTTGCCCAGTGATCTCTTGTGACTTCCCCGCAGGCTTCTTTTAATAGGGTAATCATCTTTTTCGTGCTGAATGGTGGGGAAGTATTGTGGCGGGCGGCGTAGCCTTTTATTTGAGCCCAGATTAGCTCAATCGCGTTATATTGGCAATGATACGGTGGAATTCTTAGAACGCGATGACCGTACTCCAGAGCCAGTTCATCGATTTCGTATCGCACATTTGCCGCTTTATTTTCTTTAACTAATTTAATTAGCTCTGGTTTTAGCATTTGCATATTTGCGTTAATGCCTTTTGCTTGTAACCAAGCCACCATTTCTTCTTTTTATTAGCTTGGTTAGGTGGTTTCTGTATTTGAACCGAGTGATAGGAGGCATTATCCATGAATATTACAGAAGGCTCTAGTAGGCTGGGCAAAAACACGTTCCGGAACCACTCTTTAAATGTAGTGGCATTCATTTCCTCGTGGTAGTCATTTGTGGTTTTTGATTGAAATGCCAGTAACGCGTTCTCCACAAAGCCGTATTTTGCAGAACCTGCGTGGCATATTATCAGGCCCACTTACCCATTGGTACTTTCGACGTCGACGCTTGTGTATCATCCGTTCAAGAACGGGAAACCGTGTGACTGGCGTTTAGCCATGTCTCGTCAATGAACACGACATTATCACAGTTACGAGTTTTTTTGCTTCTCTCAAAAAACTTATCCGTTTTAAAATTATGTCGTATCGTTCTAATAAAAATTATCTTTTGTCTGTTTTTTTATACGAAAAACCAATATCTTTTAAGATTTTGGTTAAAGCAGTTTTACCCCCGCTAAACAGTCCAGCTTCTCTTAACGATGCCAAAAGCTTCTTCCCGTTGAGATATTCATTTCTGGAATAGTAAACATATATATGATTTCTGATTGCATCGGCGTCAAAGGTGTCAATATCTGTCACGGGTTTAGTTCTATGTTTCTTCTTCGGAGTACGTAAAATATTACAGGGTGTCCGCCGGCAGATTTTACACTTTATAAAATAAAATAAAATAAAAGTATTTACATAATCTAAATTATTTATTTGTTTTCTTACAAAAGGATAGTGCGGAAATCACTTCTTAAAAATTACTCCACTCAAATGACGTCCTTCTAGTCGCAAACATTCTTGCAGTCTTTCCTTCATATTAGTGAAAACTCTTTTGCAAAGTGCTGGACTGATAGCCTGAACTTCGCGGCGGATATTTTCTTGTAAGGCGTTTATTGTTGATGGAGAATTATTGTAAACGCGAGACTTGAGATATCCCCAGAGGAAAAAGTCGCAAGGGGTCAGATCTGGAGATCTAGGGGGCCAGGCTACGTCGCCGAATCGACTTATTAATTTTCCAGGAAAAAGCTCTCTCACTTTAAACATTGACTCCCGGGCGGTGTGTGCTGTGGCCCCATCCTGCTGAAAGTGAGTTCTGTTATTGTAGCCGACGTGACGATGCAGCTCGGGTATAAAAAAAATATCCAACATATCACGGTACCGCTCTGCGGTAACAGTTTCACCTCTGTTAAAAAAATACGGGCCAATTATGCCATTTCCAGAAATGGCGCACCAAACCGTGGTCTTCGGGCTGTGAAGAGGTTTTTGATGGACTTCGTATGGGTTGCTCTCACTCCAATATCGCATGTTCTGTTTATTGACATACCCTCCGAGGTGAAAATGCGCCTCGTCACTAAAAAAGATGTTAAACATACGCGTAGGCGTAGAAAATCGTTCCAAAAACACTCTTGCGTAAGTCTGCCTCTTTGTGTAGTCATCTTCTTTTAATTGCTGGATAATTTGAAGCTTGTATGGATGGAACTTCATCTTTTTTCGAATTATTTTGTGAACTGACGTCTTTTTCACACCGGTTGCAGCTGCAATCTTCCGGATAGATTTGCGAGGATTTCGCAAAATTTCCCTTCTCACAAGCTCTGTGTTTTCAGGCGTAGTTACAGACGTTGAAGGTCCAGGCCGAGGCTCATTTATAACTGATCCAGTTTCTCTGAACTTCTTGACCCACGCCCACATCAGTTGATTCGACGGACCATCCTTTAATCGGCGGATACCGAAGTGAGAATTAAAAGAACGCCTCGCCACATTGATCGAATAGTTGTTCGCAAAATAGGCTTCGACAGCGAAAGCGCGATGCGCTCCCGTCCACTGACTCATGGCTACTAAACAACCCGCAACACTCCCGCGTCGAACGATACCCCGTACCCCCCGCCACCGCCTTGCTGCACGCTGTGAGCTCGATGCAAAGTGTAAAATCTGCCGGCGGACACCCTTTATATTCCGTGCCAGTAGAGCCGAACTTTTCTTTATTAATATTTGTTATCGTTCGTTTGCTAACTCCAAGCGCCTGAGAGACGCGTTCTTGTACTTGTTCGACAGGTAACAGGGGTCCGTCATTTTGCCGCTCCCGCTCAAAGTAATCTTGCAGCTTGATGATTAACTCACGGGCTCCACTTTTCAATGTTTGTCCACGTTTAGGCATTATTATGCACCAAAAGTAAAAAGAACGCAATACAAAACACAATCGAAGTCCGATTTAGCGCCGATGTCAGTTTGAAAAGCAGAAACAGTCCATTAAACGAAAGCCGGGTAATCAAATAAAAACAGATCGAAAACACTTGAAGAACGTGGTCTATGCGCACGAAACGACAACAGACGACTGTTTTAGCGTCACAAAATGGCGACCCATAACGCCATTTGGGGTTACCATTTTCAACCTAAATATAAAAATGCTACTTGCTTTCGCGCGTTCAGTTTTGTCGTAGTTTTATTTTTATATTTAATAAAAGTTATCTTATAGTCCTTATTTTCAAATTCTTATAAAAAAAAAACCAAACCTATTATTTTATAAAGTATAACTGTATAAGAACAGATTACGATACTGTTATTGCCTGTTATTGTTAGCACACCACTACAAATATAAAGCGCTGATATAACCTTGTAATAGCACAGTATAGATTTAGAAAAATATCGTTTACCAAGTTATTTGACACTCAGTTTGGCACAAAATTATAACATTCATTGATTATTGATATAATAATGTTGTTTTAATGCTCATCAATTGTTAAAACGGTAAACAACCTGCAAAAATATTTTTATCGTAACTGCAACGCCATTACAAAGTTACGTCGTCAGTTCAATCGCGACGTGTCAGGAACGCATTCTCTGAACGGCCGAACTATAGTTAGTGGCATAAGGTGATAATAAAAGAATCCAACCATGCAGTAAATTTTATTAATAGACCTAAAGTTTAACGACAATTGTTACAGTGACATCAACCATTGACAGTGCTACGACAAAATACGATCCTACGACGACTAGCGGAGAATCAACCGACCATGTCACGGATATAAGTACCGATCAAACACATACGATAACAACCGATGTCATTGACTGGACGCAGACTACAGAAGAAAAGAAGACTACTTCAGAAGAACCTGCATCTACAACTTTTAAAATGGAAGAGACACCTGGTAGCACTAAATATGAAAATACATATACAACATCAAAAGAAACAGTTCCTGGAGCTACTACAAAAGTGCCACAAACTACATCCGAAACTGTACATTCTACTACAGAAAACCCGAAAATTACTGTAGATATATTGACCACTTTAGAGAATTCTCAGACGGACTCAACGAAATCTACTGCCGGAGAAATGTCAACATCTGTACAAACTGTGACAGAAAACTTACCATCTACGACATTCCAGACGAAAACTACAATTGAAGAAGAGAATTTAACTTCGAAACCATCCGAAACTATAGAGGATATAAAAAACACTTTCAGCACTATTATTAATACCGTCGAGACGGCTTCAGAAATATATACAACTTCTACTGACGGGGTATTCACTGAAAAACCGATTGTTACAAATGACGACGTACAAATGACAACTGCGAATATCGAGGCTACAACACAGGCTGCGATATGCTCGCCGGGTGCATTTGGTAATGTTCCCCATCCGACTCTGTGCGACTCATTCTATATGTGTACGGGAGGAATTCCGATACTACTGTATTGCAGTGATGGATTTGAATTCGACCCAGTAATAGCCGTAAGTTTTTTCTTTCATCATCATCATCATCATCATCATTACAGCCCTTCACAAGTCCACTGTTGAACATAGGCCTCCCCCAAGGAATGCCACAAAGCACGGCCCTGAGCCACCTGCATCCATCGACTTCCTGCATGTCTTACCAGGTCGTCACTCCATCTCGTGGGCGGTCGCCCTACACTTCGCCTACCGGTACGAGGCTGCCACTCAAGAACCTTTCTTCCCCATCGGTTGTCTGTTCTTCGAGCTATATGGCTGGCCCACTGCCACTTCAGCTTACTAACCCGTTAGGCTATGTTGGTTACTCTGGTTCTACTGCGGATATACTCATTCCGAAGTTTATCACCCTGTTTATAGCCCTCTCCATAGCTCGCTGAGCGACCTTGAGCTTCCTCATACGGCCAGCAGTGAAGGACCACGTCTCAGTTCCGTAAGTCATCACTGGCAACACGCACTGGTTGTACAATCTCGTTTTAAGGTTTTGAGGTATGTCTGACGAGAAGATGTGTCGTAGCTTCCCGAACGCTGCCCAGCCGAGTTGAATCCGTCAATTGACCTCTCGGTCGATGTTGGACTTACCTAGTCGGACTATTTGTCCCAGGTAAACATACTCGTCAACAACTTCGAGCTTAGTGCTCCCAACAACTACCGGCATAGGTGTGACATGGACATTAAACATAATCTTTGTTTTGTCCATGTTCATCTTAAGACCTGTCCGTTGGGAGACACTATTGAGGTCATTGAGCATAGTGCTTAGGTCCTCCAGCAATTCTGCCATAAGGACTATATCGTCGGCAAATCGAAGGTGAGTGATGTACTCGCCATTGATGATAATACCGTATCCTTTCCAGTCCAGAAGCTTGAAAACGTCTTCCAATACAGCGGTGAGTTTCGGGGATATGACGTCACCCTGTCTTACACCTCTCTGCAATTGGATAGGTTTAACTCTGGTTCTGTACTCGGATAGCCATCGTAGCTCTACTGTACAAACACTTCAGCACTTCGATATACCGACAGTCAACTTTGCACCGCTGAAGGGACTGTAGCACCGCCTAAATTTCGACGGAATCAAAGGCTTTCTCATAGTCCACATACGCCAGACATAGTGGCAAATTGTACTCTTCGGACTTCTGTACAATTTGCCGAAGGGTATGTATGCGTCAAGTCTGCGCGCGAGACGATTCGTAATGACTCTCGAAAACAGCACGTAGACGCGGCTCAGAAGGGAAATCGGTCTATAGTTCTTCAAGAGAGCGTTGTCACCTTTCTTGAAGAACAAGACCACCGCACTTTTGCTCCACGCCTCCGGTGTAATGCCACCATGGAGGACGGAATTAAAGAGCTTCTGAAGGACTTCAAGTACCGGTCTTCCACCCGCTTTCAGAAACTCCGCTGTAATTCCATCCTCGCCTGGGGCCTTACCGTTTTTAAGGTGCTGGAGAGCCATTCTAATCTCGCACAGACTGACGTCCGAGATATCTTCGGAATAGTGTCGGATAAGACTCGCTCTTGGATTGTTACTCACACTTGCGTGTGGTTCCAACGATGACGTGTACAGCTGCCCATAGAACCTCTCAATCTCACTCAAAATCTCAGGTGTCCCGGAAACGATGCTGCCACATTCGGTCTTCAGCTTTGACAGTTGGCTCTTTCTGGTTGGTTGGAAGAAAGAGTTTATCATAAAGAGTCCTTCTTTCTCCATGAAGTCGGCCAGCTGCTGGCCCCTTGGGTTCCGTTGCCCTATTCCAAATTTCCCTACTTTCAGCTCACCGTTTTCTCTTGTGCCTAGTTTTGCATTGAAGTCTCCCATTAACACCGTAAATTGGGTTTTGGAGGAATGCATGGCTCTAGAGATATCCTCATACATTTCCTCCACCTTCTCATCGGGGTGTGCCGAGGTTGGTGCGTAAACCTGTATGACCTTCAGCGAATACCGTTTGGTGATTCTGAGTATAAGGTACGCAACCCTCGTCGACACACTCCCGATCTTTACAACGTTTTAACGTGAGACTTGTGGACGATAAATCCGACACCTCCTTGGGACAGATGGTCGCCCTCCCGGTGATATAGCAAGTTGCCGGATTCGAGGATTACCGTGTCCTCCCCCTCTCTTCGGATTTCGGATAATCCTATAATATGCCAACGCAACTTGTCTATCTCTTCTTCCAGCTCCACGATCTTCTCGTCAGTCCTCAGGGTGCGTGCGTTGTACGTTGCCAGGTCAAGTCGTCTAAGGTGGCAACCGAACCTCAACCGGAGATTCTTAGCACCCCCTGCCCCGCCGTTACCATGGTCGCCACCGTAGCCAGGAATAGCGGGGCCGCCGGGGACTGGGGGCCGTCTGTTTGATGCTCTATTCATTGGGGGGGGGGGGGGGTATTTGCAGTTGCCACGCTTGGCGAGCGGGTTGGCAACCGCAGTTTTTATTGTAATTTTGGTTATTATCAGGAAGATGCTGCTGCCCATCTCCTGCCTGTTTCCCTTTGTCGCCTTTTACGACACCCACGGGAGGATATGGGGTAGTGAATATTCTTGACCGCCACTACACGGCACGGTTTTTTCTTTGCTAAACATAATTTGTTTTAAATTCGATAGCATGGCAGTTATTTAATTACATCACCTACAGGATGATATAGTTCTCTTAAGCCGTCTACATTAATATTTTGTCAAATTTCAACTACATCTTGACAAGTCAATTCCGTTACAAAAATTTTACCTGAAACCAATATTTATCAAAACTTATTGTTTTATGACGATCAGTATTTCTGTTAATGTGTTGGAGTAATGTTTTGACTTAACCAATCTTAATCTTCATCAGATTAGAGGAAGTAAAGATGAATAAATGCATTTGTTGGCGATCATTTTAAGACAAAATTTCTGATTCATAACTAAAAATTGGCTTTGAGAACGTAATCAATAATCATCATCACAGTTTTAATTGTTTTATTTTTTATTATTATTTTAACTTATTTTTCATTTACTTTCAGCAATGTGTACCAATATCCGAAAACGGATGCACAGCGCAAGGAGGTTCGTATACAACAAGTTTTTCAATAAAATCTTACTTATAATTCTTCAAAATTCTTTGAATATTACACATAATGATGTAAACAATAATTACAATATTATGCTTACTAAAATTTGTATAAATAAATATATATATATATATATATATATATATATATATATATATATATATATATATATATTCTGGTTTATTCGACCTTCGTTGTCTTTTTTTCTCATTATTGGTTACTTTTGCTGCATTACCACCCATATATTTATCTCTGCTTAGCCTAATAGTTGACTGGGAGAGAATGCCTTACGGCATTAAATTGCGCCATATGTACTATCTTATTTTATGCGCATAAAAGTTTAAAAAAATAAATAAAATCTCTACTCAGAGTTTTATTCTATAAATTTAGTAAAGTGTGCAGTATATTAAATGGGTAATGAAAAAACATAATTTTTCTTTTAGTCAGAATTACGCAAACTAATCCTGAAAATAATGACTCATCAACAGTAAGTGTTGAAGACGTAACAACGAATTCAAGTTCAAAAGCAACGACATTTTTTGGACAAACTGAGTTTACAACGGAAGGAATAGATTCAACTAGACAAGAATTAGATTACACAACGAAACAGTACACATCAGAACAAGGAGATACAACCATTCTATTAGAAACCACGACAAAAGTAGAAATATGTCCACCTGGCGTATTCGGAAATGTTGCACATCCTGATCTATGCAACTACTTTTATATGTGTGCCGGTGGTACGGCAATAGAACTCCATTGTAGCTCTGGATTCGAATTTGATCCTGTGCTTTCCGTAAGTATATATTATTTTTAATTTTTGTCTTCTTCATTTTTCATTCATTACAGATTATCAAATGTCCACTACTGAACATAAGTCTATATGCCTACCTCATAGATAGTCTCGTAAGAGAGAGTTTACCATACTTGCCGTTGGCAGTTGGCAAGGGAGTTGGCCTTTAGATTTTTTTGTTTGGTTTTTACATTTTCGGCTACTATCAGGAAGTTGACGACACCCACGTAATGACACGAGATAGTGAATATTCTTACATTGCCACTACATTTTGTCTCTTAATTTCTTTTAGAAAATTTGCCCTATACTAGAAATTTCTCCTGTATCGTGGAGGAATTTGCTTGTTGTTACTTATGGCGACGGACCAAAAAGTTTTAAAACGGCAGTCTCGTGTTTGCAAACATTGTAGATAAGATTTTGAGTAAATCTCAATTAGAATGACATGCGAAACACGCAGAAATTTGTTAGATGTAGGTGTCTCAGAATAGTGGTTTGTATTATTCTTAGAGACAGATGGACTCTGTCGTAACTATTGGAAACCTGACTGGGTTTTTGCTCCCATCTTGGATTAATAATTATGCTATAAATTTGAAATAAAATTTGAATTCTACATTTGAGATACCAACTTCAATAGCATTATGCTGACATTTTAAGAGGGTATTCTGCGATATTGTAGGCCACCTCGATCGACCAATTCGTGATTTTTTAACTTTATAGAATTAGGGGTAGTAAACGAGTATTTTATTACATACTATATTTAATAGATTATGAGCTATCTAATGGCATGTCAGGGACGACTAAGGGTCACTTGCATTGATGGTACGGCAATCCGATACAACTGGACAGAGATCAGGCACAAGAGCAATAAATTTATGTGCTTGTTTAGACAAGGGGGTGCAACACAGCCATCTTCCTGACCCCGGGCTGCTTATGGAAATTTCCTAATAAAAATCCTAATAACTAATTTTGGCCCGAGCTGGGATTCTAACTAGGGATGCTTACGACCACTAGACTAAGGTCATGGGAATGCATTGATACCAACATAATAGATGGACAGCTTCAGTTTAGTTCCACTAGGGTTCTATGATGTAAAACTTTTTTTCAAAATAATTAGATATTTTTTCTGATACTTCACAGCAATGCGTCTTGATATCGGACAGCGGATGTACCGCGATGATGAAATAGACGAAAGATCCTACAAAACCAAAACGAAAAAGAAAACGATAGTATTAAAACGACGGCTGTGTTTTATAGTAATTATATATTTTATTCCGCCTTATTTATTGTTCTGTTTTTCTATTGAATAATACAGAGGAGCTGGAGAAAAAGGAATACATTTCAGTTTCAAGCAGGTGCCATTGTTAATGAGAATTGTGATGTATTAAAATAAAGTTTGACTTTTTATTGTGCTTGTGTGTTATTTATATTATATTTCATTCACATAACCAAAGAGTATATAATTACGACGTTTTACATAAAACTTTGCCAAACCTACTTTTTGAAAACATAGAATATACTGGCGCAGGGTGAGGCAACTTTGTATGAAAGCTGAAAAATCTCCACACAACCATAATTATGTCAATATGGGTGTTGAGCTTGTAAAAATAAAGCGAGATAAAATATCGCTGTCTCTTTCCTTGATGTTGTTTTAGATTGCCTTTTTAAAAATTAGATAAACAAATTCATATTATATAGGAAGAAAATAAAAATGTTAATTCGGTGTTAAGCTTTTATTGGTTTGCTCTTTAAAGTATAATTACATGCATATTATTCTGTAATTCGCACAATTAGTTTACCTATTAATTGATTTAAATTAAATTATTAAATATTAGCAGAATTCTATGAAAAGAAGCCATGAATTAATAGAAGAAGGAAAAATGACATTTGTTTGTCAACGTCTTTCATAATGAAAATATTTTCTAAAACTTATTTCTTAGGTTTAGTTTTTAATATTTATTATTCATTTTTGCTTAAATTCAGTTACGTGGACTTCATTTTCGTATGTCCGCGAATATACAGTCATAATATCGTCGTAAATGAACAGTAAAGATTTTTTGTGAGATGTTAATTCTGTATAAGATATTGACTATAAATGAATTCATTAAGTATTTCAAAGTTTTATGCACGATTTGTGGTCATCATCGAAAGTAAGTTAAGTGTTGTGCAAATAAAAAAAGCACAAAATCATCTGATCACTTTCTGCAACTTTCCTATGTTAGGAAAAGACAAAGAGATTTAAATATATATGTATACTATACTACTTAAATGTCTTTGGGAAAAGAACAACTTATGACAATATTACGGTAAGGCTATAAACATTTCGAATTTATTGGCCTTTATTTGTAGGGTTTATTACTATATTGACTCGAATTTTATCTGTTTCAGATCACGTATTTTGGCTGAGTTAAGTTTTCGTCGTGAGAATTTTGCTGATTTAAATTTACGTTAATGTTCTGTGAAGAATAACTCCCTGACAATAACATGTGTTATATATCAGTAACGAGCGAGGAAATATTATGTGCAAAAGTAATAAAAAACATCAATAATAATGTGTAGTTCATAAATAATCTGTCTTCCAGAAAATAAAATTACATAACTAGGTATACTTATTTATAGTTTTATTTTATCCCACATACTAATCTAAAGTATATTCGAGTAATTTTGGTGCAACATCTCAAATATATGGGAATTTATCCCATAGATTTGTGAGGCTTGAGCCAAAATTACTCGAATAAGCCCTAAAATAAAAAGTTTAAAGTTACAGAATACAAAGGTTTGAAATTCCCGCTAAAAAGTTTTATATGGGCGTCCACCGTAACGCTTTTCGTATACACACATAAACACGTGTTTTCGTTTTTTAGTATTAAGTTGGCGTTCTTCACTTGATAAAGAGTAATTGTGTTCTGTAAAATTAAAGTTGCAGCCTATTTACGTCCCACTGGTGGGCGCAGGCCTCCTCTCATTTCTGAGAGGGTTTTAGGGCTAGGAAGTGTCCGCCGCGTTGCCCCAATGCGTGTTGGCGAACTTCACATGTCTTCGAAATATATTTTTTTCTTATTTCTCAGACATGCAGGTTTCCTCACGATGTTTTCCTTCACCGCCGAACACGTGGTAAATCAGCACTTAAAATTGCAATTAACAATTTCATTGGTGCCGGCGGGGATCGAACCTGGGTTGCTCGAGTACTGTGAGGCTTACAGCGAGCGCTAACCATCTGAGCTACCACGGCTCTGTGTACTGTGT
Source organism: Parnassius glacialis (assembly GCA_033319125.1). NCBI lineage: Eukaryota > Metazoa > Arthropoda > Insecta > Lepidoptera > Papilionidae > Parnassius > Parnassius glacialis. The sequence goes on from JAVANC010000002.1 coordinate 32,430,821, forward strand.
ACTGGCGTAATAGACGACCTGACAGCCCGAAAACGCGTGACTAATTTTGATATGTCATTGTGTGCATTGGCTAGTGATGTACATTTTACTTACAAGAACAATCGAAAAATGAATGTTAAGGAAGGGGTAATATTTAAAAAGTAGTTTAGTGCACGAAATTCAATAACTTCAAAAATTTACTGAATTTTTACCATATTAGTTCTAAAATTACTAAAAAATATTCATATAACATGTTCCTGGGAATAAGCTGATCCTACCTGCCCTTTATTGGATTTTAATTCAAATGTAAATCCCAGGTGGCTCTACCGATAAACTTGAAAAAAACTTCTCAAGAATCAGATCGGAAAGTTGTATTTTCGAGTTATGCTCTTTAGAGAAAAATATTTACTGCCATAGACAGTTTCCCCGAAACTTCTTTTATAACATATTGTTAAAATAAATAGGACATACATAACTACGTATATACCTATTTATATTTTATATATTGATGAGATGGGGAAATAAAAAACGGGGACACGGAATACATTATGACTGCTTTATTTTTCATATAAGTATTACTTTTGATAATTACAAACATTTAATAATTAATAATGAAATACATTATAGAAGTTTATTTTAACATTCGACTTAAATATGAATATAAACTTAATAACTTAAGTAGGGTTGTAGGACACAGTAAAATAAGATTGCTCTGTTTAAATGCCAATATGTTTATGAGGCTTCATCATGCTTAACGTTTATATTCTTTTATCTGTCCCTGAAAAGTAAAAAGTAATAATAAACTTACTAACATTTTAGCTGCATGAATTTTAAAAACATAATGTCCTTCACATAGTAAAGTGCCCCAAGTGTCTGAGGATACAGATGCACTCTCTATTCTCTCAATCTCGGTATGTTAAGAAAATGGTCACTCGTTCATGCATGAATCGGGCATCCAGCGTTGTGAGTATACAATAACTATGGAAATTATGCTTTCACGTCTCATGCGCAGGTTTCTAGTGGCACTTCAGGAGCGTTACTAAATATCTATACCTAACTACGCTAAAAGGTTTATCATTGTGACTTGGGAATGTAACCCGAAGCTCCGCTCAACCCCTTGGGGAAAATAGCGTAATGCTATGAATATTGTACTAGTGTGACCGTTAGGCTAAATGGTTGGTTAAGTAGGGTTATATATTTATTTTATTGATAAATAGATGCTTAGTTGGGTTCATTTTTTTATAGGATTGGGTGACAAACGAGCACACAGTCCACCTGATGGTAAGTGGTTGCTGTGACCCATAGACAACAACATTTATCCTCAATCAAGATTCAAAATGCAGATGCGTCGTCACCCGTGAGGATTAATATGGAATGCCTCTTTTCCAGTAAAATGGGTCTCTGGTTCTCTACACTCACCATACGAAACACATCAGTGTCAAGCTGCCATTTTACGCTGGTATTCTGTGAGATTGTGGTCCTTCCCCGGTCGAGCCGACCCATTCGTGCTACTACTAATATAGCTGCAGCATGGCTCTACTACGTATATAATGAGGATAATCTCAATTTTTTTTATCTTTTATGTAGGTACTACAGTTCTCATCTCTATATATCTAAAGTTATGAAAGTAAAATTTTTGAAGTCTTAATGTAGCAATATTATAATTAATTACGTTTTTAGAACGCAAATTGAGCATTAATTGTCATTCCTCTCCTTGTTATGTGGTCAAGTCTATCGATTCATTATAAACATTCAAGATAAATATCGACATTAATTTTGATATAGTTTAGTCAATCCCTAGCGTATATGTAAAATATTTTGTATAAAAATGTATTTACAAATTCATGAAAATTATCAACATCGTGACTTTTTTCAACGGGGAAGCGTTAGTTTGGACATAGCGAAGGCCTTCGATCGGGTCTGGCACAAAGCGCTTCTTTCGAAGCTTCCTTCCTATGGGCTTCCCAAGAAATTGTGCAAATGGATCACCAGTTTCCTTGCTGATCGGAGCATCAAGGTCGTAGTAGACGGTGGATGCTCTGATTTCAAGCCTATCAACGCTGGTGTTCCACAAGGCTGCGTGCTATCACCAATGCTGTTTCTCCTGCATATCAATGATATATTGCTAACTGGTAGCATTCATTGCTATGCAGACGACAGCACTGGTGATGCCTTATATACCGGCCGTGCCAATATTTCTCGGGAAAACGTCGCTGAGTACCGGGACAAACTTGTGTCTGAAGTCGAGTCTTTGCTTAACAAAGTCTCGGATTGGGGCCGACTAAATCGAGTTCAGTTCAATCCCCAGAAGACACAAGTTTGCGCGTTTACCGCTAAAAAGAACCCCTTTGTCGTATCTCTTCAGTTTCAAGGCACTCTTCTTGCTGCCTCAGCTAGTATCGGAATCCTTGGCGTCGACATATCGAATAGTGTGCAGTTTCGTGGTCACTTGGAAGGGAAAGCCAAATTGGCCTCTAAAAAGCTTGGCGTGCTCAGCAGAGTGAGACAGTATTTCATGCCGGCACATCGCTTGCAACTTTACAAAAGCGCAAGTTTGGCCCCACATGAAATACTGTTCTCATCTCTGGGCCGGGGCACCCCAGTGCCAGCTCCTTCCACTTGCCGCATCTAGCGCAGAGCGGTTCGAATCATCGACGACCGAGTTCTTTCTGATCGGATCGATACACTGGCACTGCGTAGAGATGTTGCATCTCTGAGGAATTGTTCGGACTAATTCCAGCCGCTCAATTTCACCATCGCACATCGCGACAAAACTCGCGTTACCATCCATACCATCTGGATGATTGGCGGTCCACCACTGTGGGATTTAGAAGAAGTTTTCTCCCTCGCACAACTTCCTTGTTGAATCAATTACCACCAGCGAATTTTCCGGACCGATACGACTTAGGAACCTTCAAGAAAAGAGCTTACACCTTTCTAAAAGGCCGGCAACGCATCTGCAATTCCCCTGGTGTTGCGGTTGTTCATGGGCGGCGGTAGTCACTTACCATCAGATGAGCCGCATGCTCGTTTGCCCCCTCTTCTATAAAAAAAAATCTTTGGATTCCAACCAAATCATTTTTCCTAATCATAGAATTCGGAGGGAATCTGTTTGACAAACAACAAAATAAAATTGCATTTATTGAACACAAACCGAGGATTTATTGTCTTGTTGTGTGAGCAAGTCTATCAATCAATATAAACATTCAAGATAAATATGAGAAAGCCTTAGATTCCGTCGAAATTTGGGCGGTGCACCGCTGAAGGGACTGCCCTTCAGCGGTGCCAAGTTGACTGTCGGTATATCCAAGTGGGTTCTAAGAATTTCCAGTGGAGGTTCGGTTGCCACCTAAGACGACTCGACCTGGCAACATACAACGCACGCACCGTGAGGACTGACGAGAAGATCGTGGAGCTGGAAGAAGAGATAGACAAGTTACGCTGGCATATTAAAGGATTATTCGAAGTCCGAAGAGAGGGGGAGGACACGGTAATCCTCGAATCCGGCAACTTGCTCTATAACCGGGAAGGCGACCATCTGTCCCAAGAAGGTGTCGGATTTATCGTACACAAGTCTCTCGTTAACAACGTTGTAAAGATTGAGAGTGTGTCAACGAGGGTTGCGTACGTTATACTCAGAATCACCAAACGGTATTCGCTGAAGGTCATACAGGTTTACGCACCAACCTCGGCACACCCCGATGAGGAGGTGGAGGAAATGTATGAGGATATCTCTAGAGCCATGCATTCCTCCAAAACCCAATATACGGTGTTAATGGGAGACTTCAATGCAAAACTAGGCACAAAAGAAAACGGTGAGCTAAAAGTAAGGAAATTTGGAATAGGGCAGCGGAACCCAAGGGGCCAGCAGCTGGCCGACTTCATGGAGAAAGAGGGACTCTTTATGATGAACTCTTTCTTCCAGAGGCGGCCCCACAGGAAGTGGACCTGGTCGAGCCACGACGGTTCCACAAAAAATAAGATTGACTTCATTATGACGACCAGACGACAACTGTTCAGTGATGTCTCCGTGATCGCGAGAGTGAAAACTGGTAGCGATCAGCGAATGGTTAGAGGCACACTGAACCTAAACGTTAAGTTGGAGAGGTCTTGTGTAATGAAGTCAACGCTCCGGCCCCCTCGTGCTCTGTTGCAAAGTCCCGAAACCTTTCACCTCGAGTTACAAAACCGTTTTCAGTGCCTAGAAGACTGCAATGAAGTGGACGATATGAATGACAAGCTCGTGGAAACTGTCCATGCGGTCGGAGCTAAGTTCTGCAAGACCCGCCGCAGAAGAACACAAAAACTCTCCGATCACACTCTCAATTTCACGGCTGTTAGACGGGAGATGAAGCTACGTTCTTCAACAGATTTGACAGCATATAGGCAACTGAACAGACAGATCTACAAATGCATGCGGTGGGACTTACGCAACTTCAATACAGCTTGTATTGAAGAAGCGATCGAGCGGAACCAAGGCTCCAAAGTCTTTGCCAGAGATCTGTCTGCCAGAAAGAGCCAACTGTCGAAGCTGAAGACCGAGTGTGGCAGCATCGTTTCCGGGGCACCTGAGATTCTGAGTGAGATTGAGAGGTTCTATGGGCAGCAGTACACGTCATCGTTGGAGCCACACGCAAGTGTGAGTGACGATCCAAGAGCAAGTCTTATCCGACATTATTCCGATGATATCCCGGACGTCAGTCTGAGCGAGATTAGAATGGCTCTCCAGCACCTTAAAAACGGCAAGGCCCCAGGCGAGGAAGGAAATACAGCGGAGCTTCTGAAAGCGGGTGGAATACCGGTACTTGAAGTCCTTCAGAAGCTCTTTAATTCCGTCCTCCATGGTGGCATTACACCGGAGCCGTGGAGCAGAAGTGCGGTGGTCTAGTTCTTCAAGAAAGGCGACAACGCTCTCTTGAAGAACTACAGACCGATTTCCCTTCTGAGCCGCGTCTACGTGCTGTTTTCGAGAGTCATTACCAATCGTCTCGCACGCAGACTTGACGACTTCCTGCCTCCCGAACAACCCGGTTTCCGAAAGGGCTTTAGCACCATAGACCACATACATACCCTTCGGCAAATTGTACAGAAGTCCGAGGAGTACGATTTGCCACTATGTCTGGCATATGTGACTATGAGAAAGCCTTTGATTCCGTCGAAATTTGGGCGGTGCTGCAGTCCCTTCAGCGGTGCCAAGTTGACTGTCGGTATATCGAAGTGCTGAAATTCTTGTACAGTAGGGCTACGATGGCTATCCGAGTACAGAACCAGAGTACGAAACCTATCCAATTGCAGAGAGGTGTAAGACAGGGTGACGTCATATCCCCGAAACTCTTCACCGCTGCATTGGAAGACGTTTTCAAGCTTCTGGACTGGAAAGGATACGGTATTAACATCAATGGCGGGTACGTCACCCACCTTCGATTTGCCGACGATATAGTCCTTATGGCAGAATCGCTGAAGAACCTAAGCACCATGCTCAATGACCTCAATAGTGTCTCCCAACGGATAGGTCTTAAGATGAACATGAACAAAACAAAGATTATGTTTAATGTCCATGTCTCACCTATGCCGGTAGTTGTTGAGAGCACTAAACTCGAAGTTGTTGACGAGTATGTTTACCTGGGACAAATAGGTAAGTCCAACTTCGACCGAGAGGTCAATCGACGGATTCAACTCGGCTACGACACATCTTCTCGTCAGAAATACCTCAAAACCTTAAAACGAAATTGTACAACCAGTGCGTGTGCCACTGATGACTTACGGATCTAAGACGTGGTCCTTCACTGCTGGCCGTGTGAGGAAGCTCAAGGTCGCTCAGCGAGCTATAGAGAGGGCCATGCTCGGAGTTTCTCTGCGTGATAAACTTAGGAATGAGGATATCCGCAGTAGAACCAGAGTGACCGACATAGCCCAACAGATTAGTAAGAGTGGCAGTGGGTCGGCCATATAGCTCGAAGAACCAACAACCGATGGGGAAGAAAGGTTCTTGAGTGACAGCCTCGTACCGGTAGGCGAAGTGTAGGGCGACCTCCCACGAGATGGAGTGACGACCTGGTAAGACATGCAGGAAGTCGATGGATGCAGGTGGCTCAGGACCGTACTTTGTGGCATTCCTTGGGGAGGCCTATGGTCAGCAGTGGACTTGTTAAGGTCTTTAATGATGAAGAAGATGATGATGATGATGAGTTTACACAGCGATTTATTTTAATAATTAGAAAATCGAGCATACAGCCCCCTGATGGTGAGTAGTTGGCCCATAGACATTTACATATATCCTCGATTATGAATCAAAATGCAGATGCGCTGTCACTCGTGAAGACTAAGATGGAATGCCTAGTTTCCAGTAAAAAGTGTCTCCGGTTCTCTATATTCACCATACGAAACACAGTAGCGTTGAGCTACTATTTTGCGCTGGTATTCTGTGAGAGCGTGGTACTTACCCAGTCTACCCGACCCCTAGCTAGCTTCTTAATATTGGGTGGCAGAGGGCTCCTTCCGATTAATTTGCCACGGGCCTCTAACAGTTTATATAGTTACGCCACTGGTAGTTGCTAAGATGTTATACTGTATTTTGTTTGTACCCACGAATAAACATGTTTATTTTTCATAAAACCCTTATTAATTGTTTGTTATTAACTAGCTTTTTATCCGCGGCATCGTTCGCTTGAGGTTGAATTTAGGTACATCATTAAGAGGATTGTGAAGTGCCGATACGCGACGCGAGTAGGTATTTTCAAAAATGCTATCTGTTTCATAACGCACGGTCTGCCTCCCGAAGGGCTCCGGGCGTGAAGAACACAAATACAACATATTACACTTATTCTTACGCACACTACGATACCAGCAGGAGGAGCGTTCATTCATTCATAGCCTATATTTGCGTACATTTACGACAAGTTACATAATGAATTTGTTTATGTTACTTTGCAATTTTATTATATTGCATAGTCTATGTAGACGTGGGGACTTACTACATATAACTTATAGAAGTAGGCTGTTATTTTTTTATGTAAGTATCTACCTATATACTATGTGAGTGATTATAAGATGTGTATTACATTCAATCAACTAAAATAATTTTATACATTTTAGAATAGAAGAGAAAGATTAGAGACAAAACTAAAAATATGCAATTTGCTTCGTAAATCGAAAGGACGGGCAACAGGTAAGTAGGCGTACTTACTTACTTACTTACTTACTTATAATAAATTATACTTACTTTGATCGCGTACCTTACCACCTTACATACTATTGTATGTACATTGGTTGACTGGTAGGAGATAGACCGAAATTTATTCCACAAATATATAAAAGTATGGGATAGCTGATGTTGATTTGACTACAAAAACGGAGGGGGTAATATATTCGGCTGTATGTATATTTGTTTTATTTTTACATGTTGTTATATGTTCACCGATTTCTCCGGACCGATTTTGAATACTTACCTATTCTTTTCTTGTTAACAGTTGGTCTCATACAAATTTTATGGAAATCATTTCATCCATTACATATATATTATGTTGTAATTGAGTTTTATTGAAATCGGTTGTACAAAATTTTTATTTTTACCACTTGTCCAGTAATAATATTTAGTCCGTTAGAAGAAGTTCATATCACTGTTACTGTTGAATTCCGATGATTCCAAGGAAAATGCTAAAATTTTCGAGATACAAAGATTTGATTAGTAAAATTTCTATACGTGGTATAGCCATACTGCAGCTATATTAGTAGTATAGTTGTAGCACGAGTGGGTAGGCTCAACCGGGGAACGACTACGCTCTCACAGAAATTTAAACGATGAACCGAATTATATAGGTAAACTAGCTTTTCACCCACGACTTCGCCCGCGTTAGTTAGCCGTAAAATATAATTTAAACTATTATGCTTCTATTTATTTTTCAGTGACTCCGAGATAGACAAATAATTACCAGACAGTAATGTGCAAGGACGATGTACTCCAGTTGGCGAAGGAATCGAATCTGACAAAGAGAATCAAAAAGAATACAATAATAATAAGTCATGTAAATATATATATATAATACATCACACGTCTTCGACTGTCGACAACTCCTGATGGGTTTATTGGACATGATTCTCTAAATGAAAATGTCTTATTTCTGATTCTAATATGTAACATTTGGAGGCCATAACTAAAAACAGATCAAATTTCGTTTGATACGAGAAGGACAAAAAGAAAAAAGAAACTGTTCACGCAAAAGCGTTAGTGTCAGGCATCGACGTTAGATGGCACTCGGCTCGGTCGATACGGAATGACGTTTGTGTGTGTTGAACGTCCGAGTTGACTGAACGGTGGGAGTCGAGAGCGAAAAATTAGAAGTCTTCTTCGCGTCGAAAGAGAAGGCAGTCCATTTTGTTTGGGAGCTCTTAGATCTGATTTTATGTTAGGCGCGTATAGTGAATATACCACTGGGAATGGTGGCGCGTGTTGAGAGTTTACCCGGGACTTTAGGTTTAACGCAGAATCAGTATAAGTGGATTCGACTGTATTAGTTACTAGTGCGGTAGTTAATATTCTAGAAATAACGGTGACCTTTGACCCGTACGTTCTGTGTTCATTTTCGCGAGTCAATCGTAACAAAGGAAGAAAGTGACTGCGGAAGGCGACCTTAGCTTGGAGAGGAGCTGAGGGCCGAACTGCTGCAGGGGGAACGGTCAAATAAGGTCAATAACACTACCAGCCACACCCAAATACACATCACTGACCTTTACTTTCTAGCACAATACATCCACACGAGACCTGACCGAATCCTGAGGGACCAGTCGCCTTGAATAGAGGTAAGTAAGCTCTGTTCAATAATTGTAACGCTCCCCCCGGATTATTTAGTGTAATTAGACTTTTAACCCGTGGCGTGAGGACGCCCGACCAGCATCTGCCTGTAGCTTCTTCGTCTATGGGCCGCGAAGGATTCTACTCCTGGGATAGGCAGCTGCCGGCCGTAACATTTGGTAGCAGAACGCGGTGCTGGGATCGATTCCCGGTCGATCCACCGACCATAGTATTTGATAAAAATTAAATAATTTTGGTGGCAGGGAGCGTTGGGTTGATTGGTTTAATTTTGTGTCTACAATCACGCCCGTCCGTAATACGTAAAAATATTTTTTTTTTTATTATATACGTAATAATAAAATTCCTTTCTTGTTAGCTTGCTTTGTTGTTTGCGGGTAAATTTGAAAAACCACGCCCGGTTCGCGCGCAAGCGGGAGATTGCGTCATGTAGGTAGATGGTTATTTTTACGTAATCGGTTAGTTATCGTTGTCGGATGGTTGTAGTGTATTACTTATCGAAGGGTCGATTTCCGAGCAAGGTATTTTTTGTTGATGTGTATCTTCGTTATGTATCTTTCGTATTGTAATTTGTATTTGAACTAAGGAGTGGTAATTTGTATTTACGTAATTTGAATTTAACTTGATTTGATCGCACTAGTATTTGTTATTGTTAATTTGATTTGCCTTTTCTTTTGTACTAACTTGTGTTTGATTTAATAAATAGCGGTTCTTATTTGTGTAATTTCTATTCAACTCGATTTGATAGGAACTGCATTGGTTAGCTGTTAATTTTTTTGTATTTTTTATTTGTTATTTTTGTAATTGTGCTCGAGCGGCGTCGTAATTTGTATTTAGTAGTGATGTCCTCGCCCAAGATGCTAATCCGTTGCCTGCGGACTGAGTTACGCTGGGCCACCAGCGCCCATGCTTTGATAGGTCGACCGGATAGGGTCCATAATTTGATGAAGCGGTTCGAGCAGGTCGATGCTCGAAGGGCTGCAGTGGAGGAGGCTTACGCTGAGCTCGAGGATTCGGATGTGGAAAAGGGAGTCCTGGACTCCTGCTTCGCAGACTACGAGCAGTTCTTGTGGCTCACGGACGAGTTGATCGAGGCTGAAGGCAGGTATGCCGAAGAGGCGCGTGAAGCTCGGACGAGTGGCCTGCCCGAGTCCGTTCGGAAGCAGCCTCAGCCGGAGCTGTTGGGACGACTCCCAACTCTGGACTTGCCAAAGTTCTCCGGGGTCCTTTCCGAGTGGCTCACTTTCGTTGGTCTTTTCGACGGCCTAGTGGACGCCCGGAGTGACTTGACTCCGAGCCAGAAGATGGCGTACCTCTTGGCCTCACTGGAGGGGGAGGCCCTGGGCGTTGTCAGCCATTTGAGCTTGTCGGACGACGCCTACCAGACTGCTCGGGACCTCCTAGCCAGAAGATACGCCAACGTCCGGCGAATTGCGGACGAACATGTTAAGCAGCTTCTGAGCCTCCCGCTGCTGAGTGACCGGGCCAGACTACGTCCGGACCTGTTGGATCCAGTCTTGGTGGCCTGTAATATGTTGAGGCGGCTGGATTTACCAGTGGGCGAATGGGCCTTCTTGTTGCTCCGCATCGTGCTGTCCCGTCTACCTCTCGACCTTCAAATGCATTTTGAGGAGAGGTACGGCGGGGACGAGGCCTCCTATATTCCGCCATTCTATGACCTGCTGCGGTTTTTGGAGGAGCAGTGCCGACAGATCGAGCACGCGGCGGGCACCGTCGACGACTTACGAGCCGTGCCCAGTGAGAGGCGAAATCCGCCGGGCAAGTCGTCGTCAACCCCCCCCTGCTCCTATTGTCGAGCATCTGATCACCGGGTAACGTCTTGCCCAAAATTATTGAGTGGGCCGGTTCCGGCGAGGCGAACTATCGTCAAGGAGCGCCGCTGGTGCTACTCCTGTTTGGAAGGGCACCTTCAGCGAGACTGTCCGCACCAGCGGCTCTGTCTGCATTGCCGGGGCAATCACCATGCCGTACTGTGCCTGGGTGCAAACGGCGTCTCCTCTCGGGGCGCTGCCAGGCCCTCGACCCCCACGGGCGGGGGCGCTCCGCCACTCCCTCTGACGGGCGACGCTCGGCGCCCGCCGGCTAGCCACCAGGCCCCTAGGTTTGAAAGGGGTCCCTCCCCCGACCAGTCGGGGGGTAATTCCCCCAGGGGCGGGGGTGTCATCACCCCCCCTCAGCGTGCGAAGAGGAACTTCACGGCCACTCATCGGTCCGCTGGACCCTTCCCACTCCCGTTAGCTGAGTGGCCGCGACTGGTGTACCACTGTACCCCATTTGATGGAGGCGGCCCCAGCTAGCTGCCGCCTTATCTCCCACCATGGCTGCCTCTACTGAGCCTTAAGCCGTCAACAGTCCACTTGTCAAGCTGTTCTGTTGCCGACGGCCTCAGTGAGGGCGTACAACCCGAGTGGCGACCGTTAGCGGTTGCGCTCTGTCAGTATCGGGTTCACGCGGTGTGGCCTCCACTTGGTGGTGGGAAGATTAGGGCCCCCTGGAGCGTTGAATCACGCTCTCAAGGGGTATTAGATTTGGTTTGGTCGAGCACTTAGCTAAAAATTCTTTAAATTTAAATTAAAATGCTTTGAGTTTTCCGCGAAATTCATATTGTAGCGGTTGTGATTAAAAGAATTGAATTTAAAATACTCCTTTAAATGCTACTGCATATGTTTTGTAAATACATTTGATCACTGCGTTTGTTGTTGCACGGAAAATGGAGATTAAATTGTGTGCCCTTTTTGAATGCTTGGGCGTATGCTTGTAATTGTATTTGATTGTCGCGCCTGTGCTGAAGGGAAGTTTGAATTCATTTGAAATTTGAATGGCGCTCTATTTTGAAAATTATGTATATGTTTGTGATAGTGTTTAATCATTTTGCTTTGTGATAAGGAAGATTGAAATTAGATAACCCTGTGGTTACCGAAGGAAATAGGAGTCAATTCTCTTTTGGTTTAGATTTTGTTGGCACTGTCTAAGATATTTATTTGAAATAAGAGATAGGGCTGTCCCTTACGTTTATTGTTTTGTTTACTTTGCCAAGTTGACCTATGTGCATCGGTGATTACTTGTTTTAATTAATTCTGTAATTGAACATTGATGCTTTTGAAAAATTAGTTGAAATATGAGCATAGGATCACCTGCTAGGGACCATCTGTGCGTTTCGTTCAGCTCTCCACAGACGACGTTCATGGGGAATTTGGGGGTGCTCTCTGCACTGAAGCTTGAAGGTCCCTCTGGGCCGCTTCGTGTCGCGTCGCTGTTTGCAGACCTGATCCGATCGAATTGCGGAACTAATCATAGGAGCGCAGATAGGTGTTTGAAGGAGGTCGTCTGACTTCTGTCTAGGAATAGGACTTATTTATGTGCTGCGATGTCCAGGAAGGGCATCCAGTTCAACTCTCCGGCTAGCCCACGTTAGGGCTGCAATTTTGGGGCGTTGGTTAGTGTTGCAAGATCTGATTGGGTGCGTAAGGTGGCCTAGTTTGGTTGTAGATTCGATCTTGCAACTTGCCGTCGCGACCCTGTCCCGCTGACCGGTTTGCTCGCGGACCTAAATCCTTATGTCCGGGACGGGGGTTTGTTCACGCAAAAGCGTTAGTGTCAGGCATCGACGTTAGATGGCACTCGGCTCGGTCGATACGGAATGACGTTTGTGTGTGTTGAACGTCCGAGTTGACTGAACGGTGGGAGTCGAGAGCGAAAAATTAGAAGTCTTCTTCGCGTCGAAAGAGAAGGCAGTCCATTTTGTTTGGGAGCTCTTAGATCTGATTTTATGTTAGGCGCGTATAGTGAATATACCACTGGGAATGGTGGCGCGTGTTGAGAGTTTACCCGGGACTTTAGGTTTAACGCAGAATCAGTATAAGTGGATTCGACTGTATTAGTTACTAGTGCGGTAGTTAATATTCTAGAAATAACGGTGACCTTTGACCCGTACGTTCTGTGTTCATTTTCGCGAGTCAATCGTAACAAAGGAAGAAAGTGACTGCGGAAGGCGACCTTAGCTTGGAGAGGAGCTGAGGGCCGAACTGCTGCAGGGGGAACGGTCAAATAAGGTCAATAACACTACCAGCCACACCCAAATACACATCACTGACCTTTACTTTCTAGCACAATACATCCACACGAGACCTGACCGAATCCTGAGGGACCAGTCGCCTTGAATAGAGGTAAGTAAGCTCTGTTCAATAATTGTAACGCTCCCCCCGGATTATTTAGTGTAATTAGACTTTTAACCCGTGGCGTGAGGACGCCCGACCAGCATCTGCCTGTAGCTTCTTCGTCTATGGGCCGCGAAGGATTCTACTCCTGGGATAGGCAGCTGCCGGCCGTAACAGAAACCATGATTACTATTATCAGGTCCAGGGATAATTACATATCACTGGTAGGCAATTTTGTTTTTTTGTAGTATGGACACAACTTTTTCATGTTTTCGTACTTAATTTAAGAAACCATGATCATTTTTGGGCAACAAAAATGCAGCCAAGTCTTTACTCATTTCATTTTTAATGTTTATTACCAGAAATGATTGACCCTCGAGTTCCTAGAGAAATGGCAGTTTGAGAAAGAGTGTAATTAAGTAATATGTAATAATAAACAATAATAATTTCTTCAAGTTGTTACTTTTTATTTATTTGCCTACCCACTTTATTATAAACTCGAAATATTTTTAATTTAATGTCCTTATTCAATAAAGACTAAATTAATAACTAAATAATCTATAAACACTGAATAATCACAGACATTAACTTTTTCATCTTTCTAGGTTATCGATATTATTTTCTCTTCCCTAGGCGATAATAATATCGATAACACCTCTAAAAGTTACAGCCTATATACATGTCCCACAGCTGGGTACAGGCCTCCTCTCATTTCTGAGAGGGTTTTAGGGCAAGGAAAGGTCCGTCGCGCTGCCCCAATGCATGTTGGCGAACTTCACATGTCTTCGAAATATATATTTTTTAATTTGTCAGACATGCAGGTTTCCTCTCGATGTTTTCCTTCACCGCCGAGCACGTGGTAAATCAGCACTTAAAATTGCAAATTTCATTGGTGCCGACGGGGATCGAACCCGAGTTTCTTGCGTACCTACTGTGAAACTTATAGCGAGCGCTAACCATCTGAGCTACCACGGCTCATTTTACAAGTATAACTTTTATTTTTACAACATAATCGTAAAATACTGGTATTCACACCCCACCACCCCTAACATCACTACAATATGCCCCTGCCCCCCGACCCGTATCGTGCGATAGAGAGAGTTGCAAGTCTTGAAGGCAATTGCCTACATTTTCTTTTTGAAATATTGTTTCCGGCGATAACGTTTTTACCCCCCTAAAACTTTACAAAATAAGACAATTTTGGTCTTATTCGATTCAGTACACTTTAATCTAGGCCTGTACGTTTTACTTTTTTAGTAATCAGTTTAGTTTAATTAAAAAAAATAAAAACGCTGAAGGAAGTTTTTAAGTCAAAAATATAGATATTTAGATGCTAATAACTTATATTGTATACAATATTTCTTTAAAATAAAAACGTACGGGCCTAGTTTTTTGTCATATCTACAACATTTCCAAAAATTATTGAAATTGGACTATATTTACGGGGGGGAACGTTATCGCTTTTTGTATGAAAATTTACAGCTTCACAATCCTCTTAAATGCTGTTCCGTATCAAATTTAGTAAAATTCGATCACTTTCAGAGTCACCTCGGTGTCTGTGTCTCTATGTCTGTCAGATTTTTTTGAATTCTAAAAGACGTACGTAGATGATATGCATTTGTCATAGACATAATATGCTACAGGAACACGTGAATATCTAATTTCGCGTTGAAATTTTGTTGTAATTTATATTATTATTCATTTGGTCTGAATATAGAACTCACCGGATGTTCTTTTCCCATTATTTCTATGTCATAATCAACGACGCGTTAAATATTACCAACCATACAAATTAGTCACTATTGACAATTGATTTGGATGGCAATTTAATACACTATTCTTGATTAAAGCCACGCAATAATGATTAGACCATTCACTTTGATTCAGGATTTAGTCTTTATCAGCAGCAGTCAAAAAGATGCAGTTAAATATTGGTACGTAATTATTCTGAATAAATGAAAATCCTTGCCACTTGAAAGTTTTACATTTTTCAAAGATTTTATAATACGAACAGGTGCGTAATTTTTGCTTAACGTGACGAGTGTACAGTGTGCCATAATAGGTAATTAATCATCACAAACATTTTAAGCATGACTTCCAAAGTACCTACCCTTTATATACAAATGATATTGACAAACACCCAGTTTACCTGGGTGCGTTTTCTGAAGCATATTATATTTTAATGCTACTATTCCATGATGATATTAAGTGAAATTGTAAAGGAATCCTAAGAATAAAAGAATTATCGATTTTTTTCTATTTTTATTTTTTTTCTGTAACTTATAAGTAGACATATTTTTTAAATTTTATATCCGTTAAATTGTTGTTTTCGTTTTTTTTTTCTTATTTTGTTATATTATTTTTAATTGATGTGTCTACACAATTTTAAAATATACATGCCTATAATGTTTGTGGCATGATGTAATAAATGTTTCTTTATTTATTTATTTATTTCAAATTTATTAAATTTTCGAAAATATTGAATGTAGACAATGATCTAACTGATCTCTAGAATCGATCATTCACAATACAAATTCAAAAATAAAACTAATATCTTTTAAAAATTTCAGTAGAGTAAGTAAGTGTAAATTTCATAGAACTGTAATAGTTCTTTGAATTTTATACCTTATGTGTTTGTATAACATATGATTTAATTTTACAGTTTTCCTTGTCGTATTCTCATCTATCTACGTATTGGCATCAAGCGTTCTTGGTGAAATGGTTGTCGACAGTATTTCAGTAAGTTAAGATGCATAAGCACAAGTATTTGCTAGTGTCCGAATCCAAGTGTTACTAGCTATAATTTCGTCTCTTGCGTTTTGTAAAAGGCGACTACTGGAAATTCTAGAATAGTCATAAATCTTGCGATAAAGGATACAAACATCGCTTACTACATTCGTAAAAGACCCAGGACCGTCGACGGACAGCAGCGTTAAAGGAGCTCACGTCTGGTCACGGTCATTGTTTATCAGCCTGCCAAGCGTGACCATTAAAGTAAAACCTGCCTAAATTGGAAAAGGTCTGCGTCCAGCTGTGAACTTTTACTGGCTGATCAAGAAGGAGAAATAAAGTGATTCGCCTTCTGGGTTTGAGTATCCATCAATCAAATGTCATGATTTCTACTTGTCCATCGGACATATTTTTTTCTGAGTAAAGTCGTAAAAACCGGCTGTGACAAAAGTCTAATAATGGTGAAACCATCTCGTACATGCCAGATAAAATGTTAAGTAGTTAGTCTAAGGCGCCTCATAAGCCGAGTAGTCGCATCTGCTATTAAAATGTAAGCACGTCAAGGGAGAGTACATCACCAATCGTCCGCTTGCACGTGCTGCAGCGCTTGCTGCACCGACGCGTCCACAGAAAATTACTGGCAGGTCAACCGATCGTCATGATGGTTTCGTAACCTGTGCGATCCAATGTACATTTGACTGTGTGAGTGTCACACACTCGACCACCGCGGCGACTCAGGGTAAATATGTTATTTTAAAACTGAAGTGGAACTGAACGAATTTACTTTCCACCTGAAGGTAAAAGAAAGGAGCGCTACAGATACGTTGTCACCTTTGAGGACTAAAATGGAATGCCTCACAGCCTTTATTTATACTGGCCCTCTATACTCTTCATACAGGAACACAGCACTGCACGCACTACTATTTGACGGCAGATATAGGTAGAGAAGGAGTCCTAACACTTAGTAGCCCTAATGCTGGACCTAGCCTTGTATACGTGGTAGAGCCATGCTGTAGCATTTCGTGCCACAACCACGATATAGAAGCTACATCTTTGTAGCACGAATAGGTCGGCTCGACCAGAAAAAGAACACGCTCTCACTGAAAACCAACGTAAAGTATCAGCTTAATGCTGCGGTGTTTCGTTTGGTGAGTGTAGAAAACTGGAGACCCTTTTTACTGGACACGAGGCATTCCATCTTGGTCTTGGTGACAACGCATCTGCGTTTTGAATCTGAATCGAGGATAAATGTAGATGACTATGGACTTCAGCATCCACTTACCATCAAGTGGACTGAGTGCTCTTTTATCACCCTTATTCTATAAAAAAAGTGCAGGGCGTTCTCGAGGCAGTTCGTTCAACATACATTTTGAGAGTCAGCTAATGAGGGCATTGTAATACAAGAGCGTATGCTTGCCATGCAAGCCAAACGCTCTTCTTCGCTTAGCGCTCAAATCAATGATTAATTAATGGGCTTATCCTTAGACCCACACCGCTGAATCCAAAGACTGCATGACCGATTTTATTTTGAGTAAAAAAAGAGGGAGCGAGCATGCACCTCAACTGATGTTAAGTGACTGCCACCGCTCATAACCTTCTGTAATACCAGAGAAACCGAAGAGGTGTTCTGGCCTTTTAAGGAAAAAGTACACTCTATTCTTAAAGGTACTTAAGTCTAGATACGATAATCTAAATTGCAAATATGACTTTAGAACTCTTTGACCTTGTTTTGGTATGTATCAAACTAAAAGGTACGATCAATGAACACTAAATTCATAAAATTAATATAAATAACACTTCTATAATGATTAAGCAAAAGTTTGCAACATTAATCGAACTTAATGTAATTCAAATTTTTTTAAACTATTTCAGCGTACCAAAAAACCGAACTCAGCTCTTGTAGATGAAATCACTAACAAAGCAAAACGAAAAGCTTTTAATGCTCCTGATTATGCTTTAAAAATGTCAGATAAAGAAGAAGAAATGATATCAAACTTATCAGATAATGTTATTTCAGCGGTGTTTCATAAAAACAGTAATCCAAAATTGCAATCGCGTTCTGGAAATAGACGTATTTTCATTGAGAAATTTGGTGAAGATTATCTTGATGTAAATGATCTAAAAGGATAATCATTAAAGAAGTCTTCTGAAAATAAAAATAAATAAGAAATCACGGCTAAATTATACAGTTTCAAGTAATTTTGTTAAGTATTAATAAAATGTTACATAGTGTTGCTATTACAAATACAGACAGAAACTGACAATAAAATACAAATGAACATTTCAATAATAGTTCTGAAACAATATTTAATACATCCACAGGTGATATTTCTAGAAAAAAGGAACCAGAACAAGATATTAAGGTACAAGAAGATAGCAATTCCATTAATAAAGCAGGCTACATAATTCACATTGATGAAAATGTTATAGAGGAATCAGACATAAACTATGAAAACTTACCATATCAATCATCAGGTAATATTGAATATTGACATACGACGTAATTATAAAATTTTGGATAAAGAAAACAAACAAATTTATATATATAAATAATCATCTCAAACTAAAGAAGTGCTAGCATCACCTGACCAAGAATGAAAAGTTTTCTATGACAGAAATGTTACGTTATAAGAGAGACGACCTACTAAACACAACATCGGCATAAAGAAAGCTAAAATTATTCATTTAATTACCGTTCCCAAGTAAAAATGGACAAAATTCACACACAGGCATTGTGATATAAAATTATTTACTATTCTAACCAATGCAATGTTGTACGATTCTCGTACATTAAACAGAATGCTGGTTTGCGTTATCTAGCAACATTCGTATTTCTGTAACCTACTCCGTTCCTTTTTTTGGTATTACTTTAATTGAGGTACTTGCTTGTTCGTGGTAACCATAACCGCAGCTATTTTGCGGCATTATTAATAGTACTGTGTGCATTAATTGTAAAATTATTAAGTACAGTCTATTCAATTTACTTGTTTGTCTGTCATTTAGACCAAGAACCTAACATTGTATTCATTTTTAGATTTTGTATACTTGCCTTAACATAATTCAATACTTAATAAAAATGTCTGTTCATAAGTTCAATATTTATTTAATTATGATACATACCTGAAATCTCAAAAAAAAATTAATATATTGTTGGAAATGAGGGTAAAAAAATAAAAGGAAATACGGACAAATGAAGGTAGAATGGTAATCTCCCACATGTTTTAGCAGTATAAAGTATCGCTTAGGCGACTAAGAGAGATCAGTCCGTAATTCTACGAGGCCTACTGTCGTTACTATGCCCGTTGAGATACTCGTATTCTACTAGTGTAGGCAAGGAAGATCGTGTTGCTAGAGCCTACTCTGTGTTACCTTAAGGTGCGTAGTGATGCTGTTGGCTTGCATACTTTGGTGTTATAGTCAATAATTGTGGTGTAATTGGGTCCTGATTGTAAAAAGAATCTGTTAGCAACAGATTCTAGTAGTGTTCTTTAATTAAAATAATTTTGAGAATACTTTCTAACATCAAAAGTGGAATAATTTCTTACAATATGTATAATATGTGAGGTGCCCGACTATTTTATGAAACGGAACCATTTCATGATTCATGATATAGCTAATTATTAATGACCATATCGTTTAAATGCCATCGCTTGTCGTTTTGTCGTTTAACGATTTCGTAGATACGAAAGCATCTATCTATAGTAATGTTCCAGAACCTTCTACTGTAGAAACATCTAGAATGTTCGAGTGAATACCGGTCCCGACTGATTAGGTGTTGATAGTGCTAGAAAGTTCTTCCATGGAAATTTCTAGAAGAATCTTGGCTCTCCAAGTTCTGCTACTCGATACTAGAAGGTGCTAGTGGTAACTAGTGTCGCCATGTACCAGGCATTAATTGTGGCACGCAACAGTAATATCAGCGACATTAGGTTGAGCTGCCGTTAGCTTATTGGCTACTCCAAAGGCGCTTACATTTAAATAATATATTAACAAGACACAAAGTTATATGGACACTGTGAAAATGCACTATCAGCGTCCGTAGCGGTGGATTACAAGTTTGTGATCATTTTACGATAACATGATCATTTATGTTTGGTCACATCATGAAGAAGCCCGTGGTTAATCATATTATCATCAAACGATCTCTATTCATTGATTGAGCCAAGACGAGGAAGGATAAAATAATACAATACTATGTAAAGACATCTTATTTAGACAAGAGATAGTGTATTATTTCATGAAATTTTCGATCACTTCATGATGTGGTCAATTCCATTATCGGTCTAAGACATTATATAATATAATATCATATCACAAAACGATGGCAGGCTTTTTAAGTCCACTGTTGAACACAAAATAACGCAAAGTAATAACAGCATTTTAAATATTTAATTTTTTATTAGTGATCGGTGTATTAGAATATTGTTATGGCTTATTACAATGAAAACTCAATCACAATATAACAGTACTAGGTCTATAAAGTACTCGTATGACCTGTAATTAATAAACCCAAGCATACCACTGCAAGACTACAAGACACAGTTCATTCTGCGTAAATCGGACCAAAATTAATAATTAAAAAGCTGAAGGTACTCCGGGTTAACTCTGACATCGGGACGTCAATCACCTCAGTCCCCCGTGACTATGGGTACTGGAAAGCACCCGAAACGTCGTGAATTAATAAAATAAGAAAAATAAGTTAATTAAACGCTATAAAATCCGTAAAAGTAGTTTTATTCAATTTAAAATTATGTTACATAAATCACTGGCACTATGCACGGAAGCAAGGAAAGCAGGCAATGCAACGCTAGCAAGATTTCTCACACCAATACTTTTTACTAATTTTATCGATAAAGTAGCTTGAGTTCAGGCTGTTATCTTTAAAGTTAAATTTAGAATTTTTTCTATAGCTATTTTAAGATTATTATCAATATCTTTTAAAATATCTGAACATTTCCAGTCTGGACACGTGCGCAGTAATTATGTAAATCTAGGTACAAGGAGACAATATTTTAAAATAGTAAGAGCAATGTGGGTGTTTGATTTATACAATTTATCAACGTTGTTTAAAAACTACTCAAATTTTGTTTTTAAAACAGTTTTAAGGCTATCGAAAAACGACGGGACACATAGCAGGTATAGTGATTCCGTACTGACACTTTTTATTCCTGGAGAAATATGATTGAAATTTTGAATTAAAGTGTTTCTGTGAGAAATAGATAAATTTAAATAAAACTTGTTTTACGAATTTTATCGCGTATATTAACTTATTTTATATTCCCAACGTTTCGAGCACTTTACAACACCCATGGTCACGGGGGGGACTAAGGTGTATGACGTCCCAATGTCATAGTTAACCACGGCTACCTCCTGATAAAAATTATTAAATTTTGTTCCGTTCTACGCAGTATGAACTTACAGTACCTTGAAGTCGTGCAGTTGTATGCTTGGGTTGGGATTTAATTTTATTAATTATGACTATTACTTATATTATAACAAGACAAACAATTGAGCAACAAGACAAGAAAGGCAATCAAACTAAAAGATCCATAAAAACCCGCGTTAAAGAACACATAGATGTGAAGAATAGACGCTCCTGGAAGTCTGCATTCTGTGAACACGTACAGGATCGCCCCCGTCACTACATTAGATTTGATAGACCACAAATTCTCGCTAAAGAACACCGATTCCGAAAAAACATCGTAATTTCAATAGAGAAGATGACTGGGTACTACCATCTGCTTGGGTCCCATAATTAATAAAATTAAATCCCAACCCAAGCATACAACTGCACGATTTCAAGATACTATAAGTTCATACTGCATAGATCGGAACAAAAATTAATAATTTTTATCTGGAGGTAGCCGTGCTTAACTATGACATTGGGACGTCATACACCTCAGTCCCCCCCGCGACCATGAGTGCTGTAAAGTGCTCGATCGCAGAATACTTTACTCCTAGCGGAGAGCTCGAAACGTCGGGAATATAAAATAAGTTAATATGCGCGATAAAATCCGTAAAACTAGTTTTATTTAAATAGTAATAGTGTTCGCGTAAATATAAGAAATCATTAAAAAGATAAATTATTGGAAAAAATATTTCACATTTATTGCTATTTTGTGGACTTACGCAACTTCAATACAGCTCGTATTGAAAAAGCGATCGAGCGGAACCAAGGCTCCAAAGTCTTTGCCAGAGATCTGTCTGCCAGAAAGAGCCAACTGTCAAAGCTGAAGACAGAGTGTGGCAGCATCGTTTCCGGGACACCTGAGATTTTGAGTGAGATTGAGAGGTTCTATGGGCAGCTGTACACGTCATCGTTGGAGCCACACGCAAGTGTGAGTAACGATCCAAGAGCGAGTCTCATCCGACACTATTCCGAAGATATCCCGGACGTCAGTCTGAGCGAGATTAGAATGGCTCTCCAGCACTTTAAAAACGGTAAGGCCCCAGGCGAGGATGAAATTACAGCGGAGCTTCTGAAAGCGGGTGAAAGACCAGTACTTGAAGTCCTTCAGAAGCTCTTTAATTCCGTCCTCCATGGTGGCATTACACCGGAGGCGTGGAGCAAAAGTGCGGTGGTCTTGTTCTTCAAGAAAGGTGACAACGCTCTCTTGAAGAACTACAGACCGATTTCCCTTCTGAGCCGCGTCTACGTGCTGTTTTCGAGAGTCATTACGAATCGTCTCGCGCGCAGACTTGACGACTTCCAGCCTCCCGAACAAGCCGGTTTCCGAAAGGGCTTTAGCACCATAGACCACATACATACCCTTCGGCAAATTGTACAGAAGTCCGAAGAGTACAATTTGCCACTATGTCTGGCGTATGTGGACTATGAGAAAGCCTTTGATTCCGTCGAAATTTGGGCGGTGCTGCAGTCCCTTCAGCGGTGCCAAGTTGACTGTCGGTATATCGAAGTGCTGAAGTGTTTGTACAGTAGAGCTACGATGGCTATCCGAGTACAGAACCAGAGTACGAAACCTATCCAACTGCAGAGAGGTGTAAGACAGGGTGACGTCATATCCGCGAAACTCTTCACCGCTGCATTGGAAGACGTTTTCAAGCTTCTGGACTGGAAAGGATACGGTATCAACATCAATGGCGAGTACATCACTCACCTTCGATTTGCCGACGATATAGTCCTTATGGCAGAATCGCTGGAGGACCTAAGCACTATGCTCAATGACCTCAATAGTGTTTCCCAACGGATAGGTCTTAAGATGAACATGGACAAAACAAAGATCATGTTTAATGTCCATGTCACACCTATGCCGGTAGTTGTTGGGAACACTAAGCTCGAAGTTGTTGACGAGTATGTTTACCTGGGACAAATAGTCCGATTAGGTAAGTCCAACTTCGACCGAGAGGTCAATCGACGGATTCAACTCGGTTGGGCAGCGTTCGGGAAATTACGGCACATCTTCTCGTCAGGTTTACCTCAAAACTTGAAAACGAGGCTGTACACCCAGTGCGTGTTGCCAGTGATGACATATGGAACTGAGACGTGGTCCTTCACTGCTGGCCGGATGAGGAAGCTCAAGGTCGCTCAGCGAGCTATGGAGAGGGCTATGCTCGGAGTTTCTCTGCGTGATAAACTCAGAAATGAGGATATCCGCAGTAGAACCAGAGTGACCGACATAGCCCAACGGATTAGTAAGCTGAAGTGGCAATGGGCCGGCCATATAGCTCGAAGAACCGACAACCGATGGGGAAGAAAGGTTCTCGAGTGGCAGCCTCGTACCGGCAAGCGAAGTGTAGGGCGTCCCCCCACTAGATGGAGTGACGACCTGGTAAGATATGCAGGAAGTCGATGGATGCAGGTGGCTCAGGACCGTGCTTTGTGGCATTCTTTGGGGGAGGCCTATGTTCAGCAGTGGACTTGTGAAGGGCTGTAATGATGATGATGATGATGCTATTTTGTTCAAGACCAATATTTTTAAAATTTCGAAAAATATGAGTAAGATTACTGAGGACGTCATCTGCTCTACCTCCCAGTGTACCGTCGTCCAGGTACCAAACATTCAGCTTGGATTTCAAATTTGAAATAATAGGTTGAATTCTCAAACTTAAAAGACACAGACAGAATCGATAACATGGTTTTCGTAAAACAAGTTAATATTTTAACTGTAACATTGCCAAACGTAATGATAAATTTCGAGGGTATTGTTAGCCACATCTTTCAGCAGGGTTACCCTATCGATAGAGTAAAAAGCATTAATGTCCTTATTCCTTCACAAGAACATCTGCGTCAGAGTTTGTTATTACCCCAGAATATTATGCTATAACGTAATTTAGATTCTACTAGAGCAAAATAAACCATTTATAGCTGTGCTAACGTAACTTCTTCTCGTAAACTTCTTAAGGCATAGCATGCTGAACTAATAGTGGATTCTAGTGCTTTAATTTCCTTTTTCCAATTCAAATACATCATCATTCATCATCATTACAGCCCTTCACAAGTCCACTGCTGGACATTGGCCTCCCCCAAGGAATGCCACAAAGCACGGTCCTGAACCACCTGCACCCATCGACTTTTTTTTTATATGATAAGGGTGACAAACGAGCATACAGTCCACCTGATGGTAAGTGGTTGCTGCGGCCCATAGACATCTACATCTATCCTCTATTACAAATCAAGATGCAGATGCGTTGTCACCCGTGAGGACTAAGATGGGATGCCTCATTCCCAGTAAAAAGGGCCTCCGGCCACCTGCACTCACCAAGCGAAACGCAGAGGTAAACCTCTACTTCACGCTGGTATTCTGTGAGGTCGTGGTACCACCCCGGTTCAAGCCGGCCCATCCGTGCGACAGCAAAAGCTGCCGCGTGGCTCTACCACTGTTAAGTAAAAAGGGCCTCCGGCCACCTGCACTCACCAAGCGAAACGCAGAGGTAAACCTCTACTTCACACTGGTATTCTGTGAGGTCGTGGTACCACCCCGGTTCGAGCCGGCCCATCCGTGCGACAGCAAAAGCTGCCGCTTGGCTCTACCACTGTTAAAACTTCCTGCATATCTTACCAGGTCGTTACTCCATCTAGTGCTGCCACTTGAGAACCTGTTTTCCCCATCGGTTGTCGGTTCTTCGAGCTATATGGCCGGCCCATTGCCACTTCAGCTTACTAATCCGTTGGGCTAAGTCGGTCACTCTGGTTCTATTGCGGATATCCTCTTTTCTGAGTTTATCACGCAGAGAAACTCCGAGCATAACCCTCTCCATAGCTCGCTGAGCGACCTTGAGCTTCCTCATACGGCCAGCTGTGAAGGACCACGTCTCAGTTCCGTAAGTCATCACTGGCAACACGCACTGGTTATACAATCTCGTTTAAAGGTTTTGAGGTATGTCTGACGAGAAGATGTGTCGTACCTTCCCGAACGCTTCCCAGCCGAGTTGAATCCGTCGATTGACCTCTCGGTCGAAGTTGGACTTACCTAGTCGGACTATTTGTCCCAGGTAAACATACTCGTCAACAACTTCGAGCTTAGTGCTCCCAACAACTACCGGCATAGGTGTGACATGGACATTAAACACAATCTTTGTTTTGTCCATGTTCATCTTAAGACCTATCCGTTGGGAGACACTATTGAGGTCATTGAGCATGGTGCTTAGGTCCTTCAGCGATTTTGCCATAAGGACTATATCGTCGGCAAATCGAAGGTGAGTGACGTACCCGCCATTGATGTTAATACCGTATACTTTCCAGTCCAGAAGCTTGAAAACGTCTTCCAATGCAGCGGTGAAGAGTTTCGGGGATATACCCTGTCTTACACCTCTCTGCAATTGGATAAGTTTCGTACTCTGGTTCTGTACTCGGATAGCCATCGTAGCCCTACTGTACAAGCACTTCAGCACTTCGATATACCGACAGTCAACTTGGCACCGCTGAAGGGACTGCAGCACCGCCCAAATATCGACGGAATCAAAGGCTTTCTCACAGTCCACATACGCCAGACATAGTGGCAAATTGTACTCCTCGGACTTCTGTACAACTTGCCGAAGGGTATGTATGTGGTCTATGGTGCTAAAGCCTTTTTGGAAACCGGCTGGAAGTCGTCAAGTCTGCGCGCGAGACGATTCGTAATGACCCTCGAAAACAGCACGTAGACGCGGCTCAGAAGGGAAATCGGTCTGTAGTTCTTCAAGAGAGCGTTGTCGCCTTTCTTGAAGAACAAGACCTTCTGAAGGACTTCAAGTACCGGTCTTTCACCCGCTTTCAGAAGCTCCGCTGTAATTCCATCCTTGCCTGGGGCCTTGCCGTTTTTAAGGTGCTGGAGAGCCATTCTAATCTTGCTCAGACTGACGTCCGGGATATCTTCGGAATATTGTCGGATAAGACTCGCTCTTGGATCGTTACTCACACTTGCGTGTGGCTCCAACGATGACGTGTACAGCTGCCCATAGAACCTCTCAATCTCACTCAAAATCTCAGGTGCTCCGGAAACGATGCTGCCACACTCGGTCTTCAGCTTTGATAGTTTGTTCTTTCTGGCAGAGCCTTGGTTCCGCTCGATCGCTTCTTCAATACCAGCTGTATTGAAGTTGCGTAAGTCCCGCCGCATGCATTTGGAGATCTGTCTGTTCATTTGCCTGTATGCTGTCAAATCTGTTAAAAACTGCAGCTTCATTTCCCGTCTAACAGCCATGAGATTAAGAGTGTGACCAGAGAGTTTTTGTGTTCTTCTGCGGCGGGCCTTGCAGAATTTAGCTCCGACCACATGGACAGTTTCCACGAGCTTATGATTCATATCGTCCACTTCATTGCAGTCTTCTAGGTACTGAAAACGGTTTTGTAACTCGAGCTGAAAGGTTCCGGGACTTTGGAACTGAGCACGAGGGGGACGGAGCGTTGACTTCATTAGACGAGACCTCTCCAACTTAACGTTTAGGTTCAGTGTGCCTCTAACCATTCGATGATCGCTACCAGTTTTCACCCTCGCGATCACGGAGACATCACTGAACAGTTGTCGTCTGGTCGTCATAATGAAGTCAATCTCATTTTTTGTTGAACCGTCAAGGCTCGACCAGGTCCACTTTCTGTGAGGCCGCTTCTAGAAGAAAGAGTTCATCATAAAGAGTCCCTCTTTCTCCATGAAGTCGGCCAGCTGCTGGCCTCTTGGGTTCCGTTGCCCCATTCAAAATTTCCCTACTTTCAGCTCACCGTTCTCTCTTGTGCCTAGTTTTGCATTGAAGTCTCCCATTAACATCGTATATTGGGTTTTGGAGGAATGCATGGCTCTAGAGATATCCTCATACATTTCCTCCACCTCCTCATCGGGATGTGCCGAGGTTGGTGCGTAAACCTGTATGACCTTCAGCGAATACCGTTTGGTGATTCTGAGTCTATGGTACGCAACCCTCGTCGACACACTCTCAATCTTTACAACGTTGTTAACGAGAGACTTGTGGACGATAAATCCAACACCTCCTTGGGACAGATGGTCGCCCTCCCGGTTATAGAGCAAGTCATAGTCATAGTCATAGTCATTTATTCCAGAGAACAATATAACATTGTATGGGAAATATATTACATGGATAAATTTACATGCAATTATTTTAATTAAAATTAGAATTGATAAAATTTAAACATCATTTAACAAATTAATTTAATACTTTTCATATCATAATATATTATAAATTATACAGTACATACACACACACACACACACACATTAACACGCACGTGCACACACATACACACACACACACACGCACGCACGCACACACACACACACACACACACACACACACACACACACACACACACAACACACAGAGAGAGAGAGAGAGAGAGAGAGAGAGAGAGAGAGAGAGAGAGACACACTCTTGCGTACATGCACACATATACTTTTGTACTTTTTATAATTTTTGGTTGTAAAAATAGAATAAATTAGTTTTTGTCATTTTTTGTTTGTTAAAATAGAGTAATTGGTTTGTCATTTTTGTTTTTTAGAATTAAAATGTATGTTTAGATAAGGAAGAGCGGGGTTTCCAAACACAAGCATTACTTGCTTAAATGGAGACCCCAATCAATTATCTAATTAATTTAATTTTGGTGAAGAAAAATAAATTATTTAATTTTAATTTTTTTATTTTTACATAAACAATAAAAATTAACAGTCATTAAGTTAATTTTTGTCATTTAGGTAATCGTCAACTGAGTAGTAACTTTTTTTAATTAATAAAGATTTTAATTATTTTGATATTTGTGGTGGCAATAAATAGTTTTAAATGAGGTAGTCAAAGAATTAAATAGTCCAATGGCTTGATATCTTATGCTGTGGCGTACAACATTCAATGTTAGTGTGATAGAATTTTTTAAATATTTTCGACGGGTCATTTCTCTCTTTTTCCTTTCTTCGTATGTTTCATATTTTTGAAAGTTCTTTACTAAATAAGTTTGTGAAACTAAGATATACTGAGAGGGGACCGTTAATATGCCAAGATTTCGGAAATGTTCCTTACACGACTCAATTTGTGGAATACGTAACATGGTACGAATCGCCCTTTTTTGTAGTACAAACGCTGCCTTAATATTATACTTATAACTATTACCCCAGAATATTATGCTATAACGTAGTTTAGAATCTACTAGAGCAAAATAAACCATTTATAGCTGTTCTAACGTAACTTCTTCTCGTAAACTTCTTAAGGCATAGCATGCTGAACTAATAGGGGATTCTAGTGCTTTAATTTCCTTTTTCCAATTCAAATACATCATCATTCATCATCATTACAGCCCTTCACAAGTCCACTGCTGGACATAGACCTCCCCCAAGGAATGCCACAAAGCACGGTCCTGAATCACCTGCATCCATAGACTTCCTGCATATCGTACCAGGTCGTCACTCCATCTAGTGGAGGGACATCCAACACTTCGCCTGCCGGTACGAGGCTGCCACTCGAGAACCTCTTTTCCCCATCGGTTGTCGGTTCTTCGAGCTATACGGCCGGCCCATTGCCACTTCAGCTTACTAATCCGTTGGGCTATGTCGGTCACTCTGGTTCTACTGCGGATATACTCTTTTCTGAGTTTATTACGCAGAGAAACTCCGAGCATAGCCCTCTCCATAGCTCGCTGAGCGACCTTGAGCTTCCTCATCCGGCCAGCAGTGAAGGACCACTTTCCCGAACGCTGCCCAACCGAGTTGTATCCGTCGATTGACCTCTCGGTCGAAGTTGGCCTTACCTAGTCGGACTATTTGTCCCAGGTAAACATACTCGTCAACCACTTCGAGCTTAGTGCTCCCAACAACTACCGGCATAGGTGTGACATGGACATTAAACATCATCTTTGTTTTGTCCAT
Organism: Parnassius glacialis; assembly: GCA_033319125.1. NCBI lineage: Eukaryota > Metazoa > Arthropoda > Insecta > Lepidoptera > Papilionidae > Parnassius > Parnassius glacialis. Next base: position 32,459,821 of record JAVANC010000002.1, read on the forward strand.
GTTCATCTTAAGACCTATCCGTTGGGAAACACTATTGAGGTCATTGAGCATAGTGCTTAGGTCCTCCAGCGATTCTGCCATAAGGACTATATCGTCGACAAATAGAAGGTGAGTGATGTACTCGCCATTGTTGTTGATACCGTATCCTTTCCAGTCCAGAAGCTTGAAAACTTTTTCCAATGCAGCGGTAAAGAGTTTCGGGGATATGACGTCACTCTGTCTTATACCTCTCTGCAATTGGATAGGTTTCGTACTCTGGTTCTGTACTCGGATAGCCATCGTAGCCCTACTGTACAAGCACTTCAGCACTTCGATATACCGACAGTCAACTTGGCATCGCTGAAGGGACTGCAGCACCGCCCAAATTTCGATGGAATCAAAGGCTTTCTCATAGTCCACATACGCCAGACATAGTGGCAAATTGTACTCCTCTGACTTCTGTACATTTTGCCGAAGGGTATGTATGTGGTCTATGGTGCTAAAGCATAAATATAAAATACAAACATATATAGAGCACAAACATAAATTCAAATACATGTCAATGTGGATTCCTAGATTCAACAGAGGCAATATTTATACCGTCAATGTTAACGTTTATTGATTCTTTTTGTCTTGCTGTAGATTTAAAAAAAACATTGCGAGTGTTTTATTTGTATTTAATAAAAGATCGTTTGTTACTACAAAAAACAACTTTTAAAGTCATACAGTATGTTTTGCATTTTAGTATTTAATTCGTCTATCGAGCTAGCAGATACAATCGCATTAGTATCATCCGCATAAATAGTTAGTTTTACATCATGCTGTTTGGTATGAGTGTAAGCAGTTAAATCATTAAGGAATATTATAAATAATATGGGTCCCAAAATGGAGCCTTGTGGAACACCGTTCTTTATGGTTTAGATTTGTATACCGTTTCTTTACCGTCTATTATTGTTTTAATCTCAACAAATTGTTTCGTATTTGATAAGTAAGATTCCAATAACCAATTTCAGTAACAGTATATCATGACTAATCGTGTCAAATGCCGAAGTTAAGTCTAAGAATAAACCTCCTACCTTATATTTATCATTGAGTCTACATACTACATCATCGACTAGCGTATTTATAGCATCTATAGTACCCACATATGGTTGATACCCAAATTGCCTCTCATTTAATATAGAGTTTTGTCGTAAATCTTACCTTAATCAGCTTTTCAAAAATTTTTGATAATATAGGTAGCAAGGAAATCGGTCTATAGTTTTTGGTTTCCATTTTACTTCCTTTTTATGTACCGGAAGTACTCGTGATCATATAAGCTGATCAGAAAACAACGTTTGTTCTACACATTTATTGAAAAGATAAGTTAAAGGTTCAGCCAATATATCTATATTATCCTTAATGATCATGGTGGGTATTTCATCATAACCATATGATCTTTTATTTTCCATTAGCTTAACCATACTAAAGATTTCATGACTACTACAACGGTAAAACGCATATCTGTCACAACCCTCTTCACACTTTGTTTCAAAATTATTTGTGCAGAGATTGAATCACTAGCATTGTTACTTAATGAAATAGTTTCACTAAAATGGCTCGAGAAAACATTTACTACATCCTGTTGATGACTTATGAGGTTATTGTTTACCTTTGATACTATATTATGCCCCTTTTTACTAAATGATTTCTTCCTACTATCATTTACAATATTCCAGATTTCTTTATTAGAATTTATCGCCGACTCAATTTTTCTTTGTATAGCTAATTGTTTTGCTTTTCTCAAAATTCTTCTTTATATCTATATATATGACCTTTTATATTTATCTGCAAACACTCCAAAACATATTTTAACGTTTAATGACAGAAACCTCTTCATCTTACTAGATACCCTAATACCTTTTGTGATCCACTGTAATGCATTTTTTTTGGCCCTATTTTTCTCGTTTTTTTCTTATAACAGTTTTTAATAGTATAACTCAATTTATTTAGAAAAGAGTTTATTCCTAGGTTGTACCAATTTATTCTTCAAATTTGCTTCCTAAACTTTGCTGAGTTATGGTCACTCAATACTCTACGACTAATTTTAATACTTTCATTCATGTTTCGACTCATTTGATTTTTCAATTTTACTGTACAAAATAAACCAGCGCAGCGTGACCATCTGCTAGACCATTATGCTCTACCCTACTGTCAATATTTGTAGTATCCATATTGGTAATAACATTGTCAAGACAAGATGTTACATCATTGCGCAAAAAGGTTAAATGACTAATTGACTGAGTCAATTAAATATTTAAAATTATAACAAGTCAACAGGTTCAAAAATTCATTTTTTTTTGTTTATCATTGTTCAATAAATTAATGTTGAAGTCACCGCACAAAATGCATTTCTTACTAAAAAAATGTTCGAAAAAAGGCTCCAATCGTTCAATAAAAAATCTAAATTTTTCAGTATAGGATTTCGATAGCAACAACAAACATAAAGATGTGAGTTCAAGTCTTTAATACCACAAACTTCAAAATGTTCAGACTTATATAGTTTTTTGCAGAAAGCATCTTCTTCACATTTTAAAGTTGCCGGATTCGAGTATTACCGTGTTCTCCCCCTGTCTTCGGACTTCGGATAATCCTGTAATATGCCAGCGTAACTTGTCTATCTCTTCTTCCAGCTCCACATTCTTCTCGTCAGTCCTCAGGGTGCGTGCGTTATATGTTGGCAGGTCGTGTCGTCGTCGTAGGTGGCAACCGAACCTCCACCGGAGATTCTTAGCACCCCCTGCGCCGCCGTTACCATGGTCGCCACCGTAGCCAGTAATAGCGGGGCCGCCGGGGACTGGGGCCGTTTCTTAGTAACTTTATCCATTTGGGGGGTATTTGCCATAGTTGCCACGCTTGGCGAGCAGGTTGGCAACCGCAGTTTTTTTATTGTATTTTTGCTGTTATCAGGAAGATACTGCTGCCCATCTCCTGCCTGTTTCCCTTTGTCGCCTTTTACGACACTCACGGGAAGATATGGGGTAGTGGATATTCTTAACCGCCACTACACGGCAAGTGCCACCAGATTATTCTAAATTTTTTATAAATGGAAAGCTATAATGAAACACTCAGTTATTATCTTATATCACTAAGTAATAACTCACTTCCATGTCAATTTTTTTATTACATACTCTGCTAAACATGTCAAAGTAACCGTTTACGGTATTTAAAAAAATAATAATTTCCCAAATCCTTTTTCATATATCGACTGCACTAAATTATTGATGCTTCTATTTGGTGCTGTATAAAGCGGTTATTGGTTTAGGTGGTAGGAAATTGCTAGCTTAATTAAAAGCTAGCAGTTTTTAATTAAGCTAGCAATTATTTTTAATTAAGTTTTTTGATCATGCTATTTTGGCGCCAAATTTAATTTTGCAGCAATAAATTAGCACTAAATGAGCACTTAATATTTAGCAAAAAAATTTGTTTTTGCCCAAATGACCATTCTAGCTTTGTAGACGTAAAATGTTGTATAAATTTTACTTGGTGGTGGGGCTGTACGCATGAGAATAAAAATGTAAAATGTGTTTTAAATATTTTTATTAATTGTAAAATTGTTTCCCACGCGTAAAGAATACTAGGCATAAAAATGAAAAATAGTTTTACTTTCACTTTTTTTACAATATGTATTAGATTTATCTTCGCTGTATTCCGATGTCCAGTAACAAATTTATACATAATATTTTAATTTTACGCCTGACAATAACGATTTAAAATCAGTTTTCACCGTAAGGTTAGAAGTGTCGATTCAGCCGATTAGTTTACTCACTCTATAGATTTCGTTTCGTTTTCATATCAAGCGTTCGTATGTTCGCATTCGCAGTCCTCTGGGCGTGTGCAAACCTAGAAGTTTTTTTTTTTAAATAACGTATACCGTCTTCACCAGTAACAATAAAGTAGTAAATACTAATGTAGATTGAAATACCTTTAAATTAATATTATAATATAGAGAATTGTTTGACGAAAACAGCAACAAATGACGTCATAGTTTTTTGTAGCCGAATAAACCACTTATTTGTATTTTTTGAAATAATAAAAAATCTAATTATGTTAAATCCACTTTAATCCAATTAATTTTTGAGACACTACGAAACGTAGCAAATACAAATTTATCTATATAAAAAGTAATAGATACTTCTAGCACTGGTGTCAAATCCCATATCACCTATATTATTGAAACATTCTCTATGATTGTGTAATGATGTAAGGAAATATGTCAAAATGATAACGAATTGATAATCATTCGAATAGCAAAGTTTTTAAATGCATTTCAATAGAAAAACCTGCCATCATCATCATCATCATTCTCGCCTATCAAATGTCCATTGCTGAACATAGGCTTTCCATGTTTGTCACGCTTCGCAACCGCAGTTTTTTATTACTTTGGGTTGTTATCGGGAAGATGGTGCTGCTCATCCTTTTTTTATAGTACAAGAACGACAAATAAGCACACTGATCATCTGCTATTTTGATCATTTGGTATTCAGTTAGAGCGTGGTCTTTCCCCAGTCCAACCAACCGATTCGGGTTGCAATCATAGTATAAGTACATTAGGGTTACCAGATGAAAAAATTAAAAGTCCGGAGAAGATGCCTGATTTCCATTTAAAAATCCTGAGATTTTTTACAGTTTGAGAAAAAAACCTTACTTAAAAAGGTATCTTCACATATTAAGTATGATAAAACTGTTTAAGTACCTACTTGGATAAATAAGTTTTGATTTTAATTGTGGAATTATTACCAAAGGAAAATTATTTTTAGTTTGTTTCACTTTTTATTAAAGAGATCTTTAAAATGTAAGCTGTATTATATTGAAAGTTCTACAAATCCTGAGATTTCATGAGATTTGCAAAATCCAGGCGCAATCCTGAGAAGAATCTAAAAATCCTGAAATCTCAGGACAAATCCTGAGGTATGGTAATCCTAGGTACACTACACTACACTAAACTGTGGCGCTGCCACGCGTACCGCTCTCTTGTTTCATTCCTACTTTCACTCACTTTAGACAAAAGTCACGTGACTTATCGTCGATTTTATTAATTTGTATAGTTTTCTATTATGTATTGTTAATTATTATACAACGTGGCCGCTACAATGGTGACTTTAATTTAACACACGGGTAGGGCTAGTGCCCATTAATCATATTAATTTTGATAGGTTATATATTATATATAACTCGTAAATTGAAAAAAAAAATCAAACAAACTTAATAATAAAAACGTAACTAAAATTGGGATCACCCTTGCAAAAATCATTCATGAAATTACTTACCTAGCTGGCTTACGTTAACTCGGAGCGGCAACGCATCGCTTTGCGCGCTGGCAACCGCACAACGCCTCTTGTACTTACTCGTGATCGGTCCGATTCTTTGACGGCTTATTATATAAGTAATTGAAATTTTTGTACAGCCGACTGCAATATAAGTTATTAAGAATAACTCAATAACTACTGGTCTGACCTTGCTAAAATTCATATGGGACCACACGAGAAGTATCAGCTTTCAAATAAAAAAAGAATCTAAACCAGTAAAAAGTTATGAGGTAACACACATAAAAAAACATACAGTCGAATTGAGTACCGTCTCCTTTTTGGAAGTCGGCAGAAAAGAAACCGAGCGGCGCCGGCGAGTACCTACAGCGGAGGTGCTTAGTCAAACACTTATCATATCACCTTGTCTTGTTACTGTACTGTTACTGTAATCACTGCTTTTATTTGTCTTTATTTTAAATTTTCTTATTTTCTATGAAACCACCGTGTTAGCGGATACAAAGAGCTAAACGGCGTTTCACATTTTCCCGCACATTTGAAAATAAATTTTCACTTATAGCCATTTCCCTCATTTTCTCAAACGCATTTATTATTCGATGGCGCAATTTTTTTAAAACGTTACTCCCACACTAGGATTTTCTCCTGTGTCGTGGAGGCAGTTTACAAACATAAATTGCACAAGGACAAACATCCAGACCCGGAACAATTATTTGTAGGTCATACAAATACTTGTTCCGTGCGGGATTCGAACCCGCAGCCCCCAGTGCAACAACTGATTGCTAAGCCACTGCGCCACGGAGCCGTCAATTGTTCCACCGAATCCACGTTTTCCGCGTAGACGTCTTCGATGCATCCCCAGAAAAAAAATCGAGTGGCGTGAGGTCTGGCGATCTTGCTGGTCACCTACGAGGTCCAAATCTACTAATCCATTGTGCACCAAACGTGTCATTTAGCCACTGCCTGGCTGTTGTTACAGAGTGTGCTGGCGCGCCATCTAATTGGTACCACATTCGTTGGTATCGATGGACGTTTAGGTTGTTTGTGTATTCTGAAACCGTATAATTTAGTACATTAACAAATCTTTCTCCGTTTAAAGCCCCATCAATGAATACGAGTCTGATGATGTTGTCACCGTGAATAGCTGCCCAAGCATTTACCGAAAATCTGTAAATCTGACTCCCGCCAAACGCGCGGATTTTGGTTTTTTGGTGCCCGATGGTGCAGATTGTGCTGGTTCCACATGCCATTTCTGGTGAACGTGCTTTCGTCAGTCAAATAAATTTGGGAAAGACTGACAATAATTCATTCTTATTAATTTATCACGCGATAATAATGTATGTGCTTTTCTAAACTTGAATGGGTGCCACTTTTCGCGCTTTAACATCCTATGGACGGTTCTGTGATGGACATGAAAATGCCTAGCGCTCTGGCGGAGGCTAGTTTTGGGTTGGTCTTCGAAATATTGTATCACATTTTCAGTTAACTGGATTGGGTTTTGTCATGTAGACGGTCGGTCAGGGCGTTGTGACCTGGGATCCACTGGCCGGTTTTCGCGGATGCGCTGAAGAGCTCTTACAATAGTGCGAGGATGAGTAGGGCATTGTCTTGAATGGCCATATTTCTCGCGATATGTCCTTATCGCAAGGGCGGCATTTTGACGACATTCTCCGTAAATTAGGATCATGGCCGCATATTCTGCTGCTGTGTAGTTCGGATGTGTATTTGCCATTACGATCAGAAGTTTACACAAGCACTGATAAAACAAATAAAAGTGTCCGGATCACAAGAGATGTAAACGTACATACCTACTAACGTACAAAACAAAACGTCTTTATCGCAGTATCATAATCTAATTACTATCCTTATTACACAAAAAATAATAAATAAAACAATAGGTAAGCGTCTTTTTCGCGGAAAAGTTCACAAAAATAATAGTCGACGTAATTATGCGCACTACTGTGAAGAAGTGTGTCAAGGACATGTATTCGGCTAGCACTAGAAAAGCAAAAAAAGAATTCGATTTCGGTGCAGCGGGGTGCCGGCGAGCGGGCGGCGCAGGCGACGGGACAGGCAAAGGGATGTCTCTTTCCTTCAATAGTATTGCTTATTCGTTTTACTTTTAATTATGCAATCTTATGCCGGGTTTCCACGCTTGCCAAGTCTCGGCAAGCATCCACAAGCACAAGTGTGTAGAGAGGGCGTTTGGCTTGGCTTGCGTGAGCTTGTGGACGCTTGTCCCCGATCCGGGCTAGTGTCGGTTTTTGGACACAGATCAAAGGGCGCTTGCAGCAAGCGCTTGCAACGCATTCACACGTTGATGCGCATTTAGAAGAAATTGTGATTTCGCGACGAGCGCATGTTTAGTTCTTTTTTTTAAAATGAGTGGCTGGTCGAACGTAAAGAGTTTATCGTTTCTGGAATATTACCTAAGCGAATCGTCTATCTGGAACCCCAAAGATGTTAATCATAAAAATAAAAAGAAAGTTGCAGATGCTTGGAATCGTCTTACCGAGTTAACGGGAAAGTCAGTAAAAGCATTAAAAGCCAAAAAAATTCTCGTTTTTGTATTACTTTGCTTGTATTTCAAATAAAAGAATGTTAAACCAAACGCAATAGTCGGCACAAGTTCGGTGTCCGCCATGCTTGGGAATACGTAGCACACTGACGCAATCACAAGCATGAAAACAACTTCCAAACGCCAAACGAGATTTGTGGACGCTTGGGGCTTGAAGACGTTTGCCAAGGCTTGGCAAGCATGGAAACTCGGCATTAGACGTTTGCCAAGGCTTGGCAAGCATGAAAAGGCACCATAAGATCCGTCGCCCCGACAAATGACCGCTGCGCGACAGTTCTCTAAGTAAAGGTTGCTCTAAGGTGACATTTTCTAAAATTTTAAATAAATCCGTAAATAATAACGTTTAATGGAAATATAATTTCTTCATGAAACGAAAATGTGAAAACGTATATATGTGTTAAATTAAAGTCACCATTGTTGCTGCACGTTGTAGAACCTAATCCTAACTCGTACAGTTATAAAAAATAAATATACTCCAGACCAGATCATCCATACCCCTGGATCACATCACACACATCCACTTTCTGATATTTAATCTAAGATCGACGGATAAACTAGAATGCATCGTTTCGTTTAAAATCAAAAATAGAATGTCTCGTTCCTTATAATTGGTAGTAACTGAACAAAAGAATAATCGACATAAGTGGATCGAAAACGGTAAGAACATTGATTTGTAATTAAATATACAAATATACTTACGTGCTTAACAGGATTGAATTCATAATTATATGGACACGTGTACAGGTATCTAGTTCCATATACACAATAAAAGAAAGTTCTGGTATTAACGGGGTTCGGCAGTGTGTAGTATTTATAAGGATCACAGGATGGAGGAGTGGTAGCAACAGTTGATGAAGTCAATAACCTAACAGTTGAAACAGGTGGCAAAGAAGATAGCTCTGTTTCAGTAGTTGAAAGCGGCGGGAGAGGACTTGGGTCAGATGAATTGTTATTCGTCGTCGTCAAAGAGGACGTAGTATTGGGACCTAGAGTCGTTATTGTAGGCGTTGAACTGAATTGTGTAGTTGATTGTGATTGTGCTTTTGTAGTTGAGGTGCTAGGGTTATATGTACTTGGATCTGTAATTCGTGTAGTAGTTTCTGTCTGGGATGAAGTAGATTCTGTCAAACTGGATGTAGTGTTGGGACCTAGAGACGTTATTATAGGCGTTGAACTGGATTGTGTGGTTGATTGTGATTGTGCTTTTGTAGTTATGGTGCTAGGAATGTGTGAACTTAGGTCTGTAATTCGTGTAGTAGTGTCTGTCTGGGAAGAAGTAGATTCTGTCGAACTAGATGTAATGTTGGGATCTAAGGACGTTATTGTAGGCGTTGTACTGAATTGTGTGGTTGATTGTGATTGTACTTTTGTAGTTGAGGTGCTAGGGTTGTGTGTGCTTGGATCTGTAATTCGTGTAGTAGTTTCTGTCGGGGTAGAAGTAGATTCGGTCAAACTAGATGTAGTGTTGGGACCTTGAGACGTTATTATAGGCGTTGAACTGAATTGTGTAGTTGACTGTGATTGTGCTTTTGTAGTTAAGGTGCTAGGGTTGTGTGTACTTGGATCTGTAATTGGTGTAGTAGTTTCTGTCGGTGCAGAAGTAGATTCTGTCAAACTGGATGTAGTGTTGGGACCTAGAGACGTTATTATAGGCGTTGAACTGAATTGTGTAGTTGATTGTGATTGTGCTTTTGTAGTTAAGGTGCTAGGGTTGTGTGTACTTGGATCCGTCATTCGTGTAGTAGTTTCTGTCGGAGTAGAAGTAGATTCTGTCAAACTGGATGTAGTGTTGGGGCCTAGAGACGTTACTGTAGGCGTTGAACTGAATTGTGTGGTTGATTGTGATTGTGCTTTTGTAGTTGAGGTGCTAGGGTTGTATGTACTTGGATCTGTAATTGGTGTAGTAGTTTCTGTCGGAGAAGGAGTAGATTCTGTCAAACTGGATGTAGTGTTGGGACCTAGAGACGTTATAGACGTTGAACTGAATTGTGTGGTTGATTGTGATTGTGCTTTTGTAGTTGAGGTGCTAGGGTTGTGTGTACTTGGATCTGTAATTCTTGTAGTAGTTTCTGTCGGAGAAGAAGTAGATTCTGTCAAACTGGATGTAGTGTTGGGACTTAGAGACGTTATTATAGGCGTTGAACTGAATTGTGTAGTCGATTGTGATTGTGCTTTTGTAGTTATGGTGCTAGGGTTGTGTGTACTTGGATCTGTAATTGGTGTAGTAGTTTCTGTCGGGGAAGAAGTAGATTCTGTCAAACTGGATGTAGTGTTGGGGCCTAGAGACGTTACTGTAGGCGTTGAACTGAATTGTGTGGTTGATTGTGATTGTGCTTTTGTAGTTGAGGTGCTAGGGTTGTGTGTGCTTGGATCTGTCATTCGTGTGGTAGTTTCTGTCGGAGTAGTAGTAGATTCTGTCAAACTGGATGTAGTGTTGGGACCTAGAGACGTTACTGTAGGCGTTGAACTGAATTGTGTAGTTGATTGTGATTGTGCTTTTGTAGTTGTGGTAATAGCGGCGAGTGTGCTTGGATCTGTAATTCGTGTAGTTGCGTCTCTCTGGGATGAAGTAGATTCTGTCAAACTGGATGTAGTGTTGGGGCCTAGAGACGTTACTGTAGGCGTTGGACTGAATTGTGTGGTTGATTGTGATTGTGCTTTTGTAGTTGAGGTGCTAGGGTTGTGTGTACTTGGATCTGTAATTCTTGTAGTAGTTTCTGTCGGAGAAGAAGTAGATTCTGTCAAACTGGATGTAGTGTTGGGACTTAGAGACGTTATTATAGGCGTTGAACTGAATTGTGTAGTTGATTGTGATTGTGCTATTGTAGTTATGGTGCTAGGGTTGTGTGTACTTGGATCTGTAATTGGTGTAGTAGTTTCTGTCGGGGAAGAAGTAGATTCTGTCAAACTGGATGTAGTGTTGGGGCCTAGAGACGTTACTGTAGGCGTTGAACTGAATTGTGTGGTTGATTGTGATTGTGCTTTTGTAGTTGAGGTGCTAGCGTTGTGTGTACTTGGATCTGTCATTCGTGTAGTAGTTTCTGTCGGGGAAGAAGTAGATTCTGTCAAACTGGATGTAGTGTTGGGGCCTAGAGACGTTACTATAGGCGTCGAACTGAATTGTGTGGTTGATTGTGATTGTGCTTTTGTAGTTGAGGTGCTAGGTTTGTGTGTGGTTGGATCCGTCATTCGTGTAGTAGTTTCTGTCGGAGTAGAAGTAGATTCTGTCAAACTGGATGTAGTGTTGGGACTTAGAGACGTTACTGTAGGCGTTGTACTGAAGTGTGTGGTTGATTGTGATTGTGCTTTTGTAGTTGAGGTGCAAGGGTTGTGTGTGCTTGGATCTGTCATTCGTGTAGTAGTTTCTGTCGGGGAAGAAGTAGATTCTGTCAAACTGGATGTAGTGTTGGGACTTAGAGACGTTATAGACGTTGAACTGAATTGTGTGGTTGATTGTGATTGTGCTTTTGTAGTTGAGGTGCTAGGGTTGTGTGTGGTTGGATCCGTCATTCGTGTAGTAGTTTCTGTCGTAGTAGAAGTAGATTCTGTCAAACTAGATGTAGTGTTGGGGCCTAGAGACGTTACTGTAGGCGTTGAACTGAAGTGTGTAGTTGATTGTGATTGTGCTTTTGTAGTTGAGGTGCTGGGGTTGTGTGTGCTTGGATCTGTCATTCGTGTAGTAGTTTCTGTCGGGGAAGAAGTAGATTCTGTCAAACTGGATGTAGTGTTGGGGCCTAGATACGTTACTGTAGGCGTTGAACTGAATTGTGTGGTTGATTGTGATTGTGCTTTTGTAGTTGAGGTGCTAGGGTTGTGTGTGGTTGGATCCGTCATTCGTGTAGTAGTTTCTGTTGGAGTAGAAGTAGATTCTGTCAAACTGGATGTAGTGTTGGGGCCTAGAGACGTTACTGTAGGCGTTGAACTGAAGTGTGTGGTTGATTGTGATTGTGCTTTTGTAGTTGAGGTGCTAGGGTTGTGTGTACTTGGATCTGTAATTCTTGTAGTAGTTTCTGTCGGAGAAGAAGTAGATTCTGTCAAACTGGATGTAGTGTTGGGACCTAGAGACGTTATTATAGGCGTTGAACTGAATTGTGTAGTTAATTGTGATTGTGCTTTTGTAGTTAAGGTGCTAGGGTTGTGTGTACTTGGATCTGTAATTGGTGTAGTAGTTTCCGTCGGAGAAGAAGTAGATTCTGTCAAACTGGATGTAGTGTTGGGACCTAGAGACGTTATTATAGGCGTTGAACTGAATTGTGTAGTTGATTGTGATTGTGCTTTTGTAGTTAAGGTGCTAGGGTTGTGTGTACTTGGATCTGTAATTTGTGTAGTAGTTTCTGTCTGGGAAGAAGTAGATTCCGTCAAAGTAGATGTAATGTTTGGATCTAGAGACGTTATTGTAGGCGTTGAACTGAATTGTGTAGTTGATTGTGATTGTACTTTTGTAGTTGAGGTGCAAGGGGTGTGTGTGCTTAGATCTGTAATGTGTGTGTAATTTCCGGGAGTTATTGAGGTTAGAGTTTTAGAAGATGGGCTTTTAGAGATAGTGGTTTCAGGCAATGGTGGAAGCGTTTCTTCCGTTCTGTTCGGACTTTCAGGTGTTGATATTGGCGGCAGATATTTCAATGTTGTGGTAGGCAGTGCCCCCTTTGTAAATAATATTTTTCGATTTTGATGTTTATTTTTGTCCAGGGGCAATCGTCTTACCGATAGGTACGGTAAATCTAGTATCGTGCCACAGTTTGCCAAAGGATGTAGAATGCAACTCTGAAATATAAAATAGATATCATAAAATTTTAAATGAAAGTCCGATTTACATTTTAAAAAAATCTGAAAAACGGTTGACCCTGCAGGACCATCCTTGGTACTTCCCGCCATGTTCAATCTCAAAGAGCTCAAAACTTCGTGATGGAATATTTGTCGAGCGTTTTGAGATATATTATATTATATATATTTAGAAAAACACTTTTTTCGAAATTTTTATCATCGATTTCTGTTCAACACATCAACCGATTTTGAAGCGGTTGTTATATTATATACGGTATTTATAGAATAAGGATGACAAATGAGCACACAGTCTTCAGAAGTGACAACGTATATGTAGCCTTCTTTTTTCTAATTAGTTACAGGTGCCCAAGGGCTGCAGTGTCAACTTGCCATCGATGGACTCTAGGTTACTTTAGAGAATAACCCAGCGTATAGAGTTGACCACCTACGACAAGAACGTGCCAAAAAGGTCATGGTCGAAGGGTAGTCAAACTCCATAGGTTGTAGCGAAACCAGGATTAACACTCAATAAGCTGATGTTGTGTGTATGGTGAGATTGGAAGGCCATCGTTTATTATGAGCTTTTAACGCCAGGCAAAACTCAAGGAAGAAATTGAGAAAAAAAACGGTCGAAATTGATCAACAGAAAAAGAGTGGTCTTTCATCATGATAACGCCAGACCACACACATTTTTGGCCACTCGGCAAAAATTGAGAGAGCTTGGTTGGAAGTGTTAATGCATCCACCATATAGTCCTGACCCTCAGATTTTCACCTGTTTCGGTCTCTTAAGAATTCTTTGGGTAGTGTTAGGTTAACATCAAAAGAGGACTGCCAAAACTACCATGGTATTTTTTTATGAAAATTCCCAATATTTCTACGATAACGGGATTTTGTCACTACCTACAAGATGGCAACAAGTTATCGAATAAAATGGCACATATTTTACACGTGGTAGAGCCATGCTGCAGCTAAATTAATAGCATAGTTGTAGCACGATTGGGTCAGCTCGACCTGGGAAGAACCACACTCTGACAGAATACTAGCGTAAAATATCAGCATAATGCTGCTGTGGTTCGTATGGTGAGTGTAGAGAATCGGATACCTTTTTTACTGGAAAAGAGGCTTTCTATCTTAGTCCTCACTGCTGACAACGCATTTTAATTCGCAAACGAAGATAGATGTAGATGTCTATGGGCGACAGCAACCACTTACCATCAGGTGGACTGCGTGGTCGTTTGTCACCCTTATTCTATAAAAAATAACATATATATTATAATTAATGTAATTAAACTTTGAAAAAAAAATGTCTTGAATTTGTATATAAAACACGAAATAACTCTTCCCCCGACCTATTATTCTCCGCTCTATTAACCGCTTAATAAACATTTCTCTATTCTATAAACAGGAAAATTCCTATTGTGCCGATCGGAAGAACGGAAAACACCCGTAGAATTAAATGGTAAAACTTCTCACCATGATAACAACGTCGAAGTACAGGTCTCCAGGACAAGTTACTTCTGTCGGATGCTCCTCTTCACATATTATAAATTTCTTACAAAACTTGGGATGGGGCAGGACAGCAGCTTGTAGTCCCGTGCATATGTTCCCCAGGGCTTGAGGGATCAGTACCAGGAGCAGAAATAACAGTTCTGTAAAAGTTTACGAGTTAAGTCATTTTCTTAATGTCATAGCATTGGACGAGAACTGACTTTTCTTTTTCCCTAACATCTGCCGCCCAAGCCCATGTTCCTCTCCCTACTCTCAATGTCTTTTCTGCCTAAAACTATCGGCCATTATTTTATGAAAACCTAACTGTCTTCCTAATAACGACTAAAAATAAAAAACTGCGGTTACCAACCCGCTTGCCAAGCGTGGCAACTATGGCAAATATCCCCCTTATGGGGCATCTATGGGGGAGGCCCATTCCAGTGGACTTTAATAGGCTTCATTTACCCTTTGTCGCCTTTTACGACACCCTAGGGACGATAGTAGTAGTAGTAGTGTATATTCTCACACCGTCGCTACACAGATAAAATAACACACGTTTTGATTTTATATATATATTAATGATGAGCATGTTTATATTAGTTCTTCAAAGACGGTTTTTACATTTTTGAAAGTTTTATTTGTTTATATACTGAACTCAGAAAGGTTTTTTTTTGCTATTGCATTGCTAAAACTTACCCATTACTCTCTGCAAGGGTCTCACAAATTCGCTCAGTGTCGAAATGGACACAACAAACACAATATACGATTTACCTAAAAGTACTAAATAAAACTTTAAATAACTAATTACCGTGGCGATTAATTTAGATATTATAATTGATTTGTTATGACTTTTTATGAACAATGGGCGGCAATCGCCTTGAATTATAATATACACGTGTTTTGAAAAGCAGCAAAATCTAAATAAAATCTTTTGACTAAATTATATAAAATATTTGTTTAATTGAAATCTCCCATCTGCGCCGTTCAGTAGATTTAGTAGCTCCAGAGATATCCACAAACATCTCCATCTCCTCATAGAGATATGTCGAGGCTAGTGCGTAAACCTGAATGACTTAACGAGTAAGTACCATTTGGTGATTTAGTGTAAAAGGTGTGCAACCCTTTTCGTCACACTCCCAATCTTCAATTTATTTTAAAACTTTATTAATTTCACCTTATACACATTAGAGTCGAAAGTATGACAAGAGATCGAAGTTTTTTTTATATAAAACTAAACCATCTCATATGGGGGGAAAGTTGAAAAAGAGAGAGAACGGTGAGCTGAAAGTAGGGAATTTCGTATTAGGGCAACGTAACCCAAGGGGCCAGCAGTTGGCCGACTTCATGGAGAAAGAGGGACTCTTTATGATGAACTCTTTCTTCCAGAACCAGCCACACAGGCAGTGGACCTGGTCGAGCCCCGACGGTTCGACAAAAAATGAGATTGACTTCATTATGACGACCAGACGACAACTGTTCAGTGATGTCTCAGTGATCGCGAGGGTGAAAACCGGCAGCGATCACCGAATGGTGAGAGGCACACTGAACCTAAACGTTAAGTTGGAGAGCTCACGTCTAATGAAGTCAACGCTCCGTCCCCCTCGTGCTCTAATCCAAAGTCCCGAAATCTTTCAGCTCGAGCTACAAAATCGTTTTCAGTGCCTAGAAGATTACAATGCAGTGGACGATATGAATGACAAGCTTGTGGAAACTGTCCATGCGGTCAGAGCTAAGTTTTGCAAGACCCGCCGCAGAAGAGCACAAAAACTCTCCGATCACACTCTTAATCTCATGGCTGTTAGACGGGATATGAAGCTGCAGTCTTCAGTAGATTTGACAGCATACAGGCAACTGAACAGACAGATCTCCAAATGCATGCGGTGCGACTTACCCAACTTTAATACTGCTCGTATTAAAGAAGCGATCGAGCGGAACCAGGGCTCAAAAGTCTTTCTGTCTGCCAGAAAGAGCCAACTGTCGAAGCTGAAGACCGAGTGTGGCAGCGTCGTTTCCGGGACACCTGAGATTTTGAGTGAGATTGAGAGGTTCTATGGGCAGCTGTACACATCATCGTTGGAGCCACACGTAACTGTAAGCAAAGATCCAAGAGCGAGTCTTATCCCACACAATTCCGATGATATCCCGGATATCAGTCTGAGCGAGATTAGAATGGCTCTCCAGCACGTTAAAAACGGCAAGGCCCCAGGCGAGGATGGAATTACAGCGGAGCTTCTAAAAGCGGATGGAAAACCGGTACTTGAAGTCTTTCAGAGGCTCTTTAATTTCGTCCTCCAAGGTGGCACTACATCGGAGGCGTGGAGGCGTGCGGTGGTCTTATTCTTCAAGAAAGAGGTCACGACGCTCTCTTGAAGAACTACAGACCGATTTCCCTTCTGAGCCGCGTCTACGTGCTGTTTTGAGAGTCATTACGAATCGTCTCGCGCGCAGACTTGACGACTTCCAGCCTCCCGAGCCGGTTTTCGAAAGGGCTTTAGCACCATAGACCACATACATACCCATCGGCAAATTGTACAGAAGTCCGAGGAGTACAATTTGCCACTATGTCTGGCGTATGTGGACTATGAGAAAGCCTTTGATACCGTTGAAATTTGGGCGGTGCTGCAGTCCCTTCAGCGGTGCCAAGTTGACTGTCGGTATATCGAAGTGCTGAAGTGCTTGTACAGTAGAGCTACGATGGCTATCCGAGTACAGAACCAGAGTGACGTGATATACCCGAAACTCTTCACCGCTGCATTGGAAGACGTTTTCAAGCTTCTGGACTGGAAAGGATACGGTATTAACATCAATGGCGAGTACATCACTCACCTTCGATTTGCCGACAATATAGTCCTTATAGCAGAATCGCTGGAGGACCTAAGCACTATGCTCAATGACCTCAATAGTGTTTCCCAACGGATAGGACTTAAGATGAACATGGACAAAACAAAGATCATGTTTAATGTCCATGTCACACCTATGCTGGTAGATGTTGGGGACACTAAGCTCGAAGTTGTTTACGAGTATGTTTACCTGGGACAAATAGTCCGACTAGGTAAGTCCAACTTCGACCGAGAGGTCAAATGGCGGATTCAACTCGGTTGGGCAGCGTTCGGGAAATTACGACACATCTTCTCGTCAGGTATAGGTACCTCAAAACTTGAAAACAAGACTGTACAACCAGTGCGTGTTGCCAGTGATGACCTATGGTACTGAGACGTGGTCCTTCACTGCTGGCCGGATGAGGAAGCTCAAAGTCGCTCAGCGAGCTATGGCGAGGGCTATGCTCAGATTTTCTCTGCGTGATAAACTTAGAAATGACGATATCCGCAGTAGAACCAGAGTGACCGACATAGCCCAACGGATTAGTAAGCTGAAGTGGCAAGGGGCCGGCCATATAGCTCGAAGAACCGACAACCGTTGGGGAAAAAAGGCTCTCGAGTGGCGGCCTCGTACCGGCGGACGAAGTGTATGGCGTCCCCCCACTAGATAGAGTGACGACCTGGTAAGATATGCAGAAAGTCGATGGCTCAGGACCGTGCTTTGTGGCATTCTTTGGGGGAGGCCTATGTTCAGCAGTGGACTTGTGAAGGGCTGTAATGATGATGATGAAATGATGATGATTTTTTTCTTTCGCATTTACTATGGGGAGTGCTCTGAGAAATTGTTTGGATTAATCCCAGCCGTCAAATTTCACGAACGCACATCGCGGCAGAACTCCTAATACCATCCACACCATCTGGATGATTGGCGGTCCACCACTGTGCGATTTAGAAGATGTTTTCTTCCTCGCACAACTTCCTTGTGGAATCGATTATCATCAGCGATTTTTCCGGACCGATACGACTTAGGGACCTTCAAGAAGAGCCTGCTCCTTTTTAAAAGGCCGGCAACGCATCTGCAATTCGCTAAAGTTCATCAAATGGTGCTAGACGACCGACGAATTAAAGTAAGAGAATTTTTTTTTAGGATAGGGTTGACAAACGAGCACACAGTCCACCTGATGATAAGTGGTTGCTGTAATCCATAGACATCTACATCTATCCTGAGTAAATAATCAAAATGCAGATGCGTTGTCACCCGTGAGGACTAAGATGGAATGCCTCTTTTCCAGTAATCAATAAAGGTTCTCCGGTTTTAAAAAATCCAACACATGTTTTCGTAAGTCGAATTTCCATACAAGTAAATGGAGGATCATGAACCCTACCTTACATTGTGCGTGGCCCGATACTATGGAGTGTAGAGTAGAAGGAGAACCATCTTATAAGGTGCAAAAGTTGAAAAAGTGTCCCACTATATACTGAAAATAGAGGTTCCAAAACCTACCACAATAGCGCTGGCGTCTGAAAAACTACGATATGAATATAGCTGTTGTAGACGGAGTGAAGTCAACTGAATTCAAATACTTAAAAATTTCATGACTAGAGTAGTTAGTAAAATGCCAGTATACAAAACCTCAACTATTTACGTAGTACAAAACCAAGCGGATTGGTCGGTCCTTGTTTATTTTTCCATCTTATTCTCATTACTTTTAGCGTTTTTTTTAATTTATCCTATGCTACCGCAGCGCCACCCTTATTGGACGCGTTTTACAGACACTTATTCATTTACAGAGATGGTCCTCCTTCTACTCTATACTCCATGAACTGAACTGTAGCCATATTCAAACAAAGAACTTTACAGATGCGTTGTGCCCTCTGAGGACTAAGATGGAATGCTTCATAGCCTGTAATTATTCTGACTCTCCATACCCTCCAGACAAGAACCCACGGCGACAGATAAAGGGAAGACCCCGACGGACTCCTAGAGGCGGACCTCTGATTGTAAGAGTAGGTATCTATGCGCCACACACAAGCTTATGCTTTATTAAGATGGAATACCTCGCACTTTAATAAAATTATGTGTACTGACTCTCAATCCGGAACTTTTACGTGGTAGAGCCATGCTGCAGCTATATTACTGGTATAGTTGTATCACGTGTGCGTAGGCTCCACCGGGGAAAAACCACGCCCTCACAGAATATCAGCGTAAAATAGCAGCTTAATGTTTCCGTTTTTCTTGTAGAGAACCGGAGACCCTCTTTACTGGAAACGAGGCATTTCGTCTTAGTCCTCACGGGTGACAACGCATCTGCATTTTGATTTGCCATCGACGATAGATGTAGATGTCTATGGCCACAGCAACCACTTACTATCAAGTGGACTGTGTGCTCGTTTGTCAGCCTTATCCTAAAAAAAACTGAGTTACAAAGTTCGTTTCGTAGTAAATTATTATTGATTAACAAATAAAATGAATTACTAGCGTCTATTAAAATTAAGCGTCATTTAAAATAATATTTCTTTCATGGCAAGATAAAAAAGTGCGAGGGACATGGATATTATTCCATCTCGCTCGCACTACAGAAAGGGGGTCATGACGGAAAAATCTTACACTTTTTCTCGCCTGGCCACCATCCGTCAAATTGGTACCATGCGATAAGGGACTTCGTTCCACTCAAAAAAATATATAAAACACGGCCATGATCCATGAGCCATCTGCATCCAGAGTCAATACTCTCTTTTACGAGATCGTCATACCATCTTGTGAGGGATCGCTTTACACTCGCTTATAGGTACGAAGCTGCCACTCGAGAACCTTTCTTCCCCATCGCTTGTCGGTTCTTCGAGTTATATATCCAGACCATTGTCAGTTTATCTTAATGATTCGTTGAGTTATATCAGCTACTTTGGTTCTATGGTTACTGTGGATATTTTTTCTTATTCTTTATCCATAGCTCGATGAGCAACTTCAAGTTTCCTTAAACCAGTAGTAAAGGACAACGTCTCTATCACGTGTATACAAAAATATATATTATTTTAGGTATATTTTAACAGTGGTAGAGCCACGCGGCAGCTTTTGCTGTCGCACGGATGGGCCAGCTCGAACCGGGGTGGTACCACGACCTCACAGAAAACCAGCGTGAAGTAGAGGTTTACCTCTGCGTTTCGCTTGGTGAGTGCAGGTGGCCGGAGGCCCTTTTTACTGGAAATTAGGCATTCCATCTTAGTCCTCACGGGTGACAACGCATCTACATTTTGATTTATAATAGAGGATAGATGTAGATGTCTATGGGCTGCAGCAACCACTTACCATCAGGTGGACTGTGCGCTCGTTTGTCACCCTTATCCTATAAAAAAAAAATCTTCGGATTTTTAAAGACTAAAATACTTGCTCTGTGGGTATGAACGTAATTTCATACTTTTTTATCTGCGGCATCACTAACTTTAATACCAGAAATTTATTTAATTTTAAGTCATTCAAAATATTCAGCGTTATATCAACAAAAAAATATATATTCCAAGAATTCCAACTTGCAGTTGAATTTCACGGACAACTTGGAATGGTTTTAGAACCAGAGTTCTATGACAATCTAGTGAAAATAATACAGCCCCTTGAGCAAACTAATTGTTTTATCATACTTATCGATTTCGTACCCCCATCGAGTAACTCTGTAGAGTTCTAAGTTCAAACATTGTCCCATTTACGACTGTCAGTGGCTGTTTTTCTGCAGACTTCCAAAAGGGAGATTTTTTTTATGTGTGTTACCTCATAACTTTGTACTGGGCGAACCGATTTCGATGATTATTTTTTTATATGAAAGCTGATAGTTCTCGTGTGGTCCCATATGAATTGGATCAAGGTCAGACCAATGGTTATTGAGTTATTCTTAAATAACCTATATTGAAGTCGCGTGTATTGAAGTCGGCTGTACAAAATTTTTAATTTTAAATTATATTTTCATACTAGCTGGTACCCAGGTACGATACGCGCGCCACCTATTGTAAGTTATTTGTAATATGCCTGCCTTTAAAAGTTATATGCATATTACAACTACTCACAAGTGCAATCAATAAGTTACTTTTATTTTTTTATTTTATAGGACAAGGTGACAAACGAGCACACAGTCCACCTGACGGTAAGTGGTTACTGTGACCCATAGACACCTACATTTATCCTCAATAAAGAATCAAAATGCAGATGCGTCGTCAACCGTGAGGACTAAGATGGAATTCCAGTAAAATGGGTATGCGGTTCTCTTCACTCACCATACGAAACACAGGAGTATCAAGCTGCTATTTTACGCTGGTATTCTGTGAGAGCGTGGTCCTTCCACGGTCGAGCCGACCCATTCGTGCTACAACTATACTACTAATATAGCTGCAGCATGGCTTTACCATGTATAAATAATCTGATGAACGGTATGGCAGCCCATAAAATACGTACAAACAAAAATTTATTGTTTTTTCATTAGATAATAATTTTATAAAATAATCATAAATAACATATATAACATAAGTAAAGCAACCTTTTGCAATTTACTCAGACTACAGGTAAAAACATAAAAAGGTATACATCACTGGTGTGATTAAGGGATGCTTTTAATATTAAACCAAACAAAATTCTTATATAAATTATAAATTAACTTTATTTAGTATTTTACTGTCAATCATCGTCATTATCATCATTCTCGTCATCACTGTCCTGCTCGGCTTCCCTGCTCTTCAGCTTCGCTTCCAACTCTTTAGCCGCGTTAAACACACCGCTGGTTTGCGTGTTGCATATATAACATCGGGTTGATTTTTTATAATTATCCAATGCACATTTCTCGCAGAAGTAGTGTTTGCATCTGAAAATAAATTATTGTTGGGAATGATGGTAAAAAAAATAAAAGGAAATACGACTAAATGAAGGTAGAATGGAATCTCCTGCTTGCTTTAGCAGTATAAAGTATCGCACAGGCAACTAAGTGCCCCCCCCCCCCCAACAATCTTTCGGCCAACCTGGACTTCCTCCTGGCGGCTCAGACCGAATCTTCTCCACTTTCATAATTTGCATTAGGGGCGCTTCTCAGTGGCTACTCGCTGCCTGCGCCCCCTTTCCCCAAGGGGGGTCGCTTCTGATAAGACAGAAAGGCCCTCCAGGCCAAAGCCAGTTCCAGGTGGTGTTTAGTGGGTAGGCACTTAGGTTTCATAGTGAGTCCCACATAACCACGGCAGCCGGCTGCGTGGTATGCAAAGAGCATTCACCACCTCCCTCCCCCGCTTCCCGGAGAGTTGACCATTACTTTACTTGTGGGCGTAAAAAAACTAAGAGGCATCAGTCTGTAATTCTAAGAGTCCCACTGTCGTTACTATCACCGTTGGTTTATACTACTATTATAGGCAAGAAAGGTCGTGTTGCTGAGAGGCTGCCCTGTGTTACGTTGAGATGGGAAGTGATGCTGTTGTTTGCATACTTTGGTGTTATCATGTAATTGGTTACTGATAGTAAGCAGGGTTTGTTACCGAGTAGTGTTCTTTTATTTAAATACTTTTAAGAATATTTTCTAACATCAAAAGTGGAATAGTTTCTTACATTATTATTATTATAGCAAAAAAAAATAAAAAACTAAAACGATCATATATCCCTACTCTAAGGCTTCCTAAGAGCTGATCATTTTTCCGCGCAAAACTATAGGTACTTAGAATTTTTTTTATAGAATAAGGATTACATTAAATGCTGTGTGCACTTGAGGGTCAGTGGATGCTGCGGGCACATAGACATCAACATCTATCTCGATTGAGAATCAAAATGTATATGCGTTGTCACCTCGGGAACTAAGATGGAACGTCTTGTTTCCAGTAAAAACCGTTTTTATTATTTTTATTTATTTGTAGGGTTAGGGTGACAAACGAGCACATAGTCCACCTGATAGTAAGTAGTTGCTGTGGCCCATAGACATCTACATCTATCCACGTTTGCGAATCAAAATGTAGATGCGTTGTCATCCGTGAGGACTAAGATGAAATGCCTCGTTTCCAGTAAAAAGGGTCTCCGGTTCTCTACACTCACCATACGGAACACAGCAGTGTTAAGCTGCTATTTTACGCAGGTATTCTGTGAGAGCGTGGCCTTTCCCCGGTCGAGGCGACCCATTCGTGCTACAACTGTACCAGTAATATAGCTGCAGCATGGCTCTACCACGTAAAACGCATATCTCTATACATTGTTTACGCAATCATATAACATAACATCACGTCTGTACTAACTAAAGGGGTAACGCAGATGTGTTCGGTATATCACGGTACACCCACATTTTGAAGTTGGATGTACAAAATATTTAATTTTGCTACATGTTTTATAAAGTTTTTGTTACATCTCTTATAATTTTTCTACCGACTTCAAAAAGGAGACGGTGCTCAATTCGACTGTATGTTTTTTGTATGTGTGTTACCTCATAACTTTTTACTGGGTGAATCGATTTCGATGATTCTTTATTTTATTTGAAAGCTGGTGCTTCACATGTGGTCCCATATAAATTTGATCAAGGGCTTACCAATAGTTTTTTGAGTTATTCTTAATAATTTATATTGAAGTCGGTTGTACAATTTTTTTAATTTAAAATTATTTATGAATAATCATTTATTTTATCAGTATTTTACAAAAAAAAATGTGCATTTTTCAAATAATATGTAGCCTAGGTCACTCTTCGCATCATTGTCTGACTGTTCGTGAGTTTATCCACAATCGATTCAGTCATTTCGATGATTAGCCCGCACAGACAGACAAAAAAATAGCCCAGCTTCAACTTCAATTTTATTTATAAAGTGACTAGGGCCGGCTTCACTCGGGTGGGGTTCATTAATGTAACGTAATGTAGATTTAAGATAATCATCAAAGACCATTTATTTTACCAATTTATAGATTTTAGAAAAAAGTCCAAGATTTTAGGATAAAAATTACTCCTTGCATAGCTCTCTATCTGTTTCTCAAATTTTATTACAACCGGTTCACCCATTCCGAAGATCACGGACAGAGATAGAATGAATTTGCGTGAACCATTTTTAAAATGTTTGTCTAACATTTTAAAAATGGTTCACGCAAATAGCCCCTTGAGCTCAATTTAAAGGCAGTTATTTCGATATTATATTTTTTTTCTCTACCGACTTCAAAAACTTCCCCTTGTAGTGGCGGGTAAGAATACTCACTACCCCATATCTTCCCATGGGTGTCGTAAAAGGCGACAGAGGGAAACTGAGGCAGAGGATAGGCAGCAGCATCTTTTTGATAACAGCGAAACAACAATAAAAAACTGCGGTTGCCAACCCGCTCGCCAAGCGTGGCAACTATGGCAATATACCCCATGAAAGTAACGAAGAGACGGCGCCCAGTCCCCGGCGGCCCCGCTATTCCTGGCTACAGTGGCGACCATGGTAACGGCAGGGCAGAGGGTGCTAAGAATCTCCGGTGGAGGTTCGGTTGCCACCTACGACGACTCGACCTGGCAACATATAACGCACGCACCCTGAGGACTGACGAGAAGATCCTGGAGCTGGAAGAAGAGATAGACAAGTTGCGCTGGAATGTCATAGGATGATCCGAAGTCCGAAGAGAGGGGGAGGACACGGTAATCCTCGAATCCGGCAATTTGTTCTATCACCGGGAGGGCGACCATCTGTCCCAAGGAGGTGTCGGATTTATCGTCCACAAGTCTCTCGATAACAACGTTGTAAAGATTGGGAGTGTGTCGACGAGGGTTGCGTACCTTATACTCAGAATCACCAAACGGTATTCGCTGAAGGTCATACAGGTTTACGCACCAACCTCGGCACACCCCGATGAGGAAGTGGAGGAAATGTATGAGGATATCTCTAAAGCCATGCATTCCTCCTAAACCCACTATACGGTGTTAATGGGAGACTTCAACGCAAAACTAGGCACAAGAGAGAACGGTGAGCTGAAAGTAGGGAATTTCGGATTAGGGCAACGGAACCCAAGGGGCCAGCAGTTGGCCGACTTCATGGAGAAAGAGGGACTCTTTATGATGAACTCTTTCTTCCAGAACCAGCCACACAGGCAGTGGACCTGGTCGAACCCCGACGGTTCGACAAAAAATGAGATTGACTTCATTATGACGACCAGACGACAACTGTTCAGTGATGTCTCAGTGATCGCGAGGGTGAAAACCGGCAGCGATCACCGAATGGTGAGAAGCACACTAAACCTAAACGTTAAGTTGGAGAGGTCACGTCTAATGAAGTCAACGCTCCGTCCCCCTCGTGCTCTAATCCAAAGTCCCGAAATCTTTCAACTCGAGCTACAAAACCGTTTTCAGTGCCTAGAAGATTACAATGCAGTGGACGATATGAATGACAAGCTTGTGGAAACTGTCCATGCGGTCAGAGCTAAGTTTTGCAAGACCCGCCGCAGAAGAACACAAAAACTCTTCGATCACACTATTAATCTCATGGCTGTTAGACGGGATATGAAGCTGCAGTCTTCAGTAGATTTGACAGCATACAGGCAACTGAACAGACAGATCTCCAAATGCATGCGGCGGGACTTACGCAACTTCAATACAGCTCTTATTGAAGAAGGGATCGAGCGGAACCAAGGCTTCAAAGTCTTTGCTAGAGATCTGTCTGCCAGAAAGAGCCAACTGTCGAAGCTGAAGACCGAGTGTGGCAGCGTCGTTTCCGGGACACCTGAGATTTTGAGTGAGATTGAGAGGTTCTATGGGCAGCTGTACACATCATCGTTGGAGCCATACGAAGTGTAAGCAAAGATCCAAGAGCGAGTCTTATCCCACACAATTCCGATGATATCCCGGACGTCAGTCTGAGCGAGATTAGAATGGCTCTCCAGCACGTTAAAAACGGCAAGGCCCCAGGCGAGGATGGAATTACAGCGGAGCTTCTGAAAGCGGGTGGAAAACCGGTACTTGAAGTCTTTCAGAGGCTCTTTAATTTCGTCCTCCAAGGTGGCACTACACCGGAGGCGTGGAGCAGAAATGCGGTGGTCTTATTCTTCAAGAAAGAGGTCACAACGCTCTCTTGAAGAACTACAGACCGATTTCCCTTCTGAGACGCGTCTACGTGCTGTTTTGAGAGTCATTACGAATCGTCTCGCGCGCAGACTTGACGACTTCCAGCCTCCCGAGCCGGTTTTCGAAAGGGCTTTAGCACCATAGACCACATACATACCCATCGGCAAATTGTACAGAAGTCCGAGGAGTACAATTTGCCACTATGTCCGGCGTATGTGGACTATGAGAAAGCCTTTGATACAGTCGAAATTTGGGCGGTGCTGCAGTCCCTTCAGCGATGCCAAGTTGACTGTCGGTATATCGAAGTGTTGAAGTGCTTGTACAGTAGAGCTACGATGGCTATCCGAGTACAGAACCAGAGTACGAAACCTATCCAATTGCAGAGAGGTGTAAGACAGGGTGACGTGATATACCCGAAACTCTTCACCGCTGCATTGGAAGACGTTTTCAAGCTTCTGGACTGGAAAGGATACGGTATTAACATCAATGGCGAGTACATCACTCACCTTCGATTTGCCGACGATATAGTCCTTATGGCAGAATCGCTGGAGGACCTAAGCACTATGCTCAATGACCTCAATAGTGTTTCCCAACGGATAGGACTTAAGATGAACATGGACAAAACAAAGATCATGTTTAATGTCCATGTCACACCTATGCTGGTAGATGTTGGGGACACTAAGCTCGAAGTTGTTGACGAGTATGTTTACCTGGGACAAATAGTCCGACTAGGTAAGTCCAACTTCGACCGAGAGGTTAAATGGCGGATTCAACTCGGTTGGGCAGCGTTCGGGAAATTACGACACATCAGGTATACCTCAAAACTTGAAAACAAGACTGTATAACCAGTGCGTGTTGCCAGTGATGAACTATGGTACTGAGACGTGGTCCTTCACTGCAGGCCGAATGAGGAAGCTCAAAGTCGATCAGCGAGCTATGGCGAGGGCTATGCTCAGAGTTTCTCTGCGTGATAAACTTAGAAATGAGGATATCCGCAGTAGAACCAGAGTGACCGACAGCCCAACAGATTAATAAGCTGAAGTGGCAAGGGGCCGGCCATATAGCTCGAAGAACCGACAACCGTTGGCGAAAAAAGGTTCTCGAGTGGCGGCCTCGTACCGGCGGACGAAGTGTATGGCGTCCTCCCACTAGATGATCTGGTAAGATATGCAGGAAGTCGATGGCTCAGGACCGTGCTTTGTGGCATTCTTTGGGGGAGGCCTATGTTCAGCAGTGGACTTGTGAAGGGCTGTAATGATGATGATGAAATGATGATGATTTTTTTCTTTCGCATTTACTACGGGGAGTGCTCTGAGAAATTGTTTGGATTAATGCCAGCCGTCAAATTTCACGAACGCACATCGCGGCAGAACTCGCGATACCATCCACACCATCTGGATGATTGGCGGTCCACCACTGTGCGATTTAGAAGATGTTTTCTTTCTCGCACAACTTCCTTGTGGAATTGATTATCATCAGCGATTTTTCCGGACCGATACGACTTAGGGACCTTCAAGAAGAGCCTGCTCCTTTTTAAAAGGCCGGCAACGCATCTGCAATTCCCCTGGTTCCCCTGGTGTAGCAGTTGTTCACGGGCGGCGGTAGTCACTTACCATCACGTGAGCCGCATGCCCGTTTGCCCCCTCTCCTATAAAAAAAATTATTAGAGACACACACTTCAATTTAATGTATATATATATAGACTAGAGATCCGTCCCGGATTCGCCTGGATAGCACCTTAACATAGAATCAAAGACTTTATTTTATATGTTAAATTTTTTTTCTTTAAAAAAAACGCAAGGTTTTCGGTTAAAATATCCTATATCCCTCCTAGCCTTGCTCCCTATCCGTTTGTAAGATTTCATTACAATCGGTTCAACCATTACGAAGATAAGCTCAAACAGCCAGACAGATAGACAAATATTTAAAAAATGGTTGTTGATATCAATGTCACGCAAATATCCCCTGCGATTAACAGAAGACAGTTATTTCAATATTGCAGACGGACACTTCAACTTTGTTTATATGTATAAAGATGTATAGAAAACACTTACTTTGTTACCACGGGATCTGTGAAGCTATTCCTGCAAATGAAACACTTGAAAGGTAGTTCATCATCGCTGTGGATCTCGTAGTCGGAATCCCCACTCCCCCCCGCATCTCTGGCCGCGCTTCCCTCCACTTCCTCCCTCTCTAACTGCCACCCATGCTTGTAATCCGAGCGATCGTGAAGGAATTTGCATGAGTCTGGAATGGAAAATCTAGACTTAGGGCGCGTTCTTATCCCAACTAGCGTAATGTCTTCCATATTGAATTTCGTTCACGGTGACCAGTCTCAACGGTGACTAGCCATCTGTGCAGGGCAGGATTAAAGCCGAACGTCCACCGCAAACTAAACTAACTTAGTTTATCTTAGCTCGCATCGCTGAGCCAGTTCGTACATACCTAGCTTAGCTGACTTAGTTTGCGGTGGACGCACATGTATTGAAAAACTGGCTCAGCTATGCAAGCTAAGATAAACTAAGTTAGTTTAGTTTGTGGTGGAAGCTCGGCTTTAACCTAAACTAACTTAGTTTATCTTAGCTTGTATAGCTGAACCAGTTTTTCAAAAATGTGCGTCCACCGCAAACTATGCCAGCTAAGCTAGGTAAAATAGCCAAACTAACTTTTAGCAAAAGCGTAACAGTAACAGTGGTAGAGCCACGCGGCAGCTTTTGCTGTCACACGGATGGGCCGGCTCGAACCGGGGTGGTACCACGACCTCACAGAATACCAGCGTGAAGTAGAGGTTTACCTCTGCGTTTCGCTTGGTGAGTGCAGGTGGCCGGAGGCCCTTTTTACTGGAAATGAGGCATTCCATCTTAGTCCTCACGGGTGACAACGCATCTACATTTTGATTTGTAATACAGGATAGATGTAGATGTCTATGGGCCGCAGCAACCACTTACCACCAGGTGGACTGTGTGCTCGTTTGTCACCCTTATCATATATAAAAAATAAAAGCTGCCGCATGGCTCTACCACTGTTAGCTTATTTACTTCACTGAGCCTAGTTTTCACATAGTTTAGTTCGTGGAGGACGTTCGTCTTTATGACGCCCGAGTGTATGCGCAAGCACAGGTGCACTCTCTATTCCCTACTCTCAAAGTCTGATGAGAAATGAAAGAGAGATCAGGCGCAGGACCAAATGACTTTACTCGTTTCCCGGGGCACTGCTACTGAGAATTTCTTGACAGATAACACCGATAAATGATTTTCGTCCGAACGAGATTCGAACCCAGGATCTAATGATCAGCAGTCACGCTTACGACCACTAGACAAACGAGACAATACTGTTAAACTGGCGTACTGTTTGACTGAGTTTGCGTTAAATATTAAATGGAGCGATAGTACTGTATTTATTTATTCAAAGAGGTGGATATCGAAAGAAGAGTGAATGCAGGAAACATAGTGAATGGAGCTTTGCACTCCTTTATGAGCAGTCGGAAGGTGTCTAACAAGGCTCGTTTGGCTGTGCATGAGAGGGTGTTGGTTCCGACACTCATGTACAGAAGTGAAAGTTGGGTATGGCAGAAGTAACATGAAAGCAGAATAAATGCAGTTGAGATGAGAGCGTTAAGAAGTATGATAGGAGTTAAAATGAGTGACAGGATAAGAAATAGTGAGATAAGGAAACGTTGTGGTCTGAAAGATGTAGTGACAAAAATTGAGAAAGGTATGCTGAGATGGTTTGGCCATGTCGAGAATGAATGAAGAACGATTGACAAAAAAAGTGTATAACGCGAGTGTGAATGAAAGTGTTGGAAGGGGTACACCTATGCGGACGTTTCAAGACCAAATCAGGGACGTCTTAAAAAAGGCCAAGTCAAGAGTACCCTAAAACGTAGAGCATGTATGACGGGAATAATGGAAGTGGACGAAGCGAAACAAGTATGTAAGGATCGTAGTAAGTGGAAAGAAGTGGTCTCTGCCTACCCGTACGGGAAAGAGGCGTGATTATATGTAGTACAGTAACATTAATATACGCTATAATGCAGCCCACAGTGCTGTTCACAGATTACCTCTTAAGATAGATAATTAAAACGCTAGGAGACCTGCAGCTGTACAGAACGTATTATATAAGTGTCGAAGTATGGTCAGCTATGGTATTATAATGTGACTGAGGTGGCAAATTATTATTTGAAAAGTGTCTTGTAAAGACCAAGAAACCTTTCCGTTGAGTATGTGAAAATAGACGAAGATTTATCGACCAAATCGGCGATACAATCGGCCAGATTAGGAGTACCCTTAACCGACGAGCGTGTATGCGTAGATATATGGATGTAAAGGAGGCGAGAGAGGTGTGTCAGGATCGCGCCAAATTGAAGTCCGTAGTCTCTGCCTACCCCTCTGGGTGACAGGCGTGAGTGTGTGCGTTGTTGTTGTGAAAATATCTATACGATCGAAGGTCTCATTATATGTGTACTGTAGCGTGCAATTACTAGTTAACGAACGTGATAGAGCCGTCTATATTTTGGTTGCATCACGAATGGGTCGGCTCGACCAGGGAAGGACCACACTCTCACAGAAAACCAGCGTAAAATAGCAGTTTAATTTTGCTGTGTTTCGTATGGTGAGTGTTGAGAACCATAGACCCTTTTTACTTAAGCGCACGTGGGAAAGAGCCACGAGCAAGTACCGTGTGCATCTCCCGTGATTCGGTCCGTATGCCGCAAGGCAGGAAGGACCATGGGATGGTGGAGGGAAGACCCTTTTTACTGGTAACGAGGCATTTCATCTTAGTCCTGTGATGGGCTGTATTGGTGATGATAATGATTCAATATCAATGGCGTTTCTACAAATATTGTATTTGTTGTTTTAGAAAAAAAAAATGTTATTTTGCGTTATACAAAAGGTAAAATCTTTTCGCGTGACAACTCGCATCTGTAATTTTTTGCTCCAACGGCCCGAAGCAGATGCTACGCCTCTGAAAATAATAACATTTAAGCAATACGTACCGCCAAAGCCACAAAATCCCGTTTCTTTGTAGTCCTTACAGATGTCAGGTTGGTAATCCCATCTGGCAATCAAGAAATAAATATATTCGATGTAGAATTCCATACAAACTAATGAAAATAAGTAAATCAGTCTAAGTTGCATCGTTAAACACTTTTTTTATCAATTTATAGAGGTTTGAAAGGCTAGTTTGACCTTTTCTTAAAACATCACTCAATATATAGATACTAAAAAGAGAAGTACCCTCAAAATAAGAAAATACGACAAAAGATTTCTTTATAAAGATGAAGGAATAAACTCAAGTCATTTGACGGTTCAATTGGATGACGACGAATTTTTATGTTTTAATTTTTATATATATATAGGAAAAAAGGCATCTGAAATGCAAATACTGATGGTCGCAATGTAACAATGGAATTACCTTACTAACTATACAAAATATTTTTTTATAAATGAACAAATTTATTTTAATTAGGGTCCATTTTTCAATCAGCAGATAAAAGTTATTCATATAATATACAAGTGGTAAAAATAAAAATGTTGTACTACCAACTTCAATATAAATAAAATGAGAACATCATCCATGTAGTTGAAGTCAATTAAATACGCATTATTAAGGATAACTTAAAAACCAATGGTCAGATCTTGATCAAATTTATTTAGGACGACATGAGAAGCTCCAGCTTTCAAATAAATAAAAGAATCATCAAAATGGCCTAGAAAAAAGTTCTGAAGTAACTACAAAAAAACAATCAGTCGAATTGAGAACCTTTTTTTGAACTCGGTTAAAAATACAACATAAACAAATTAAAAACTTAGTTACAGGAACGAAATAGTTAAATTGTTTCACATTTATATTTTGGTCACAGCAACCACTTACCATCAGGTGGACTGTGTGCTCGTTTGTCACCCTATCCTATAAAAAAACAACTTGATAATTCTTTTGAATGTAATATAATATAATTGACTGTATAGTGGCAGTGTAAGTATATCCACTTCCCCGTATCGTCCAATGTACGTCGTAAGAGGTGACAGATGTAAACAAACCAGGAGATGGGCAGCAGCATCTTCCTAATAACAAATAAAAAAAAACATAGCTGCCAAACTGGCAGCCAAGCATAGAAAATAATCCCCTTTATGAAATAACTTTTGATAGGAGGTTATGGTAAAGAATGTAATATAAATTCGTATACATTACCTCACAGTAGCCCTTAAGTTGGCTGGCGCTCTAATGGGGCCTTTCCTCACCAAACCTGAGCTGGCGTTACCAGCTGCAGTGTCCCGTTTTTTGTAATATTGCGCATAGTTGTTTATACCGCGGTAAATCTTAAACGTATAGAATGCAATAAAAGATTATTTGATATACGTGTTAGTACCTTTTTTTAGGTGGTAGAGCCATACTACAACTTTATTCTAGTTGTAACACGAATGGGTCGGCTCGACCGGGGAAGGACCACGCTCTCACAGAATACCAGTGTAAAATAGCAGCTTAATGCTGCTGTGTTTCGTATGGTGAGTGCAGAGAACCGGAGACGCTTTTTACTGGATACGAGGCATTCCATCTTAGTCTTCACGGGTGACAATGCATCTGCATTTTGATTCTTAATTAAGTGTAGATGTACATGTATATGGACCACAGCATCCACTTACCATAAGGTCGACTATGTGCTCGTTTGTAACCCTTATTCTATTTTTTTTTAAAAAGTAAAAAAAATTACAGTCTATATACGGCCCATTGCTGAACACAGGCCTCCTCCAATTTCTGAGAAGGATTTTTAGGGTAAGAATATATCCACAACGATGTCCAATTCCGTGATGACGGACTTCACATGTTTTAGATTTTGTTTTATAATTTTTCAGCCATGCAGGTTTCATCGCAATGTTTTCCTTCACTGTACATGGTAAGTCAGCAGTTAAAATTGCAATTAACAATTTCATTGGTGCCAGTGGGAATCGAACCTGGTTCACTCTCGTACTATGATATGTATGACGAATTGACGGCCTATGACGGCTCTATGTGTTCATTTATGTTATTAAAATTATACTAATCGAAATTTAATTATCATAAAAATTACATTTTTGAATTACCCACCAGGTTTTGTCACTAATTCGAAAAATACCCAATGTAATAATTTGACGGCTCCGTGGCGCAGTGGCTTAGCAATGAGTTGTTGCGCTGGGGGCGCGGATTCGAATCCCACACGGAACAAGTATTTGTATTGCCTACAAATAATTGTTCCGGATCTGGAAGTTTGTCCTCGTGCAATTTATGTTTGTAAACTGCCTCCACGATACAGAAGAAAATCCTAGTGTGGGCGTAACGTTTTTTTAAAATACAAAAAAAATACCCAACTTAAATTTAATCAGTGAGAAACCAGCATTATTTTTGTCCAAAGTAAACATTCACAATATTGTTATAATAATATGTGCAACATAATATAATTATTTCCTTATTTTAGAAACAGTATGGTCAATTAATTTAGGCAAAACGTTATCCACCGATTAAGATTTTCTCCTGTACTGTGGAGTTCACATACATAAATTACACAAAGCCCGAAGAAGCATTCAGATCTGGAACAATTATTTGTAGACCATACATATACTTATTCCTTGTGGGATAACAACATTTTTTTTTATATAAGAAAGTGCAAACTAATATGCGGCTTCCGTGATGATAAATGTTGACCGAGGCCCATGAACAAATGTAACCAGGGGAATCGCAAGAGAGTTGCAAGCCTTATAACATATTTTCAAATTACTAAGGAACCTAAAATTATCAAGTTTGACACTGTAGTAGACCGTGTAATAAGAATTACATCAGAGATTAGAATTTCGTGTTGACAGTACTTATATTTTTAAATTATTTTTTAAATTATTTTTTAAATAAATACTGTAATAATGGGTTCAATTTTGGTACCATTTCTAATTAATATTTATTCAATATTCATTTCAGAAATAATTATAATGGAACACATAGAACATTTTTGATCAATATATACAATTTATTTTTACGAGGTAGAGTTATGCTGCAGCTATATTACTGATATAGTTGTAGTCCGAATGGCTCGGCTCGACCGAGGAAGGACCACGCTCTCACAGAATACCAGCGTAAAACTCTCACAGAACACCAGCGTAAAATAGCAGCTTAACACTGCTGTGTTTCGTATGGTGAGTATAGAGAACAGGAGACCCTTTTTACTGGAAAAAAAGAGGCATTCCATCTTAGTCCTCACGGGTGACAACGCATCTGCATTTTGATTCGTATTCGAGGATAAATGTAGATGTCTATGGGTCACAGCAACCACTTTCCATCAGGTGGACTGTGTGCTCGTTTGTTACCCTTATCCTATAAAAAAAACACTCATGTACATATATCATTTATAACAGTATACATATTACCTTATCATCAGCTTGTCCCTGTAACTCTTCATTAATTTTCTGGGCCTTCTCAAAAATTGTTTGAGCATCTTTATCCCTCTCCGTATCTAATTCATAAGTTGCTGTTGCATTTTCTCGCTGCTGCTGTACTGAGAGTGTTGTTCGGGCCCGTGAGATCTGAAATGAAGTATTAAGGTTGTCATAACACCTTATATAAAAGGAAGTGTTATTCATAATTTTTACTAGATTACAAAAAAGAAGGACCTATATTTTTTTGGTCAGTTTTAAGCATTTATTGATAAAATAAAAAAAAACCAAAACCACATCACATCGACAGTGGAAAGGAAAAAATTACCAAGCGACATATAAGCAACTTTACAGGAGAGCTGATTAAAGTTTGAAATGTTGAAAAAAAATCATATTAATTGTACTATTTACCCTATTGGAATGATTCTTACATGATCATAAAGCTGTTTGGACTCTTTATTACCTACTTTAAGTAAGTTCCCGATTTGTTTACCATTTCCGAAGTTAGTGTCCTTTGGTAAAAAAAACAATCAACATTAGCACAACTAAAGAAAATTAAGGACACTTAAATAAAAATAATTACCACTTCTCTAGATCAAGCGGCGAGTCATTGGGACGCGCGGTCAAACACCTATTCACCAAGCGCCAACTTGTAGCATGGTGATTCAATTGTTTGTTCCTAACGACCACTTCAATATTAAATCACAACCTAGTTACACGACAATGTTCAAGATCAACGCAGAAGGCTCAACTGACGTTTTATTAAATAAATATTCCTGGAAGAGATATCTCAATGCCAAAATACGAAAATGGCAGGTCACATTCATTTAAGCGACAAAATTACAGGAGGGAAAAAGAACAACATCTTTTTGTTAATCAGACCTGGTAAAAATATTTAAATAAAAAATATTAAGGACAGGTAAAAAGGTAAGCTGCAAAAAAATTAAATTTTTAACATATGAACAGATACATTTTTAATTTTTCATAAGTTTGGGAAAAAGTAACTTAAAACCAAAATAATTTATATCAAAAACAGGATAAATTTACTAAGTAGAAATACGGTAAATTAAAAACTGTCCTAAACGTAATATTTTTTTAAATGACGAAAATTTTCATGGGTTGGTCACCGAAACCTTTAAAAAATCCTCCAATTTTAAAATAACTAAGCGACATTAAATTCATCATAGAAGCACGAAAGTAGGACCAATCGACGCAGAAAAAAAATCTGATTCCAATTATATATATAACTCAATATTGACCAAAGTGTTGCTTGGTAATTTTTTCCTTTCCAGCGTCAATATTATGTACTTACTTACATTTACATGCTATTTATTGTATATTTTAAAAAAATATTTAAGAAATATAAAATAGCTAGGGTAAAAACTTACCTGCTAAGTGATGTTATCAGAAAAATTTAATATACAAAGGCCTGTTATTATTACAAAATCACCTGAAGGCTATGTATAAATAAATAAATAAGTTTATTATTATTATATGGTTTGTTTAAAAAGATACATTAATCCGTTGTTGGGACATTCTTAAAGATATATTAGGAACGTCACTAACCTCCTCATCACTGCTACTGTCATTGCCAACTTCAAACTCTGGTTTTTGTCTTTTTGGGCCTGCAGTAGACTGTATATTTGGATTTGGTTTTTGTGGCTTCTTTGTTGGTAACACCACTGTTTGCTCATCGGAATCTGAAGAGTTATTTTCTGGAAAAACATAATTTTTGAAAATTTTAAAAGTTGAAAACCTTGTAAGGGTCCTTCACATTTAATTTATTTCTAATTCTTGATGTTTTGAGTACATTGCCCCAGATTTTTCTGTATTAAGTCACAGATATACTAAGTTGTGATGCTGATGTCATAGTGTAGTCTATTTTAAGCTTTTAATTATAAACTTTAGTCTGATATAGCAAGAACAAGGTTACTATATCTTAAAATAGTAAAGTTACATCCAACTGCTGGGCAAAGATCTCATCAGACATACAGGTTTCCTCACTATGTTTCACATCATCACATAGCGGCTGAGGTGGTTCAAGGCCCCAAAGCACCACAACTAGCTAGTTTCTACGTGGTAGAGCCATGCTGCAGCCATATTAGTGGTGTAGTTGTAGCACGAATGAGTCGGCTCAACTGGGCAAGGACCACGCTCTCATAGAATACCAGCGTAAAATAGCAACTTAAAATTGCTGTGTTTCGTATGGTGAGTGTAGAGAACTGAAGACCCTTTTTACTGTAAACGAGGCATTCCATCTTAGTCCTCACTGGTGACAGGGCATCTGCATTTTGATTTGCAAACTGTAGTAGTACTGTACTGTTGTAGATGTCTACGGGCCACAGCAGTCGCTTACCATCAGGTGGACTATGTGCTCGTTTGTCACCCTTATACTATAAAAAAATATTACTTTCCCCAACCTGATGTAAGTAAAAGAAGTGATGTCTCTGATCTAGTTATGCTAGCATGCAAAAAACTTGTTTGGCTAAGAAAAACTAGGTTGTCCTAAAATTAATTGTCATTAAAATATTTTGTAAAATAATAGGTTTAAGGTTAAGAGACATGCAAATAAAATATAATCACTACATTTTATGGAATGCAATTATGAGGTTTCAAATCCATCAATCCATATAATATAATATATATGAGACTACCTAGCTTTTCAGGACTGCATTCAAAATATGCCATCTGTAATATCATCATCATTACAGCCCAGAGTATAAGCCTCCCCCAAGTAATGACTTGGGGGAGGACTCGGATGATTTATGACCATGTCCTGTAGCATTCCACAGGACATGGTCATAAGTCATCCGATATCTGAGAATAGAATAATAGATTCATCCGTTATTCAATATAGGTAACATGTAATTTTTATTGAAAGTCATTTTTTACTTTATCCACATTAAATTCCTATAAACAGCAATGGTTTGCAAACAATTAGAAATGAGCTTTGATGACAGATTTGGATAGAAATCAATAACACAGTTATATCGTCGTTTGCAAAAGAGGTTAAGTATCAATCATTTTACGATAGTAAAATTGTCACACATTGGGTTGTGGATAGTTTATTACTACAATTAACCAAATTAAAAAGTAATAATACCTTCGGAACTTGAATTTTTACGTTTTCTTCCTCCTCTAATCTTTAAATTTCTTTTTTTAAACGTCGTTGGAATTTCAACTTCTACGTCTGACATTTTATAATTTCTTAAAACATATATCTGATTTGATTTTAAAGATCACTTAAATAGTTAGCAAGCTAAAAAGTCCTATAATTTAGTATTCCACAATCACAATCTTCAAAGTATTGATATTTACATTACAATTCATTCATTTCATAATAATAAACAAACTAGGGATATTCACTTAACATATATCGGATTGATTCGATGTTTTGACAAATATTTAATGTATTCGATATATTTATTTATGGAAACATCGAATATTTGCTTTTTTTATTTTTTTGTCGAATCAATTAACAAACTAAATAATTTTAAGACTACTTGATGATTTCAATTTTAAGTAAGGTTCATTATGATAGTGATATCTTTGAGTGACTAGTACCCTATATAGTATATTATCTATGGGACTAGCTTAATTACCAAATCTATGCTGACAGATCGATCGATAATTCACGCTCGATGTATGTAGCACAGAGTACTTTTTATATACTATGTAGTCTGTGGATTCTGAAGGTTCATTATATTTACTTTCAGTCATTCACTTTCACACTTCCGTCGTCTTCTGCTGTTTGGCGGTAACGATTCAATAAATCATTCTTTTGATTGTTTATCTAAGACAAGTTTATGTAAAACTTTTACTTGCTAATCTGGTCTCTGATTCTACATTTACACATACAAAATCAAGGACCACAAACTTTGCGCGTTTCATTGGAGAAAGGTAATATTAAACTTTTGTGGAAAGTATTCGATAGTGAAAAAATATCGACATTTTCTAGCAATGTATCGATAAACATCGATGCTGGGATCCGACGTTTTACATCGAATTTAAATATCGATATATTTTTTAAGTCGACACCCCTAAAGCAAACCTCTTCCTCTTCTGATTCTGACAATGACAGTGACAAACTGACTAAGATTTTTTTATTAAGATTATTGGCTTGGATGCTTGGTCTATAAGCCATGTCGTCATTTAACTCAGTATCAAATGATAATAATAATCCTTTAGTACATTGCTTCACAATATGTTGATGCGTCACCTAATGTAGTTTTGGTAAATTTTTATGGTAACTTGAGCCAGCAGACAGTTGGCGATAGTATCTCAAAGCTCCTAAGCGGACAGACACCTTATCTTAAGATTCACATCACTCTCAGAGGTCAGAGCACTTGTTTCACCGTTCGCACTAATAGTTCACATTCGCAGATATTTAATACACAAAATATGGGATTTAAATTGCAGTGATACGGTGGTAACCAGAGAACTTCACGATCATGTCTTTTTAACAATTCGTCAACCAAATATGTCTTAGGTTGCATTGTTATTTTGATTAGATGGTATAATTCTTTTTTGGTCATGGTTTCATCGTAGGTGATATTATGATCACGTAACCAATTCTGCATATTATGTTCTTTAAGTGATGAGGAAGTCGGCCGTTTTTGTGTCTGCTTGCTATGATAAGGAGCATTATCAATAACTACTTTGCCATTTGGAGGTAAGTTCGGAATGAGCTTTTCGTTTAACCGTTTCAAAAAATTATTACTATTCATTTCAGCATGATAGTCACCCGTGGAACTCCTACATTTGTAAATTAGTTCTGCGACTTCTATGAAGCCATTTTCACCTCCAGCGTGAACTATAATCCACCTTTAGCCCGTATTAAAATTATTTTTTACAGTAGCGTCTAGATAATTTTGCCAGCATTTGGCCACGGCGTAATGGTTATGAATCAAGGTTTCATCGACGTATGTGACACGTTTCTTATTAGCACCAAGTTCGTCATTTTTCTTTAACCGTCGTAAATATCTTACTCTCCAGCTGCTACTCGTATATCCGGATTTTGTACAAGAAAATCTCTAATATTTTCACATTTTCGGAATCTGTAACCCAGCTTTCCTTTAAATATTTTCACAATGTTATTTTTTGACCAGGAAAGTTCAATTTGGTTTTTGCAACTGCTAATATTTTTCTAACAGTTGGTATTTCTTTTTTAAGCTATAAAAACTCCACAATATTTCTAATAAAACAAATGGTAAAATCGTCAATTCTAGCTTCTTTCCACTAGGCTTCTTTTTTTAGGCGTTCTAAGTTTTACTTCTTGTGTATCAGCCGATGTACCTGGTGTAGGTGTAGTGCTCCTAAGCTTCTTGGCTTCATTATTTATATTTCGTAGGGTTCGAATAATCACCCCAGTGGCCTCACTAGCGCGATCTAACGCAGGTTCAAAGGGAATTATAGGCAAACTTTTTGTTTTTCCTTCTCAAAAAACGTTAGAACATTTAAAATAATATCACGTTTTCCCACCGCGATAGGCTTTCCCTCGACCCACGTTTGTTAAAAAAAACACTATAAAAACAAAAATTTAACAAGAAAACAATGAATAATTTCAGGGCGAGAATAATAAATTTAAAGACGATGCACACCCGAGCACACGGCAGCGTTGCTAACGGTACTAACTAGGCGAGTGTGGGACGCGGTCGGCGGAGCGTAAGGGGTAGTCGTCGGCAAAGTTTCTGCGCGTGGCTTATATTTTTTTATTAATTTATTAATATCACACATTACATTTATTAATAAAACATTACATTACGGTACAATTGTAAGTTTATAGAAAAACTTACCGCCAACAATAATCAATATGAGGGCGAGGTAAAAAATTACACTTAATTTGTTAAGTGCGTGACCTATTATTGCAGGACGCACCGCTCATGGATTTTATATACACCATGTTTGTCTTTAAGCCGTTATCGTAATATTTATTAATAATACATATTATATATATTTGAGTTAAATTGAAGGGCCTAATATGATTTATTAGTTTAGTAAAAGGCATATATAACTCAGCAACGAGCCGGTTCAGATAGTTAAATACCGCGAGCTTGAGCCGCAGAACTGCTACTCCCTTAGATAGTATTGTACTACTCTTTGACTGCACCTTTTTATAGTAATATGGGTGACAAACAAGCCCAATCTACCTGGTAGGAAGCATAACCAACTTGAATTGTAAATTGACAAAATTAGGTGCCATTCAATCGTTTTCCGATTTACTGCACGGACTGAATCGCGTCCTACAAGCTGGAATCCTCCCCAACGTTATCCAAAATTTTATTATATCAAGATTTAGTGAGGATTTGGTGACAATAAAATTGTGACTTAATACTATAAGAGATATAGCCCATTTTTGTGAGGATTGTAGTCTGAATTCAAGCAAGCAGCCTCCTTTCGAAAGTACCACTATTGTTTGCTTTTGAGATATAATTTTTATTTTGAGATTTAGTTACCAATTAGTGACTTTCACTTACCAAGTCTGAAACATATTTCTCCAACGGAACTGGAGTTATTCATATTTATTAAGGAAGATTCTGGCTTAAAGATTATATATCATAAAATAACTCCAGAACGCCTGTCTTTCGCTGTGAAATATGTGTAAAGACTTGTTAACTATAGTTCGGCCGTTTAGAGAATGCGTTCCTGACACGTCGCGATTGAACTGACAACGTAACTTTGTAATGGCGTTGCAGTTACGATAAAAATATTTTTGCTGGTTGTTTATCGTTTTAACAATTGATGAGCATTAAAACAACATTATTATATCAATAATCAATGAATGTTATAACTTTGTGCCAAACTGAGTGTCAAATAACTTGGTAAACAATATTTTTCTAAATCTATACTGCGCTATTACAAGGTTATGTCAGCGCTTTATATTTGTAGTGCTGTGCTAACAATAACAGGAAATAACAGTATCGTAATCTGTTCTTATACAGTTATACTTTATAAAATAATACGTTTTGTTTTTCTTTTTAAGAATTTGAAAATAATGGACTATAAGATTACTTTATTAAATATAAAAATAAAACTACGACCAAACCGAACGCGCGAAAGAAAGTAGCATTTTTATATTTAGGTTGAAAATGGTAACCCCAAATAGCGTTATGGGCCGCCATTTTGTGACGCTAAAACAGTCGTCTGTTGTCGTTTCGTGCGCATAGACCACGTTCTTCAAGTGTTTTCGATCTGTTTTTATTTGATTACCCGGCTTTCGTTTAATGGACTGTTTCTGCTTTTCAAACTGACATCGGCGCTAAATCGAACTTCGATTGTGTTTTGTATTGCGTTCTTTTTACTTTTGGTGCATAATAATGCCTAAACGTGGACAAACATTGAAAAGTGGAGCCCGTGAGTAAATCATTAAGCTGCAAGATTACTTTGAGCGGGAGCGGCAAAATAGCGGACCCCTGTTACCTGTCGAACAAGTACAAGATCGCGTCTCTCAGGCGCTTGGAGTTAGCAAACGAACGATAACAAATATTAATAAAGAAAAGTTCGGCTCTACTGGCACGGAAGATAATATTTTACGTACTCCGAAGAAGAGACGTAGAACTAAACCCGTGACAGATATTGACACCTTTGACGCCGATGCAATCAGATATCATATATATGGTTACTATTCCAGAAATGAATATCTCAACAGAAAGAAGTTTTTGGCATCGTTAAAAGAAGCTGGACTGTTTAGCGGGGGTAAAACTGCTTTAACCAAAATCTTAAAAGATATTGGTTTTTCGTATAAAAAAAACAAACAAAAGAAAAATTTTATTAGAACGATACGACATAATTTTAAAACGGATAAGTTTTTTGAGAGAAGCAAAAAATATTGATAACTGGGATAATGTCGTGTTCATTAACGAGACATGGCTAAACGCCAATCACACGGTTTCCCGTTCTTGGACGGATGATACTCAAGCGACAACGTCGAAAATGCCAATGGGTAAGGGGGCCCGTCTGATAATATGCCACGCAGGTTCTGCAAAATACGGCTTTGTGGAGAACGCGTTACTGGCATTTCAGTCAAAAACCACAAATGACTACCACGACGAAATGAATGCCACTACATTTAAAGAGTGGTTCCAGAACGTGCTTTTGCCCAGCCTACCAGAGCCTTCTGTAATATTCATAGATAATGCTTCTTATTACTCGGTTCAAATACAGAAACCACCTACCCAAGCTAATAAAAAAGAAGAAATGGTGGCTTGGTTACAAGCAAAAGGCATTGACGCAAATTATATATTTATATAATTTGCGTCAA
Source organism: Parnassius glacialis (assembly GCA_033319125.1). Lineage (NCBI taxonomy): Eukaryota > Metazoa > Arthropoda > Insecta > Lepidoptera > Papilionidae > Parnassius > Parnassius glacialis. Next base: position 32,502,436 of record JAVANC010000002.1, read on the forward strand.
TGCCTTTTGATGCTAAAACCAGAGCTAATTAAATTAGTTAAAGAAAATAAAGCGGCAAATGTGCGATACGAAATCGATGAACTGGCTCTGGAGTACGGTCATCGCGTTCTAAGAATTCCACTGTATCATTGCCAATATAACGCGATTGAGCTAATCTGGGCTCAAATAAAAGGTTACGCCGCCCGCCACAATACTTCCCCGCCATTCAGCATGAAAAAGATGATGACCCTATTAAAACTGTGGACAGTTGGTATCATTGCCTTACATACACAAGAAACAGAAAAATAAGAAAGTTGTTCCAATAAATGAACATCGCTTGGAGAGGTTTAGAAGTAATATAATAAAAATACTTCCATTACTTTCATTTAAAAACAGTGCTAATTATTTGTATGGTACATTATTTAAAATTATAACTTGTGAATTTAGTAGGATATTTACTTCTAAAACTTCCTCTTTTAACAGTCGTAAATCATTTAATGAATGGGCGACAGTAGGAATTTATAAGAGTAGGCGAAAGTTATACGAGCTTTATAATGAAAGATCATATAATAGTAGTGTTATATTTAGAGATTATGTAAAAACATATTCTAAAATATTTAAAAAAGTGTGCGCCACAGCTAAGGCTTTACATTTAAGTAACAAAATTAAAACCGCATCTAACAAAATTAAAATGACCTGGAGAATAATAAATAGTGAATCGGGCAAGGTCAAACCGCGCAACTCGGATTTTCAATTGAATATTAACAATAATTTAACCCGATCTGATCAAGAAATTGCTATGGCTTTTGAGAAACATTTTACTGATGTTCCTTTTTTGACAACTAAATCATTAAACTCTTCTCCTACTGTCGCTGAATCATTGCTCAAACAAAATGTAAAGGCTTGTTCAAATACTTTTAAATTCCATAGAGTACTGCCAAAAGATATTGTTAAATATTTTAAAACTATTGATGTTAAGAAAACGGCAGATTTATGGGGGATTTCCGTTAAAGTTATTTTACCTATAATAGATATAATAGCACCTTATCTAGCCACTATATTTAATACAAGCGTCGAATCTGGTGTGTTTCCTGATTTAATGAAACTCAGTAAAGTCATACCTTTATTTAAATCTGGTAGTACATTAGACCCCGCCAATTTTAGACCAATTTCTGTACTACCAACATTTAGTAAAATTTTTGAAAAAATAATTTTAGATCAGATGTTAAGTTTCTTTAATATTAATAAATTGCTACATAGAAATCAATTCGGTTTTACAAGGGGTCGCTCAACAACTGACGCTGGAGTTGAGCTTATTAAACATATTTTTTGTGCATGGGAGAATTCAGAGGATGCTTTGGGTATATTTTGTGACCTTTCCAAGGCCTTCGACTGCGTTCAGCATGAGACATTAATCAGGAAGCTACAGTACTATGGTGTCAAGAACACAGCGCTTAAACTTATAATTTCATATTTAAGTAATAGAATGCAGAAAGTTATTATCAATGGTAAAAGTTCTTCCGGCTCACCTGTACTAATGGGTGTCCCTCAGGGCTCAATTCTCGGCCCATTCCTATTTCTAGTGTATATTAATGACTTACCTTCTATTGTAGAGGATAATCATGATATAGTATTATTTGCTGATGATACTTCTTTGATTTTTAAACTTAAACGTCAATCATTTAAATGTGACGAAGTGAATAATGCTATATCAAAATTAGTGCATTGGTTTAACGTTAATAATTTACATTTAAACGGAAATAAAACTAAATGTATTAAATTTACAACAACGAATGTTAAAAATCTGAGAACAAATGTGTTTTTAAATGGGGAAGAACTGAGCCCTGTTGAATCCACTGTTTTTCTTGGCATCACTCTCGACGCAAAGCTTCAGTGGGGCCCCCATATATCCAAACTAGCAAGCAGACTAAGTTCTGCAGCCTATGCTGTAAAAAAGATAAGAGGTCTTACTAGTGTCGAGACAGCTAGATTAGTTTATTTCAGTTATTTCCATAGCATAATGTCTTATGGGATTTTGCTATGGGGAAATGCGGCTGAAACTATTTTTGTTTTACAGAAGAGGGCCATTAGAGCTATTTACAACCTAAAACTGAGAGAGTCTCTTAGAGATAAATTTAAAGAAATAAATATATTAACTTTGGCCTCTCAGTATATTTACGAAAATTTAATGTATGTTCACAAAAACAAAGGTAGTTTTAGTAAAAAAAGTGATGTGAATTCTGTAAACACTAGGAACAAACACAAGCTAGTGATACCAGTTTCTCGACTCCACAGAGTCAGTAATTCATTCTTGGGGCAATGTATACGCTATTACAACAAGGTCCCGGAAAGGGACCTTGTTGTAATAGCGCAATAGTTCCCAGGACGGAGGTTTTTTTTCGAACCAGTGGTAAAGTAAATAATGACTTTCAATAAGAATTACACATGTGATCTATATTGCATAAAAAATTATTCTATTCTATTCTATTCTATTCAAAAAAGAAGCCTGCGGGGAAGTCACAAGAGATGACTGGGCAAAGGTTGTTGAGAAGACTAAAAATCTGATTGTGGAACATTTTGACCGAGATATCAGGATTGATTCTGTTATCTATAATAATATAATTATACATGTAGGCGAAGATGGTGATTAAGACACCACCTCCTCAAGCGAATCGGAGTCTGATTAATATTCTGTACGCACATTCAATTCAATGTACTTTATTGCATAGAAATACAGATTGTAACTTTCTAACAAAGAATAAATAAAACAATTTTATTATATTAATATTACCTTTTTTTGGTTTCCACTTAAATTACTAAAATATAAATTTTAAATGATTCCGCCAGTTTAAAACGAAAATAATCTTAAAAATAACGCGGCGGTTCATTTTGGAGGAACGGTAATGAACTCAGTGTTATGTTGTGCCCATCACTAGTCGTGACTAACTGATAGGTGTCAGGAACGCATTCTCTGAACGGCCGTAGAATAATTAGTGCCTCTTAGTTTTAAAATAGTCCAAATTTATCAATAAGAACTTGTGAAAACTTCACTTAAAGATCTACTATATTACATTTCAATATCGGTACAGTCAGGCACACATATTACAAATCTTTTTATTTGTTTTTAGTTTTTTAAACTTTAGAAAGAGATGTCTTTTTGTGTTTTAATAAAAATCAATTTCGTTTGAGCAAGCATAATAAAATTACAGTAATTTTGTATAAGTGTAGTTCACACGCGGTAGAAGTGAAACCTTCAGAATAGGAGACCGAGATAATAGGAAATACTGTTTACTATATTCTGTCTCATTCTCTAGCAGGCTAAATCCTGTAGATATATATGATGCATGCCTTAAGCGCAAAGTATGTTCTACTAGCGCCTAAAAATCAAGGTTCCAACGTTTAGTCGCATGAAATCGTATCTAGCAATCATATTGAACATAAAACGATATAAAAAGCACATTGTTAGAAATTTTTAATCTCTTCATTTATCATGCGGGAAGCCATGGAATGTAAATGGCAATTTAATTTTGTTTTGTTTAGTTATAATTAATTTTTTTCGAATGAGAAATGTCGAAATATTTAGTGTTTTGAATAGCCTTGTAATAATTTATTTTATTATTATTAATTTATTTTACTAAACTAGCTGTTACCCGCGCCTTCGCCCGCATGGTCACTGGGAAATGAACTATCCATTGCTTTTTGAATTGAAAGAAAACTGTGTTTTATAGATTTGTCAGAGATGCAGCCATTAAAAGGAAACTGAGCAAAATTGATTCGTCAGCCTATTTAAATGTTTTGAAACGCAGCGTATAGGAAAGCATTAAAATAGCCTGTTTATTCCAAATGAAAATGGGATATTTTTTTAATTAAAAGAAACTGAGCATAATTATCCGTCAGGGATGCAGACTTTTGAAAAGAAACTGAGCTAAATTGATTCGTCAGAGATGCAGTTTTCTGAATTGAAAGGAAACTGAGCCAAATAAAAGATCCGTCAGAGATGCAGCCTTTTGAGTTGAAAGAAACTGAGCTTAATAGGTCCGTCAGAGGTGCAGCATTTGGAATTGAAAAGAAACTGAGCTAAATAGGAAATTTTGAATTGAAAGGGAAGATCTGTGGGAATTCTGATTAATTAATTGTGGGAATTTTGGAAAAAACTAACTGAACACTATTTTAAGACGCTACTGTACACAATGTTATATGTTTTTCCATTCGGGGAAAGAATGTGGAGATTCTGGGCATTTGACACACGCGAACATGTTACATACAGCTGACCATGAGAGAAGCACGGTTTTTCTAAGTTGACCCCCGCTACCTGTAACGTTTGCCCTTGCGCTTTATTAGTTGTCATTGCAAAACTGAGCTTAATAGGGAACTGCAACCTTTTGAATTGAAAAGAAAGATCTGTGGGAGTTATAGAGATCCGTGGTATAATAACATTTTCACCTATTCCTACGCCTGTCAAAATTGTAGCACCGATTATATTCCGTCCAAGATGTGTCACACGCAGCCTTGTCCCATTACATAACCGAGGAGCATCTAAATTTCGCATTAGCATGACTGGGACGCCTAATTTTAATTGAAACTTATGTGAGGGCACACCTGACAACTCTAGAGAATTTAGAAACTCTACGGGATATGAAGTGCTCTGTTCTGTGTCTACTGACAAATACTCTGTTATTTCTCATGCTACTTCGCTTAATATATCTGAATTTATTTTGTTAACGCTCTCATTTTTTGGTGCAAGAATCGCCCTTTCACATAACCATTTGTCTTCATGCATGTTTTTCGTTAAATCTGAATAAACGCTCGCAATTAATTCGGAATGACTCTGTACTAAATTACAAAAATCTCTCGTCAATTTAACGCAGCCCTCAGCATCCGTTTCCAACCGCCCATCGCCAATTTTTAATAGTGTGTCAGCATAGTTTCCAGCATTGATATCATTATACGAATTCACTCTCATATTCGTAGTAAATTAAATTTTGTCACCTTGTTCCATAAAATAGACGACTTGAGGCATGCTTTAATTTCATCTGCAGATGTGCCCTTTTGAATGACAGGTAAAGTTTGGCGAAAGTCACCAGCCAGTAAAACCACCATTCCTCCCATTACATCGGTATTGCTGCGCAAATCCTGGAGCGTTCGATTTAGTGCTTCTAAAGCTTTTTTATGCGACATTGTACTTTCGCTCCACACTAAAAGTTTGCATTGTCGTAGCATTATACCTCGTGCACTATTTTTGCTAAAGTTGCAGATCGGCGATTCTTCCTGGGCTAGATTTAGAGGGAGTTTTAAAACAGAATGTGCAGTGCGGCCCCCGCTTAGCAGCGTGGCGGCTATACCGGAGGAAGCTACAGCCACAGCAATGTTTTTATCTTTCCGTACTTGCGCTAGTAATAAATTTAACAAAAATGTCTTCCCAGTTCCTCCAGGGGCATCTAAAAAGAAAAGTGCACCATTTCCAGATTCAATTTGTCCTAAACTTTGTCAAAAACTCGTTTTTGTTCGGGAAGCAAGTGGGGTATAAATTCGGCTACTTGCTGCTGCAAAGCTGGTATATCGTAGTTTGTTTCACGTATAATTTCATCACTTAGTTCATTTTCGGTTGTTCACTGAGGGCTTATCATTCCAAAGTCGCTTAATTTCTTGCCTACCATTGCCATTACTTTATCTTCAATTTTTCCAAGTGCTTCATTATAAATATGTTCATTGTATGTGTTGCGGACAGCGAGGGGCCCGCCGCCTCGTCGCCCCTTCATACCCTGTTGCGCCCCGCACACCCCGCGTACCGGCAGTAGAGTGACGACCAATGAGCGTGCAGCATCGTCGCGCAACTCTACTCACAGACTAAGACGCTCTCTTGCGGGATATAAGAAAGGCGTTTTGGTCTGTGAGCTGTTCATTTCGGAAGCGGCACTGGAAGAAAGAAGACTCAAGGGAAAATCAAGACTCCATTAGTGAAGACCTCTCTCTGTACATATTATTATAGTTAATAGTTGAATACAGTATAGTTCTACAGTACCATCTTTTCTTCAAGCAGTCTCCTAGCATAGTTTACCTCAACATCAGTCAGTCAATTAGTCAATACAGTGCACTAGCTACAGTAATAAATAAATACAGTCCACTTCGATCCCTTATATTCTTGGTCCTTCGCCGCCGGATTAGAAGCAAGAATCCATTATATTCTTGGTCCATCGTCGCCAGATTCAAGCCAGAAGATTCAAGCCAGAAGTAAGAAGAAACAGGAAAGAAGGTAATTACAGAAGAAAGAAGGTAATTACAGAAGAGAGAAGAGCATTACAGAAGATCTTCAAGGAAGAAAGAAGTTCGTCGACGAAGAGAGAAGATCGTCGGTACTAATTACTTCCCTGTTTCATATTAAGCCTACGTCGTATACGTCATATTGTCTGTTTCCAGACAATTTCTTGTTTCTTATCCGCGTTCACGCGGCCAGGTGGTTGCTCCCTAACGGTGCCAAACTGTGACCATCTGGTAACGCCCTTGTGGCGGGAACGGCGTCCAATACGTGCGTCTTTTTGACGACGATCGGAGGTCACAACGTGGGACGTCATGAGGAAGACACGAAGCCAGAAGACACGGAACGACGACGAAACGCCAGTAGGAATGCGGATATTCGAAGAAGCACCCGCGTCCCCGTCCGATTATCTCGCGTTGGCACAAGCGCCCTCCGCCGCGCCCCAGGCCCCGCTCGCGCCCGCATCTACGCCCGCGCCCACGCCGCCGCCGCCGCGCCCCGCTATATCCGTGTCTACGACCGATCGTTTGGGAGAGGTTAGCACATCCGCGCTGCGCACAGAGACACTCGCCGCGATTATAGAAGATCTTCCGACAACAGAAACTAGTTCGATAGTGCGTACCGTCGCGCCTGTAGCAGACGTTGTATATAGACCCGCGCCCCACGCCCCGTCAGTCCGTTCAGTTCGTTCAGCCCGGTCGACAGTTAGCGCGATAGCAGAGTTAAAACAAATCGAGTATAATGCCGCAGAGGAACTAGCTGCAATTAGAAGGAAGCAATTGCAACTCGAAGAAGATCTCATCAAGAAGAAATACGCTAGGGACGTCGCTCAACTGCAGGAAGAAACAGAGAGGGAAAGTCTAAACGAAGACGATTTAGTGGAAAATAGGGTACGCGTTGATAGGTGGTTAGAGAACGTTGAGACTGTGCGGGGGGAGCCGCCTTACCGCCCGTCTCAGCCCGCGCCCCGCATCGAGATAGAGCAGGCCCTACCGAATAGAGGAACCGGTTACGATCAAGCTGAAGATGCCCAGGGGAGGTCGGTTGCGAATGATGTTCAACCGCGTCGCGTAGAAACGGTACAGAGGGATAGTGAAGTCACCGTAGAAATGAACGGTACGTGCGTCATGGTGGATCGCCGTGTACGGGTTACGTCGCCGTCGCGCGTCCAACGCCGCACTCTATCGCCTATACATAGATCGCCACATCGCCACGCGGATCGTAGATCACCGTCGCCGTGTAGGGATGTAGGTATACATAGATCGCCATCGCCACATCGCCACGCGGATCGTAGATCACCGTCGCCGTGTAGAGATGTAGGTATACATAGATCGCCATCGCCACATCGCCACGCGGATCGTAGAATATCGTCGCCGTGTTATAAGGATGTAGGTGTACATAGTTCGACAGCGCCACAGCGTAGGCTAGAGGGAGATAGGGATAGAGATAGGTCGCTTACTCCGCGAGGGAAAGAGAGGGGTATAGATCGACTAGCGGAAGCTTTAGAAAACATGATTAGAATCAGGCCCGCCGCTGCGAAGCAGACGCAGGACTTGCCTATTTTTAACGGTTCGGCCGCGGAATGGTTAGCTTTTAAAGCCGCGATGAAAAAATCCACGCGTTTATATGGATTCACAAATACGGAAAATATAGCAAGGTTAAGAAATTGTTTACGCGGTGAGGCTAGGGAAGTAGTATCGGCACTGCTGTTTACCGCGAAGGATCCAGCAGATATTATGCGAACACTGGAGCAGTGTTTCGGCCGCCCGGAAGTAATTATAGATCGTGCGTTAGAGGAATTAAAACGCCTTCCGCGCCCGGGTCAAACCGCACAGGAATTAAATTCGTTCGCGATTAAGTTACAAAATATAGTGTGTATTTTGCAGAACGTCGACGGCAAAGGATATTTACAAAATCCGATGCTAACTAGGGAAGTCACTAGCAAACTTAGCCTTCACTTACGGTCGCGTTGGTGCGATTATGCGGAGCACTACGGAAGTGCGGACGAACCAGACATCGTCACGCTATCCCGGTTCATGATGAGAGAGGCTGACCGTGACCGTGTAAGTCATGCCAATACGTCCGTAGCGCCGACTAAGGAATCGCCCGTAAGACGAGAGGCGCCGCCGTCGAAAAAAGTTATATTGACACGCCGCGTAGAGGATAGGGCCCGCGACGTAAAGACGTTCACCGCCCAGGAGGATACCGGTAGTGCCTCATGTATGTGTTGCGGGGGTGAACACGTAATCGCCAAATGTAGGAAGATAGCGCAAATGGGTTTGGACGACCGGTGGAAGTGGGTTAAGGAAGATGAGGTGTGTTTTAGGTGTTTAAACAGTAAACACCGACGATTTAGATGTAAAGCTAGGAAATGCGGCGTCGACGGCTGCAATGCCCCCCACCATGCCCTCCTTCACGCCCGCAAGACCCGCACACCTGAAACATCGGCAAAACCGGATGAGACCGTGCTCGTCGCGGCGAACGTTGGTAGTAGTGCGTCCGTATTGTTGAAAGTGTGTCCCATTACCGTACGCGGACCGCGTGGTAGGGAAATAGATACGTATGCGCTGCTTGACGAAGGCTCTACTATTTCGTTAATCGACGACGACTTAGCTCGCGAGTTAGGAGCGAAGGGACCGGTAAAGCCGCTCAATATTAGAGGCGTAAATAATAGTCAACGCGAGGCCGATAGTAGATTAGTTAGCATAGGCATACGTGGCAAGACGCGCAGTGAGGTGTATAATATAAATGCGCGGACAATAGCAAATTTAAAGATAGGTTCGCAGTCTGTGAGTAGGGAGTGCTTACGTTTAAAGCACTTACGCGACCTACCGAGTTCGGTTTGTTACGACGACGCAAAGCCGAGATTATTATTAGGCGCCGACAACTGGCATTTAATAATCACCCGTAATTTAAGAATAGGATGTCGAAGGCAGCCTATAGCTGCACGTACGTTACTAGAGTGGGTAATACAAGGAAACGTGGCGCGGCTAACGTGTAGGGAAAACGGTGAGACCGTATTACACGTCGTAAGCACCAGCGAACGGTCAGATGAGGACATCCAGGCGCTCGCCAGTCCGGTTAGGAAGTTTTCACGACTGCCGAGACGCTACGCTCCCACGGGGGGAGTAATAGGGAACCAACCACGCGACGATAAGGCAAATACGCATCGCGACGGTAGGGACAGGCCTACGTTCATAACGGCCAAGGCGAAAGCCGCCCCAATTAAGGCGCAAAGCATACCGTGATTAGAGTTGCAGGCGAATTTATAGGCGCGTGACTCGCGGAATTCGTGCAAGGCGAGCACAGAGTGGTAGCCGATAAGGTAGTGTATTGGACAGACTCCACTACGGCGCTCCACTGGATACAGAATGATACGGTGCGTTACACCCCATACGTGGCTCATAGGTTAGGGGAGATAGCGGAAAAAACGTCACCCGAGCAATGGAGGTGGATACCGACTGCAGAAAACATCGTAGATCAGGCGACGCGCGTAAATTATGTGAACAAGGAAGAGAGCGACAGATGGTTCACGGGACCGCCATTCCTATACGAGGACGAAGACAGATGGCCTCGCCGTCAGGAAAAGAAGGCAGGGAATGATGATGAAGAACTGGAGGAAGTCGTGGCGCATCATAGCGACACCAAGGACGCTCCACGCCTGCCAGACATAGAAAGATTCTCTTCCTACGAGAGATTAATCAGGGCCACTGTACGAGTACTACAGTTCGTCAATGCCATACAAGGAAGGGCGCACGGACTGACTTTGCAGCACATCCAGAGAGCAGAACGGATGTGGATAGAGAACAGCCAGCATGAAAGCTTCGCTGAAGACATCAGTCGACTTCAGCGGGGGAAGAAGCTGGCAACCGGCAGCGCGTTAAGGAAGCTCGACCCCATATTAGAACATGGTGTACTACGAGCCAGGGGAAGAATCGACGCAGCCTACGTGGACAGCCAGATGAAGAGGCCCATAATATTAAACGGACGCCAGCATTTTGTGAAGCTGCTTGTGGACAAGGCGCATCAGGAAGCAAGCCACGCCAACAGGGAGAGGGTGGTCAACGACCTGCGCACCAGATATCATATCCTCCGATTACGACCAACAGTACGAGAAGTGGAGGAGAGATGTCTGCGATGCAGGATACGCAAGGCGACACCACGGCCAGCGGTTATAGGAGACCTACCACCTGAACGATTAGGGGCATTCGCGCGACCATCCACCTACACCGGAATCGATTATTTCGGGTCTATAACAGTTACGATAGGACGTCGGCATGAAAAACGGTGGGTAGCGTTATTCACCTGTTTAACGACGCGCGCGGTGAATTTAGAACTAGTATACTCCATTACGACGGACTCGGCGATATCGGCATTGCGGCACACACGACAGATTGGAAATTCATCGCACCGGGCACACCGAACCAGGGAGGCGTATGGGAGCGTCTCGTGCGCTCAGTGAAAACCGCAGTCGAAGCCACTCTGCACCAGAAGAGCCCACGGGAGGAGACGTTAGCGACGCTCCTCACAGAAGCTGAGAACACAGTGAACTCTCGACCGTTGACGCACGTACCGGTCGATATCAACGATGAAGAGGCGCTGACACCCAACCATTTCCTGCTGTTGGGACCATCGAGCCTACCAGTCACCGCGCCGTGCACACCTTGTGATCGTCGGGCGTAGAGAGCGGCGCAAGGACTCGCCGATGAATACTGGAGGTGCTGGGTTAAAGAGTACCTGCCGACGCTGGTTGCGCGCGGGGACTCCCGAGATGTTCAGCAGCGCCAAATCCAAGACGAAGACCTCGTCGTGGTGGCAGATAGCAACATGCCAAGAAAGGTGTGGCCGCGGGGAATCGTGACAAGGACCTTTCCCGGACCAGACGGCGAGGTGCGCAACGTGGAGGTGAGGACCAAGGGCGGAGTGCTGCGGCGGCCGGTCAGGAAGATCGCCGTCCTCCCGAGGGAAGCTTAGGCTCGCAAGCTACGCTGGGGGGAGGATGTTGCGGACAGCGAGGGACCCGCCGTCCCGTCGCCCTTTTATACCCCGTTGCGCCCCGCACACCCCGCGCACCGGCAGCAGAGCGACGACCAATGAGCGTGCAGCATCGTCGCGCGACACTAATCACAGACTAAGACGCTCTCTTGCGGGATATAAGAAGGGCGTTTTGGTCTGTGAGCTGTTCATTTCGGAAGCGGCACTGGAAGAAAGAGTCTTCTCAAGAGAAAATCAAGACTCCATTAGTGAAGACCTCCCTCTGTACATATTATTATAGTTAATAGTGCCGAATTATTGTAAATAGTTGAATACAGTATAGTTCTACAGTACCATCTTTTCTTCAAGCAGTCCCCTAGCATAGTTTACCTCAACATCAGTCAGTCAATTAGTCAATACAGTCCACTAGCTACGGTAATAAATAAATACAGTCCACTTCGATCCCTCATAGTATGTCATGTTCGCGTGTGTCTGCTGTAACCTTCGCAAAATATCTTCCGCCATGTACTCTTTATATTTGTCCCACAATTCATGTGCAATAGATAGCCCGCAAGATGATATGAGAGTTGCATAAAGATCCCTAATTTTGGCTGGTGACTGACACTGCACAGCTGCCTCCGTGGTTTCATCCCAGTGATTATCGTTTTCTAAAAGATGCAGAGCTTCACATGCTTCTCTATAAGTTGCGCATTCCTGACCGTTGACAGTTTTAAGGTCTTTATATCCTGTAGGACCCCAAACATGGTGCAGCCGCAATCGTAAACAGAAACATTCAAAATTAGTTACTTGGACGGTATACACACGACCAAGGGCATCTGATGACTTTACACCGGGCCAATTTGCAACAGGCGCGCCTTGAATATGGCGTTTCCACTCCTTCCTAGATGTGTTCCAAGTATAATAGCGGGGGACTTCAGAATATAACAACGTTTTTGCAAAGGGGTGGGTTTGACAAAGTTGAAAGAAGGCTGTTAGCATAATTTTTGGTGGTGATGCAATTCTTTCTTGGAAATTTCTTTCGGTGAAATATACACGCTCTCCATTTTCTAAGTGCACAGCAAGATGAGTAACTATTGGGTGCCTTTCGTGTAAAGGGAAGCCAAGGAGACGCCACGCTGCCTTGTTACTGCTGACATAACGCCCTGCTTGAAAGGTATGTACTTCATTAACGGGATTTGCCTCACCTTCACTCCTGAGATTAAATATTGCTTGGTCGCTTCTTTTATTTATGTACTTACAGATATACTTGATTGCGTGGACAGAGCTACATGCTTCTACATTAATGTGGGCATTAAACATTTTACATAGAATGGGCGAATACGGGACAATCCAGCTGTTATCTAAGGTTTCGAACGCTCCAGAGCGAGATTTGATTGTAACTTTCCTGCCACCATCTTCGGGAGCTCTGCGTCTGTATAAAGGGTAGCCATTGTCATTGTGCACTGTTTCTTTTAATAGCTGTTTAGGGAATTTCTTTGTACATTTTCCTTCTTTCATATTCTTACATACTTCTTACATATTGAATTTCGTGCTCCACATAGACCGTGAATCATATTTCGGACGATGGTATCATACAATTCTTTATCTTGCTCAGGATCCGGAAATTCGGCGCTTATTATGTCGTCTATTTGGCTGGGCCGCAACCACTCTTTAAGCCATATTAGAATGTGGGCATGCGGTAATCCTATTTTTTGCCATTCAATTGAATACATGAAGCACTGCACCTCTCCGAAAATTTTCCCTTTGTTAATTACATACATTAATTTTTGTACTTTTAATCTAAATACTCTAGCAACTAAATTGTGTCTGTCAGACTTTTTTGGCCCGGCATTAGCTCCTCGGTTATTTCTTTCCATGTGGGATTGCAAGTAAAAGTAACAAAAAGATCAGGTCTTCCGTAATTTCGTACATAGGCGAATGCGTCTTGTGTGTACTCTTGTAGGTAGCGGGGACTGTTAACGAATGATGAGGGCAGAATTACCATTTTACCTAAATCTCTGGGGTTTACATTGGCGTCGCTAGAAACTGCATCTTATAAATGTATATAATTCTCAACGCACAGCTTTTTTGATTTAAAGATATATAACGGAGATGTTCACTTTCTACCTTCACATACATATTAACCAAAAATTTATGAAATAATTGTCTACACCAGGCTCAGAGGTTAAAATCATTTTCTCGCAACATCATATGATACGCATAAAAATCCATACATGATACTTTTTTGTTCGGAGTAGGCTCCTTTGTGACCGGGTTAATGAGTGGAATTTGAAAATGATAACCCTCTTGTCCTTTGCAATAAATCAATGGGTATTGCAGAGCGTCATAAAACTTGTGTGTATCGGCTACCCGTTGCAACGTATCATCACGTGCTCGCAAGACAATGTTTTGTGAAAAAAATTGATCACCACTAATTACGGCTGCTATTTCGTTTATCAAAGGTGCATTGTAGCGCCTTTCATGCTCTCCTCGAGGGGTCCGATCTGCGTGAATGACGACTTTATAATCCTCTTCAGGTAGGTTTTCTAAAGCAGTTTTAAATGTTTTGACTAAAATGTTACGTTCATGCAAGAATCTTTGAATTTTGAACACTGTGTCTCTCTCAACTCCCTGGATAAATTGGCAGCGACGGTCCGGACTGAGGTACAATTTCTTCGTCACCTATAAAATATAATTGTAAAAATTTATGCTGTTCGTTTTCAGCTGGAAAAAGTGAACCTATTCTATGATAAATTTGCCTTTGCACCGTAAATGTAGGCGAAAATCCTGGCATTATTATTTTCCGGTCAACTCCGAAGGACGTCATTTGAAAGCATGAGTTATATTTCCGGATCCTGTTTAAAAAGCGCCGTAGCTCATTAGCATCATATAAAAAGAGAGTTTTCAAAGGTTCTTCTGGTTCACCAAGTAACGGAAGAGACACTTCTTTGCGGTCTCATCTTTCCATTTTAAAGCGCTGCAAAATCGACACGCCTTGTCCATCAGTCCGATAACAACTAACCTGTGATTTTTATAATCAATCAACGGATCATAATTGAATGCTGCGTCATTAAAAACCGACCAATTGTTTCTTTGAAAATTTTGTCGACGTTCAGCTTGGAGCTGCGCATTTGCATCTCTTCGCGCCTGTGTCTGTTCTGGTTTTTCAGACCTTATAGTAGATTGACGTTCAGCTTACTCAATGAGTCTGTGTTGAGTTTCATCAGGTGTTTCCGCGGCTTTTAAGGCGGCCTGACGTTCCGCTTGTTCGAATAGCCTTTGCTGACTTTGAGCAGGTGTTTCAGTAGCTCTAAAAGTAGATTGACGCTCTGCCTATTCAAGACGCCTTTGCTGACTTTGATCAGGTGTTTCAGTATCTCTTAAAGTAGCTTGAAGCTCTGCCTGTTCAAGACGCCTTTGCTGACTTTGATCAGGTGTTTCAGTATCTCTTAAAGTAGCTTGACGCTCTGCCTGTTCAAGATGCCTTTGCTGACTTTGAGCAGGTGTTTCAGTAGCTCTTAAAGTAGCTTGAGGCTCTGCCTGTTCAAAACGCCTTCGCTGACTTTGAGAAGGTGTTTCAGAAGCTTTTAAAGTAGCTTGACGCTCTGCCTGTTCAAGACGCCTTTCCTGACTTTGAGAAGGTGTTTCGGAAGCTCTTAAAGCAGCCTGACGCTCTGTCTGTTCAAGACGCCTTTGCTGACGTTGAGAAGGTGTCTCAGATGCTCTAAAAGCAGCCTGACGCTCTACTTGTTCTTGCTTTCTCTGTTCAGCATCTTCTAAAGATTCTAGCGATCGAGCTAATCTTTTCGCTTGTCTTTGAGTAGATACTCTTGAAAGGCTGGACTTACGTTTGCGAGGCATTATGAAGTAACAAAAAACCTATTTATAAAAAAACGTTAAAATACCTAAAAGGAATTAAATTTCCTTTTAAATAGTTTTTTTTTAAAAGCAAATCCAAAATATCTAAAAGGAATAAATATTCCTCTTAAATATTTTTAAAATCAAAACAACAAAACCAATTCAAGACACAACACGAATCAACTTAAACCAAATCACAAAACAAATCGCAGAAAACCGAAATCGAAAGCATTTCCCACGGGGACGGGAATGAGGTGTTTTTCCCGCGGAAAAAAGTAGCCTATGTCACTATACAGCCACCGAACTATTCCCATACCAAAATTCATGCCATGCCGACGCTCTGTTGCGACGTGAAAGAAGGACAAACTTTTGCAACATATTCTATTTTCCAAGAAAGACAAACAAACAAACAAGCAAACACACTTTCGCATTTATAATATTAGTATGGATACACCTTGCCTCACTCGCGCTCCGGTCCAGCTTCGGCCGCCGTCGTGAGTGGACGTTTGTTTACAACAGAAGCAAAAATAAACATCGAAATCGGTTCACGCAGAAAAAAGTTATGCAGTAACACACATAAAAAAAAGAAAAAAACATATAGTCGCATTGAGTATCGTCTCCTTTTTGAAGTCGGTAGAAAAGGGAAAAATGCGACTCAAGCCGCAAAATTTCATTTATTTTTTGTTACATTGTACTACTCTCTCCACTAATGCAGTGTCAGTAAGAGTAGCACAAGGTTTAAGCTTTTTCAGTCTGGGAATTTTGATGTCAAAGATGCAGCTCGCTCTGGTCGCCCTCATATGGATAAAGGCGACGCCGTTTTTTAAAAAGTGGAGAAAGGTCGACATATTAGTGGTTACGACATAGCCGAAGAATTGAGGATTGACCACAAAATAGTTTAGACACATTTGAAAAAGTCTGGCTATACAAAAAAGCTCGATATTTGGGTACCACACGAGCTCACTGAAAGAAACCTAATGAATCGTGTACTCATTTGCGATTTTTTATTGAAGCGTAATGAAACCAAACCATTTTTAAAAAGATTGATCACTGGGGATGAAAAGTGTATTACCTACGGCAAGAACGTGTGAAAAAGATCATGGTCAAAGGGTGGTCACGCTCCACAGACTGCAGCGAAACCCGGATTAACACGCAATAAGGTGATGTTTTGTGTATGGTGGGATTGGAAGGGCATCGTTTATTATGAGCTCATACCGCCGGGGAAAACCATCGATTTTGATGTCTAATGCCAGCAACTAGAGAAAAAAACGTCCGGAATCGAACAACAGAAAACGGGTGGTCTTTGATAACGCCTAATCAGCCACAGCTTTGGCCATTCAGCAAAAATTGAGAGAGCTTTTTTTTATAGGATAAGGGTGACAAACGAGCACACAGTTCACCTGATGGTAAGTGGCTTCTGTGGCCCATAGACATCCACATCCATCTTCGATTAAGAATCAAAATGTTATGTTATGTTATATAGGTTCTTTACACTCACCATACGAAACACAGCAGCATTAAGCTGCTATTTTACGTTGGTATTCTGTGAGAACATGGTCCTTCTCCATTCGTGCTACAACTATACTACTAAAATAGCTGCAGCATGGCTCTACCACGTAAAAATTCTTATTAGGTTTAGGTTATTTCGTCATTCTGTTCATCTGATACTCTCTTTGGGCTTTTTATTTTCATTACATTTCACATATTCATTAATTCGATTAGACCACGACTGCGTATTGATGTGTTACTCCGAAAAAGCCGTTCAAGTCCACTGTTGTATAAGAAGCTGTACTGTTTTTGAGATAATTTGTTACATACGGACTGACGACCGCAGTACTACTAGACGTTACACACCTTTGACTCTGCTGCCCCCCGCCTGTCTGGGTATTCTACGTCTGGCGTAAATGAGATGGTTATCTATGCCATCTATCGGAAGTCGTATAATTTTCCTGGCATTACCCGTCATTGCCACATAATACACCCACGGGACGAAATGGAATGATGGATGCTTCTCTTGTTACCATAAAAGAGCGAACGCTTAAATAAGGTGAAAGTTAGTTATCAAACCTAGGGCTGCCAATAAATTTAAAAACATTTTTATAAACATTGACAACTTTGATTTCTAACTTAAGTCTTGATTAGGGTCTTTACGTGGAAGAGCTACGGTGTTGAAACTCTACCACCTAAAGCTGCTAAAGGAACACACTCTCATTGAACACTAGAATAAAAGCCTAATGCTGCTTTTTTGTTCTTAAGAAACGTAATTTAAAACTCTATGAAACGAAAAACGATACTAAAAACAGACAAATGATATGATTTAGTCTGCTAGGGAATGAGATGGAATAATAAATTTAATTAGTCGTGTTTAGGACATCTAGCGTCTATTTTACGATTCAATCAATTCTTGTCTGATAAAATAACTGAACCTATGGAATGAAGTAGATGGCATATCACAAAGCAATTCATCAATCCACAAGGCTTTTTATAATTTTTTTTTAAGAATCCAGTGATTTCAAATTGAAAAGTTTTGAAAAATAACTACATTGTAAGGGAAAATAGATACCTACTTTAAAGTTTAATTTTATCTCGTTAGAGACGAAATAGTATTATTAATTTTTTAATATTTTACTTCTTTATTGTACTTGAATTGTACCTACTTAGTTTTATTGTAATAATATTTCCTCGGCATCAACCCTAGAATAGCAAAACATTAAAAAATTCCAATCGCGCTGGCCATTCACCTATATAGAGGCACGCGAGGTGAATTACTTAACATAGATGTAGGTTTGCTTCGTATTGCTAAAATGTTTTAAAATACCTACTGTACTTTAACACTTACGACCTTTTTCAATTTGAGCACGCAAAATGGTATACTACTTTTGCAAGAATTCTCATTTATTCTTAAACGTCTTATGTGTGCATGCAATTTGTTTAGGATACGTCGTTTCATTTCGTCAAGGAAGCTGTTCTCGTTTGAAAATGGTATACCACTTTTACACTAGAGTTATGTGGCTTCCTCAGTTTTAAAACGTAACATATTCCTTGCTACGTTTGGGTAATAAAGTCATTTTATTAGGAGGCGGTTCGTCGAAAGCGTTATAGAAAAAAACTTTCAATTACGCGGTTTTAATTTTTAAATTGTTTTTGAATTTTATTTGCGTTAACTCTTTTTGAAGAAAGAGAATATCCGGGCGGTGAGGCGATACGCCCATACACACGCACTCCTCTGTTTTCTCCCTGGATAACTCAGGTTGTGTAGGAGAATCGACTATTCCACATAGCACCTAAGGGGTATCGCAAGGGCGACAGATTGAAAAAAAAACTGGGCAGCTGCATCTTCTTGATATAAAATAATATATATAATATAAAATTATTATATTAGTAGTCAACGTCTACAAAAATGCTTAAAATTGCTCTTTCTCTCTTCCCTAAATTAACAATCCTAGCAAGCTAACAGCATAGCAAAGTGGCGAAGCAATCAGCTTTTTTTGAGCAATCAGTTTCAAAATAGGAGGTTCAGATGCCTGGGTGATCAGTAATCGATTGCTGAAAACAGAATTTGAAAATTCGAAACCGTTCTCGAGATAATCGTGGAACAGACGGACAGACGGACAGACAACGTGAAATCAATAAACCTAGCAAGCTAACAGCACAGCAAAGTGGCGAAGCAATCAGCTTTGTAGCGGTTTCTAACGGTTGCCGTTGAGCAATCAGTTTCAAAATAGGAGGTTCAGATGCCTGGGTGATCAGTAATCAATTGCTGAAAACAAAATTTGAAAATTCGAAACCGTCCTCGAGATAATCGTGGGACAGACGGACAGACGGACAGACATCGCGAAATCAATAAACCTAGCAAGCTAACAGCATAGCAAAGTGGCGAAGCAATCAGCTTTGTAGCGGTTTCTAACGGTTGCCGTTGAGCAATCACTTTCAAAATAGGAGGTTCAGATGCCTGGGTGATCAGTAAGCGATCGCTGAAAACAGAATTTGAAAATTCGAAACCGTTATCGAGATAATCGTGGGACAGACGGACAGACGGACAGACATCGTGAAATCAATAAGTGTCTTCGCAAGCTTCGCCACTTAATAATAGGAAGATACAGGTACCGATATAATTAATACTAATGTAAGTTAAGTAAGTGACTTAAACGATTGTAAGTTAGACATTTAATACCATAAAATAAACCTAGCAAGCTAACAGCATAGCAAAGTGGCGAAGCAATCAGCTTTGTAGCGGTTTCTAACGGTTGCCGTTGAGCAATCAGTTTCAAAATAGGAGGTTCAGATGCCTGGGTGATCAGTAATCGATTGCTGAAAACAGAATTTGAAAATTCGAATCCATTCTCGAGATAATCGTGGGACAGACGGACAGACGGACAGACGGACAGACAGACAGACATCGTGAAATCAATAAGTGTCTTCGCAAGCTTCGCCACTTAATAAGTTATATTTACAGATCATAGTACAAATTATAAATAATACTTATTATATACAATATTAAAAGCTATAATAAAAAAAAAACTAAAACTAGTAATTTAATTATCATACAGCGCTACTCGTCGCGGTATCGTGCCAAGAACGCTGGCTGCGTTTCCCCGCTGAATGGCTATACTTAGCCTTTGAGCGAGAAAAGAACCAGCCCTCTTATCACCAGCAGCAACGACCAGCCGCGGATGGAGTTCCTTTACCAACTTCACCGCATGTGGACACCACGGGCCGATAGTCTCTACAGGAAATGGCATCTCTCAGAGACTCATATTTGCGCCACTTACTCAGCTCAGCTGCCTCTGATGCCGCCCCGGCTCTAAACGAGGTACCCCTTAGATGAGAGGCCGCGGATGTCTACGCCAGTAGCATCCCACACTAGGGCTTTACCTCTCTCCCAAGGGACCAATGTCATACCGTCGGGTCTCCTGCCATCGTCTTTAAGTATTCCACAAGGCTCTAAAACCGAGGGTTCATTTATAGGGACAAGAGCTCTTCGGATGACATCGTTCAAAGAACCATGCTGTGAAAACCTACCAGCACTTTTCTTACATGAAAGTCCGTGGAGCCCGAACTTGTCGACACTGCTACCACAGGGGCACTGATGGGGTTGACAAATCGCCGCTTCTAGTCGGATTCCTACGGCGATGCGCAAGCTTTCCCCATCAAGTTATGTTAATGATTACTTGATGGTAAAGCGTGTAACCAGTGGCTAGATTCCTTATTCGAAACAGCTAGAAGGCGTGCCCTATCTTGGTCACTATGGAAATTATGAAACAAATCTTTCTGCACATTCTGTACCAACGAAATATCCCACTGATTTTGTTGGTTAACTTCCAGTGGAACATTTTCACCGGGACAGAGTGTTTGCCATGTCTGACCTGCCTCCGTAGCAAAGCACAGGTCTACTTTATTATTTAAAATTATGTTACATAAGTCACTGACACTATGCACGGAAGCAAGGAAAGCAGGTAATGCAACGCTAGAAAGATTTCTCACACTAATACCACCAAATTTTATAGGTAAAGTAGCTTGAGTCCAGGCTGTTGTATTTAAAGTTAAATTTAGAATTTTTTCTATAGCTATTTTAAGATTATTATCAATATCTTTTAAAATATCCGAACATTTCCAGACTGGACTCGAGCGGAGTAAGTATGTAAATCTAGGTACAAGAAGACAATATTTTAAAATAGTAAGAGCAATGTGAGGGTTTAATTTATACAATTTATCAACGTGGTTTAAAAACTGACCAAGTTTTGTTTTTAAAACAGGTTTAATGGTATCAAAAAACAACGGGGCACCTAGCAGCACCGCACTGACAGTTTTTATTCCTGGAGAAATATGATTGAAATTTTGCAATTAAAGTATCTCTATGAGAAGTAGATAAATGATTGGAAAAAATATTTCACATTTATTGCTATTTCGTTCAAGACCAATATTTTTAAAATTTCGAAAAATATGAGTAAGATCACTGAAGACGTCATCTGCTCTACCTCCCAGTGTACCGTCGTTCGGGCACCAGATATTCAGCTTGGATTTCTTGGAAATAATGGGTTTTTTTCCCAAACTGAAAAGTGCTGGACCTAGTGGATCACCCTGCTGAATACCGACAGCAGAATCGGTAACATGGTTTTCGTAAAATAAGTTAGTATTTTGATTATAACATTGCCAAACATAATGCCAAATTTCGGGGGTATTGTTAGCCACTTCTTTCAGCAAGGTTACCTTATCGATAGAGTTAAAAGCATTCCTTAGGTCAACCTTCACAAAAACATCTTCGTCAGAGTTTGTTAAAAATCATATCATTTACTACAATAATTATTAAGTGGCGAAGCTTGCGAAACATCGTGAAATCAATAAGTGACTTCACTTATTGATTTCACGATGTCTGTCCGTCTGTCCGTCTGTCCGTCTGTCCGTCTGTCCGTCCGTCTGTCCGTCTGTCCCACGATTATCTCGAGAACGGTTTCGAATTTTCAAATTCTGTTTTCAGCAATCGATTACTGATCACCCAGGCATCTGAACCTCCTATTTTGAAACTGATTGTTCAACGGCAACCGTTAGAAACCGCTACAAAGCTGATTGCTTCGCCACTTTGCTATGTTGTTAGCTTGCTAGGTTTATTTAAATTCCAACGAAGTTAGTTTTGTTTTTCAATAACCATAACCTCATTACTCGAAACAACTTTTCTATAATGACAAATATAAAATTGTTCCATTACGAGGGCGACACTGAAAATTTTTAGAACTGGCCACTTGTAAACGATATAATAAAAAAATAAGTTCAAATTTTGAAAACGGAACTCTTTGCCAATATTATTTTAAAAATTAATTTATCGATAAATGTAGTTAAAAAAAGAAGGGATTTTTTTGATCGCTGAGCACTCACTATACTTTCGTTTATTGATTCTCGCCCCCGTGGTTTTTTTTAGTAAAGGGATCAATGAACTACCTATGAGATGGCAAAAGTGCATAGATAACAACGGTGCATACTTTGATTAATTAAATATATTTTACAAAAAAATAATTGACTTTATATTCCTCCCGTAAAAAACGCCAATTTCATATGTAAGGACCTAATACATAAAAATTAAGTTTTTTTGTTTGTATTTTATGCGCTGCCATACCGTTCATCAGATTCCGCTAAAACTTGGTCAACTTATAGCTTGCACTTGCGCGAAAGTTATTGGCATAGTACAATTATCTTACATTAAGTGGCGCCGTATCGTACCGACGAAGTTATTTGAAAGTCATATAGTATTCAATTTCAATGAATGTATTATCATTCCTAATTAAACATTATAACCCTTTTTCCCCACAATCATTTCATCTGCGGCAGCAATGCGCCGGGTACGAGCTAGTTTCCTATATTTTTTACAGTTTAATTTAAATATAAAATAAATGTATTTATTTATTTAAACTTTCATGCACAAAGTTGTACATATAGCGGACTTAATGCCATAGGGCGTTCTCTACCAGTCAACCATAAACAGAGATAGACAAACAAGAGGGGGTGGAGCAGTAATCAAAATAGGAAAGGCTAAAAAAAATATTGTATATACATGTAAATATAAGTACCTATATATAAAAATATAAATATATATACATATGTGTATGTAACATTTACATGCATACAACACATATATACAAATGAAATATAAAGTCGAACCTCCACCGCAAACTAAACTAACTTAGTTTATCTTAGTTTGCATAGCTGAGCCAGTTTTTCATACATGTGCGTCCACCGCAAACTATGCATGCTAAGCTAGGTAAATAGCCAAACTAATTCAAACCTCTGGCGCTTTTCGCTTAATGTTGTTTGTTTTAGCTTATTTTTCGGAGGAGGTGTAACTATTTTCCAGGTTAGCTTAGCTTAGTTCACTGAGCCTAGTTTTCACATAGTTTGGCTCCCGCGGTGGACGTTCGGGTTAAGTATACCATGATAACAATTATCTTTTTGATTAAAGATGTTTATATGAATGAGGTGTTTTGATTATAGTTAAACAAAACAAATATTAGGGTATAATATATGTTTTGTTTAACTATATAACGCGTGGGGCAAATGGACAAGGACGTTCTTGCTTCTAATGGATGTCGGTATAATAATCTCGATTACACCAGACGTCAAATACTCAAATGACCACGACGAAGAAGACGACTGCGGAGACGACGACGAAGACGGGGAGCATGCATTCATCATGAAAATGAAAAAGTCTCATAATATTATGTACTATTAAGAAATAATATTTTTTTTTATAAATTTTAAGTGACCAACGCACAGCGCACCTGATGGCAAGTGGCTACAGCAGACAATCGATTTTTATTTATGTTCTGAGTTCTGACTGGCCTATAGTGTTATACAGGGATATTTTGCAATAACCGGCCGAATTTGCAGAGAAGTTTCAGAATAAGTAATATAGGCAAATGGTGAAGAAAAATTAATTATAAAAATCACAAACATTCTGTCCTCTTTATCTTTAAAATTCAAAATGTGTTGAAATGCATTATTTTAACTAGTTTTACTGCGCACGCACACATTCGTCAAGGTCGAACGGTAGGTAAAAAACGTTGTTACCCTTAAATCACATTAAATTTTTGGGGGATGAGGCTGCTGGCATCCGTAGGAAATACTTGAAATTTGACTCCCTACACGTGTCCCCCGGGTAGTGCTAAACAAGCACCAGTGTTGTGTGTTCCCCTACCAGAAACGGGGCCTCGGGGGTTACGGGTTACGTCTAGTGATGTAACACCTGTGGAGGACAGTGACTCGAAAGTGGTCTCGAGCACCGTGATAGCATTGCGAGGGTGCTGGGGGTAGTAAGGACTGCCCCCGGGACGTGCTTTAATAGAGCAAAGCGTGAGAGGGGCCCCGGTTGCGTTCCGAACGGAGATCCCGGGACCCCTCATATACGCTGATGAAGACCACCGTGGGGTTTTGGCCGGTAGGAGTCCGGCATAACCTTTCCGTTGCCCCCGCAACAGAAGGTATCCATGAGGATTTCCCCACGATAAAAAAAAGGTTACCACCCACCAATGCAAAGTTTTGTCGCCAAATAACGTTGTCGTGTTCCGGCATGATACTTGGTGAAGCCATATGAAGAATGTGTCTGAACGATAGCATTGTGTATGTAAACCGGGTATGAAGCGTCAGTTGTTGCTGTGTCGGGTGCTTGATCGTGGAGAGCAGCGGGATCCGAAGCACGGCGTTCTACTGGTCGACCGCAGGTAGGTGGGGGCCCAATTAGTGAATTAGCTACTCATGAAGGCTGTCCCGCTAACTAGCGAAAAATCCCAGGGTGGCTTCATCGTGTCGGTTAGCGACCGGACGAGAGGATCCAATGGCGATCTCTGGGGGATTCGAGCGTCCCCTCAGTCTAAAGATCCCATGGACGCAGTAGCTCTGGTAGTGTCGTTTGGTTGCTAATGAAACGCCTCGTTCAACTACCATACTACATCCTTATTCACTCGTAACTATGTCAATATGTGTCTAAAAAAGAAAAGCATGGCTAAACAGCGGTTGCACGTCCTCTGATTAAAAGTACACTTACCATCTGGTGGGATTGCAGTTAAGCGCTGATTTAGAATAATGTCAAAGAAATAAAAATTGGGATAGTTTCAATTAAAAGTGATGCCTTATTTACTAGTATTCTCAGAAAGTGCAATAACGGTATATCATTATTTATATATTTGAACTGTATATAATAATAATAAACCTAGCAAGCTAACAGCATAGCAAAGTGGCGAAGCAATCAGCTTTGTAGCGGTTTCTAACGGTTGCCGGTGATCAGTAATCGATTGCTGAAAACAGAATTTGAAAATTCGAAACCGTTCTCGAGATAATCGTGGGACAGACGGACAGACGGACGGACAGACGGACAGACGGACAGACGGACAGACATCGTGAAATCAATAAGTGACTTCGCAAGCTTCGCCACTTAATAAGAAGAATAAGTAAAGTTTTATATTCCGTGTTCATATCTAGGTCTCTCTAGGCTCAATTCGACAGTATGTTTTTTTTTATGTGTGTTACCGTATAACTTTTGTAACAGATATCAGTATAAAGTTTATATTAACACCAACTATGCACTACTATTGCACGTTATTAGGCTATTATCACTTCAAAAAACTATTTTTTTTTCGCTTTGTACACTAGCTCGATGTGATTTTGGTTTTGTTTGTTTCTGGTTTTGTTTTTTTTTCTGTTCTTAAATTACTTTCAGATAATACACTAATACTAGCAAAAATAGCATGTAGTGTTTACCTTTAAATGGTTTTACATACTCTATGCAAGTAATATAGTATTTATACTTTAAGAAATGTATGTAACGTATGTATTGTAAAATCGCTGGTAGACCCAATAAATAAATAAACAAACTTTTTTCTGGGTGAACCGATTTCGATGATTCTTTTTTATTTGAAAGCTGGTGCTTCTCACGTGGTCCAATATACATTTGATCAAGGTATGACCAATAAATAGTTTTTGAGTTATTCTTAATAATTCATATTGAAGTCGGTTGTACAAAATTTTTAATTTAAAATGATTTATGTCAAATTTAAGGCTCTTCTTTCTTTAGTTGATTACACTTTGTTCGCTTTCGATTTAAAGCCAACGACAATATTTTAAATATTAAAACATTTCAGTTTTAACAAGTGAAGCGTGAGTTGCGGCTTTTGAATTTATATCGGGGCATGATAAATGAAAAATACTTAGGGTATGGTATTCATTACATCCTATTAAAATCCGAACATAAGCCTTCACAGGGAGTAAATTAAATTTGTCGTACTTGCCACGTTTAGCAGGCAGATTGGCAAACGCAGTTTATTATTATTTTATAGCATCGATCTGTTATCAGAAAGTTTTTTACGTGCTAGAGCCATGCTGCAGCTATATTAATAGTATAGTTGTAGCACGAATGGGTCGGCTCGACCGAAGAAGAACCACGCTCATCACAGAATACCAGCGTAAAATAGCAGCTTAACACTGCTGTGTTTCCTATGGTGAGTGTAGAGAACCGGAGACCCTTTTTACCGCTAAAGAGGCGTTCCATCTTAGTCCTCACTTTATTGAGGATAGATGTGAATGTATATGGGTCACAGTAACCACTTACCAGCAGGTGGACTGTGTGCTCGTTTGTCACCCTATCCTATTAAAAAAAAGCTGCTGCTACCCATGTTGTTTTCAGTTTTATTTTGTTGCCTCATACAGTGTCCACAGGATAATATACAGCAGTGGATTCTCTTCACAACACGTTGGATTGCCTATACATTATAGTACGTAATCTATGAATAGGAATGTTAGATACTTTTTAATGATACAATGAGACTTTGGAAACATACGAGTAATAAAGAGCATAACATACTACGATTAAAACTTATCTGTAAAACATCTCTGTTTAAAAAAATTTCTTCTTTAACTTACCTTAAATACAAATGACACAAATGTTTTGGTTTAATTAATTCGTAATATCAGTGAATTTTTCTATGATAAAACCCAAATATTTATTTGTTAACGCTGAAAGCGTCGCAACCATTTAAACATACCAACTTGCGATACCATCCATACCACCTGGATGATTGGCGGTCCACCACTGTGCGATTTAGAAAATGTTTTCTTCCTCGCACAACTTCTTTGTGGAATCGATTACCACCAGCGATATTTCCGGACCGATACGACTTAGGGATCTTCAAGGAAAGAGCCTACTCTTTTTAATAAGGCCGGCAACGCATCTGCAATTCCCATGGTGTTGCGGTTGTTCATGGGCGGTGGTAGTCACTTAACATCAGATGAGCCGCATGCTCGTTTGCCCCCTCTCCTATAAAAAAAAAACATTTTATTTCAACTCACTACTATGGTGGTCTAAAAAGATTCAGACCTCAACGTAAAGACTGCAGCACTTGTCAGTAAAAGCCAGTGAATGTAGTTGTGCAAAATTTGAGCCATTTTGAAAGCGTAGTCGTTATTTGACAGTCGTTTGAGTGAGTCGATGTGAGTGTTTTTGTGAAAATGGAAAAAATTGAGTATCGAGCTGTCAATAAATTTTTGTTTTTGAAATGCAACACGCCCCTACGCAAATCAAAGATGGTTTTGACTGTGTATGGGGACTCTGCATTCACCACAGTGAAATTTTGGGCAGCTGAATTTAAACGTGGCCGTGAGAACTTGTGAGACGATGTACACTCGGGACATCCAAAAACTGCAACTACTGACGATAACATCGCTAACGTTCATCAAATGGTGCTAGACGACCGCCGAATTAAAGTAAGAGAAATTTTGTTTTTAGGATAGGGTTGACAAACGAGCACACAGTCCACCTGATCAAAATTCAGATGCGTTGTCACCCGTGAGGACTAAGATGGAATGCGTCTTTTCCAGTAATCAATAAAGGTTCTCCGGTTTCAAAAATCCAACACATGTTTTCGTAAGTCGAATTTCCATACAAGTAAATGGAGGATTATGAACCCTACCTTATATTGTGCGTGGCCCGATACCCACTTGGCCAGTTTTTTTTTCAAAATGGCACCCGTGCCAATCCGGGGCGCTAGTAAAACATACGACGCAAAGTGACGGTAATTTTCAACAAACTTAGCGAATGCTTGTTGGAGATCATAGCAACAAGATAATTGTAAAACATCGCTAAAATCAGACAATTTATATTTTCGCTCAGAGTTCGCGATCGCGCGAATTGTTTACATCCGCGTTATCAGATAATTTGAACTTCATATCTTACACAAATATGTTTGCGACTTGTATGATGTAACTCAATCTATCATCCAAGGTATGTAATTAATCTAGGAAAAACATTAGCTTAGTTTCCTCGTATTTCTATCACGTATGTGGTTATATATTTAACGCGTAGTCGGTGCCGTAAGAGACGACAGTAGGAAAAAATAAGGAGATAGGGCATAGCGTCTCTCTAATGACAACAAAAAACAAATATTGCCACTCCTAATAATATAGATGTTTTGTCACCCCTGAGGACTAAGGTGGAATGCCTCGTTTCAAGTAAAAAGGATGATGATTAAATAGAAATGTTATTAAAATAATGTTTAGAATAAGAACAGGTCACATCCCATCAAAAAAAAATTCTTATCTGATGAAACGAACTGATTCACCTAATTGTGAAACGTGTGGAGTAATAGAAGATTTACATAATTTTTTAATGAAATGTGAACGGAACCGAGGGGCAAGGGAATTATTTATAAGGACCTATAAGATAAATGTGTACAATATGGGTATTGCGCAAGGCATTCTACATGCACCCACCTCGGATATTGCATTGAGTATGTGCAGATTAATAGTAAATGTATAGATTTTAAGTTAGTTATAATGGGATTGACATGTTAACAAATAAAAATCCCTAAATAAATAAAGAGAAAAAAAAAGTAAAAAGGACCTCCGCTTCTCTAAACTCACCATACGAAGCACAGCAGCACTGAACTGCTATTTTACGCTGGTATTTTGTGTGTTTTATTACTTTGATATACAGATTTCCTTTACTCACTAAACAGCTGTCCCACTGTTGTGGTTCTCAGGCATCTGCATCTCAAAAGCATCTGCATTTTATATCATAGATGTCTATGGGCCACAGAATCCACTTACCATTAGGTGGAGTGTGAGCGCGTTTGTAAGCAATCACTATGCTTGTTAATTATGCTTTCGTTGTTAGAAATATAATCTGAGGTTAAAGATATATTTTCTTCTCAGACACGTCTCATTCGAAATTTAATATGAGGTTACAAATATATTTTTTCTTTTTGACTTTACTTATAAATAAGTTTTTTTTTTTAACTTTATAATAAAAAAAGTATAATACCACGTTTTTTTTCTACAATGTCATCCGATTGTGAGCTAAGTTCAAAATTTTAAGTCTAGCGCATCGGGTAGTGCTCGAAGTTTGAGTTGCAAGATTCTACCCGGAACTACAGACAAACAAGATAGTGACTTCATAAAAACGTAGTAAAAATAAACCTAGCAAGCTAACAGCGTAGCAAAGTGGCGAAGCAATCAGCTTTGTAGCGGTTTCTAACGGTTGCCGTTGAGCAATCAGTTTCAAAATAGGAGGTTCAGATGCCTGGGTGATCAGTAATCGATTGCTGAAAACAAAATTTGAAAATTTGAAACCGTTCTCGAGATAATCGTGGGACAGACGGACAGACATCGAGAAATAATAAGGAGGATCCCAATATATAGACTGTAAGTTTATTTTGTGTATGTATGTTACTCGATATCATCGTAGCGGTATTTAAATGGTCTAAGGATTTTAATGATTCCTTTTTTGGGGTTCCGTACCCGAAAGATTATTAAGGACTATACTAAGCCTCCGCTGTCTGTCATCGGGCTGTATCTCATAATCTCTAATAGGTAGCTCTCTGTAATAGGTAGACAGTTGAAATTTTGTTCGTGGTAGAGCCATGCTGCAGCTATATTAGGAGTATAGTTGTAGCACGAATGGGTCGGCTCGACCGGGAAAAGACCACGCTCTCACAGAATACCAGCGTAAAATGGCCGCTTGATACTACTGTGTTTCGTATGGTGAGTGTAGAGAACCGGAGACCCCATTTACTGGAAACGAGGCATTCCATCGTAGTCCTCAGGGGTGACAACGCATTTGCATTTTGATTCTTAATCGAAGATAAATGTATATGTCTGTCACTGCATTCATTTACCATCAGGTGGATTGTGTGCTCGTTTGTCACCCCAATCTATAAAAAACATTCACAGAATGTGTATTTCTGTTGCCGCTATAACGACCAATAATAAAAATAAAATAAATTAATTAATTAAAGGCGTCTCCCCTACTGGAACCGTGTTTAGACGACATTCTAGTTAGTGACAGTAACCGTTACGGCCTATCAAAAGTCCACTACTGAACATAGGCCTCCCTCATAGACTGTCACATGGGGGGGGGGGGATATTTGCTAGCCACCCTTGGCAAGCTAGTTGGCAACCGCAGTTTTTTATTTTAGTCGTTATTAGGAAAACACTGCTATCTATCTCCTGACTTGTTTCCCTCTGTCGCCTCTTACGACTCCCACGGGATGATATGGGGTAGTGAATATTCTTACACCACCACTACACGGTAAGTCCATGGTATGGCAGGGTGTTTAGTCCACACAAGAGTAAAAATTAACTTTTAATAACAATTATAACTTTTAACAAATAGTAAAAACCGACTTCAAATTGCTAAAAAAGAAGTTATTTATTTGCTACTCTTAAGCGTGGAATTTAGTACTCGCGTAACATTATTACAAAAAAGGACATTCACTGAAACTGAGAACCTATTCCTTTTTGAAGTAGGTCAAAAAGTAAAACTGACGATTTGATAGCTTCTGAAGTCAGGGCTTCATTCTTCTATAAACTATGTCTAGAACCGACTTCTGATGCTGCATTAAGTAGAAATAATAATAATTATTAATAATAATAATTATTATTATAGTTTTTAGTATTATATATTTTAATAAATGTAAATAAAATATCTTATAGTAATAAAAATATTTATAGACTCACCACAGTAGAAATTGTTTTATTTTTTTTTAGTATTTTGATGTCGGTTTTTATTTTTCTACAGACTTCAAAAAGGAGACTGTACTCAATTCGACTGTATGTTTTTTTTTAAATAGGATAAGGGTGACAAACGAGCACAAAGTCCACCTGATGGTAAGTGGTTGCTGTTGCCCATAGACATCTATATCTATCCTCGATTACGAATCAAAGTGCAGATATGTTGTCACCCGTGACGACTAAGATGGAATGCCTCGTTTCCATCTCCGGTTCTCTACACTTACCATACGAAACACAGCAGCGTGAAGCTGCTATTTTACGCTGGTATTCTGTGAGATCGTGGTCCTTCCCCGGTCGAGCCGACCCATTCGTGCTACAACCATAATATAGCTGCAGCATGGCTCTACCACGTATAAATTTTTAATTTTTAATGTGTGTTACCTCATAACCTTTTACTGGTTGGACCGATTTCGATGATTTTTTTTATTTGAAAGCAGGTGTTCACCTCTGGTCTCATGTAAATTTGATCAAGGTCTGACCAATAGTTTTTGAGTTATTCTTAATAATTTATATTGAAGTCGGTTGTACAAAATTTTTAATTTTAAATTATATAAAGTACATTTTTTTAATAGAATAATATATTATATAATATACTATAGAGGGAAAACGGCTTTGAAGACGTTTTATTATCGAATCAAGCAATTGTTTCGATAACCAATAAAACTCAACCAGCTCTCAGTATGGACATTCCAGTACATACGACGACGTTCAACTAGCGTTCAGTTTAAATGAACCTGCTTCTATGTAGGGTGGCCATGCGTTTGATTTATTTAACAGAATAAATATAATCACTATTTATTTTATTTAATATAGGTTATAAATAATACTTATTGAAAGTCACTCTTGTGTTTTATTTACCACTGAGTCGGAAAATACCTCCCTATCCTGGGAAGAACCTGTAAGAAATCCAGCGGGACTTTTATTTTGAAAAAATTACAGCTTACAATCATATATTATGTTATACAATTAATAACGCAAAACAAATTTAACAAAATTTTATACGCAGTAGAACTATGCTGCAGCTATATTAGTAGTATAGTTGTAGCATGAATGGGTCGGCTCGACCGGGGAAGGATCACGCTCTCACAGAATACCAAAAAAAAAATAGAAATTGCTAGCTAGGATTTTGTTGTAAAAATGTCGCAAGAGGTTAAGTTCAGACTTAGGGTTTTCTTTTATATCGCGTAGGCAGTTTACATAATATATAAATCGGATATTTTGGTATGTTCCTGACAAATATATAATACTATAAAAAAAATTGTATACCATACAAACACTTGTTACGACCAGGATTCAACCCTAGGCCCTGCAGCGCCGCGGCCAAACGCTTACCCACTACGCCTCGGAGCCGTCCAATAATATAATCTTTTTTAGTATAATCAGTGAGTCGTCTTAGGTGGCAACCGAACCTCCACCGGAGATTCTTACCACCCCGAATTTTAAAACCTAGACTGTACAACCAGTGTGTGTTGCCAGTGATGACTTACGGAACTGAGATGTGGTCCTTCACTGCTGGCCGTATGAGGAAGCTCAAGGTCGCTCAGCGAGCTATGAAGAGGGCTATGCACGGGATTTCTCTGCGTGATAAACTTAGAGATGAGGATATCCACAGTAGAGCCAGATTTACCGGCATAGTGCAAATGATTAGTAAGCTGAAGTGGCAATGGGCTGGCCATATAGCTCGAAGAACCGACATCCGATGGGAAAAAAAGGTTCTCGAGTGACAGCCTCGTACCAGCGGACGAAGTGTAGGGCGTCCCCCCACTAGATGGAGCGACGACCTGGTAAGACATGCAGGAAGTCGATGGATGCAGGTAACTCAGGACCTTAGGACCTCAGGTGGCTTAGGACCATGTTTTGTGACATTCCTTGAGGAAGGCCTATGTTCAGCAGTGGAATTGTGAAGGGCTGTAATGATGATGATGATGATAAAAAGTGCAAATATTAAATTGTGCATTTTATATTTTTATAAGTGTTTTAGACTATAATCCGTTCGCGTTAAGAAAATAGCGAGTCATCAGTGCAACTACAGGGTAAAGGTGTATTCACAGTGGAGTAAAAATTCTTTTTTTTTCCAACATTTAATTAAGTTTAATGGAAACAAATTTTCTTAAAATTACTTAAATCACTAATCAGTATCGCTAGATTCTCCAGTTATATTAATTATCAAAGAATTTTGTTCTGCAAGTTCCATGATGTCATCCAAATTCCACATGGTATTTTCTTCGCGTATCACGTGGTCACAGCACTTCTTCCAACGATTTGCGTCTATTAATGCTATTACATCATCTAATACTTTTTTTATGTCAATCATTTTGAACGTGGGTTTATTGGCACCAACATAATTTTTCAATTGGATTAAGTTTGCAATGGTAAGGCGGTAGGCGAAGAATTGTAATGCCATTACTTTTGGCAGTCTCATCTATTAAATATTTATTATACTGTGGGGAGATTTCGGCGGCGAGGCCTGACTTCAACTGGTCACTGTGAACTCGACTTTCTAATTTGCGGGGCGTGGCCAGGCCGGCGGACAACGATGACTCACTATTTTCTTAACGCGAACGGACTATAGTTTATAGTATTGCTCACAGATTTTATTTTATTATCATAGCAGCTGTGCTATTGCTATTTGCTAGAGTAACAAAATTCAGGTTCAGGCTCCTTTCCTAAGAGGATCATTATTCGCACTGTTTTTGCCTAAGGGTGCGTACAGATTGAGTAATATGTTATGTAACCTTTGTTTTATAACAAATCCACATTATTATAAATTGTTTTTCAACATTAAAACATATAACAATACTGTACACATTAGAATAACAATGCAATATAACAATGTTATATGACCTTGTTGTTAGTCGTTCTGTAGTGCTTTTCACTATGTCGACACGAGAAGACGTTTTGCTAGTGGCTGCAGCAACTCTTGTACTTTTAAATAACAAAAGAAAAAAAACATAGATACTGGGTTCGTCCCAAACAAACATAGGTTATTGACTAGAAAAAAAGAGTTCTCTCGAGTTATATAACATTTGTGGCACGTTATATAACATAATTTATCACATTGCGTCTCCATTCAGTCTCTATCAAACACGCACTTACGCACACATTCGCCCCTAAAATCATAATGTCACCCAGAATATGTTACTTTCTAAAATATAAAGTGAAGTTTTTAGCAGTATTATAATAAAAATGGTTACTGGTAGATACTTTACAGTAGTACGCTAAGCATGGCAACTATGGCAAATATCCTCCCTATATGGCAATCTATGTGGAAGGCCTATGTTTAGTCGTGGAGTTTTGAAGGGTTAGGATGATGAATGAATGAACTAAAACTTTGTATAGTTATTTTTATTTCGCGATCCGCTTAAACACTTTATTTGTGGAATGCCTACATATTCGGCAAGCCAAGATAAAACACTTTCGAGAAGCTGTCGAATAAAAGTGAATGCGCGGGAAAACGGTTGTCATTTGAGTAGCATCGACGCATGAAGACAGTTGTTTTTTTAATCGAAGTTACAGCAAAGGATACACGATCGAAGTGTCTTGTTTACGTGGTGAAAGAAGTTGGATATTGAATAAAATAGTTTGTGTACGTGATACAAAGTGCTAAAGGTGTTAAGAATTTGTGAGAAAGGAGATAGGTGAGTGCAAAATATGTAATATATAGGACACTATTATGTTTTGATTTTAAAATATATAAAACCCTATGGCTCTATTACATACAAAATATATAATTTTGTACGTGGTAGAGCCATGCTTCAGCTATATTAGTAGTAAATTGTAGCACGAATGGGTCGGCTCTACCGGGGAAGGGTCACGCTCTCACAGAATAACAGCGTAAAATGGCAGCTTGACACTGCTGTGTTTCGTATGGTGAGTGTGGAGAACCGGAGACCCATTTTACTGGAAAAGAGGCATTCCATCTTAGTCCTCACGGTTAACAACGCATCTGTATTTTGATTCTTTATTGAGGATAAATGTCGATAGAATTGATGTCTATGGGTCACAGCAACCACTTACCATCAGGTGGACTGTGTGCTCGTTTGTTACCCTTATTCTATAAAAAAACCAATTTTTTTAACATATTTTTGTGAGTAAAGATAAATTGACTTGAAATTGAATTTATAGTGAACGATAGCGGAGACAAATGGAAAATAATTCTGACTATAATTATTAAAAAAAATGAAACTTGAACCTACCTCAAGGATTATACATACTCATAACAAGTAAACTACAAAATAATGAACGTAATTTACGTCTTTATTACGTCAGTAACGGACAGAAGGTAAATCAAAGATTGCGTGACTAAATTAAGTATTAGATACAACAACGGACCTAGATGCCAATGGACGCATTGAAGCAGTGTTTTTTTTTTTAATAAAAAGAACTATGGACATTGACTTATGTGTTTTAGGCGTTGATACTGACAATAATAAAGTACACAGCAAAGTTATTTTATAAGTACCTACATAAATTTTGTTAAAAAAGTAATAATAATTTCTTCGATGAGTAGAAATTTTGAACTTTATCAATATTTTATCTTTTTAATGAAATTTATTCCAATGAAATTCATACTTGATTCCAATAAAAATATATCCACCCTAATTTTCTAAAATATATATTTTTTTATTATAAAATAATAAATCTAATCAATCGATCTAAGTAAGCATTTTAATACACATAGTAGTTTTGGGACTGGGTAGTTTGTCCAGTTTGTCTAACTTTAGTAAATTACTATATAAAATTATCGATATCCTGTTTAAAAATATCATCATCATCATCATCATTGTTATTGCATCATCTCTAAACCTTCAATGTATCAATGCCTTGTTGTAATAACAGCGTGCAACGATCATGGCCGGTTTATAATATCTTAGTGTTCTTGTAAATAAGTAACATTCGATTGCTAGTGTTCAAAAATGAAAAGTAATTCTTTTTGATTTAAGTAGAAAGATGAAAATCACTATAAAAGCTACACCTTACACGTTTCTAGTATTGTACTCTTCTAAATCACTCCCCTGAGGATCAACGCTCTCACTCTTAAAATCGATGTCGATTTAAAAAATGCTTAAAGTTGTTCCCTCTACAATTTTACTAAACGTTAAAAATACAATATTGTCAAATAGTCAAAATTGTATTTGTTTTATATTTATGTATTTTCGTGTATACATATGTTTGAATGGATGTATATTTATATTATGAATATGTACAAATATATATGTATGTATTTACTTACAATAATATATATATATATATATATATATAATAAATTCTTTGACATATAATCTTAGATTCTATTCTAATTAATTAATTGATACGCCTAATTGAAATTCTCACCACTCGATAGATAATGCCTTTAGCCATTAATCCGCCTTTTGTATCTTTTTTTCTAAGACAATGCTATAAAGATTTTAAATAAAAATATAAATGAAAATAGAAAGAGGCATAGGGAAAATTAATACTTAATGTAAGCGATAATCATCAAATATAAGTAAAGCTAAACTCTTACATGGTCTATGGCTAAACTTTATTGTAAACCGGTCATGTCACACGTAAATAATTAATATGATAATTTTATATATTATATCATTATCATTGTTTTTAGGGTTCCGTACCTCAAAAGAAAAAAACGGAACCCTTATCGGACGATAAACGGATCACTTTGTTGTCCGTCTGTCTGTCTGTCTATCTGTCTGTCAAGACCCTTTTTCTCAGGAACGCGTAGAGGTATCAAGCTGAAATTCATATCAAATACTTAAGTCTACTGTCCCTTGGAGCTGTGAAAAAATCAAACTTCTAAGCCAAAGCAATCAAAAGATACAGCCGTTTATGCCGCAATTATTATGCCGCAAGGGAATCAAAACCTACAGGGTACTTCCCGTGAACTCAGAATCTTAAAATTTGGTACGAAGCAATGTATTATAGCACAGATAAAGGAAACATTGCGAAATGCATAAATTTTTAGTTACATCATATAATAAAAATATTTTTAATAATTTTAACCTACGGATTTGTTCGGAACCCTCGGTGCGCGAGTCCGACTCGCACTTGGCCGGTTTTTTTTTCACTGGACTGTTCTCTGAATTACAAGAATCATGATCAGGATACATAAGATCTATCGATTGGTACATTCTAGGTTCTAATCTTAGTGGAAACATATATTTGTATGACAGATAAAATCATTCTCGTCCTTATTGAATTGAAAAAGACAGTAGTTTATTGTTCGTTCTCGTATCAGACCAACAGAGAGAGATAGACGGAGCTTTGCGTACATTTAAAGTGACGGCGTAACCGTGCTCAACTTCTAGACACGCATGCACACATGTTTCTCCTTCTTTTTTTTAATATCTCGTAAAAGTTCACTGCAGGATCTAAAACCATATTTTCGTGGCATATGATTTTAGATGCATATGTGTACGTGAGTGCGCGTTCTTACTTCTTACATTTCATTTTAATAAAAAAAAATACTGCACGATCTACGTTGAGATCAAAATGGTAAACGTGGTAGAGCCATGCTGCGGCTGTA
Organism: Parnassius glacialis; assembly: GCA_033319125.1. NCBI lineage: Eukaryota > Metazoa > Arthropoda > Insecta > Lepidoptera > Papilionidae > Parnassius > Parnassius glacialis. Next base: position 32,539,572 of record JAVANC010000002.1, read on the forward strand.
TTAATTGTATAGTTGTAGTACGAATGGGTCGGCACGACCGGGGTAGGGTCACACTCTCACAGAATACCAGCGTAAAATAACAGCTTAATGGTGCTGTGTTTCGTATGGTGAGTGTAGAGAACTGGAGACCTTTTGTACTGGAATAGAGGTATTCTATCTCTTTCCTCACAGCTGACAACGCATCCGCATTTTGGTTAGCAAACGAGGATAGATGGGCCACAGCAACCACTTACCAACAGGTGAACTGTGTGCTCGCTTATCACCCGTTATCCTATAATAAAAAAAACTAGAATGTTTTAGTCGATGCCGTCATCCTTTGTTATTTACAAACGAGTTTGTTCACACAAAAGAATACTAAAAGTAACATGTTTATTTCCTAGGAATACTTATTAAATTACCTTAAGACGGAATAAACTTAATTGAACGGAGCATTCTGCGGAATTGCACCGTCTTTATTGCATCGATTGGGTAACAAGTTTGTAGTGTGGCAACGATAAAATTAGGATAAATCCTTGTCGATGTTATCACAATCCTGTTTTTTTTTATAGTACAAGGGTGACAAACGAGCACACAGTCCACCTGATGGTAAGTGGTTGTTGCGGCCCATAGACATCTACATCTATCCTCTATTACAAATCAAAATGCAGATGCGTTGTCACCCGTGAGGACTAAGATGGAATGCCTCATTACCAGTAAAAAGGGCCTCCGGCCACCTGCACTCACCAAGCGAAACGCAGAGGTAAACCTCTACTTCACGCTGGTATTCTGTGAGGTCGTGGTACCACCCCGGTTCGAGCCGGCCCATCCGTGCGACAGTAAAAGCTAATTTTGTTTAAGGTCAAAAACTTACTTTGAGAAAACATAGAGAATTTTTTTAGCTTGCTTATTATTTAAGTTAATCAGGGAAGTTTTGTCATTATTAAATAAACAACTGTTGCCAAAATTTCAAAATTTTCAATTTTGGCTAATTTGTTTATTTACTAAACTATTTTTAGCATTACATTTACTAGCTGGTAATTCGTTTTCTGCCAAAAGTCCGTCTTGGTACCACGCCTTTATCTATTTCTACTGCCAAATATTAGTGCTTCCACTGCTGTGTTCCGATATTGAGGGTATAGAGAGCGAGTATAATTAAACGCTGAGATTTTCCGTCTTAGTTCTTAGAGGTAACAACACTTCAGTAGCCTTCTCTTATTAAAGTAGACTTTTTTATACGATAGGGTGACAAACGAGCACACAGTCCACCTGATGGTAAGTGGTTGCTGTGACCCATAGACATCTACATCTATCCACGTTTGCGAATCAAAATGCAGATGCGTTGTCACCCATGAGAACTAAGATGAAATGCCTCTTTTCCAGTAAAAAGGGTCTCCGGTTCTCTACATTCACCATACGAAACACAGCAGAGTCAAGCTGCTATTTTACGCTGGTATTCTGTGAGAGCGTAGTCCTTCCCCCGGTCGAGCCGACACATTCGTGCTAGAACTATACTATTAATATAACTGCAGCATGGCTCTACCACGTAAAGACTGCCGGCTTCTGTGGCTTCTACAGCGCCACGATTTGAACGCGGATTCGCATAGATCTCGACAAGATACGCCGAAAAGTGAGAATAAAATTTTTCAATATCTCGTTTAGTTTCCGAAATATCGATACTCAAAAATCGAATACTAAAACTGGGTGCGTGCCATTTGCCACAGCAGCGGTGGGTGGCTACTCTCCCTGCATTTAAGGCTTTACATAAACACTCTAGGGATAGGGTAGACAAGACTACGTGGAGTTGGAGCGTGCTGTATTGATTTTAGTATTCGATTTTTGAGTGTTGATATCTCGGAAACTAAGCGAGATATCGATAAATTTTATTCTCATTTTTTTGCGTATCTTGTCGAGATATGCGAATCCGCCTTCAAATCGTGGCGTCATAGAAACCATAGAAGCCGTGGCGCGAAGATCGTGGCGCCGTAAGAACCGTAGTCCGATTTTATCCTGTGGGTGTCGTAAGGGGCATCCATGGAAAATACTAGAAAGATCTGGCTTCAGATTGATGGCGGTATTTAGTTTCGTTTAAGTGAGACGTTTCGCGATCATCAATACAATCCAAAGCAATCCTGCCAAACGTGACGCTTAAGGCACAGCTTTCATATATTCGGAGGGGCTAATCTCCAGCAGTGAATGGGCCAATAAACAAGAAGAAGAAGAAATAAGAAGCTAAAATTTATTAGTCCAACGAAAAAAGTCATCATCATTCTCTAAACCATTTCCCATTATCTGGGGTCGGCGCAGTAAATCTTTTTGTTCCATTCCTCTCTATCAGCCGTCATTTCCATACTTACTCCTTTCATTCTCATATCACTCTTCACACAATCGATCCATCTTTTATTCGGCCTTCCTCTGCCCGTGTGTCCCTCCACATTCATATTCAACACTCGTTTTGTGACATGACTTTCATTCCTCCGCATCACATGCCCAAACCATGCCAATCTGCTTCCTCTCACCTTTTCTACCACTGGCGCTACTTTCAGGCTTCCTCTTATATACTCATTCCTTATCTTATCCATCCTTGTCACACCACACATCCATCGTAACATTCTCATTTCATTCGCATGCAGTCTATTTTCATCCTTCTTCTTGACGGCCCAGCATTCACTTCCATACATGACAACGAAAAAAGTATAGTATACAAATTAAATATGAGTGCCATGAAACTGTTACAACTAAGAGCAAATTAGTTTCTTGTTGTTATTAACTGATGATATAGCAATGGATTCCCACTGTTATGTACAGGAATCCTCTCATTTCTGAGAGGGTTTTAGGAAAAGGTAATGTCTGCCGCATTGACCCAATACGTGTTAGCGAACTTTATTTTAATTTCTTGGATATACAGGTTTCCTTACCGATGTTTACACAGTAAATCAGCACTTTAAAATGTAATTATTAATTTGATTAGGGCTGTCGGGATTGAGCCTGTGATGCTCACGTACTATGAAATTTACAGCGAGTGCTTAACCCCTGAGCTTCTACAGCTTGTATCATGTTCTTGTTTCGTATGTATTTGTTTAATTAGTTTATAAATACGCACATACAGACTCTTTATATAGCAAAATCAATTGCTATCAATTATGAGATTGCTTTATATTAAGTACCAGTTCGATTGTTTAAAATCAAGCGTACAGTGTTTATAAAACATAACGGATGCAGTTAATTCAATTTAAATATAGAGATGGTGTAGCTCTCTCTACCCGAAATACGTCTCTCATTTTGGAATCTTCGTTGGTTAAACATGAAGCTATTAATTGTACTCTGTAGTAAAAGTCTGAAATAGGTAGAAAACTTGTAGCATGTTTGTGTGTTTTTGTGAAAACTTATATAAAGAGATTTTGTGAAAGCCGTGGTAGCTCAGATGATTAGCGCTTCCTGTAAATTTCACAGTACGCGAGCAACCTCGGTTCGATCCCCGCCGGCAGCAATGAAATTGTTAATTGCAATTCTTATTACTGATTTACCACGTGCTTGCTGGTGAAGGAAAACATCGTGAGTTAACCTGCATGTCTGAGAAATAAGAAAAAAATATATTTCGAAGAAATTTGAAGTTCGCCAACACGCATTAGGGCGGCGAGGCAGACACTTCCTTGCCCTAAAATCCTCCCAGAAATGAGAGGAGGCTTGTGCCCAGCAGCGGGACGTATATAGGCTGTAACTTTTATATAAAGATTGCTAATTCATATCAGTATGGTAGAATCTCACACTGTTCGCAACTTTATAGATTGTTACTTCACTAGCATGTCTCAGTAAAGTCAATCGTATGGCGACCCTAGTTTTACAACTGTTTATCACTACATAATCGTTATTTTTACTTAAATGGAAATGGTTCAACTTTTTTTCTGCTGCAAAGTTTATTGGTTTTGAAAGATCATAGAATGGAAAAATAGTAGAAATGAGTAGTTATTGTACATACATAAAATGCCAAAAGTTTATTATTATTCATATCCTGTAGCACTTTTTTATATAAAATAAGAGCGATAAACGAACAGATACTGTAGCCCATAGACATCTACATTTATCCTCGATTAAAAATCAAAGTGCAAATACGTTGTCACCCCTGAGGACTAAGATAGGACTGAGGATAAGAATGCCTCGTTTCCACTGATCTCTACACTCACCATACGAAACATCAGCATACATACATACATATAATCACGCCTCTTTCTAGGCAGAGACCACTTCTTTCCACTTGCTACGATCCTTACATACCTACTTGTTTCGCTTCGTCCACTTTCATTATTCCCTTCATACATGCTCTACGGTCTAGGGTACTCGTGTCCTGGCCTTTTTTCAAGACGTCCCTGATTTCGTCTAGAAACGTCCGCCTAGGTCTACCCCTTCCAACACTTTCACTCACACTCGCCTTATACACTTTTTTCGTCAATCGTTCGTCATTCATTCTCTCGACATGGCCAAACCATCTCAGCATACCTTTCTCAATTTTTATCACTACATCTTCTTTCAGAATCAGCATTAACTTGCTATTTTACGCTGATATTCTGTGAGAACGTGGTCTTTACTCGGTCGAGCCGACCCGTACTGCAAACATGATATAACTGCAGCATGGCTCTACCACGTATTAAAAATGATTATAACTGGTATATTTTGGTATTATTATTATGGTATCGAAAATCACAAATGTGAAACAGTGCAACTTAAATCAGTAAATATATGAAACTGAATTAAGTTATACGTCTGGAAGAAATTGCTGTCAGCAATAAGACCGCCCATTGCATACTTCTATTATATATATATATATATATATATATATATATATATATATATATATATATATATATAATTTCTGTAATTTATGTACATATAGAATATAAGTTTTTCTACCGACTTCAAAAAGGAGGAGTTACTCAATTCGACTGTATGTTTTTTTAAGTGTGTTACCTCATAACTTTTTTTCTGGGTTCACTGGGTGAACAAATTTCGATGCTTCTTTTTTTCTTAAGCTGGTGCTTCACATGTGGTCCCATGTAAATTTGATCAAGGTCTGAACAACAGTTTTTGAGTTGTTCTTAATAATTTATATTGAAGTCGGTTGTACAAATTTTTTAATTAAGGCAAGTTTTTGAATATATTTCGTATCATTCATTAATCAGGCTGACAAAAGTCAACTGATGAACATAGTTGGCAAGTTTGGCAGGCAGGTTGACAACCTGAGTTTCATTTTTTGTATTTGTTATTAGGAAGACGCTCGTGTTCATCTCCTGTTTGAGTTATCCTCTGTCGCCTCTTACGATACCCGCGGGATGATATAGGATGTTAGATTCTCTTATCCAGCCACTGCACGGCACAGCGTATTTTATTAATTACTGCATAGTTTCTGTATTCATTATTAATTCTATAATAAGTTACGGCTCCATGACGCAGTGGTTTAGCAATGAGTTGCAGCGCTAAGGGCCGCGGTTTCGAATCCCGCGCGGACCAAGTACAAATAAATTTTCCGTGTCTTGATGTTTTAAAAAGTGTTAGGGGTATGTATGTGAACTGCCCTCACGATATGGGAGAAACTCCTGCGTAGCGGCAAGGTTTTAAAAAGAAAAACATTATTCTAAAATAAGTTTTTGAATGCTAAGAGTTTTTTCATTACATAAGTGAAGGTGTAAACTTTCACTTCTATCTTGCCCGGATATTGGTTGCTCTATATAATTGAAATAAGGTTTATTTTCTAAAAACGCTCCTTACTAAACCTACTGCCTCTAAAGCCATCTTTGTCATCTTATTAAGATAACGTCGATTTCTACACGAAAAACAATTTTTTTTTATTTTTATTAATAAAATAAATAATTTAAAAAATCAAAAACGCGACTGCAATAAAGACAATTTAAAACAAATGCGCTAAAAGAACCGGAATAAGATTGAGAATAAAAAACAAATTAAAATAAACTATAAACAAAGTAAACCCTACTTGGTTTAATAATATGAGTAAGAGTAAGTTTAGTAGCAAGCGTAAACCATTAATTTTCTTTCGGTTTATAATTTACCTATAATTGGGTCCGCCTGCTATTTCCATTATTTTGATACCCTACTCGATAGGTTTGTTAATTTTTTTTATTAACGTATTACTATTTCGCGCCTAAAATCCGCCATTTTTTTTCAAACAGCTATAAAGATAAGCTAAGAACACTTGGGTTTTTAAGATGGATATTACGATAACTTAACTGTCGAAATCCATCCTGCCGTTTGGAAGATACGAACACAGTAAATATAATACGAAGTAATAAAGAAATTTACAAACAAATATAGATACAAAATACGCGCGAAAAACCTAACCCTTCCTTGGCAGTCGGTTAAAATTGCGATAAACATTTTGTAATTACTAGGAACAACCACAAGCTAGTAATACCAGTTACACGAATCCAAAAAGTCTGTAATTCCTTCATGGGGCAATGTATTGCTTACTCTTTTACAATACGATGCCAAAGAAGGTACTGATTCTCGGTTTCTTGCGAGGACGGGTATTTTCCGAATCAGTTATAAATAAAAAATGACTTTCAATAAGTATTATGTAATAATCTACATTGAATAAAAATTATTCTATTCTATTTTATTCTATGTATGTAATAAATATTAACTTAAGCAAAAGTCGTTTAATAAAGGGTTATTATACTATTAAAGAGTAAATGATTGTGATACTGTGAATTAGGTGATCACAGCTTTGTTTTATCTATATTATCTTTTCATATTTAAATGTACAACATGTTATATTGTCAGCTAGCTGTACACCACTATTTCGTCCGCGTGGAATTTAACACGGTCGGATTTAATGGTTTTTTTTTTTTACATGAAACCCTAATTATTTTTCTAAAATAAAAGTATCCTAAGTTACTCTTTATAACATCAGCTATCTGCCAGTGAAAGTCCCGATAAAATCGGTCCAGCCGTTTCGGAGATTAGCCGGAACAAACAAACAGACGGACTGATATAAATTTTAAAAATTGTTTTTTTTTTATAAGTATATACTTTCATATGCACTTAGTAAAAAGCTGTTATTTTGACATTACAAACATACGCTTCAGTTTTATTAATTTATATAGATTAATATTTAATAAAAAGTCCCGCTGGTTTTACCCAGAACAGGCTTTTCTGAACGAGTGATAAAATCATAAATGAATGATTCTTTATAAGCATTCCTGTAATCTATCTATACATATAAATAAAACAGAAGTGTCTGTTTGTAATCTATACATTTGAATAAAATTGAAGTGTCTGTTCATAATATTGAAATAACTGGCTCATATTCAGGTCAGTGTTTATTTGCATGCTATTAAGACATAATAACCATTTTTAAATTTTTGTCGGTCTGTCTGTCCGTGCTTGTCTCCGGAATGACTGAACGGATTGCGATGAAACTTTACGACCGGATAGAGAGCAATATGGAGGGATTTAAGCTAAATTTACTTCAAAAAACTTGTGTGTGTTTTTTAAACGAAATACTGAGAAATTAATGACCTAATGACCTTTGATTATCTTAATTTTTTTTATAGAATAAGGGGGACAAACGAGTACACAGTCCACCTGATGGTAAGTAAATACTGTGGCCCATAGACATCTACATTTATTCTTTATTGCAGATGCGTTGTTACTCCTGAGGACTAAGATGGAATGCCTCATTTCCAGTAAAAGGGTCTCCGATTCTCTACAATCACCATACAAAACACAGCAGCATTAAGCTGCTATTTTACGTTGGTATCCTGTGTGAGCGTGGTCCTACCCTGGTCGAGTCGATCTATTCGTGCTACAACCATATTACAGCTGCAGCATGGCTCTACCACGTTTAAAAATCTAAATAAGGCCAAATTTATAGATCCTACGCAGGCAAAGCCAGTGCGCGTCGCTAGACTCGCGCATCAAAGACTTAAATGGGTAATTTTGACATTCATTCTTACGATAATTAATAGAATCAGGCGTTACTTTGCGGAAGTCCATTATATTAAAGTTGGCAAAAAATTACTTCGCGTACATCCGCTCGATAAACTAAAATGATGTCTTACTTTTTTTTTTTTTCGAACCAGTGGTAATTATACAAAGGAGTGACTTTCAATAAGCATTATTTATAATCTATATTGAATAAAAAAGTTTCTGTTTCTGTTTCTGTTTCTGTTACCTAGTTGAAGAGCACCTCCCGCTGAACTGAGGGAGTTACGAGCACAATCCCCTACTTATGTATCCCTTACTTATGTACGCGAAGTAGTTTTTTGCCAACTTTAATTCATTACAGATCTTCACAAGTCCACTGCTGAACATAGGCCCCCCTCAAGAAATGCCACATAGCAAGTTCCTGAGCCGTCTGCATCCATCAACTTCCTGCATGTCTTACCATGTCTTCATTCCATCTAGTGGGGGGTCGCCCTACACTTCACCTACCGGTACGAGGCTGCTACTCGAGAATATTTTTATATTCTTACCCATCGGTTGTCGGGTCTTCGACCTATATGGCCGGACCATTGCGACTTCAACTTACTAATCCGTTGGGCTATGTCGGTCACTTTGGTTCAACTGCGGATAGTTTCGTTTTTAAGTCTATCACGCAGAGAAACTCTGAGCATAGCCCTCTTCATAGCTCGCTGAGCGATCTTGGCTTCCTCATACGGCCAGCAGGAAGGACCACGTCTCAAACCCATAAGTCTTCACTGGCAACACACAGTGGTTGTAGAATCTTGTTTTCAGTTTTTGAGGTATTCCCGACGAGAAGATGTGTCGTTATCTCCCGAACGCTGCCCAGCCGAGTTGAATTCGTTGGGTAACCTCTCGGTCGAAGTTGGACTTACCTAGTCGGACTATTTGTCCGAGGTAAACATACTCGCCTACAACTTCGGACGTAGTGCTCCCAACAACTACCGGCATAGGTGTGACATGGACGTTACACATGACCTTTGTTTTGTCTATCTGAATACCTATCCGTTGGAAGACACTATTGAGATTATTGAGCTTAGTGCTTAGGATCTACAATAATTCTGCCATAAGGAACTATATCGTCGGCAAATCGATTTTGACATTATCTTTTTTTTATACAGGCACTTAATTGTTTTATTGCATGTTTAAAGATTCTGATCGATAAAGTGTTTGTTTAAACTGAGTTTATGAATGAGCCCATTATATTTTCGACAATACATCCGACCGTGGCTCAATCTCTCATTCTAGATTCAGACTATCAGATACGCTAAGTAGATGATCCCTTCTTGTTCTAGAAGGACACGGAAATATAGCTCTATTTTGAAGCATCATCATTTTAAATACCTTTATCATCCGTCTTGAAAAAAGGGGGAGGTTCTCAATTCGACTCTAATTTTTTTTATGTGTATTACCTCAGAACTTTTTTCTGGGTGAACCGATCTTAATGATTCTTCTTGTACTTGAAAGCTGGTGCTTCTCACGTGGTCCCTTATAAATTTGATCAAGATCTGATCAGTAGTATTTGAGTTATCCTTAATAATCCTTAAAAATATTCAAGAAAAGAGCTTACTCCTTTCTAAAAGGCCGGCAACGCATTTGCGATTCCCCAGTTGTTGCAGTTGTTCATGGGCGGCGGTAGTCACTTACCATCAGATGAGCCGCATGGTAGTTTGCCCCCTCTTCTATAAAAAAAATGAAAATGTAATTGACTTCGACTACATTGATGATGTTTTCATTTTATTTATATTGAAAATTTTTGATTTTACCACTTGTTTTATTTCATTCAGTCAAATTGTTTTAATAGATGTAACAGTTTTTTGAGATTACTTAAAACAAAATATGCATTCAATGTTTTTCTGACTGACTTCATATTGACAAAACAATCGTGACGTACAAACTAGTATAAACATTTCTGGCCGTCACTAGATCACGTGATTATTTATCAATGTTTTTTAACCTCTGTGGCCTTTGAATGAAAGCTTTTGTGTTTAGTTCAGCCGGTTTGCGACAAACAAGCTCTCAGCGGCTACTTGAAAATAGGTAACAACGAGTAAATTATTAATCTATGAAAAATCTGGTTAAGGCCCTTTAAAAATAAAAATAAATTATAAAATTAATTACCTAATTCTTTATTTAAACGTTGGGCTTATGTTCGGAATTTAAACTTACAGAAACATTGTTATTATTTCAAATAGGAATTATTACATAATTAATTATATATTAAATCTAACTAAAAATTAAAATAAAACTATAGCAAGGAAAAACTAAAAATAAAAATTTTAATTGTCATACAGTCATACTCCCCGTGTTATCGTGCTAAGAACGCTCGCTGCGTTTCCTCGCTGAACGGCAATAGTTAGCCTTTGAGGGAGAAAAGAACCAGCCCTCTTATCACTAGCAGCGGCGATAGTCGCGGATACAGTTCCTTTAGGAACTTCACTGCACGTGGACCCCACGAACCGATAGTCTCTACAGCAAATGGCACAGATATGTGGTCATCTCTCATTTGGAAATAATTTTACGAATTGTCAAAACAAACATTTCTATGGAAATTGTATAGAAATATTTTTTCTGTACAATTTCAGTCCCTATATAATAGAGTAACGACTCATTGTTTTTATAGTGAAATAATTATATTATATTTGTATATTTTTAAATACTAAAAATCGTATTTTATTTATATTATTTCTAAAAGTTTAATGTAGTATATGCATTTAGTTATACTGCTATCTACCGAAGGCTCCTGGCCTATAAAAATACGGAAAAGGTTCTCCTGAACCTAATCCGGATTTTTTATAGTCGCTTTATATGGAACCTTCATCAGCAACATTAATGTTGCTGAAGTCATATCTCTGGCCCGCAAACTTCGCGAGGCAAAAACTACCCAGGGTTAGCCCAGTGCCACCAGCATATCACGCTCATCGATGCAATCGGCTCCTTTCAATGCGCCTAAGTTGACCCTTCTTTTTAAACCATAACGACAATACAACATACCGGAAGAATCAAACCTAGCTCTCTAATTGTCGCGTTCTTTAACAGAAATGGCATCAGAGATCAAAAGGAAAAAATCGTGTACTTTTTACGCGATCATGATGTTGACAGCATAATGTCAACATCATGATCGCGTGAGCATGAAGAGACTTTCTTGAAACCTAGCGTACGCGATCCCAAAATAGCTAATTATAACTTAGTAAGAAATGATAGGCTGACCGGACCTAAAGGCAGCACCTTGATCTACTACAAAAGGTCCTTGCACAGTATACCGATAGATACTCCACCGCTTGCTAACTTAGAAACATTGGTTTGTCGGATAGCACTTACGGGTCATCCGCCCGTCATAATTGCCTCGGCTATTATCTTGGCATCTCGGCTCTACTAAATCTAGGCCCCAGCGTAGTAATCGCGGGAGACCGAAATAGTACACACGTTAGTTGGAATTCTAATGTAAATAATCCAAACGGAAACGTATCATGCGGCCTCACGGAGAGACTTAACTTCGACTTTATCCCTCCTGAGAGTCCAACCCGCTATCTTTTTCTTTCACACCATCATCCGGTCCTCCTTGATGTAATACTACTAAAAGACATCCGGCTTACTATTAACTAGATCGAAACTTACGTCGAATTATGCTCGGACCACAGGCCGGTCGTATTAGAACTGGGCCGGTCGGCAGGTGAGATCCCTCAGGCCTAAACCATCGTCAACTGGCGTAAACTCGAGTTCAAACATGAATCTACGTACTCCCAGTATTTAGACTCCGTACTGGACAAGATTGACTTTCCGGAGGAAGCCAAAACGCCCCTGGGCCAGACGGCGTCAGCAATAAGGTGATCAAATCCCTCCTTGTAGGAATTTTCAACGCGCTTCTCTTGAGCTGCTCTTTCCCAGATATCTGGAAAGAAGCAGACGTAATAGGGATCTCAAAACTGGGGAAACCGCGCTATCGACTCACCAGCTTCAGGCCCATCAGTCTACTCAACACATTAGTTAAATTATACGAGCGCATCATACCAAAGCGCTTCCGTCATTTCACTGAAATAAACATACTCCTCCCTGACAAACAGTTTCGATACAGGGCCAAAGACTCGTGCACTAACCAAATTCATCGCCTAACAGCATATGTTCTGTCTGGCTTTAACCACCATCCGAAAAGGAAAAATCTCGAAACACGGGAGCCCTCTTCTTTGATGTCACAAAGGCATTTGATAAGGTCTTGATTAGTCGAGGGATACTCATCCCAATTTACCTGTCCGGTAGTTGTGGTATGGTATACGGGTATGCGACCCCGGCTTCCCTAGCTATTACTGTCCTATCCCTTGCCCTCATGGACGGTAATATCCTACATTTCCTATTTCCTACCCTAACTTACCTTACTCTTCCTTTTCACACCACCTGTCCTTCCCGTTTTCCTATTCCTACCCTCCGCCAATCCAACGTCGGCCGCGCGGATGAATGCATGGCTAGGGGCGAGCCTAGTCGTTAGCGTGCCAGACTGCCCTGGGACCGGGCGACCCCAGAATTAGGCTAGCCTTACCCTGGCATGCGGGGCTCTGCTGGGGGGGACAAACCTTTCCTTCGCTATTCGTGGGAACGCAATGGATAACCATAAAATTAACCAAAATGGCGGCGATGTAGTTCGCCACCCATCACGTCTCGTTTCTCGCGGGGGCGAAAAGCGGCCCACGGAGAGCCGCTTCGCTACGTTGAATGTAAGAGGAGGAATGGATGGTAAGGTAGATGAAGTATGTCAGATGATGGATGAACGTTGCCTTGATATTCTGTGCGTGAACGAAACCAAGAGGAAAGGATGTGACACCACGGTTCATGGCCCCTACACGGCATACTGGTCGGGAGTCCCCCAAACCAGCCGAGGCTGTCAGGGAGTTGGTGTGATTCTTTCATCTCGAATGGTTGAATGTGTGATGGAGCATGAATGTGTAAGCCCAAGACTCCTCTGGGTTAGGTTAAAAGTTGGACTCACTCGCTTATTTATCCTTGGGGTCTATGCACCGACGGATCTGCGTGGAGGTGGGTCACTAAAATCACAACAAGAGAGAGAGGAATTTTGGGATAGCATGAGAGAGGTCTTGAATAAATGCGGAGAAAATGAACGGATCGTGATGTTAGGGGACTTTAATGGATGGGTTGGAGTAAATCGGGATGGGTATGAAGGAGTACTGGGTATGTTTGGGGACGAGAAAGTGAATGACAATGGGAGAAGCCTGCTTGAAGTATGCTTGGAATGGAATCTGTGCGTGGCCAACACAATGTTTGACCACAAAAAGATCCATTTGTATACAAGAGATGAGGGTGAGTCTAGAAGTATGATTGATTTTGTAATTGTGGATGAAAGACTGAGGAAGAAAGTGCTAGACACTCGGGCGTACCGCGGTGTAGGCCTCGACACAGACCACTTCCTGGTCATAGCCCGAATGCGTGGCCTCTTTAAACGGTGGCGACACCGAGGGGCCGAGCCTACGAGTGTTTTGGACAGAGTAAAAGTGGAAAATCTACAAGAAAAAGAAAAGAAAGACGAGTATGTAGAGAAACTGAAAGAAAGTTTTAAAGGGATAGAAGAGATAGGAGTGATTGAAGATTTGTGGGAGACATTTAAGAAAGGGGTTGTAAATGTTGCGATTGAGGTATGCGGGATAGCTAAAAGAAGGAAAGGGAGAAAGAATGATAACGTGTGGATGGATAAAGATGTACAAAGGGTTGTGCAAGAAAAGAAGAAAGCGTGGTTGGATTGGTTAGCAACAAAAGCTAACCAAAAAGTTCAAAAGGCAACGGATGACGAGATAAAGGAAGCAAGAACGAAGTATAAAAGATTGAAAACAGGAGCGAAAGAAATTGTGTCTAGAAAGAAAGAAGAACGAAAAGATGATTTCGATAGGAGGCTCACTGAAGATTTCCAGTCAAACATTAAGTTTTTCTGGAAAACCATCAAAACAGCCAGAGGAAAAACTTCTACCTCGGAGCTGAGTACAATCAGGAGTCAAGATGGGAGCATTATAAAAGGAGAAGAATGTGTGTTAAAGAGATGGAAAGAGTATTTTGAAAGTTTGTTTGAAAGAGAGGAAGTGCAGGTACAACATCTGCCACCTTCCACGGAAAATAATATAAATGTTGATGAAAATGAGATAAGCATGGATGAAATAGTGAAAGCGTTGAAAAGTATGAGATTAGGTAAGGCTGCAGGATATGACAGGATTACCGTCGAGATGCTAAGGGCTGGACAGGGCCTGGTGGCTAGTCAGCTGTACCGCCTTTTCAATCTGTGCTGGCGAAATGGGCAAGTACCGGGAGACTGGTGCAAAGCCGTAATCGTGCCATTGTATAAGGGAAAAGGGTCACGGCAGGACTGCATAAATTACCGTGGTATAAGCCTTCTTAGCGTTGTCGGTAAATTGTATGCGAAAGTGTTGATTGAAAGGGTTGTGAATGAAACAGACGAGAAAGTATGGGATGCACAAGCGGGATTTAGAAAGGGAATGGGATGTACGGATCAGGTCTTTTCCTTGCGGTGCATAGCCGAAAAGTGTTTGGCTAAAAACAAGAAAGTTTACTGCGCCTTCGTAGATCTAGAAAAGGCCTATGATAGAGTGGTGAGGAATGAATTGTGGTCAGCACTGTCCATGAACGGTGTGAGCAGTATCCTCATACGAGCATTGCAATCTCTTTATAGGGATTCTAGTGCTTGTGTAAGGATAAACGGGGCATACACTGAATGGTTTAATATCGAAAAAGGTGTTAGACAGGGATGTGTAGCGTCACCGTGGCTGTTTAATCTGTTCATGGACAATTGTTTGACAGATTTAAAAGAGAATGAAAGTGGGTTTAGAATGAATGAGTTACTCGTCAAATGTTTTCTCTATGCTGATGACCAAGTATTACTTGCGTCTTCGGCCGAGGAGTTGCAGGAGATGGTAACTGCTATGAGTGGAGCTTTTGTTAGAAAGGGAATGAAGATGAATGTAAGGAAGACGAAAGTGATGGTGTTTGAAAAAGACGAGGCAGTGACAGACTGCAATATCGTGATTGAAGATGAACAAATTGAACAGGTGAAAGAGTTTGTGTATCTGGGGCCAAAGTTTACAAGAGATGGAAAGTGTGAGAGTGATATCGAAAGAAGAGTGAATGCAGGAAACATGGTGAATGGAGCTTTGCACTCCTTTATGAGCAGTCGGAAGGTGTCTAACAAGGCTCGTTTGGCTGTGCATGAAGGGGTGTTGGTTCCGACACTCATGTACGGAAGTGAAAGTTGGGTATGGCAAAAGAAACATGAAAGCAGAATAAATGCAGTTGAGATGAGAGCATTAAGAAGTATGATAGGAGTTAAACTGAGTGACAGGATAAGAAATAGTGAGATAAGGAAACGTTGTGGTCTGAAAGAAGATGTAGTGACAAAAATTGAGAAAGGTATGCTGAGATGGTTTGGCCACGTCGAGAGAATGAATGAAGAACGATTGACGAAAAAAGTGTATAAGGCGAGTGTGAATGAAAGTGTTGGAAGGGGTAGACCTAGGCGGACATTTCTAGACCAAATTAGGGACGTCTTGAAAAAAGGCCAGGTTAAGAGTACCCTAAACCGTAGAGCATGTATGAAGGGAATAATGAAAGTGGACGAAGCGAAACAAGTATGTAAGGATCGTAGCAAGTGGAAAGAAGTGGTCTCTGCCTACCCCTACGGGAAAGAGGCGTGATTATATGTATGTATATGTATGGTACGACGGCTTGCTTTACAAGCTGTATAAACTAAACGTACCCAACAGGCTCGTACACATCATCCGAGCCTTCCTTACAAATCGCTCTTTTCGCTATCGAGTGGAGGGAACCCGTTCTTTGAAACGCTTTCTAAAGGCTGGGGTCCCACAAGGCTCCGTCCTGTTTCCACTCCTCTTTACACTCTCCATGAGTGATATCCCTAAAGATCCAGTGGTAAACACTGCTCTTTTCGCCGATGATACGGCTCTCTTTGTATCAGATTATAACAAGAATAGTCTCACCTTAAAACTTCAAACAGCTTCCAATCGCTTAGGCGAATAGTTCCGCCAATGGAAAATTGAAGTGAATTCCGAAAAAGTGCAGCAATATACTTTCAAGTGAGTCCAAAACCACACCCAAAGAATTGTAAACTAAGAACCAGAATTAAGGTAATTACTTTATACGGCCGTGGAAAGATTCGGCCCAAAATCTGGGCGTCACGTTCGACGTCCGCATCAGTTTCGCGAATTACATAAGTGTAGTACGCAACAAAGCCAGGTCAGTCATTGGCAGTCTCCAATTTCTTGTTAACAGGAAGAGTAAGTTGTCTCTAAGACACAAATTCCACCTGTACAAAACCCGTGTTAGAGCTATCATGTCTTTCGCAAGTGTAGCCTTCGCCCACGCGTATAAGTCCAACCTAAATGTTACAGAAAGTTCAAAACATTTTCATCCGTAGAGCCACCGGAGCACGGTTGTATCAACGGAATTCAGATTTACACAATGATTGTCAACTTCCCACTATCTCCGAATACTTCAAGGAGATGTCTCAGCGCTACTTTGATAGCGCTGAAACCCATCCGAACCCGCTAGTAGCAAACGCAGCCAACTACGTTCCGATACCGAACACCGCGCCGATTCTTCGTAGACCGCGTAACGTACTAATAAAACAACCACGCTCGCTCGATCCCGTTGACCCAAACGTCGCAGGCACATCATACACTGACACTACCCACACCAAATGGGATAAATATAAATAGGATAACGGACGGGACAAATATAATAGGATAACCCGTAAGCGGGCACGACACGTTCCAACACAAACCGCGTACACACCGTACGGCCAGAACATCGACCGATACGAGCTAAGCAATCAGAGGCGGGGGTTTGCACTCCTTAGGTGAGAAAATCTCACTCAAAAATAACCTCAACAGAGGGGACATAATAATTGGTAACAATATCAATTCATAAACCATCATCATCCTTATCCCCATCCTACTTACCGCTTTTCCACTTTTTAAAATAGCTCGGGACCTGAAAACGCGGCCTTTCAGAAGCCCTGTGTCAGAAGAAGCTGTAAAAGCCGCATAGGCTAACAGCACAAACATCACGATAATAGTTTTTATATGGGACCAATAAACCGATTTAGGGTAATATATTTTCTCACACCGTCTCTACACGCCCAAAATCGTGTAAAATTTATTTTGCCATATATATTAAGTAAATCGTTAAAATAAAATGAATAAATCAATGTATTGACGTCAAACATTATAAAACAAGGGGAGATAAGATGGTTGGAATCATTGGGTAATAAGCGGAAGTATGGGCGTTTATCTAATACGCATGGTTTTAAGTCAGAGCACAAGCTGTAATATCACAGATATACTTACCGGCACAAAAAAAACGACTGGACGATAATTTAAATAAATAATCTTAAAATTATATTTGTGTTTATTTTCGGCCAGGAACTGGTCGCCAAAGACCTTACTCCTTACCCTAGCAATACTACGTAACAGGGCCATGACTGATGTTTAAGTTAGGAATCGTCTTGCTGAAGTTCGAGATGGGCATGTAAGTGACAGAACTATCAGGAGACGTCTCAATGAAACTGATATCATGGCCAGAAGACCTGCAAAACTTGGCATTTAGCAGACAGCATCGAGTCAGCAGACTTTCATTCGCACATGAACATGTGAATTGGGATATGGAACAGTGGAGCCAAGTACTGTTGACACATGAGACCCGCTTTTGCTTAAGAGTTTGTTTGTCGGGTATGCTTTACCAGAGATAAACAAAAATAATACTATATATATGAAAAATTAAAAATGTTCTTGCTAAATTTTTAAACAATACAAAAAAGAACTTTACAATAATTAACAAACAAAATATGGAAGAATAAAAAAAAATAATACTAGACTAGAACTATTATTAAATTAAAATAACTAAAACTAAACCTTAAAAATAAAATAAAATAACTAATTAAATAAGAGGCCTGGGCCTCTTGGCAGGGTGCCCATCACGCAGGCAGCATTCCCGCGCTGAACTGCGATTGCAATTCTTTGCGCGAGAAAGCCGCCGGCGCGAGGGTCGCCTGTTGCCTCCCTCAACCTTTTGCTGAGCTCCCTGTGCAGCTCCAGCGCACTTTTGCCCCAAGGACCTAGTGTCTCGACGCCGAAAGCAAAAAACTTGATAAAATATATATACTTATATATATATATATATATATATATAAATATATACTTATCTTATTTCTAAGACAATTACTTAAAATTCAAAGAGAATTGTTTTTTGTGCCAATCAGTGTATATTAAATATATCGTTATAAATTACTCTTAAATAATAATATCAGTAGTATATATGTATGTTATTTTAAAATATTAAATATTATAACATTTATTTACATAATAATACATAACAACATACAATATTAAAAAAAAACTGTAATAAAGAACTTAATTACTCATACAGTATTGTTTCCCGTGATATCGGTGCGAAGAACGCTGGCTGCATTTCCTCGTTGAATGGCTATATATTATAGCTTTTGAGAGAGAAAAGAATCTTCCCTCTTATCGCCGTCAGTGACGACTAGTCGCTGATACAGTTCCGCGACTGGTTGTTAGACTGGTCGGACAGACACTACGGATTTTAAAAAGAATGTACTAGTGCGTTGTAGAGTCAAGCTGATTACAACTGCAGCACGAATGGTTTGGTTCGATCAGTGAAGGTCCATACTCGAACAGAATACCAGCGTAAAACAGGAGCATAAAGCGTGTTTCTAGTGAATGACAAGAACCGAAGATTTTTTTTAGTGATGATGGGGCATTAGTCCTCAGGGGTAACAATAGATCTGGCTCAGGCTATCCCTAATGGTGACTAGCCATCTTTGCAAAACAGGATCATTGAGCACAAGTGTGTCCGTTAGCACATGTGCACTCTATATTCTACTCTCATAGTCCGATGGTACGACAATTCGACACGATAGAGAGATATAATGCGCAGGACCAACGGCTTTACACTTTTTCCAAAACTTGGGGGTGAAACAACGCCAACTTCTTGACTGGGCTATGACTGAGTATTTCTTGAAAGAATACCCCAACTAATGACTTTGGTCAAGACATAACCAGCAGTCACGCTTATGATCATGAGCCTAATGAGGCGGTCAATTTGATGATGACGTTAATTTATTAACACTTTACCAAGTACACTTACTTAGAAGTACTTACTTATATTATTATTTTTATAGTATAAGGGTGACAAACGAGCACACAGTCCAACTGATGGAAAGTAGATGCTGTAGCCCATATACATCTACATTTATCCCTGATAAAGAATCAAAATGCAGATGTGTTGTCACCACTGAGGACTAAAATGGAATGCCTCGTTTCCAGTAAAAAAAGTTACCGCGGTTATCTACACTCACCATACGAAACACAGCAGCATTAAGCTGTTATTTTAGCTGCTGCAGCGTTACTCTACCACCTTTAAATAATAAATATTAATAAGTTCAACAATCATTTATCTTTCTGACAATGTGCTTTTTATATAATTTCTATGTTCAATATGATTGTTAGATACGATTTTATGCGACAAAACTTGCTTTATAATCTTTATATATAAAAATTACGTGTCACATTGTTTGTCCGCGATGAACTCCTAAACTACTGAACTGATTTCAAAGAAATGTTTCACAATGTGTGCAGTTTGGTCCAACTTGAGAGATAGGATAGTTTTTATCCCGATAAGTGACCCACAATTTATTTATTGTTAATTTAATGATGTTTTTTAGGACACATGGTCGTCGGAAAGGGCAGAACGACGTCTGCCTGGTCAGCTAGTATAATATAAATATTTCTTTGATTATCTTAAATCTCAATAACGCTACATTGGTCTACTAGTAAAGAAGAATGTTAGAGCGTATATACGTCCCATTGCTCGGAGCAGGTCCCCTCTCATTTATTAGATCATTATGAGGGCATCCACGACCTTTTTTGCCACCAGGGCGGTGTCACCTATGCTTGATTTGAAACATTTGACAGATTAAGCGGTAGAGCCATGCTGCAGCTATATTAGTAGTATAGACAAGTTAACAAACAAGTTTAAAAGTTTTATTAAAGAAAACCTGTACAAAAAGGTACAGAATACAAGAAACAAGGTACAAAAATTGTAATATCAAGGAATACATGAATGAAAATGAAAATAATCCCTGGGAATAAGGTGATCGCCACCATGCTGGTTCTATGAAAAATCATTTAAAAATTGTATAAACGAAATTATTGTTTCTTGCTGGTTCTTCCCAAGACAGAGGTATTTTCCGAACCAGTGGTATATAAAAAATGACTTTCAATAAGCATTATGTAATAATCAAAATTGAATAAAAAATTATTCTATTCTATTCTATTCTTAGATGTAGCACGAATGGGGAAGGACCACGCTCTCAGAGAATACTAGCGTAAAATAGCAGCTTAACACTGCTGTGTTTCGTATGGTGAGTGTAGAGAACAAAAAAAGACATTCCATGTTAGTCCTCACGGGTGACAACGCGTCTGCAATTTGATTCTTTATTAAGGATAGATGTAGATGTTTATGAGTCACAGCAACCACTTACCATCAGGTGGACTGTGGCTCGTTTGTCACCCTATCCTATAAAAAAAACGATTACATGGCCGGGAAGTTAATTGGTATAGGGAAATGTAAGGTTTAATGTTTCTTTCTGTAATAATACTTATGAAACGAATAAACTAAGCTACGGATATCCCTAAAAGAAGAAAAATTAAAAAAAAAGAGTTAATAAAATGTGAAAAATATTACGGAGCAAACCACTGAGGTTTGTGTATTTATATAACACTCTAGAAACTGATAAACTTTTATTTAATACTCAACTTCTCAATTATATGACATTGTGCAACAAAAACGCTTTCCCTCAGTCCCTACTAGCGACATCTGGTGAACGTTATTAGCTCTCATTAGTTCGACGTGCTGTTCCAGTGCTTGTTAACGGATTTCACGTGTCTTCAAAATATTTTTGTTCTTCAGACATGCAGATCACGGTGTTATCTTCACTACCGAGCACGTGGTAAATCGGCACTTAAGTTACAATCAACGATTTCATTGGTGTCGAAAGGGATTGAACCAAAGCTCGCGTACTGCGAAATTTCTGTGAAATTTACAAAGAGCGCTTGGCCTCTGAGACATCACTGCTCGATTATGTTTATATGATCATGTATGATTGTAGATAAGTACTGGCTTGTAATAAGTAATAAAAAATATATGGATATTTTACATCATCATCATCATCATTACAGCCTTTCATAAGTCCACTGCTGAACATAGGCCTCCCCCAAGGAATGCCACAAAGCACGGTCCTGAGCCACCTGCATCAATAGACTTCCTGCATGTCTTACCAGGTCGTCACTCCATCTCGTGGGGGGTCACCCTACACTTCACCTACCGGTACGAGGCTGCCACTCAAGAACCTTTCTTCCCCATCGGTAGTAGTTGTTGGGAGCAGTAAGCTCGAAGTTGTTGGCGAGTATGTTTACCTGGGACAAATAGTCCGACTAGGTAAGTCCAACTTCAGCCGAGAGGTCAATCGACGCATTCAACTCGGCTGGACAGCGTTCGGGAAATTACGACACATGTTCTCGTCAGACATTCCTCAAAACCTTAAAACGAAATTGTACAACCAGTGCGCGATGCCAGTGATGACTTACGGATCTGAGACGTGGTCCTTTACTGCTGGCGGTATGAGGAAGCTCAAGGTCGCTCAGCGAGCTATGGAGAGGGCTATGCTCGGAGTATTTCTGCGTGATAAACGTTTAAAAAAGCTAACTTTCCTTTGTTGTACCATTTAATTGAGACCACAGACTGGTCTTCCATATATGAATTAAATTTAGAAATGAGTTTAGATTACTTCTACGAGTCTATTAATAAAATATTAGAACAATGTGTTCCAAAAAAAATTCAATGTTACAGTAGGTCTAAATACGTGTATCCTGAGTGGTATACCGCCGATGTTATCCGATTAATACAACAAAAAGCTACTCTTCATAAAGTATACAAGAAAAGTAGATCAGGTTTAGATTACGAGGTTTTTTCACAATTTAGGGCTAAGGTCAAACAAAGCATAAGAGAAGCGTATACACACCATCAGCATATCGTTCAAAGTAATTTACAGGAAAACTCTATATCTTTCTGGAGGTATATAAACTCCAAAAAAAGCAATAGAAGTCCTCGGAAAATGTATAAAGACGGTGAACTTCTGACGAATGAACAGTCAGTACATGAGTTAGCCAATTACTTCTATTCGGTGTACAGTCCGTGTAAGGCTAAATTAGATGTAAATTCAGCGATACAGGTGGCTGGCAGTGAGAACGCGGCAGCACGCGTACACCTTAGCGCGTTACAGCTCAGTGAGGTACAGCACGCCCTTAAACAACTTAAGCCAAAGAAATCGACAGGACCAGATGGTATACCACCGTATATATTTAGAGACTGCCGATCTGTTCTAGCTAAGCCTTTGCTTCATATATATAACCAATCCCTGAGAGCAGCAGTATTTCCGGAAAGATGGAAGACGACTAGGGTAGTACCAGTACCGAAAGCTGGTGCCAAAGGAAACCTGGATGGTAATAGACCTATCGCAGTCCTGTCGACTCCAGCAAAAATATTTGAGTCAGCTATACAGAAGAGCGTATATCATCAAATGGGTATACAATTATCGGATTCACAACACGGGTTTCGGCCGAATAGAAGTACAAGCAGTAATCTTCTTGCGTATATGGCGGACGTGTTACCGACGGTGGACGCGGGCGGGCAGGTCGACGCAGTCTATTTCGACTTCAAAAAAGCGTTTGACCTTGTAGATAATGATATCCTACTCAGAAAGCTAGCAGGCATTGGTTTTACACCACACTTACTCAACTTCTTTGCTAGCTACATGACAGACAGACAGCAATATGTAGAATATGCAGGATACCGATCAGACACATATTTCACGAGGTCTGGAGTAAGCCAGGGTAGTAATTTAGGTCCTTTGGAGTTCATAATAATGATCAATGATCTCCCCAAAATGGTCCAAGAAGCAAAATGCCTATTATTTGCAGATGATTTTAAATTATACCTACCTATAGTATGTAAGGAGGATTGCACGAGGCTACAAAGTGATATAGATAGGGTGACTAGGTGGAGCAAGGAAAACAACTTGCAGTTTAACACCTCAAAATGTGTCACAATTACATTCTCTCGTAGCCACAACCCTATTGTACATAATTATATGATAGAAGACTGTGTACCCATGACTAGGGTCAAGGAAGTTCGTGATTTAGGAGTGGGTATGAATACAGGATTAACTTTTCGTGAACACATCATTAAATGTTGTAAAAAAGCTTACAAAAGTTTGGGTTTCATACTACGCACAGTTAATAATTTCACAAATATTTACGCAATTACTGCATTATATAATACACTGGTTAGGAGCCAACTGGAATACAATGCGATGATTTGGTCGCCGCACGAAAACAAGTACACTCTTATGCTGGAGCGAGTACAAAATAAATTTTTAAGATACCTGTACATGCGACTGTATGGAGTGTATCCACTCTATCCATTAATGTATCCAACATTGTTCATTTTAGGTATGGTAGGTTACAATGAAATCAGGGTTAGAAGGGAATTTACTCTTGCACGCTATTTGTACACAGTTCTGATAGGCAGAGTACATAACACAGACGTGCTGGATCAGTTGGCACTCCGAGTCCCTGACCGGTACGTATATCGCAGACGCCGGCCGCAGCTGCTGGCGGTACCGCGCGCGAGGACTAACTTGCTGCAGCACGCGCCGCTCACGCGCGCACTCAGAACACTAAACAGAGTCCAAGATAAAATTGACATATTTTGTTGTACTCTGAGTGAATTCACGAAGGTCACATTATATGTAATAAGTTATAGTTAAATTTTTATAATCTGTTGTTAGTAGGTAATAATTTTTGTTAGTATTTTATTTAGGTAGGAAATGCTTTTACTTTTATTATATATTTACTTCTATTATATTCTTATTGTTGATTTTAGGTAATAATTTTTGTTAAATCTTAGGATAAGTTACTCTATCGCATTAGGAAACTGTAAAGATAGATGTAAGAGAGAATAAATAAATAAATAAATAAAATAAAATAAATAAACTTAGAAATGAGGATATCCGCAGTAGAACCAGAGTGACCGACATAGCCCAACGGATTAGTAAGCTGAAGTGGCAGTGGGCCGGCCATATAGCTAGATATTTTACATACTAACATAAAAATGTTTATATATAACATCGATCAACCTTAGTTTAAATATCGAACGACACCAGATTTTCTTAATTAAAGCGTGTTTTGTTTTATTTTTAGATAAGAAAATGGAGGTCGAAAGTGCCAATTGTAAATATCGAGTATCGCAGTGTGAAGATATCGAGCTGCTATCTGTAGAACGTCCACTGAAGATTGACCTGTGAGTTGCAAGCTTGAGATTATTATAATAAAAAGCAGACATAGAGTATTAGTAATAAGTAGTCTGGTGTACGTGGTAGAACTTCGTTACAGCCGTATTAAGACAACAGCATGAACTGGAAACCACGGTTTCAAAATGGTAGTATAATGCTTCTCTCGTTGTATGCAGGATTTGGCTTAATTGCCACGCTTGACGGTAGACTGACGGTTGCGGTGACAGACGTCCCGCAGCTTCTACGTTAGTCCGTCCGAACATCGAGGTCCTCCATCGATGGTTTGTTTATTTACGTCTGATGTAAATGAGACGGTTACAACGCCATCTTACATATACACTCACGCCTGTCACTCAGATGGATAGGCAGAGACTATGGACTTCCATTTGGCTCGATCCTGACACACCTCTCTCGCTTCTTCCACATTCATATACCTACGCATACACGTACGTCGGTTAAAGGTACTCTTGATTTGGCCCATTTTCAATATATCGCCAATTTGGACGATAAACCAAGACACCGCCATCTATCCGAAGCTATAAACATTAAAGTAATATACTGTATGTTTTATATATCCTCAGAGGTGACAACACATCTAATGTAGATGTCTATGGGTCACAGTATCCACTTCAAGTGGACTGTGAGTTCGTTTTTTACCCTTATTCTATAAAAAAATCATTATATTTCAATGGCTGTAAATAAGATTTTCACCTCTTACGACCACGGGATGATATAGAGAAATGAATTCTTACTGGCTGGATTCTCTTTGAATTGAATAGAACAGAATATTTTTTTATTCGATGTAAGTTATAAATATTTCTTATTGAAAGTATTTTTTTTTAATTTTAGACATATTGTCTGTCTCCTTGGTTTAATTTCGGTAATCTTGGCTATCTTTTTAAAACGCTTGTAGAGGATATCCGCAGTAAAACCAGAGTATTCGAAATAGCCCTATGGATTAGTCAGCTGAAATGGCAATGGACTGGTCATATTGCTCGAAAAATCGACAACCGATGGGGAAAAAAGGATTTCGAGTGGCAGCCTCGTACCGGTAGATGAAGTGTAGGGCGGCCCCCTCTATATGAAGTGGCGACTTGGTAAGACATGCAAGAAGTCGATGGATGCAGGTGGCTCAGGACCGTGCTTTGTGGTATTGCTTGGGAGAGTCCTATGTTCAGCAGTGGACTTGTGAAGGGCTGTAATGTTTGGATGAAAATCTTTTTTAAATAATACTTTTTTTCGTTGTTACAGAGAGATAAATGCCCTAGAGATTTTAGTGCAAGAGCTACATAAGGTATTCTCGAAGGATCACGTGAACATCCAAGATGTTCAGAAGTTAATGGCAGCTTACAAGTCCGAACCGAAAGACTGGAAGAAGTACGCCAAGTTCGACAGATTCCGGTGAGTAGCTTTCGCCATAAACAACGATAGACGTCGACAGTCGGCCAGTTAAGTTGTCTTTTGCGTATATGAGAGACAGAAAGAAAGTAGGAGACATTTTGTGTTACACAAATAACGACTTTTCTGCCGACTTCCATTCCATCCTTTCTCAATTCGACTGTATGTTTTTTTATGTGTGTTACCTCATAACTTTTTACTGGGTGAACCGATTTCGATGATTGTTTTTTTGTTTGAAAGCTGGTACTTCTCGTGTGGTGACATATAAATTTGATCAAGGTCAGAACAATAGTTTTTGAGTTATTCTTAATAACTTATATTGGAGTCGGCTGTACAAAAATTTTAATTTTAAATACTATAATGTAATTATGTAAACAGGTGACTGAACGCTATGTCATACAGTCTTTATAATAATGATCAAAATGTAAGTGTAGGTTTTGAAGTAGCAAATTTGTATATTGATGTATATGTATATATATTGCCGTGTAGTGGCGGTCAAGAATATCCACTACTCCATATCCTCCCGTGGGTGTCGTAAAAGGCGACAAAGGGAAACAGGCGGGAGATGGGCAGCAGCATCTTCCTGATAATAGCCGAAAGTACAATAAAAAAACTGCGGTTGCCAACCCGCTCGCCAAGCGTGGCAACTATGGCAAATACCCCCCCAATGATGAAAACAACAAACAGACGGCCCCTAGTCCCCGGCGGCCCCGCTAATCCTGGCTACGGTGGCGACCATGGTAACGGCGGGGCAGGGGGTGCTAAGAATCTCCGGTGGAGGTTCGGTTGCCACCTACGACGACTCGACCTGGCAACGTACAACGCACGCACCCTGAGGACTGACGAGAAGATCGTGGAGCTGGAAGAAGAGATAGACAAGTTGCGCTGGCATATTATAGGATTATCCGAATTCCGAAGAGAGGGGGAGGACACGGTAATCCTCGAATCCGGCAACTTGCTCTATCACCGGGAGGGCGACCATCTGTCCCAAGGAGGTGTCGGATTTATCGTCCACAAGTCTCTCGTTAACAACGTTGTAAAGATCGGGAGTGTGTCGACGAGGGTTGCGTACCTTATACTCAGAATCACCAAACGGTATTCGCTGAAGGTCATATGAGGATATCTCTAGAGCCATGCATTCCTCCAAAACCCAATATACGGTGTTAATGGGAGACTTCAATGCAAAACTAGGCACAAGAGAAAACGGTGAGCTAAAAGTAGGGAAATTTGGAATAGGGCAACGGAACCCAAGGGGCCAGCAGCTGGCCGACTTCATGGAGAAAGAGGGACTCTTTATGATGAACTCTTTCTTCAAGAAGCGGCCCCACAGGAAGTGGACCTGGTCGAGCCCCGACGGTTCGACAAAAAATGAGATTGACTTCATTATGACGACCAGACGACAACTGTTCAGTGATGTCTCAGTGATCGCGAGGGTGAAAACCGGCAGCGATCACCGAATGGTTAGAGGCACACTGTCCTAAATGTTAAGTTGGAGAGGTCTCGTCTGATGAAGTCAACGCTCCGTCCCCCTCGTGCTCTAATCCAAAGTCCCGAAACCTTTCAGCTCGAGTTACAAAACCGTTTTCAGTGCCTAGTAGACTGCAATGAAGTGGACGATATGAATGACAAGCTCGTGGAAACTGTCCATGCGGTCGGAGCTAAGTTCTGCAAGACCCGCCGCAGAAGAACACAAAAACTCTCCGATCACACTCTTAATCTCATGGCTGTTAGACGGGAGATGAGGCTACATTCTTCAACAGATTTGACAGCATACAGGCAACTGAACAGACAGATCTCTAAATGCATGCGGCGAGACTTACGCAACTTCAATACAGCTCGTATTGAAGAAGCGATCGAGCGGAACCAAGGCTCCAAAGTCTTTGCCAGAGATCTGTCTGCCAGAAAGAGCCAACTGTCAAAGCTGAAGACCGAATGTGGCAGCATCGTTTCCGGGGCACCTGAGATTTTGAGTGAGATTGAGAGGTTCTATGGGCAGCTGTACACGTCATCGTTGGAGCCACACGCAAGTGTGAGTAACGATCCAAGAGCGAGTCTTATTCGACACTATTCCGAAGATATCCCGGACGTCAGTCTGAGCGAGATTAGAATGGCTCTCCAGGACCTTAAAAACGGCAAGGCCCCAGGCGAGGATGGAATTACAGCGGAGCTTCTGAAAGCGGGTGGAAGACCGGTACTTGAAGTCCTTCAGAGGCTCTTTAATTCCGTCCTCCATGGCGGCATTACACCGGAGGCGTGGAGCAGAAGTGCGGTGGTCTTGTTCTTCAAGAAAGGTGACACCGCTCTCTTGAAGAACTACAGACCGATTTCCCTTCTGAGCCGCGTCTACGTGCTGTTTTCGAAAGTCATTACGAATCGTCTCGCGCGCAGACTTGACGACTTCCAGCCTCCCGAACAAGCCGGTTTCCGAAAGGGCTTTAGCACCATAGACCACATACATACCCTACGGCAAATAGTACAGAAGTCCGAAGAGTACAATTTGCCACTATGTCTGGCGTATGTGGACTATGAGAAAGCCTTTGATTCCGTCGAAATTTGGGCGGTGCTGCAGTCCCTTCAGCGGTGCCAAGTTGACTGTCGGTATATCGAAGTGCTGAAGTGTTTGTACAGTAGAACTACGATGGCTATCCGAGTACAGAACCAGAGTACGAAACCTATTCAATTGCAGAGAGGTGTAAGACAGGGTGACGTTATATCCCCGAAACTCTTCACCGCTGCATTGGAAGACGTTTTCAAGCTTCTGGACTGGAAAGGATACGGAATTAACATCAATGGCGAGTACATCACTCACCTTCGATTTGCCGACGATATAGTCCTCATGGCAGAGTCGCTGGAGGAACTAAGCACTATGCTCAATGACCTCAATAGTGTCTCCCAACGGATAGGTCTTAAGATGAACATGGACAAAACAAAGATTATGTTTAATGTCCATGTCACACCTATGCCGGTAGTTGTTGGGAGCACTAAGCTCGAAGTTGTTGACGAGTATGTTTACCTGGGACAAATAGTCCGACTAGGTAAGTCCAACTTCGACCGAGAGGTCAATCAACGGATTCAACTCGGCTGGGCAGCGTTCGGGAAGCTACGACACATCTTCTCGTCAGAAATACCTCAAAACCTTAAAACAAAATTGTACAACCAGTGCGTGTTGCCAGTGATGACTTACGGAACTGAGACGTGGTCCTTCACTGCTGGCCGTATGAGGAAGCTCAAGGTCGCTCAGCGAGCTATGGAGAGGGCTATGCTCGGAGTTTCACTGCGTGATAAACTTAGGAATGAGGATATCCGCAGTAGAACCAGAGTAACCGACATAGCCCAACGGATTAGTAAGCTGAAGTGGCAGTGGGCCGGCCATATAGCTCGAAGAACCGACAACCGATGGGGAAGAAAGGTTCTCGAGTGGCAGCCTCGTACCGGTAGTCGAAGTGTAGGGCGTCCCCCCACAAGATGGAGTGACGACCTAGTAAGACATTCAGGAAGTCGATGGATGCAGGTGGCTCAGGACCGTGCTTTGTGGCATTCTTTGGGGGAGGCCTATGTTCAACAGTGGACTTGTGAAGGGCTGTAATGATGAATGATGATGATGTATATATATATATATATATATATATATATATATATATATATATATATATATATATATATATATATATCAATATACAAATATATGTCTTTATATATAAAAATTACGTGTCACGTTGTTTGTCCGCGATGAACTCCTAAACTATTGAACTGATTTCAATGAAATGTTGTACACTGTGTGCAGTTTGGTCCAACTTGAGAGATAGGATACTTTTTATCCCGATAAGTGACCTTCAATATTATTTTATTGCGAATTTAAGGATTTTTTTCATAGGAAGGTTCGTCGGAAAGGTCATCTGCCTGGCCAGCTAGTAGCATATATATACATATATATATACCCTCAAGGGTAGTCTCATTAAATTTTGAAGAAAAATTTCTTCCCGCAAGGGTGCAAAATAGGAAAAATTTTCATATTGGTCTATTGTTTAAGGAATTTTAAATGATATCTTCGCAGATTGAGAACCCATTTTAATGATTCTTTTTTTTTATTAAATAGCTTACTTCCAAGGGTGGTCCCATATAAATTTGGAGTAAAAACTCCATCCCTAAGGGTAACAGAAACAGAAAATTTTTTATTCAATATAGATTATAAATAATACTTATTGAAAGTCCCTCTTTTGTTAAATTACCACTGGTTCGAAAAAAACCTCTGTCCTGAGAAGAACCAGCAAGACACCAGCTTACAATCATCAGAATTAACCACACAAAACAAATTATAAATAGCTTGGTAACGATCACCTAATATTAGCAAATAAATAACTTCTGTTTTAGCAATTTGAAGTCGGTTTTTATTTTTTGTTAAAAGATGTAATTATCTGTTTCGTCTTGATCTTTAAAACTGTTAGGATATCACACGAAGTTGGTCCCTTGGCTATATCCAACAATTAAATTGGATAAATTGAATGTTTATCTATTTAAACTTCCATGTATAAAGTAGTACATATGGCGGTTTTAGTGTCATAGGACATTCTCTTCAAGTCAACCATTAGGCCAAACAGATATAGATTCGCAAGGAATATATATTCTACTAAGTCATATCCATTTGCGCAGATAGATAGGTATTTTTGAACATTAGATTATCGTTAAAATCAAATATACAAAAAGAAAAAATCATTTTGAAGCTGTAAACACTATTGTATTGCAAACATTATTATTTCATTTATATTGAGTTCAGTAACTGATAGGTTTTTATCGCTCGTTAAGGTGTTTTAAAAACAAGATTTGTTGGTAGAATTTTTTTATTATCTATTGTGGTAAAGGACAGCTAGAGGTCACGTATAGACAAGTATAGTAACTATTTACGTTTTCAGGCCTGGCAGAAATCCCATCTTATTTCTGAAAAGGTATTAGGACAAGAAAAAATGCGTCGCGTCGCTCTAACACGTGTTGGGAGGCAGATTACATGTACGCGACTTATTTTAATCTAAAAATAAAAATTAACTAATTTAAAAAAAACATGTTGAGGAAAAGTGCATGTCTGACAACATGCCTTTCCTCAAGATGTTTTTATGACCGCCGAGCACGTGCTGCATGATCGCTTTAAGATTTTAGGTTAAAAGCATTTAGAAATATCAGAAATCAAATTACTTTGATAGAGTATCGACATTTGAAGGCTAAAGCCAAAGCATGTAAGAAACAAGTACAAGTAACAAGTACAAATACTATGTAAAAGTAGCAAGTAATAGTAGGCATTAAGAATACCCTCGAACGGGTTTCCGCCTTGTCGTGGCAGGGAGCTTAGTAGCCGTGGCTTGGTCACCCGCGGTAAACAAAGAGGGACCCAAGGTGGCTGTTTCGAATGGGCTGGGCTATCCCACTCCAGATGCACCTTGGTGGACTGTGGCGGGAGGGGTGTCCTCTCCCTCTTCCCGTCGCAGTCGAGGTGGAGTCGCGACGGAAAAGGAGTTTTGGAATGGCGATGCGCCTCTCGTCCTATCCTCCGCGACTCTGGCGCGGCCGCACCGCCGCTGCGGTGGTGGTGGAGCTGCTGGGGAGAGAGTGTAGGTATTGCGAGGCGAGCCACTCTCGATACTATCCGCGACCGAAATTTGCTTTTTAGGGACATATAACACGGGTGCATCCCATTTTTAAATTTCGAGCATCTCAAAACTTATTGAGTGACCTACGTATCGAGCATGTATGACGAGTGAACAGTACCAATATGCTTTCACTTACACTTTTGGCCAACATATCGTCTGCAAACTATAATCTATTGTTGACTGTGACACCAGTCAGGTCATTATTAAGTGGCGAAGCTTGCGAAGACACTTATTGATTTCACGATGTCTGTCCGTCTGTCCGTCTGTCCCACGATTATCTCGAGAACGGTTTCGAATTTTCAAATTCTGTTTTCAGCAATCGATTACTTATCACCCAGGCATCTGAACCTCCTATTTTGAAGCTGATTGCTCAACGGCAACCGTTAGGAACCGCTACAAAGCTGATTGCTTCGCCACTTTGCTATGCTGTTAGCTTGCTAGGTTTATTCATCTATCGATTGTCATAAGATATCCCTATCTTCCTTTAGGCGAATTTTAGATAATTTATAGGTAATTATTATTGCTATATATATATATATATATATATATATATATATATATATATGTATATGTTTTATTTATGGTAGGACGATTATCATTTTGTTACGCGCCGTAGGTGTCATAAAATGATTTAATTTGATTGGATGATCTACTGGCATCCGATAAACCATTTTGTTTTGAAATATGAAAGTCACTTTCATAAAGATATTTATTTTAAAGTGCGTATTACGACAATCGACAACAGTTATCATCGCGGCGTGTGGCCTTTTCATTGTAGCTTTATCTCCAGCTCGAGAAATAATTCAAAGAAAACATTGCGTTTCTACTCGTATCTCCAAATGCGTAGGTAGTTTCTGTTTTTAAAATGCGTTTAGAAATTTATCATACATAATAATCTTATTTTTTTATAACTGGCTTTATAGCTCTGGGTTCTAGCCCTTCTGAGCCTATGATAATCTTAGTTACGTTACGTCATTGAAAAAAGTAGAACTGTATATTTAATAAAATATAGTAGTTTCATGAAATAATATTAAATGTAATGTAATGTATTTAAATTTTTTATTATCAAATTTTGTTTTTATTTTAATCTTGATCAAAAGTCTTAATTTGTTTAATAAAACTATTTTTTACGGTTTTTATCGCGTATGTTAACTTATTTTATATTCCCGACGTTTCGAGCACTTTACAGTACCCATGGTCACGGGATGACGTACGGGATCGTCCCCGTCACTACATTAGATTTGATAGACCACAAATCATCGCTAAAGAACACCGATTTCTTCCAAGGCTGATTCGTGAGGCTATTGAAATAAAAAGAATCCAAATTTCAATAGAGAAAATGGCTGGGTGCTACCATC
Organism: Parnassius glacialis; assembly: GCA_033319125.1. Lineage (NCBI taxonomy): Eukaryota > Metazoa > Arthropoda > Insecta > Lepidoptera > Papilionidae > Parnassius > Parnassius glacialis. The sequence continues at coordinate 32,572,376 of JAVANC010000002.1, forward strand.
TGCTTGCGAACCTATAATTAATAAAATTTAATCTCAGCCCCATGCGTGAAACAGAAGTGCGGTAGTCTTGTTATTCAAGAAATGCGACAACGCTCTCTTGAAAAATTACAGACCGTTTCCCTTCTTAGCCGCGTCTACGTGCTGTTTTCGAGTTATTACGAATCGTTTCGCACGCAGACTTTACAACTTCCAGAATCCCGAACAAGCCGGTTTCCGAAAAGGCTTTAACACCATAGACGATATACATACTCTTCGGTAAATCGTACAGAAGACCGAAGAGTACAATCTGCCACTTTGCCTTGCGTATGTGGACTATTCCGTCGAAATTTGGGTGGTGATACAGTCCCTTCAGCGGTGCCAAGTTGACTGTCGGTATATCTAAGTGCTGAAGTGTTTGTACAGTACAGTGTACGATACAGTAGGCTATCCGAGTATAGACAAGATCAGAGTACGAAACCTATCCAACTGCAGAGTACTAAATGTTCGCAAGTTGTAAGAAATCTCAATGTTTTATTTAAAAAATTGATATCTATCTAATCATGTGCTTTAAAAATATTAAAATACTTTTAAAATTACCCATATAAGACAGTTATTTTTTTTTAATATTTTTAATTTTTTTTAAAATTAAATTTATTTTTAGAGTGATTATTTATTTATTATTAGGGTTCCGTACCTCAAAAGGAAAAAACGGAACCCTTATAGGACCACTTTGTTGTCCGTCTGTCTGTCTGTCAAGACCCTTTTTCTCAGGAACGCGTAGAGGTATCAAGCTGAAATTTATATCAAATACTCAAGTCTACTGTCCCTTAGGGCTGTGAAAAAATCAAACTTCTAAGCCAACGCAATCAAAAGATACAGCCGTTTATGCCGCAAATTTTCGATATTCGCAAGGGAATCAAAAGTCAAAACCTACAGGGTACTTCCCGTGAACTGAGAATCTTAATATTTGGCACGAAGCAACGTATTATAGCACAGATAAAGGAAAAATTGCGAAAAGCATACATTTTTAGTTACATCATATAATAAAAATATTTTTAATAATTTTGAACTCATATACCTACGGATTTGTTCGGAACCCTCGGTGCGCGAGTCCAACTCGCACTTGGCGGTTTTTTTTTATTTAATGTTAAAGTGACAGTAGCCTATAATAGCAGGGTGCCGACCGCGGTGCGACCGGGTGGGTTAGAATCCGCCATTCGCTACTGTCGTGAAAGACTTCTAACACAAGCATTTTAAGCATACCAGAAGTGGTTAAAGAGATTATTTATTTATTTATTTCAGGCAGAGTCCATATGACTTTTTAACAAATAAAAATTATAGCTACGTTTAATAAAAATACATTAAAAAATCTATAAACACAACAGAAAAATTCAAACAGTTGTAAGATAGACACACCACACAACAACATATTATACACTGTTATGCTGCTGTGTGGACTCGCATCCACGCTTGTAGAAGTGGCAAGTCGCACCGATCAACGAATACCCAAGGGTATTGTTGGTGCCATTCCGCAAACGGGTCAGCGCGGAGGCACACCGCCTCCTAACTATCGCGACGAAGCCGTCAATAGTTAGGAGGCGGTGTGTGTTAGTTATGTTAATATAATTGCTAGTAATTTATTATAAAATTTAAAAATAAAAAATAGCAAACTAAATTTAGAAACTGGCCCATAGACATCATATATCCTCGGTTAAGAATCAAAATGCAGATGCGTTGTCACCCGTGAGGACCAAGATGGAATACCTAGTTTCCAGTAAAAAGGGTCTCCGGTTCTCTACACTCACGATACGAAACACAGCTGCATTAAGCTGCTATTTTACGCTGGTATTCTGTGAGAGCGTGGTCCTTCCCCGGTCGATCCGACCCATTAGTGCTACAACTATACAACTAATATAGCTGCAGCATGAATAGAATAGAATAATTTTTTATTCAATATTGATTATTACATAATTCTTATTGAAAGTCATTTTTTTATTTACCATTCTGGCTTTATGGCTCTACCACGTACTATTCATGCATTTTGTTCTCACTGTGTTTCGAAGTAAATTATTAGCAGTGAACCAAGAATAATCTTTATCTAGAATTCAAAGGCGCTTTAAAATAGAATGTATCATCAGCAAAAAGACAAAATTCAGCCATGTCTTGCACTATATGCGGCGGATCGTTCATATGGAGCAATAATAAAAATGAACCAAGGATCGAACCTTGAGGAACACCCATTCGCATTTCGTATTACTTTGCCGAAGATAGTTTGCTATTAAGTGTCGTTCTAAGATTTATTTTATTTTACTTTTACTCTTAAGTCATTCGATTATTTCAGATACACGAGAAACCTGGTCGATGCCGGCAATGGCGCGTTCAACATAATGATACTGTGCTGGGGACCGGGACACGCCTCGGCAATACACGACCATGCCGACTCACATTGTTTCATGAAAGTCTTAAGCGGAAGTTTGGAGGAAGTTAGGTATGTGAATTATACAGGTAACATTTAAGGGGAGTGCCGTTTGGCTCCTTGGTTATGGGTCTTAGACTCATTTCGCTAAACTCATAAATTTTTGATTTCAGTTTTTTTTTTTAATTCTGCACCATTGCTATCATAATTCCTTTTTTAAAATCTTATTCAAGAACAGTGTTATGTATGACTAACTGTACCCCGCAACTTCGCCCGCGTGGAATTTAAGATTTTATGAGTTTTAATTTTTTTGCGCGGAACCCTAATTCTTTTTCTAAAATAAAAGTTTCCTTAGTTACTCCTTATAATATCAGCTATCGGCCAGTGAAAGTCATGTCAAAATTAGTCCAGCCGTTTCGGAGATTAGCCGGAACAAACAGAAAGACAGACAGATGGACAAAATATACCGTATATACTTTCATATTATGTATTTAGTAAAAAGCTGCTATTTTAAGATTACAACCAGACACTTCAATTTTATTTATTTGTATAAATGTATGTATTGTATGTATAGATAAGTACAGTTTTGATACCATCTCCCTGATAATATATGTACTTTTCCAGCACCAGTAGCTACAGTAATAATGAAAAGGAAACTAAATAGTTTCCTTTTTTATAGACTTCGAATATACTGGCGTATGCGACCTGACAGTCCGAAAATGTATAACCAATTTTCATTTCTCATTGTGTCCGTTATATATTGATGATGTACATTTTACATACGAGGACCTTCGAAAAATTGTTGTTAAGGAAGCGGTAAAATTACTAAAAAATGTTTAGTGCAAGAAACTGAATAGCTTGTAAAATTTACTGAATTTTACCTTGACAGTTCTAAAATAATTAAAAAATATACTAATAACATGTTCCCGGGAATAAGCTGCACCGACTTGCCTTTTGTTGGATTTTAATTCAACATGTACAAAGTCCCAATAACCTCTAAAAAGGTCAGATCGGAAAGCTGTATTTTCGAGCTATGATTTTTGGAGAAAACTTTATTTCCATGGACAGTTTCCCCGGAATTTCTTTTTTAACATAACGTTAATGATTTATAAATAGGTAGATACTTAATTAAGTTTATACCTATTTATATTTCATACATTTTATAAAATATTTTGCTATTGAAATAAAAAACGAGGACACAGAGTACATAATGGCTACTTTATTTTTTATGTAACTTACTTTTAATAATTACAAACATTTAATAGTTAAATACAATAAATAGAAATTAATATTAACATTCGACTTAAATATGAAATAAAACCTAATAATTTAAGTAAGGAAACTTGTAGGAATCAGTTAAATAAGATTACTCTGATTAAACGCCAATATGTTTATGAGGCTACTCTCTCTTTCATCTGTCCCTGAAAAATATAAGATAAAAAGTAATCTTTTTAACTGCAAACATAATGAATTTACACAGACTGGTCAAATACACAGGAGATATTAAATTATACCAGGTGTTTGAGGATACAGAAGCCTGTCTATTCTTTCAATCTCGGTATAAAAATTTATCTTTGTTACCTAAAGTTTTTGAAGTAAAATTTTTGAAGTCTTACTGTAACAATATTATAGTTACTGGTACAAATAATTTAGGAATGGCTGCTTTTAATAAATTTTTTTTATTCTGCTTTTTCTTTTATATTTCTCAAGAAAATGTTTGCTACAAATTGTCGAGTCCTTCTTTGGATTCCAACCAACCCGCCCAATTAACGTTATCCATTTTTTTAATTCTATGGATAGAATAAAAAAAATGGAAGAATAGAATGTTTGACAAACGGCAAAATAAAATTACGTTTTTAAAACGAAAATTGAATATTTATTTTTATTCCTCTCCTTGTGGTGTGGGCATGTCTATCGATTCATTATAAACATTCAAGATAAATATCGACATTAATTTTGATATATATAGTTGACTCAATCCCTACCGTACATGTAAAATATTTTGTTTAAAAATGAATTCACCAAAATCATCATCAAAACTTTTCCTTGCAAAATATCGAAATTAATAAAATAGTTGAAAATATTCTATATTTTAAACAGTATATAACATAAATAATAACCAAAAATAGATGCGTCATAGCAGCAATGACGTCTTGCGAATTTACCTGAAAAATCATCAGGATTATTTATATTACTACACCACGGTCACTCACGGAACATGTAACAATTTTGGAAAACTATTCGTTATAAATATAAACACTATTATAATCTAAAAAATTACAAATTATCTAGGAACTATAGTCCTTTCCGATCGGCTCGATTCATTGGCACTGCGAAGAGATGTTGCACCCCTTTGCATTTTCTTTCGTATTTACCACGGGGAGTGCTCTGAGGAATTGTTCGGAAACTCCCGATACCATCCACACCATCTGGATGATTGGCGGTCCACCACTGTGCGATTTAGAAGATGTTTTCTTCCTCACACGACTTCCTTGTGGAATTGATTACCATCAGCGATTTTTCCGGACCGATACGACTTAGGGACCTTTAAGAAAAGAGCCTACTCCTTTTTAAAAGGCCGGCAACGCATCTGTATTTCCCCTGATTCCCCTGGTGTTGCAGTTGGTCATGGGCGGCGGTACTCACTTTCCATCAGGTGAGCCGCATGCTCGTTTGCCCCCTCATATAAAAAAGAGCTTATTTCTTGCGTGCCGACTTGTGCCGATCTGTCATTTAAAATCGGTTACAGAGTCATGAGATTTGGTATTCTTTTCTATCCTGCAATTTTTCGATAAGAAATTTTCTTCTCCCTTGCATACTGTGTCAGTCTATATGCCAGTGTATTTTAAGTTTATGCCTTTTTTAGGAATTTACTTTTAATTACTGCCTGAAATTCGCGTAGTGTTGCGTATTTGTTTAAATTGTTATCTTTAATTTAATTAAAGTGTTATCGTTTAAATTTTATTATCTTCATTGTTAGTTTCTTATAATAGATTTGAACTGTTTGATGTCATCATTAATAATTATATAAACAGTGCCATGATAAATATAACAGAATTTGAGCTCTGATGGAACTGGTTCAGCTAACCCAAATGATGAAATGTTTTATGAATTGATGAAGCTTTAATTTTGATAGTTAGTATACGTTTTGATCTTGATTAAGAAAAAAAGTAAATATATTTAGGTTTAACAGATGATACCGGTTGTGTTATTTATTTCTTATCGCTGACCATATCCTGAAAATTTCTATGTTGTTTGTAGCGTTAGCGTTCCGCGTGAAATTTAGCAAAACGAAACACTTTTGGAATCACCTTGTCTGTCTGTTTATCACATACGGTTTCTCAGATACTATAACTTAGTTAAAATTTAAATTTTGATCTTAGTGTGCGAGGTGTTTTTTTAAAATTGGAAGTAGTTTTTATAAGATCATCGTGTCTGATATCACGTTAAAGCCCTTTGAAACACAATTTCAAAAATGTATTATTAATTATTTTGCATTTATTATATATGTAATTTTTCTGAATCGTTCATAAATGGATGTAGAATGAGTAACATTTTTTTTATTGAATAAGTGCGACAAACGGGCACACAGTCCACATGATGGTAAGTGGATGTCGTGGCCCATACACATTTACAATTATTCTCGATAAGAATCAAATTGCAAATGCGTTGGTACCCCTGAGGACTAAGATGGAATGCTTTGTTTCCAGTAAATAGGTTCTACCGTTCTCTACACTCACCATACGAAACATGCTGTGGTTCATGCTACATTGAGCTGCTATTTTACGCTAGTATTCTGTGAGAGTGCGGTCCTACCCCAGCCAGGCCGACCCATTTGTGCTACAACCATAATATAGCTGCAGCTTGGCTCTACCAGTAAATTTATCAGGATTGAATTTTTTATTAGCGTGATAATTTTTCATGAATAATCTAATAAGTTAAACTGATGGCAAGAACACTGATGGCAATAATTTTGAATACACATATAGCGTGTATTGGACTAAAAATTTATTGTGTTTTGATTTTTACATAAAATTTGCATTTTAGATATCAGTGGCCAAGCAACGAGGAACCAGAAATAGTAAGAAAAATTAAAAGAAAAAATTCGTGCTGTTTTGAAAATGAAGAAAAGTCGATAGAAGACAAATTATCTGAAATAAATATCACTTGTCAAAATGACGCCTGTCCGAATTTCGGCGCGAAAATTGACAGCTTAGATAACTGCGAACAAAATGGTGACGAAGAACGTTACGAAGCTCACAAAATGGAAGAAATAGGAAGGACTAAGCTAGACGTTAATGATGTTTGTTATATAAATGGTAAATATTTTTAATTTATCTTGCCCTAATTCAAATTCAAAAGCCGCAACTACGCCTCACTTGTTAAAATAAACATATTTTTTTATCTATGCATAATATTTAAAATACATGTCATTGGCTGAAATCAAAAGCGAAGAAAGCATAATCAACTAAAAAAATTCGCGCACGAAGGGTTGCGTACCATCGTAAAACACGTTCCTAATAGGGGAACCCCCTTTAATTTTTAACTTATATATATTTATTACTTAAAACTTGTTATAGCGGCAACAGAAATACACATCCTGTAAAAAACATTGAGTTATATGTACTACGTACTAGAGAAGCTACGCGGCATGCGCGGGAGATAGTAGAGTCGCGCATGGGCGAAGACTTTAATTTAATATAAAATAAGACATTAATATAAAATAAATAATAAAATAAAGAATTTAATATAAAATATTCTTATTTTAATTTAAATAAAAATATTTCTAAATAAAATGTAATAATAATTATCTTATGGAATTCACAAATCTTCAATTTACGCAATATTTAGTTTAGTGTACGGATTACAGTACAGTTCAGTTCAACATAGTCAATGTTCGGAATGCGAAATCTAGTGCGTAGTACATATATATCGATGGTAAAAACGAATCATGAGATACAGACGGCCGGACGGACTGCGGAAGCATAGTAATAGGATCCCGTTGGTTACCTTTTGGGTACGGAACCCTAAAAAGGAGACGGTTGAGTTTGACATAAATAAAAACACATTGGGGATAAATACCTAGACACAAACACGGACGTATGAATATGAAAAGTGTAAAAAATATGAAAGAATATTTATTAATTCCTCCATCATTTTTGTGTATTTTAACATTTAGTATAATATCAGTGGTGATTGTAGTCTATAAGAGTTTCCGGGAATTCCCCATTATTTAATTTTAGGAATGAATATTATATTTCAATTATGCTATTACAGATGCATTAGGCTTGCATCGCATGGAAAACCCATCACACGTAGACGGAGCAGTATCTCTACACTTGTACTGCCCGCCGTTTGACAGCTGCCGGATGTTTGACGTGCGGACCGGGAAGGCCACACAAATCAAAGTCACCTTCTGGTCCATGTACGGAAAGAAGGTCAATCGAGTAAGTGTTTTTTAAGGAAGGAATACTAGCAATTCCCGTTTTATTTAATAATAATAAGACATTCACCCTCCAAACTGGTTACTAGTTATACAAACAAAGGATATATTTATAATGGTGGACCTTACATATGTAATAGAATAGAATATTTTTCATTCAATATAAATCACATGTGTAATTCTTATTGAAAGTCATTTTTTACTTTACCACTGGATCGAAAAAAGGAAGAAACCGAGTGGGACTTTTTTTAAAGTAAATTTTACATTAATCGTTGTGCAAACTATTTACAAAATTTATTTTAGTAACTGCTTGAAAGCGACCACCTCATTCCCAGGGATTTATTATCAACCATGTATTAATTTATATTATAATAACCCTTTTTATACAGTCTCAGCTTAACAAAACATTTAAACTTGGTAATAGAGAGAGCCTGTACACTTTCCGGGACCTTGTTGTAATAGCGTATACATTGCCCCAAGAATGAATTACTGACTCTGTGGAGTCGAGAAACTGGTATCACTAGCTTGTGTTTATTTCTAGTGTTTACAGAATGTATATCACTTTTTTTTACTAAAACTACCTTTGTTTTTGTGAACATACACTAAATTTTCGCAAACATACTGAGAGACCAAAATTAATATATTTATTTCTTTAAATTTATCTCTAAGAGACTATATGTAATCTCACAAACCACTTTGATAGTTCTCTTGTACCGTATTGTTATAATAGTGGTAAAGTCTATGTGTCTACTATATTTACACAATATTATGTTGGTCCACCTTAATTTGGGATATTAGCGTGTCTGTTTTTTTAAGCTCAGTACTTTGAAACTTTCTTCCGGTCAAGGTAAAGATAACTCTGGTGCAATATCTTATTTTGTCCATTATTGATTATGCTGATTTGTGTTATTCTGATCTGAGATATACCTAGACATGCTAGTACGTCTCGTCAAGATCTGTATCCGTTTTGTCTTTCGTCTTCGCAAACTTGGTCAGATTTTCTCATTCCGCTCTCAGCGGAAACTCTTCCTATTTGTAAGCGAAGACACGTAAGGATACTTACTTACTTATTACAGTTTTTTCTATTTTATTCGACAATATTTTTACGTTCTTTTTACGTGGTAGAGCCATGCTGCAGCTATATTAGTAGTATAGTTGTAAGACGAATGGGTCGGCTCGACCTTGGCAGCTCAACACTGCTGTGTTTCGGATGGTGAGTGTAGAGAACCGGAGACCCTTTTTACTGGAAAAGAGGCATTCCATCTTAGTCCTCACCGGTGACAACGCATCTGCATTTTGATTCGCAAACGAGGATAAATGTAGATGTCTATGGGCCACAGGCACCACTTACCATCAGGTGGACTGTGTGCTCGTTTGTCACCCTATCCTATAAAAAAAATCACTATACGGATAATTAGAAACGTAAGTTTCAATTCCTGCGTGACATTTGCTACAGCTACAATAATAGTCAGTGTATTTTTTTAATCGGAGATTTGCTTTGTTTATACCTGTTTACTAATCGAGTTTTATATTTTCATCGTTTACTGTCCAAGCTATCCTATAGAGTACCTGCCTTAAAAAATTAAACAACTTGTCAGGAAACAAACATTTTAAACGAATGCTAAGTCATTACTACAGTTATCTCTATCTTTATTTAATCAATATATTATGTATCTTATATTGTATTGTGTTGTATTTATACACTAGCTTTATGCTGAAATTATCTAAAAAGATCACTTTTAGAGTTCCTTCGGTGTCTGGTCTCTATGCTTGTTTGACATATTTAATTTCTTTGTAAATTTGAGGGACTTTTTTTACTTGGTAGAGCCACGCTGCAGCGATATTATGGTTGTAGCATGAATGGGTCGACTCAACTAGAGTAGGACCACGCTCTCACAGAATACCAGCGTAAAATAGCAGCTTAACCCTTTCGCTGTCCCGTGTAGATACTACATATAAGTCCTTGCTCAATAGATCTACACCAACCATACGAAAGTAAGACAATTCTTACTTTCGTATGGTTATTGTAGATCACCGCAAACCCTTTTTAATGGAAACGATGCATTTTATATTAGTTTTTAGTTGACAACGCTACTGCATTAGATATCTATGGAACACAGCATCCACTTATCATGTGGCCTGTGTGCTCGATAATGTAGGAATATAGTACATTCTAGTACAATTATATATATGGCTTAAACGATTTAACATTCGTTTATACTTTCTTTGGAAGTAAAGACTAGAAATAAGTCGGGGGGGGGGGGGTGACTCGAACTTTAGGCCTAGTCGGTTTGAATAGCCTATCATGTAGAAGATGTCATGGGGGTCGTAGTTGAATAGGGGCAAAAAGTTTTCATTACACTCCTAGGGGGTCAAATGGCCAAAAACCAAAAAGTTGTGGGGTGGCTCGAACTTTAGGCATAGTCAGTTTGAATAGCCTATCACGAATAGGATTTCATGAGGGTCATAGCTGCAAAAAGTTCTCATTATACTCCTAGGGGGTCAAAATGGCCAAAAACCAAAAAATTAAATATTCTTATTTCGACTATAACTCCGTCTCCTTCGGAGGTTCTTATACAGTCTTTACTTCCCGCATCCCACTAGTTTCTTATTATAATAATATTATATCACATTGGATTTTTATTTGAAACAAAATTAATTAATTAAATTTTTCTTTCAGGTAATTGAAGCAAATAATGCAGTCGACTGTCAGTAGTAATAAAAATTACAAAATACTTTTTAATAGTTGTTCGTTATTCTATTATAAGTAGGATATTAAAGCAATGAACAAATACTCAGTAACTGGGAACTGGAAAACAGACCTAAAAGACTGTTTACCTATATAACTTTTGATATTATTTATGTTTTCGGTAGCTAAAGCAAATATTTACTTAAACTTACTTTATACCAGGCTTAAATGGTTGAGTATAGCTTGAAACTGTTATTAAAACTGTCTATTAGTGTTGTGAAAAAAGTTGTGTTAAAAACATAACCTGATACTGTATACTTACATATTTATTTATTCATTATAAAAAGAAACGAGAATGAGAATATCAATAATTCCGTCGGGGTTGTATGTAAACCGATATTTATCTACCAAAATCATATCAATTGATGTTATATCGATGTTAACTGTTAAAATACACATCATTAGTGACTCCCCTTGATGAGCTCGGTGCTTGATAAGCGGTCTTGGCGATAATTGAAAGACTTGTAGAGAAATAATTTGTACATTGGTCACTCATCACGGACACAACGGTTACTTAACAAGGTCCATGACAATGTTGACTAAGTTTAAAGAATTAATATTTTTATATATTTTACAAATTATTATAATATAATTCGGAGAAGTATATATTATATAAAATTACTATAAAATTTTTAATGTAAGTGCTGGGACCAATTAATATAGTTTTTTTTATAAACATTTAAACCATGTTTAATAATGATTATTATACAATAACAAACTTGAAATATAGTATATTTATATAAATCTACGTTATTTATGATAGTTAATAATTAAGTGTAAACAATTTTGGCATAAAATCGTTTTATTATAAGTGTGTTTTATTTCGTTAAATATGTTAAAGTATAGTATCTTTCGAGATTTATAATATTTCCCTTAAAAAGACGTACACGGGTAGGAGCAATAACACTACCTTTATGTGTCCCAAACCTGGGCAACAGTCATCGCTGTTTTCTCAAATTTCGAAAGTGCTCAGAGGAATTGTTTGCATTAATTCCAGCAGTCATATTCCATCAACGCACTTCGCGACAAAACTCACGACAACATCCATATCATCTGAATGTTTGGCGGTTCACCATTGTGCGCTTAACTAGGAATTTTCTTTCTCGCACGACTTATTTGTGGAATCGTTTACCCTTGGCGATTGTTCCTAAACGATACGACTTAGAAAAAGACTAAGGCAACGCACCTGCAATTCCCTGGTGTTGTAGTTGTTCTGGGTGGCGGTCGACACTCACCATCAGGTTAGCTGCATGCTCGTTTGCCCTCTCTTCTATAAAAAGGGTTTCTTCATGATAATTCTTGATCGCCGAGCACGCGGTACATCAGCACTTATTGCAATCAACAATTTCATTGGTGCCGGTGGGAAATTACTTTCCTACGCATTTAATAGTGTACACGCCCCTAGTTGTCCCGACAAATGTCAAATATCCCGGGGCCCATCAGCGCTAGATTCGACGGACAACTAAGGGTGGGGCTCGAGGTGTCTATGGATGAATGTCCTACACAATAGATGTAAGGCTAGGTAATTAATACGAACTTACCTGGTTCCGGATCGAGAACCGACCCCAAGGCGCTTTTAGGCGTTAAGTATGTGCATGTAAGTAGTGTGGAGTGGTGTGTATAATGTGTGACCTGATTTAACCGTGGGAGTCGAACCGCAGACCCGCAGGCGCTGCGTTTCTTCAAATGTGCGATCCTCCCGGGCATTCACCAATGGAAAACTTCTGTCCTTCTTTCATTATTTCAGTCTATCAACTTTATTGTACATATAATTAACTTCAAAGTCAACCAATTCAACATTCATCGAAATCAAACACGTGACACACGACACAAGTAACGAACAGTCGTTCAAAGTTCAATGGTATGTTCACTTAGCAACAAAATTATAATCGAGCACACGCGGTCTACTCTCGAGTGACAAAGTTCAGCGTTTTAACCGACAACGGAAGATATCTCCGAACTATATCAAATGCCACAGGAGCAAATTAATATTGTCAAATGCCCTTATATATAATAATAATAATATATAAAATATATTGTAATAAGTCGACATCACCATTCCTTATGACGAGAACCTCGTGAAAGCCGAAACAGATAAGCTGACCAAATATCTGGACCTGGCTCACGAGGTGACCGACATGTGGGGTGGTCTACCGGCCGAAATTATTCCTGTGGTCGTTTCTGCGAACAGGTTAATCCCAGTTAGCCTCTCGGGTCATCTGAGGCGACTGGGACTCCGTGACGGACCGCTCCAAGCTCAAATGCAGAAAGCGGTGCTCCTCGATACCGCCCGCATCGTCCGCCGGTTTCTTTCCCTTTCCCCCTAACCCTCGGCCGTTTGGTTTCCCCTGCCGAGGGCTTCCATCTGGTTGGGGTTTTTATATATATATATATATATATATATATATATATATATATTTTTTTTTTTTTATAGGATAAGGGTGACAAACGAGCACACAGTCCACCTGATGGTAAGTGGTTGCTACGGCCCATAGGCATCTACATCTATCCTCGTTTGCGAATCAAAATGCAGATGCGTTGCCACCCGTGAGGACTAAGATGGAATGCCTCATTTCCAGTAAAAGGGCCTCCGGCCACCTGCACTCACCAAGCGAAACGCAGAGGTAAACCTCTACTTCACGCTGGTATTCTGTGAGGTCGTGGTACCACCCCGGTTCGAGCCGGCCCATCCATGCGACAGCAAAAGCTGCCGCGTGGCTCTACCACTGTTAATATTATTTATGTAATTTCTAAGTATTTATTCTATTTTATTGATATTTATGTATGTTTATATATTTCGTTTACAATTATATATTTAAACAGCCCAACCAGATGAGAAAACTTTAAAGATAACCTCAATAATAATAATAAAGTTTTATTCATAAACACAGTCTTACAAATATATATACCATGGTAGACTTCTTCTATTGAACGCATAATGCGCCCGTATCAGATGTAAGCCCCTCTTCCATATCATACAATTTATTAAAGCAAGAACCGCTTGTACTAAATTTAAAGAAATTAAAAATAGTGTAGTGTTTGTGTGTGTAGTGAATGTATAGTGTGTGTGTAATATGTGTGTAGTGTATGTGCGTGTAATGTGTTGTATGAAAGTTTTCATACTTTTCCCTCTGCATAGCCCTACGACATAAAAAGTCTTGGGATTAGCGTTAAGCCACTGAGCAGAGTTGGTAGTTACATATACAACTACATGGAGGTTATATGTGTATGTATGTAATGAATGAGTGATTTACACATAAATATCCTCATATCAAAATTCTAATTTTAACAGATTTTCAACTTCAATAAATTCTAATTTCTTCTGCCATTCAGTGAGTTTTAGTTTACAGTTTCTATAAGTCATAGGATATATATCTAGTATTTTATTATATAAATGAGACGAGATGTTTTTGTACTGATTGCGAGCAAATTTAATCTTGGTGTAATTTAGTGTGGCGACTCTATCTTTTCTTCTTTTAGTTAATATTGGTCATAATATAAATAATATAACATATGTCCTTTAATATTGGTGTCAATATTAAAGGACATATGTTTTTTCAGAACTACGTGCAATATGTAAAGTTTACGAACTGTCAATAAATCTGCATATTATGCATACAATAAATTTGTTGAAAACTGACGTGTTTTGAAATACATAATTTTTTAACAATCCCCTTTGAGCTCGTTCTAATTGTATAAAATGAGTTTTTACAGCACCACCCCATATCATTACACAATAAATCAAAACAGATTGTGCCAACGCAAAAAATATAGATCTGATCAAGTAACTTTTTATTTGCAATGTGTCTTAGTGTTTTAAATATCCACATTAATTTACGTAATCTGCCAGAAACTAATTCGACATGAGACATCCATGAAAGTTTCTAGTCCACTAAGACACCAAGGTACTTCGTAGATGTTAGTCTAGTTACAGTGGGGCAGTTGCAATTCGTGCTAACTAGCGGCTGACAGCAATGAATCTTAATACCACTGGGAAAGTTAGGCAGACTCTTTTTTATGGAAAACAAAATATAGTTTGTTTTGCTGGTATTTAACGTTAGTAAGTTAAGACTTAGCCATTGCGAAATCACAGCCAAACCGTACTCTGTATTAATTTTTAAATTGTTCAAGGAGTCACCTGTAAACACAATGGCAGTGTCGTCAGCATATGAGAATATGCTATCATGTGGGATCTTCATATTGCAGAGTTCGTTTATGTATATTAGAAACTGGGTGGGCCCTAAGACGCTTCCTTGCGGCACACTATAAGTGACACTAGCTTTTTGACTTATATGTGAACCTATTTTTACCCTCTGAGTCCTACCAGTCATGTAACTATTAAACAAGTCAAGGGGCACACCTCTAATCCCACAGTTTTCTAACTTCTGCAATAGAATGGGGGTAGACACGGTGTCAAATGCCTTTTAAGATCAATAAACACTGTGAGGCAGTTTATCATTTTATCAAGAATATCAACAATTACAGAAGTAAGGGCTTCTACAGCGTTTTCAGTCGATTTCCCTGTTTGAAAGCCAAATTGTGAACTGGATAAGATATGGAACTTATTGAGGAAATTTATGAGCCTCTTGTTGATTAGTTTTTCTATAAATTTTGATATTGCCGGCAATACCGAAATTGGTCTGTAGTTGTTGATATCATTCTCATCTCCACTCTTATGCACAGGTGTTACTAGGGACTCCTTGAGCAAAGACGGAAATATACCTTTGCGAAAACAAAAATTAACTAAATGACAAAGAACTGGCACAACTTCTGCTCTTACAAGTTTTAGGAAACTAGCTGAAACGTTATCCCAGCCTGGTGCACTGTTAGATTTTAATGCCATCAGAATAGAGTGTACTTCTTCTATATCTGTATCGTACAGAGCAAAAGATGATATCTGAGAATTTGTACAAAAATTAGTGTAGGGAAGACGGCGAGACCGTATTACACGTAGCAAGCACTAGCGGACGGCCAGATAGGGACATCCGAACGTTTGCCAGTCAGGACGAGGAACTAACGGAACTCCTCAAACGGCAGTATGAGATAGACTCTATAGGTTTCTCGCTAAAGAATTGGCCACGACGGGAAGAGGAGTGCGCTGTCGACATATTCCAGCGCACCGTCAAGAACGTCGGCTAGCAATACCAAGTTGGACTGCCATGGAAGGACGACAACGTGCGGATGCCACCTAGCTATGAAATGGCAGCTCGAAGACTACGGACGATTGAATGAAAAATGGACCAGTCGCCGGAGTTTCGGGATGCCTACACAGCCCAGATAGACAACCTTCTGGCGAAAGGATACGCAAGGGAAGCCGAGGGGACGGAGAGAGAGGACCCCAAGAGCTGGTACCTGCCACACTTCGCAGTACGAAACCCGAACAAGCCGGGGAAGACAAGAGTAGTGTTCGACGCGACAGAGCGCGCATCCGGTAGATGTCTTAATGACTATTTACTCGACGGCCCCGACTTATTACGGAATTTACCGGGCATACTGTTTAGGTTTAGAGAGAATGAGATAGCCGTGTCCGCGGATATTAGGGAAATGTTCTTGCGTGTGAAAATCGACCGTTGCGACCAACCCGCGCAATTGTTTCTCTGGCGAGGAAACGAGCGACACAGCCCACCGCGGGAGTACATTATGACGTCAATGATTTTCGGCGCGAGGAGCTCGTCGTTTCTCGCACATAGTATTAGAGATTATAACGCGCGCGCACATGCAGAGACATACCCATTGGCGCTTAACGCTATCGTACGTAGTCATTATATGGACGACTATTTAGACAGTTATGCAACGGTAGAGGAAGCGGTAAATACGGCGAGGCAGGTTACGGAAGTGCATCAGAAGGCCGGTTTTACCTTGGCAGGCTGGAATTCTAACCACGCAGCTCTATTGAAAGACAAGCCGGAGGAACTACTGGCGAGCGAGCCTAAGGAAGTAGGCTTAAGGCAAGACAGCCCAGGCAGAACCCTAGGGTTGTTATGGATGGCCGACGAAGACGCCTTAACCTTTAACACATCAATGAATAGGGTGCCGCACGAAGTGAAGACGCTACAGCGACCACCGACCAAGAGTTTCATTCATGTTTTTAACGACGCAAGCGAACGTGCGTATGCATCCGAAGCATATTGGCGTATACGATATCGCGACGGAACGGTTAGGGTACGATTAGTGGTGGCCAAGGCGAAAGTCGCTCCGATTAAGGCGCAAAGTATACCGCGATTAGAGTTGAAGTTGAATTTAATAGGCGCACGACTCGCGAAATTCGTGCAAGGTGAGCACAGAGTGGTAGCCGATAGGGTAGTGTATTGGACAGACTCCACTACGGCGCTCCACTGGATACAGAATGATACGGCGCGTTATACCCCATACGTGGCTCGTAGGTTAGGGGAGATAGCTGAGAAGACATCACCCGAGCAATGGAGGTGGGTACCAACTGCAGAAAACATCGCAGACCAGGCGACGCGCATGAACTACGTAAGCAAAGAAGAAAGTGACCAATGGTTCACCGGACCGTCCTTTCTTTACGAGGAAGAAAAACCAGATGCACGGTATAGCTAAATTGTATTTCATTGTTTTCGAAGTATTCTCCGTTCAACTTAATGCACTTTTCCATTCGTAAACCAATCATTAAAACTGTAATTCCAGTCTGAAGTTGATGTTGACAAAATGGCTGATTTGTACGCTTCCACAGCTGCTTCGGGGTCTTTAAACCGTCGACAGCGTACTAAATCTTTCATTCTAGGGAAAGTAAATGAAATCGTTTGGGCTCAGGTCAAGACTGTACGGAGAATGGCTCATCAACTCAACGTTTTCCTGCTTCAAAAAATCATTTGTCTTCCGAGCCGTATGGGAGCTCACATTATCGTGATGTAAGATGATGCAAAGTTTCGGGTTATTTTTTCGGAGTTCGGTTATCATTTCTGGCAAACAAACCGTGATATACCACTCAGCGGTAACCGTTTTGCGTTCCTGTAAAGGAATTGTAGCAACATGCCCCTTTTTCGAGACAAACGATCATTTTCTTCGACACGCTGCGGGAGCGAACCACTTTCGTTGGTTTGACCTCGTCTTCGAAGAACCAAACTGCTGACTGATGTTTTCTATATTGGAAAGAGACTATATTATAAACGGCATTTGATCACCAATCTACACGATTAGCCTTTTGCTCTTCGAACAAATTGTGGGGAGGGGAACCCAGCGGGAAACTAGTTTTCTTATACACAGCTCATTATGTAATATCGACTGAATTGTAGCCATTCCGATACTGATAACAGCCCAAATCTGTTCGTATGTCACATGACGGTCATCTAATATAATAGTTCGCACAGCTGCGATGTTTTCAGGCATGACCACTGTTCTTGGTCGACCTACAGTAGAAACAGTGCTGAGCGACACACGGCCGCGTCGGAACTCGGTATACCAGCGGTATATTGTCGTTTGACTCGGTGCTTCAACATCATAAATCGAAAAAATTCGCTGAGACATTTATCTTGAGATAAGCCGCGACGAAAATTGTGATAAATTATGGCACGGAAATGTTCACGCGTGAGTTCCATTTCTATTAACGACGTGTCAACTTTAAACCAACATAGTTTTTGTTTTTGAACATTTTTTTTAAATGTTTGAATGTCATTAAGATTCTAATAGGCTAGTATTCAAATTAAAAAAGGTTTTATTGTAACTCAATCCGAAATATACATTCATCATTTCAGTGTGCCCCTCCGTATTATGATCATCATATCATTATTCATGTTACTCCATAAAGTCCAAGACGTATTTAAGTATAAATATTACATCCTACTTAGTTTAGTACGTACTACTTTTATTTATTCTGGGTTTTTAAAATATTGTAATAAAAATCTCTGATTATTATAATAATCAAGCATGTATGAAATTTGATGTATTTTTGAAATTTGCATGCATGTACGAAAAATATAGAGTAGACATGATTCGTTCATTTGACCATCGCATGACGCATCAAAGTGTTGACGATTGCAGTTGTCAAACGATTTACATTCAATTACAATCATTAAATCATGGAGAGGTAAACACGATAACTTTAGAAAATATCAACTGTTTAACTCAATCTATTTTTTAATCTCATCATCTATCATGTGGAAAGCCATGGAACGTAAAAGGCAGTTTAATTTTGTTTTGTTTAGTTATAGTTAATTTTTTTTCGGATGAGAAATGTCGAAATTTTCGGTGTTTTGAGCAGCCTTGTAATAATTGATTATTGAACTTTACTCTGCCTCACTCCGCGCTCGGCCGCTGTTGTGAGTGGATTACTGTATCGTTGACTTAAAGCAGCGGTAATAGGCAGCGAAACTATCGATCGTTGTAGGATACAAAATATTCCAAAAACCAGATAAATACAATTGACCAAGAATTTATACGTATATTTTATAATCACAGATTTTTATGACAATATTTTGTTTCGCTAAAAATTCGTAGGATTTATATATAAATATACTTATACGTACCGGCAGACGAAGTGTAGCGCGTCCCCCCCTCCCACTGGATGGAGTAACAACCTGGTAATACATGCAGGAAGTCAATGGATGTAGGTGGCTCGTAACAGTACTTTGTGGAATTCCTTGGGGGAGGTCCATGTTCAGCAGTGGCATTGTGAAGGGCTGTAATGATGATGATGATGATACGTCTTTGACTTTATGGAGTGATCTGAAGGTGTACTTCGGTGAATGCTACTGGAACTTCTTGAAGAATAGAACTAAGTGTGCTGAGTTTGGCCTCGTTTTGTTAGATGAGATGACATTTTAAATCGTATGAGAGTTAATGTCTGCATATTTTCTAGGATTTCGTTGTAAAAGCATATACATTGCCCCATGAAGAAATTACTGACTCTTTGGAGTCGAGTAACTGGTATAACTAACTTGTGCTTGTTCCTAGTATTTATAGAATGTACATCACTATCTTTAATAAAATATTTTCGTACATACATTAAATTATCGTAAGTATATTGAGAGATCAAAGTTAATATATTATTTCTTTAATACTACGAGTCTACTACTAGTCGGATACTACGAGTACGATAGCCAATACGAAAGCAATACCTTCTTCAACTGGAGAGGTCCATTTCTTGCAGCAGACTTTTTTCGACATTCGGTTTGGTCTGACGGGATTCCATCTAAGTTCTCAGAGGTGACAACGCATTTTGTAGTCTTCTTCGTTTGAAATTGGTTGCAGGTGTCTTTACATACATACATACATATAATCACGCCTCTTTTTTATGTAGGATAAGGGTGACAAACGAGCACACAGTCCACCTGATGGTACGTGGTTGCTGCGACCCATAGACATCTACATGTATCCTGTATTACAAATCACAATGTAGATGCGTTGTCACCCGTCAGGACTAAGAAGGAATGCCTCATTTCCAGTAAAAAGGGCCTCCTGCCACCTGCACTCACCAAGCGAAACGCAGAGATAAACCTCTACTTCACGCTGGTATTTTGTGAGGTCGTGGTACCACCCCGATTCGAGCCGGCCCATCCGTGCGACAGCAAAAACTGCCGCGTGGCTCTACCACTGTTAATACTCTTTCCCGTAGGGGTAGGCAGAGACCACTTCTTTCCATTTGCTACGATCCTTACATACTTGTTTCGCTTCGTCCACTTTCATTATTCCCTTCACCCATGCTCTTCGGTTTAGGGTACTCTTGACCTGGCCTTTTTTCAAGACGTCCCTGATTTTATCTAGAAACGTCCGCCTAGGTCTTCCCCTTCCAACACTTTCATTCACACTCGTCTCATATACCTTTTTCGTCAATCGTTCTTCATTCATTCTCTCGACATGGCCAAACCATCTCAGCATACCGTTCTCAATTTTTGTCACTACATCTTCTTTCAGACCACAACGTTTCCTTATCTCACTATTTCCTATCCTGTATCTCAGTTTAACTCCTATCATACTTCTTAACGCTCTCATCTCAACTTCTTTTATTCTGCTTTCATGTTTCTCTCTGCCATACCCAACTTTTACTTCCGTAAATGAGTGACGGAACCAGCACCCCCTTATGCACAGCCAAACGAGCCTTGTTAGACACCTTCCGACTGCTCATAAAGAAATGCAAAGCTCCATGCGCCATGTTTCTTGCATTCACTCTTCTTTCGTAATCACTCTCACACTTTCCATCTCTCGTAAACTTTGAACCCAGATACACAAACTCTTTCACCTGTTCAATTTTTTCTTCTCCAATCACGATATTGGAGTCTGTCACTGCCTCATCTCTTTCAAACACCATCACTTTCGTCTTCTTTATATTCATCTTCATTCCTTTCTAACAAAAGATCCACTCATAGCAGTTACCATCTCCTGCAACTCCTTGGCCGAAGACGCAATTAGTACTTGGTCGTCAGCATAGAGAACACATTTGACTAGTAACTTATTCATTCTCAACCCACTTTCATTCTCTTTTAAATCTGTCAAGCAATTGTCCATGAACAGACTAAACAGCCACGGTGACGCTACACATCCCTGTCTAATACCTTTTTCGATATTAAACCATTCATTGTATGTTCCGTTGATCCTTACACAAGCACTAGAATCCCTATAAAGAGATTGCAATGCTCGTATGAGGATACTGCTCACACCGTTCACGGATAATGCTGACCACAATTCATTCCTCACCACTCTGTCATAGGCCTTTTCTAGATCCACGAACGTGCAATAGACCTTCTTGTTTTTAGCCAAACACTTCGGATATGCACCGCAAGGAAAATATCTGATCCGTACATCCCAATCCCTTTCTAAATCCCGCTTGTGCATCCCATACTTTTCTGTCTGTTTTATTCACAACCCTTTCAATCAACACTTTCGCATACAATTTACCGACGACGCTGAGAAGGCTTATACTTCGGTAATTTATGCAGTCCTGCCGTGACCCTTTTCCCTTATACAATGGTACGATTACGGCTTTGCACCAGTCTCCCGGTACTTGCCCATTTTGGCCAGCACAAATTGAAAAGGTGGTACAGCTGACTAGCCACTATGCCCTGTCCAGCCCTCAGCATCTCGACAGTAATCCTGTCATACCCTGTAGCCTTACCTAATCTCATACTTTTCAGCGCTTTCACTATTTCATCCATGCTTATCTCACTTTAATCAACATTTATATTAGTTTCCATGAAAGGTGCCGGATGCTGTACCTGCACTTCCTCTCTTTCAAACAAACTTTCAAAATACTCTTTCCATCTCTTTAACACACATTCTTCTCCTTTTATAATGCTCCCATCTTGACTCCTGATTGTACTCAGCTCCGAGGTAGAAGTTTTACCTCTGGCTGTTTTAATGGATTTCCAGAAAAACTTAATATTTGACTGGAAATCTTCAGTGCGCCTCCTATCGAAGTCATCCTTTCGTTCTTCCTTCTTTCTAAACACAACTTCTTTTGCTGCTGATTTCAATCTTTTATACTTCGTTCTTGCTTCTTTTATCTCGTCATCCGTTGCCTTTTGAACTTTTTGGTTAGCTTTTGTTACTAACCAATCCAACCACGCTTTCTTCTTTTCTTGTACAACCCTTTGTACATCTTTATCCATCCACACGTTATAGTTATTTCTTCCTTTCCTTCTTTTAGCTACCCCGCATACCTCAATAGCAACATTCACGACCCCTTTCTTCAATGTCTCCCACAAATCTTCAATCACACCTATGTCTATGCCTTTAAAACTTTCTTTCAGTTTCTCTACATACTCGTCTTTCTTTTCTTTTTCTTGTAGATTTTCCACTTTTATTCTGTCCGAAACACTCATAGACTCGGCCCCTCGGTGTCGCCACCATTTAAAGAGGCCACGCGTTAGGGCTATGACAAGGAAGTGGTCTGTGCCGAGGCCTACACCGCGGTATGCCCGAGTCTCTAACACTTTCTTCCTCAGTCTTTCGTCCACAATTACAAAATCAATCATACTTCTAGATTCACCCTCATCTCTTGTATACAAATGGATCTTTTTGTGGTCAAACATTGTGTTGGCCACGCACAGATTCCATTCCAAGCATACTTCAAGCAGGCTTCTCCCATTGTCATTCACTCTCTCGTCCCCAAACGTACCCAGAACTCCCTCATACCCATCACGCTTTACTCCAACCCACCCATTAAAGTCCCCTAACATCACAATCCGTTCATTTTCTCCGCATTTATTCAGGACCTCTCTCATCCTATCCCAAAATTGCTCTCTCACTTGTTGGGCTTTTAATGACCCACCTCCGTGCAGATCCGTCGGTGCATAGACCCCAAGGATAAACAAGCGAGTGAGTCCGACTTTTAAACTAATTTAGATGACTCTTGGGCTTACACATTCATGCTCCATCACACATTCAACTATTCGAGATGAAAGAATCACACCAACTCCCTGACAGCCTCGGCTGGTTTGGGGGACTCCCGACTAGTATGCCGTGTAGGGGCCATGAACCGTGGTGTCACATTCTTTCCTTTTGGTTTCTTTCACGCACAGAATATCTATGCATCGTTCATCCATCATCTGACATACTTCATCTACCTTACCATCTATTCCTCCTCTTACATTCAACGTAGCGAAGCGGCTCTCCGTGGACCGCTTTTCGCCCCAGCGGGAAACGAGACGTGATGGGTGGCGTAACACATCGCCGCCATTTTGGTTAATTAAATTACTTTTATTAGTGTCCATTGCGTTCCCACGAATAGCGAGGGAAAGGTTTGTCCCCCCCCCCCCAGCAGAGCCCCGCATGCCAGGGTAAGGCTAGCCTAATTCTGGGGTCGCCCGGTCCCAGGGCAGTGTGGAACGCTAACGACTGGGCTTGCCCCTAGCCATGCATCCATCCGCGCGGCAGACGTTGGATTGGCGGAGAGGGTAGGAATAGGGAAAGGTAAGGATAGGTGGTGTGAAAAGGAAGATTGGTAAGTTAGAGTGGGAAATAGGAAATGTAGGATATTACTGCCGAGGAGGGCAAGAGATAGGACAGTAATATCTAGGGAAGCCGGGGTCGCATACCCGTATACCATACCACAACTACCGGACAGGTAAATTGCGATGAGTATCCCATGACCTATGAATGGTGTCTATGAACTGCAGTAACCACTTAACGGCAGTAAACAACTGCAGTAACCACTTATGGTGTCTATGAACTGCAGTAACCACTTAACATCAGATGGAGTGTAAGCTTACTTAAATTTTCTAACGAAAGAAACTTTTAATACTGTAATTAAAATATAGTTACGGTAAACATAAATGAATAAAAAATAAATAAATAAATTGCACAGATTATTTTTTATTATAAATTTACATTTTGTTTTTGTTTTAACCTACAAATTTATATTGTTATTCAAATACATCCGAGCTAATCTGGGGTCCATTTTGTCCCAAGGTAGGAATACTTTCAGGCCATCAGCTAAGACCGTCGATTCAACACCTCTTCTGCTACAAGAGACGTTACAGATGAAGTCACAAGTGAGGGTTTTAGGGTTGAAATGTAGTCCTTCGGAGCAAATGGCTAAAACAGCTGTCGAACCGTCACAACGCCAGAATTTGTCACAATCCTTTTCATGCGGCCATGGGAGGACATTGCAGCCAGCTTCACATTTATTTTTGCTCCCTCCATCTCCTCCACCTCCACCTCCACTGCCTCCATCTCCGCCACCTCCTCCGCCGCTACCCCCATCTCCACTACCTCCTCCGCCGCTGCCCCCATCTCCACCACCTCCTCCGCCGCTGCCCCCATCTCCACCACCTCCTCCGCCGCTGCCTCCATCTCCACCACCTCCTCCACCGCTGCCCCCATCTCCACCACCTCCTCCGCCGCTACCTCCATTGGTAGCACAACCGGCATTTTCAGGCCAGTCGCAGACCTGCAATGCGGATAAGAATCATCTTCATCATCATCATCATCATTACAGCCCTTAACAAGTCCACTGCTGAACATAGGCCTCCCCCAAGAAATGCCATAAAGCGGATAAGTATAAGAGTGAATAATTTATAAATAATTTAGTAATTTAGTTTTTTACAATTTCCAAACGTCGTTAACTCGTTGTTATTAAGGTCAAGGATTTCCTGCCTTCTCCGCTGCATACATATTATTTGTCCGATACGAAGGAAGTGTGCGACATTCGGTGGACAAGGAGTTCCTTTATTTAAAATGTCGATAAAAAATATTCTCGATTAATATAAAGTATTTTTTTAATCCATTCGATTAGCAATTTAATTGAGTATTTCATGTATGCTCATATTTTTACTCACTATCCTCTTCTATCCTCGATTAATTGTTAGCAATTTAATTGAGTATTTGATGTATGCTCACATTTTTACCCACTATCCTCTTCTATCCTCGATTAATAGTTTAAATGTAGACGCGTTATCACGCCTAAGGGGTAAGAAGTATACTTTATTACCAGTAAAATAGTCTCCAGTTCACTAAACTGGAGTGAAAAGGCATTTTTAGACTAACGTGTCTTATAGAACACTATCCACCAAAAACAAAAAAGTCCCGTTGTGCAAGACATATTACTTCCATATTTAGGCTAGTGCTGCGGAATGCCACCTAGCAGCATTGAGTTCAATGGAAAGGCGTGCCAAGAGATTTGTGACGTTAATTTGGTTAAAGTCAATTTTAACAGTTTACAGGCACAAAATAGCCTTTCTTTCGTAGTTAGTCAGTTATAAAAGAAAATATTTCTGGGGCGTAGGAATGAGTGCTAATAAACTTCCACTCACCAGATGTCGCTACTTGTGACTGAGGTAAAGTTTTTTGTTACACAATGTCAGTTAATTGAGAAATTAGTTTTAAATAATAGTTTATCATTATTTAGAGTATTACATTAATATACAACACAATGCGTCAGTGGTTTGATTTTTAATTATTTGCACTTTATAACTCTTTTTTTTTTAATTTTTCTACTTTAAGTTATAGTTATAGTTTGGTTTATTCTTTTCTAACGTAATTAATATAAAATATAACTAATAATACGGAAAGAAACCTTAAATATTACATTTTCCTAAAAAATTATCGTCCCCGCTATGAAATCTGTCAAATATTTTACCTCACTGTAAAGTGGCGGCGCCATAGTGGCAGAAAAAGTTGTGGATGCCCTCATTGCATGATTGCTATCCCTCCTACTTGTGTGGTTTGTTGTTGGAAACTTAGGACAACCACAATAGGTGGTAGGATTCTTTTTGACCTATGAGTCCTTCTGGGTAGGTACCATTCTATCACCTAATTCGTGGTCTTGCTGTGGTCTGGTCTGCAGGCAATAGGGAGCCAGTATAATTAGAGACTGTGAGACAATCCATCTTATTTCTCAAGGGTACAGCACAATTGTAACCTCATTTGTATAAAGCTTTTTTTTATAGGATAGTGTGACAAACGGCCACACAGTCCACCTGATGGTAAGTGGTTGCAGTGGCCCATAGACATCTACATCTATCCTCGTTTGCGAATCAAAATGCAGGTGCGTTGTCACCCGTGAGGACTAACATGGAATGCCTGTTTTCCAGTAAAAAGGGTCTCCGGTTCTCTACACTCACCACACGAAACACAACAGTGTTTGCTGCTGTTTTACGCTGGTATTCTGTGAGAGCGTGGTCTCACCCCGATCGAGCCGACCCATTCGTGCTACAACTGTACTACTAATATAGCTGCAGCATGGCTCTACCACGTAAGCTGGCTGCAGGTGCCTACTCCTCTCTGAACAGTAGCCACTTAACATCAGGTGAACTGTTAGTTCGTTTGCTAATTCGTTTTAATTTAAAAAAAAAACACATGCATTCTAACCAAACGGTTTGTTTCGTCGTTTGTAATGCGTACAGCAATGTAGTGGAATAATTTGTCATTATGTGTCTTTCCATTCGATTACAGTATCAGTGTTTTCAAGACAAGCGTGAAAAGGCTTTGTTATGGTTTTTTTAGCTTTAGGTAATGAATGCCCGTCCGTGAAGTACAACAGAAGTTAGTAGCAGAAGCGGGACCTAATTTGACTTTACACAAATTCTCTGGAAATATTTTTATCTAGTGTTATTGTTTTTTTTTTGTAAGGTTAAAGAATATTCTTTCTTTCTTTTCAATCTCTGTCAGTGCTCTTTACCATCTTCGACTACTTCACCACTTACTATTAGTTGGGATAGTAATCTAGCACTGATTGATAAAATTTAAAAATAATAAAGTCGTACGTATTTATGTTGTCTATTTACCTGCAGCAATGGGTTAAAATGCGTGCCAGGTGCACATGTACGTTCCACTTTCTCTCCAAATACGCAGTAGTAGAACTTGTCGCAATCTTTTTCGTGTGGGAGAAGTTTGTGAATGTCAAAATCGCTTGGACATCCGTTTGGAAGCAACCCCCCTACACCGGTGTCGTTTTCGCCTCCACCTCCACCAGTGCCACAATCGCCACTGCCTTCACCGCAGCTACCCCCACCTCCGCTTCCTCCTCCACCACTTCCTCCTCCTCCGCTTCCCCCTCCTCCGCTACCACCTCCACCGCTTCCACCTCCGCAGCTTCCTCCTCCACCGCTTTCTCCTCCACCACTACCCCCTCCGCAGCTTCCTCCTCCACCGCTACCACCTCCTCCGTTCCCTCCGTCTCCTCCGCCACTACTTCCATTATCACCACCGTTGTTGGCACAACCAGCATTTTCGGGCCAGTCGCATACCTGGGAGATAATTTTTAATGTTTTACAATTATACATTACATGTGTGGTATAACTTTAAGTATGAGTTTATCACTTAACATTATGCATCTATTTTTTTTTGTTTAGCAGTTAGTAAACCTGACTGCAGAGTCTTGACTTCTTTGCTTAATTTATTGTAGAATGAATGAATAAATGCATCTATTTATTCTCTCTTCACAATAGGTAAACTTAGTGTTATGTATTAAAGAAGTGCAAGTTTGGTACCTAACTTGTGAGACTGGTGCCTGATGTAGGCTTAAAAACCTTCATTACAGGTCACCAGGGCCCCTCACAGATAGAGCCACAATCTGAGAAATACACATCAAAAACATAAAGATTATGATAAGCTCAGTAAGGCTACTCACATATCGCACTGTATTTAATTTTCGGATTTAGTTGTAACTTAACGAATTCCGTATATTAAGAAATCCGGATGACGTATACGGTCCATACTAAAGTAATCGTTATCAGGTTAAATAGTTTTTAGCATACAATCTATATCTACCGCTGCCATGTTTCTGTTTTTTTTTTAATGAATTATTGTAAATTAATTATTTTAAATAATAGGACCCCTATTACAGTAAATATGATTGCCCAGTACTTTCATTCATTTATTGCAGCCCTTCACAAGTCCACTGCTCGGCATAGGCCTCCCACAAGGAATGCCACAAAGCACCAATCGCCACGAATTTGTTGTATACATCACGCATTCGAACCAAACGGTTTGTTTCGTCGTTTGTAATGCGTACAGCAATGTAGTGGAATAATTTGTCAGCATCTGTCTTTCCAAGCGTGAATAGGCTGATATTTTAGCTTTAGTAATGAATGTCCGTCCGTGAAGTCTATATTGGACTCTATTTGAAAATCAACAGTAGCAGTTAGCTGGAATAGGATTCTAATTTGACTTTACACAATTTCTCTGATATTTTTTTTATCTCGTGTCATTTGTTTTTTTCCTTGTGATGTCAAATAAAGTTTTGTTTTTTTTGTAAGCTAATTCTTTGCGCTTTACCATCTTCGACTATTTCACCACTTAATATTAGTTGGAATAGTAGTCTAGCACTGATTGATAAAATTCAAAGTCGCACGTATTTTATAGTGTCTATTTACCTGCAGCAATGGGTTAAAATGCGTGCCAGGTGCACATGTACGTTCCACTTTCTCTCCAAATACGCAGTAGTAGAACTTGTCGCAATCTTTTTCGTGTGGGAGAAGTTTGTGAATGTTAAAATCGCTTGGACATCCGTTTGGAAGCAGCCCCCCTACACCGGTATCGTTTTCGCCTCCACCTCCACCAGTGCCACAATCGCCACTGCCTTCACCGCAGCTACCCCCACCTCCGCTTCCTCCTCCACCACTTCCTCCTCCTCCGCTTCCCCCTCCTCCGCTACCACCTCCACCGCTTCCACCTCCGCAGCTTCCTCCTCCACCGCTGCCTCCTCCACCACTACCTCCTCCTCCACTACCCCCTCCGCAGCTTCCTCCTCCACCGCTACCACCTCCTCCGTTCCCTCCGTCTCCTCCGCCACTACTTCCATTATCACCACCGTTGTTGGCACAACCAGCATTTTCGGGCCAGTCGCATACCTGGGAAATATTTTTTTAATATTTTACAATTATACATTACATGTGTGGTATAACTTTAAATATGGGTTTATCACTTAACATTATGCATCTATTTTTTTGTTTAGCAGTTAGTAAACGTGACTGCAGAGCCTTGACTTCTTTGCTTAATTAATTGTAGAATGAATGAATAAATGCATCTATTTATTCTCTCTTCACAATAGGTAAACTTAGTGTTATGTATTAAAGAAGTGCAAGTCTGGTACCTAACTTGTGAGACTGGTGCATGATGTAGGCTTAAAAACCTTCATTACAGGTCACCAGGGCCCCTCACAGATAGAGCCACAATCTGAGAAATACACATCATAAACATAAAGATTATGATAAGATAAGCTCAGTAAGGCTACTCACATATCGCACTGTATTTAATTTTCGGATTTAGTTGTAACTTAACGAATTCCGTATATTAAGAAATCCGGATGACGTATACGGTCCATACTAAAGTAATCGTTATCAGGTTAAATAGTTTTTAGCATACAATCTATATCTACCGCTGCCATGTTTCTGTTTTTTTTTTAATGAATTATTGTAAATTAATTATTTTAAATAATAGGACCCCTATTACAGTAAATATGATTGCCCAGTACTTTCATTCATTTATTGCAGCCCTTCACAAGTCCACTGCTGAGCATAGGCCTCCCACAAGGAATGCCACAAAGCACCAGTCGCCACGAATTCGTTGTCTACATCACGCATTCGAACCAAACGGTTTGTTTCGTCGTTTGTAATGCGTAGAGCAATGTAGTGGAATAATTTGTCAGCATCTGTCTTTCCAAGCGTGAATAGGCTGATATTTTAGCTTTAGTAATGAATGTCCGTCCGTGAAATCTATATTGGACTCTATATGAAAATCAACAGTAGCAGTTAGCTGGAATAGGATTCTAATTTGACTTTACACAAATTCTCTGATATTTTTTTTATCTCGTGTCATTTGTTTTTTTTCCTTGTGATGTCAAATAAAGTTTTGTTTTTTTTTCTAAGCTAATTCTTTGCGCTTTACCATCTTCGACTATTTCACCACTTAATATTAGTTGGAATAGTAGTCTAGCACTGATTGATAAAATTCAAAGTCTCACGTATTTTATAGTGTCTATTTACCTGCAGCAATGGGTTAAAATGCGTGCCAGGTGCACATGTACGTTCCACTTTCTCTCCAAATACGCAGTAGTAGAACTTGTCGCAATCTTTTTCGTGTGGGAGAAGTTTGTGAATGTTAAAATCGCTTGGACATCCGTTTGGAAGCAGCCCCCCTACACCGGTATCGTTTTCGCCTCCACCTCCACCAGTGCCACAATCGCCACTGCCTTCACCGCAGCTACCCCCACCTCCGCTTCCTCCTCCACCACTTCCTCCTCCTCCGCTTCCCCCTCCTCCGCTACCACCTCCACCGCTTCCACCTCCGCAGCTTCCTCCTCCACCGCTGCCTCCTCCACCACTACCTCCTCCTCCACTACCTCCTCCGCAGCTTCCTCCTCCACCGCTACCACCTCCTCCGTTCCCTCCGTCTCCTCCGCCACTACTTCCATTATCACCACCGTTGTTGGCACAACCAGCATTTTCGGGCCAGTCGCATACCTGGGAGATTTATTTATGTTTTATAATTATACATTTTATATATGGTATACCTTTAAATAGGAGTTCATCATAATTTAACATCATGTATCGATTTTTTTTGTTTAACAGTTAGTAATATGATTGCAGAGCCTTGACTTCTGTACTTAATTGCATCTTGTAATTAAGTAGAGAAGTCAAAGGTATGACAAATTGAGTGACTTACAAGTATAGTTGGTAAGTAGCGTAGAATAGAATAGAAAATGTTAAATAAATAAATAAATATAATTTTATTGCTACATTCGTAAAACATATTTACATATAAACTAAGTACTTAATCTTAATTAAATTTAGGCAATCGGAGGTGACTCAGCTTTTGCTTACACAGGACTAAGATCCCATGAAGCGCTGGTTTTCAGGCACTCCTTCCCTGATTTGTTACTTGAGTGTCGTGAGAATTACGAGTTCCCCAATCACCTCTATCAATAACTCATCTAATGAGTTTATTCAATTCCTTGGGAAATGCCTTTGTCTTGGGAAGGAACAGCAAGAAACTCGGCGGTCTTATTTTTTAAACATAAAATCTTACAATAATAGTATAATTTATTTTTTTCTAGTGGTCCACCCCGGCTTTGCGTGGATAGGCTCTATTGATAACATAATTAATAGAATCAGTCGTTACTTTGCGGAAATCCATTATAATGGGGTTGTAATGAACTAATTTGCTTAATTCCACGTAAAGAAAAAAAAATGATGTGTCGTGCCCAGTTTTAAGGGGACCTCCCACACTCCCTCGATCGCAGGACACATCATTTTTTTTTTCTTTCTTTACGCGGATTCAAGCAAATTAATTTATAACAACCCAATACTATTGATAACAATTTTTACGGATGACATATAGCCTACATGTCCTATATGCCTTTTTAAAGTTTCGTCAAAACCTGTTCAGCCATTCCGAAGATTAGTCCAGAGAGACAGTCATACAACAATTAGAAAAATGTTTAGTTATTGTCTTAATAGCATGAAATTTTTGGACGTGGTAGAGGCATGCTGCAGCTATATTAGTAGTATAGTTGTAGCTCGAATGGGTCGGCCCGACCGGGGAAGGACCACGCCCTCACAGAATACCAGCGTAAAATAGCAGCTTAGCACTGCTGTGTTTCGTATGCCGAGTGTAGAGAACCGGAGACACTTTTTACTGGAAAAGAGGCATTCCATCTTAGTCCTCCCGGTTGACAATGCATCTACATTTTGATTCTTTATTGAGGATAGATGTGGATGTCTATGGGTCACAGTAACCACTTACCATCAGGTGGACTGTGTGCTCGTTTGTCACCCTATCCTATAAAAAAATGAAAATTACCCATTGATTTTGATAGAAGGCAGCTATTTTATCATTGCAGACAGACTCTTCAATTGTATGTATATGTTTAAATATAATGGGAAGTTAGTTACCTGCAACGTTGGATTAAAGTGGGTTTTCAAGGGGCACTCGCGTTCAACCTTTTCACCAAAAACGCAATAATAAAATTTGGAGCAATTTGTCTCATGCGGCAATAGCTTGTGGATGTCGAAATCTGCCGGACAACCGTTCGGTAAGTCCTCCCCGCCAGCCCCTCCACTTCCACCATCACCTCCAACAGAACCAGCGCACTCTACGTTGCGTGGCCAATCACATACCTGCAAAAAAATTAGTTTGAAGTGACTATGGAACTTACATTGCACTTGATGTTAAGTGGCTTCTACCTATGGGTACCTGGTACCTGCTAACAACTTTAAATAAAAAAGACTGTAGATACGTTGTCACCTCTAAAGACTAACATAGAATACCTCACAGTCTGTGCACACACAACAGTGCACAGATTTCTTCTTGACGAACGAAAGGGGTAAGAGAGTGGACGAAATTTTTTTTAATAGGAGAGGGGGCAAACGTGCATGCGACTCACCTGATGGTAAGTGACTACCGCCGCCCATGAACAACAATCCTACGCAGGAAAGAAATTTTATCAATATGCTATAAATATTTATTTCTTCTCTATTATTTATTTAAACTTAAATATTATATCAGGCAAATCGACGACGCTGTGTAAGAATATATGGAATAAAAAGATATGGGGTAGTAACCCATATCATACCGTGGGTGCCGTAAGAGGCGACAGAGGGAAACAAACCAGGAGATGGGCAGCAGCGTCTACTAGGGCAACTATGGCAAATATCCCTATGAGGCAATCTATGCGGGGCCTATGTTCAGCACAAGAATATAAAAATTCTTGTGGCTATGGTAAGATCCGATAGATAGTACTCTAGTAGTCAATTAATTAACAAACCCTATAATTATGGACCAAAATGAGTTATATTTACAATAAATATATATATATATATATATATATATATATATATATATATATATATATATATATATATATATATCTTTATATATATAAAAAGTACGTGTCACGTTGTTTGTCCGCGATGGACTCCTAAACTACTGAACTGATTTCAATGAAATTATAGGTCAATGTGCAGTTTGGTCCAACTTAAAAGATATAGGATAGCTTACAACTCAATTTATAGTCGAAATACAATATTATTTTATTGAAAATTATTTCTCAATTATTTGACAGTCACAATTATCTGTTAGCTCCAAACGATTCTGTCAGATGACGATATCTGTTCACTGGATTGAGTAAATATTTAATAGATGGCGCTATGTTAAAAGTACAAACGTTTAATATAAGCTACAATTTAGTGGCATACGTGTTGCTGTAAACTATTCAACAGATGGAACCGATTTCAATGAGATTTTGCAGACTGTGTGCAGTTTGGTCCAACTTGGGAGATAGGATAATTTTTATCCCGATAAATGACCCTCAATTTTTTTAACTGCTAATTTCAGGAGTTTTTTTGGTAAAGTAAATGGTTGTTCGGAAAGGGCAGAGCAACGTCTGCCTGGTCAGCTAGTATATATATATATATATATATATATATATATATATATATATATATATATATATATATATATATATATATATATATATGTTTAGGGATAAAACGCATCTACAGTTTAATTTTCGTTAGTAAATGTAAGTGTGCTTGTTTGTCACGATATTAATGTCAACATATTAAACTGTCTGGCCTAGCAGACTGTGCTGCAAGTTCCTGTAGGTGGCGTGACGAATTTCACTCCAAATTAACTCCGAACCATCTAAAGTTTTACCACAAGCTAATGAACGGTATGGCAGCGCATAAAATACGAACAATCAAACATTATTTTTTATATATTAGATGAGGAGGCTTTCTGTCACCCGTGAGGACTAAGATGAAATGCCTCGTTTCCAGTAAAAAGGGTCTCCGGTTCTCTACACTCACCATACGAAACACAGCAGCATTAAGCTGCTATTTTGTGCTGGTATTTTGTGAGAGCATGGTGAAAATTAAACATATTTTCAACAATATTTTCGTTCAACATATTTTAGAAAAATAGAAAACATTATATTCAACAGTAGCGGTCACCTTATCAGTTTCTCTCTAATCAGTCACTGCTCACTGAATTAATAATTTACTGATGTGGTGATTAATATTATCTTACACTTAGTTGTTAATCCGATGATTTACAAGAAAAAACACTTCCCTAAAACGATATTATCAAAATCATTGCGGATTTTTACACGCGGCCATAATTTATTCCAAGATAATATTTCAAAACTTCCTCAACGTAGTGATAAAATACTATTTAGTCCTTAGAATAATTACATACATATGTATGAATTACTTTGAGATTTAGTATACTCGCTGTCATAGATCTTGTTACTTGACAGGAATCTTGTTAAGTAAAATGGAATCGAGTGTAGAAAGAATTTCGTCCTACTTTGTCTGTTTAAGATGGAACACCTTACATCCTTAAAACGTAGTGATTAAATTATAGTCTTTGATATAAGCCGTCTTATTACAAAAAGAAGTTCATCTATACATCTGTTCTATACAAATAAATAAAATTGAAGTGTCTGTTTGTAATGTTAAAGTAACTGCTTTTTACTAAACGCATATGAAAGTATATACGGTACTAATAACAAAAACAAAACAATTTTTAAAATTTTTGTCTGTCTGTCTGTCTGTTTGTTCCGGCTAATTTCCGAAACGGCTAGACCGATTTTGGCGGGACTTTCACTGGCAGATTGCTGATGTTATAAGGAGTAACTTAGGATACTAGTTCCGCGAAAAAAAATTAAAACCCAGCTAGTCTTTAAATATAAAAATCAATTGCTGTCCGTTAGTATTGCTAATACTCCAGTATGGTTCGACCAATTATGACGAAATTTTTCGTGTTTGTTTGAGTGGGTCTCTAGAAGGTTTAGATTCACGATTGGACCCTGTAAGTAGCGCTGTTATCGAGATCCAAAAATCAACCGGGCGAAGCCAGGGCGGGTCTACTAAAGTCCGTTTCAATAAAATAAAATGTATTCGTAAAGCTCACTAATTTGCATACATTAGATATGTTATTACTCATACCCAAAATATAGAATTTGACAATAAATTTTAAATTTCGCGAAGACTGTGGGACTCTTCTTTATACCCGCGACAAAAGTAAACCACGTTTTCTAATAAAACTGTGGGAGATTGTTTTTTAGTACATTCTCTTATCTATATATATATAAAAAATGTCAACCTATGTCTGTAAAAGACTGAAACTATCCAACCGATGTGTCGCAAACCGGCAACCTTTTAGCAATAATGCGAAGATTGTTTTAGACCACTATATTTTCGACACTATATAACACTGCATTAGGCACGATGTTAAAAAGTTAATAGATAAACAAAATTTTCTTTTTTTACAACAAATAATCAAAATGCGCGATGTAAATATACAATAATAAAAAAGGTTATTAACTGAATTTAGCACCCTCTAGAGGATAGTCATGAAATATTCTTTTATCACAGTATGATGTTCGAGGAGAAACTCGCACGTACCAACGTGCGCACAGAGACACGTTAACAAGCGAGCCGTTGCGCGCACTGCCGCAACGACTCCGACTGATAATAAGTGTTGATTTATCCCATCTTGTCTCCTGGATCTCTCAATATCTGGAGAAATTCAAACAAGATGTGATAGTCTCCGATGGATAACGGTAGAACCATTTTGCCACACCTACTTGTACAATGTGTAAACCAGCCATGGTAAATATCATCGGACGGTGCTGCTGTCTGGTAAACCGTCTCTATTATGGAAGAGGTTCATGTCTCAAGCCTAATACCACACTCACACTCATTACACCCCATCAAAAGTCTTCAGCTAAACATAGGCCTCCCGCACAGATTGCCACAAATTATGATCCTGAGCCACTTGCATTCATCGACTATCTGCAAGTTTTATCAAATCTTCCCGCCATCTAGTGGGGCTCTCCTAAAACTCCTAAAAGAGTCTATCACTCGAGAACCTTTTTGCCATATCGTTTATCCATTTTTCAAGCTATATGACTGGATCTTTAACACTTCAGCTTAATAATGGACTATGTCAGCTACCCTTCTTGTTCTACGGATATTCTCGTGACGGGTTATACCATAACCATTTATCGGCGATGTAATATATATCTACAGAGCAGTAAGACGGGAAATGAAGTCAGATATCCTAGCCAGCCGGAGAACTGAGCTCCAGAGGAGAGCTTATTAGGCCCTCTTTCATTTCCTGTCATTAAAGCCTAGACGGCGGACATAGGTTTTGTCCGTCACCAAATACATGCCTCGAAGTGGCGCGTACGGTATTACCACGCGGCCTCTTATGAACAAGGGGGAAAAGAACTCCAACATTACTCTCAACAAGAAGGGCTATCGCCATGGGGGTGGCAGTAGTGTGAAAAGGACGCAGAGCTAAACGTCCTGAAATTTTTGCCAGTAATCCGTCATAACCTGTTTATAGCTGACGCGACAGATAGCTAACCAACAGACAACCAGATAGGTAAAATTATGTGAGGATTTCCTCAGAAATGTTTCAACCTACAATTACATAAAGTTATTCAGACTTCAAAAATAAATGCATTTCTCTTATGGCAATAACCCTATTATATAATATTATGTATTTTGTTTTGAAGATAATTGAGTGAAGATTTTGGTATAACTTTATACGGTTTAGAAGTTGAAGTAAGTTGAAAAAAGTGCCCCTGGATGATTATTTTGTCCAGTTTGTGGGTTAGATCATTTTTGCCCAACACGATCCAAATATTTGGCTAATTACGTGATTTTTAAAAAATTAAATGATTAGCATGGTTTGACGTGACATCTTATTCTAAACTCTATAAAAATGTTCGCCTAATGATAAATCTTCATGATCATTATCAATTATATTTTTTTTTGTAAGAAAATTAAGTGTTTGTGAGAAATTAGAACATGCTGCAGCTATATTAGTAGTATAGTTGTAGCACGAATTGGTCGGCTCGACCGGGGTAGGACCACGCTGTCACAGAATACCAGCGTAAAATAGCAGCTTAACACTGCTGTGTTTCGTATAGTGAGTGTAGAGAACCGGAGACCCTTTTTACTGGAAAAGAGGCATTCGATCTTAGTCCTCACGGGTTACAATGCATCTGCATTTTAATTCGCCAACGAGGATAGATGTAGATGTCTATGGGCCGCAGCAACCACTTACCATCAGGTGTACCTACCTATCCTATAAAAAATCGAATTTTTATATAATTATTATGATTTATTTGTTACCTCAAGTTTTGGGTTGAAGTAAGTGCCTGGCGCACATTCTCTTTCAACTTTTTCGCCAAAAACGCATTGATAGAATTTGTTGCACTCAGTTTCATGTGGTAGAAGCTTGTGTTGATCAAAGTCGCTGGGACAGTCAGTAACCAATGGGTCTTCTGTATCCATATCAGGATCACCACTGCCTTCTCCTGAGTCAATGTCTGGAGGATTGCCGTTGGTTGTACAGTTAACGTTTCTCGGCCAATCGCATACCTAAATTAATATAAATTATCAGTTATGTTCTGCGTGATTGCGTCTTTTAAGAATTCTTAGGAAAAAAACTGCATATGTTAATCTTCCTATAACGTCGAATGATATGCTTCCTTTAACGGCATCTTTATCAGTGGTATTGGAATATATTGAATTTTGTGGAACTTTACTTTGTGGTTCGTTACAAGTGACTAAATTTAAAATTTTGTAGAACCGATTTCAATATAAATAAAATAATTTATGGTTGATTTTTTTTAACCGCGCGACCGATTTCAATAAAGTTTAAATAGGACCACCTGGGTAGTATACCCTTGGAAAAAAAAATTCCAGCAATGTCAGGAGTGATTTATACTATATTATTTTATCCGAAAGACTAGGAGATGTTTTGTAAAATCGAAAATGTTATCAAGTAAATAGTGTTTGATATTATTTTAAATCTTATTGACACTATGTTTATAGATCCTGCCCGGCTGGTCCTCGGCGGTTTGTTAGTTCTATTTATAACTAACAAACCGTCTAGTTTATTTAACACGTTCACTGCGAAGCTCAAAAAACACATATTTCCACTGGTGCGGTACAAGACAATATTGCCATGTACTGTTAATTTTTATAGTGCGAAACAAGGCTATTGTGACCGGTACACAAATTTTTTTTAAACTTGTATTTCTCATATTTTTTTTTTCTTTCTGGCAACTCTTTGACTTTTATCAGTATCTAAAAACCTTGAACTATATACATTTCTCTTGGTTGTAGAATTGGACAAATATTTTTTGGCTTATAGATATAAACATCTTACCGGACTTATATGTCATGTAGCGCACCTAAAGTGGTGAAAATGTTCAAATAGTCGATGAATAGTAGTGATGTTAATAAGAAAACAAATATTTATCGATATCATTTTTATTTATAAAGTAAATTAAGTAACAATATTTTCATGAGCTTTATTAAAACAAGCAAGACAAAAAGCTTTCTTACATTCAACACACATCAATTTAACTTTTGGCACCTTTTTGTCAGCTTCCCGGCTAGTCATTGTTTTTCGTAATTCCTGATAGCAAAGTGTGCACTGTTTTCTTTTAGTATTTTTTTCTAATGTATGATACTTATTTTTTTCTGAGGACTTATTATCGTCGTAAAATGTATGCCCAGTAAAGTTTTGTGTAACAGATTCAACAAAATCTATCAATGTTCCTTTTTTCTTAGATGTTTTATTATGAATGATCCACGCATTAACAACACAGGTACCGAAAAGCAAACTCATCATAAGTTTTCGGTGCCATTTAATCCCTCTTCTCAATGACGAATAATATGCTGTCATTTGGTCACTACAATCAACGCCTTTCTTATTTAAATTATATAAAGATACACATTCTGGCTTGTAAATTATGTCACCATTTCGTTTTTTTTTGCCTATGTCTTTTACAGCTGCAACATGATTTTTGCATGTTGTTATCATCGTAACAGCCCGTTTGTCATGCCATTTAATTATTTTAACTCCGTTTCCATTCATTTTACCAATACACTGTCCTCTTTTCAGCTTAGTAGATATAACATTTTTAGGTAGACCTCTTCTATTTATTCTTATTGTTCCACACAGTTCAGTTTTTTTCTTCAATAAATCTTCTGCTAAGCCCACAGAGGTATAGTAATTATCGGCTATAACAGTTCTATTGCTTCCACCTAAGTCTTTTATTAATTTTAGGACGATATCATGGCCATGTGGCTGGTTCCTAGGTTCGTCATTTTTACCTGTGTAAACAATTACGGACCATGTATACCCTTCAGGTGTACATAATTTAAATAATTTTATACCGCCTGCCACTTTCCCAGCCTAGACTTATTTTTGACACTTTCATTACGACAACAATTATTTGCGTAATTATTTGTCTCGGGTACCATTTTATGCATAATGTCATCAGTAACAAATAACTTATAGATTTGAAATGGCGATGTCACATCGGGTGGAATGTTTATTACAGTATCATTTTTAAAATAACCAATATTAGGCATAGAAGAAGTGATATCTACCCATTCGCTATCTTGTGACGTAATAAAAGGACTCTGAATACATACTGTATCTTCATCATCAACCCTCGATACCGTCTCCGTATCACTTGAAGAACTTTCTGAACTAGAAGGTTTATAATTGCTGTCACTGTCCGTACTTATGTCGCTATAATTATGTGGGTCTTCGTTTACAAGCTGATTGGTCTCTGGGTGATGAGATATTGTATCCGTCGCGCAATGCTTTCAACTAGTAGCCGGTAGTGATAAATCTATTACTTGCGAGGTATAAGCTGCATTACTACTTTCTATAATCAAATGTTGTTTAGAGTTACTATTTTTATGATGATTATGATGGGTGTCTAAAGTTTTCTGTTTATTTGACTTTGGTGTAGATAATAATTCGTTTATAGATTCTGTTGTCAGGTTGCAATCAATGTTTAATAAATTATTATACGATAAGTCGCTAAGTGAGCCAGCTTCACTCGAACATCCAGGAAAAGAGACATTGTGTAATACTGCATATGTGTTGCTAGTAGAAGGACTTTCATATGTATTTTATCCTGGATTAATTATTTTGCTTGTAGTTGACTGGTGAAATGTATGTGGCCCAGGTGATGTAGCTTTAACTGAACCTGATGGAATCTTTATATCTTTCAAAACTTTGATTTGCTTACCAGGAGGGAAAATCTTTCGATTGTTACTTGCGCTGTCGGATGTAATATCATTATCTTCCATTTTTCCTTTGAAAACACGCGCCAACATTTTTCGGGAGCGCTTCATTATGAAATTAAAGTCGTAACTATAACGTAAATAAAGGGTGAGAAAATAAAGAAATGTCGACAAACGTCTGAACGGTAATGAGGTTAGATCCTCACTAAACGCATACGCCCTCGCCACCAGTGCGATACCGAACATGCACATACAAGTCGTATTCGTCCGGTATCGCACTGAATGCAAATTATTTTCGTTCTGTGCGTACAGGGCAAATATGCTATGTATCTTTTTTCTATTGTAATAATACCGTCTTAAAGTCAGAAGCAATAATATATATTTGTCTCACTTTAATTCACAAAATATCATACCTAAAATGACGCCGCACGAGCGAGTAAAACTAGTTTTTGGCGTTCGCACTGCGAGTAAGTTCATTACCGGCTATAGATGTCCGGTAACGCACTTAACGTGTTAAACACACTAAACATTTTTGTCTAGAAATAACTGCATTAGACATAGAATAAAATTTATTTAACTATGTTTAATTTTAACTTTTAAATCTGACAGTTCGAAAACTCATTTGTTTAGCTGTGACCATAGTTCGAAGTCCTAGTGTCTGTCAATAAAATGTATTGTCAGCTTCCAAATTACATTATTGATTAGGGCTGTTTTGAAACAATGCGTTCCATGCGTATCTTGGAAGAGGACACGACTTTTCGTTCAAAAAAACTACAATATTATTTTTTTAACTATTGTAACACTGAAATTCGGATAAGTAATTCCATTATTAATGTCGGCGGCATTAATTTCGCTCTGTAGACTTCTAGATCTTTACTTTGGGTAGAAATTAATATTGTTATTTTTATTGTAACTTCGCAAACTTTAAGAAATAGTCGTTATTCTCAATTATTAAGTTTTTATTTCTTGTTTTTATAGGAACGGGTATTGGCATATTTGTTAAGTTCTAATTAATGTTTTATTTATTAAAATTATTGGATCGCAATTTTGCAATGTAATAAATGAATATGAGTTTTAGCAACAGTTGCTACCGAAAGTAAAGTAAATAAAAATAAAATTAGATTTATATAATTTATTGTCAACCTTAACAACACGCATTTTTCATGAGCTGTGATGATATGTAGATGATGGAAGATAGCTAGTGAAAAATACTCGGACATAATTTTGTTTTTATTGTCGTCGTTTTTTCAAAATTTGCAATATTCTAGATTATTCCGGTGCCTGGAATTATAAAATTCTACATCCAGAAATTTAATCTGTGTAAGAATATCCACTACACTATTTCGTCCCGTGGGTGTCGTAGGAGGCATAATAGGGAAACTGAAACAGGGGATGGGTAGGAGCATCTTCTTGATACAATTCAAAATAAAAAATCACCTCTATGGGGAGGTCTATGTTCAGCAGCGCGCTTTCATAGGCTCTAACGGATAGTAGATGACATCCATAAATGTCGATGTTATTTTTGAACAATAAATAAATACCTACCTGTAATTCTGGATTAAAGACTGTACCAGGGCCGCACGACCTCTCCACTTTCTCTCCAAA
Organism: Parnassius glacialis; assembly: GCA_033319125.1. Lineage (NCBI taxonomy): Eukaryota > Metazoa > Arthropoda > Insecta > Lepidoptera > Papilionidae > Parnassius > Parnassius glacialis. Next base: position 32,614,033 of record JAVANC010000002.1, read on the forward strand.
TACGCAGTAGTAGAATTTGCTGCAATCACTTTCATGTGGCAGTAGTTTATGAATGTTAAAATCGGCAGGGCATCCGTTTGGTAGTGTTCCTCCACCACCAGTATTGTTATCCTCACAATCTCCTTCATCTTTTTCATCGTCAAATTCACTGCAGTCAACGTTCTCCGGCCAGTCACACACCTATACAGAGAATTAGATGACACAAAAATAAAAATAAAATAAGTTCAAACAAACCAATTTTTTTTCCCTATTTTTATACAATGAGGGTGAAAAACATTCTCACAGTTCACCAGATAGTAAGACGTTGTGGTTCTATGGGTCACAACGTCTTACTATCAGGTCTACATTTAGCCTCGATTAAGAATCAAAATGCAGATGCGTTGTCACCCGTGAAGACCATGAACGCCTCGCTTTCAATAGAAAGAGTCTCTGGTTCTCTACATTCACCATACGAAAACCAGCAACATTACTCTTTTATCACCGTTACCGTTACAGCCTATTAACAGCACACTGCTGAACGTATTCCTTCTTCATACTGCATTTGATATAGTTGCCAAGCTTGGCAGGCGGGTTGGCATCCACAATTTTTTTTATTTTGTTAGTTGTTATTAGTAAAACGCTGCTGTCCATTTTCTGGTGTGTTTTCCTCTCTTATCACACTCACCCACGGGACGATATGGTGTAGGGGATATTTTTACACCAGCACACGGTTCTTACGTGCTTCTGCCGTTACTTGCTGGTATTCTTTAGTATACGCCATCAGATCAGACCCATTCGTGCTGCAGCTATAACTGCAGCGTGGTTTTACCACGTTAAGTTTCTCACGAGGTCGACTGGTAGAGACTGTTATAAGACGTTAAGTCCGTCTATTGTTGTCCTTAGTTTAAGATGACTTATAATAGGGAACAAATAAATAATAAAAATATTTGAGAGATGGACTCACAATATCAGTATTGGTAATACGAGTAGTTTGTATGATAGCAATTCTCTTTCTTTATCGGCTTATAAAAGTCTTTTTCTTGCCCTTATAGGGACTTGCCTGAATCGTCACGCTTGACGACCGCACGGTCAGACGTCTCGCACTTATGACGCCGCTGTCTATCGCCGGTTTACACCGGTTTGAATATTTTGAGTCTAACGTTGCGAGACAGATATATTGCCATCTGTCGACAGTAATAACAATTACGTTAGCAAAACGAAACATTCTCTTTGTTATACTCACTTGTAATTCAGCATTGAAATAAGTGCCTGGTGCGCATTGTCTTTCAACTTTTTGTCCGTGGACGCAATAGTAAAATTTATTACACTTAGTTTCATGAGGGAGTAATTTATGAACATCAAAATCAGCCGGACAGCCGTTTTCTAACAAATCTTCGTCAGATTCGGTTGATGCAGTCGTTGTCGATGTTGTTGTTGTTGGTTTTTGAGTTGTAGAAGTTGTTGTTGTTGGTGCTAGAGTGGTAGTAGTAGTAGTTGTTGTTGGTGCTGCAGTGGTAGTAGTAGTAGATGTTGTTGGTGCTGGAGTAGTAGTAGTTGTGGTTGTTGTTGGTGCTGGTGTGGTAGTAGTTGTGGTTGTTGTTGGTGCTTTAGTTGTTGTGGTTGTAGTGGTCGTTGTAGTTGGCTCCGTTGGACTTCCAGGAAGTGTACAATTAGCCAGAGTCGGATGAATACAGACCTTTAATTAAAAATAAATATTATTGTTATTATGTTAATACATTCAAAGCAACCAAATACTATTTATTGTACACCAAGGAAAGAAAAAAAAAGACAAAAATAATCAAATATTGAGGGAAAACAAAAGGTGGTCTTATTGCTGCATCGCAATTTCTTCCAAACAACCCAGAAAAATAAAAATAAAATACTCTAACGGGTAAGGTGCACTAAAGTAAGAAAGTATACCAACTTATATACTAAAAAGACAACGTTACACATGATCATCATCATCATTACAGCCCTTCAAAGTCCACTACTGAACATAGGCCTCCACCACGGAATGCCACAAAGCACAATCCTGTGCCACCTGCATCCATATACATTATACGAGTACATAATATACATTCTTTATTACATCTAGTAACTATTAACTAAAATTCTAATCGTTTTATATAGATTATTTACAAAGTAAAATTATTCAGCTTAATATCATCATCATGACTGCAGGCTTTCCTAAATCTAATGCTGAAAATAGAACTTTCCAGGTCTAGGTAGAGGTTTCCAGATCTAGACCAGTTGAATCCACTGATATGGTGTATTGCGAAAATAGAGAGAGGGTGAGAGGAATCATGTACCCTTTTAAATAAAACTATTTTTACTTATTTTATTGCGTATATAGACTTGTTTTATACCTAACCTTGTAACCTTGGTCACGGGAAGGGGGGGGGGGGGGACTGAGGCGTTTGACGTCCCAATGTCATAGTTAACCAAGGTTACCTCTAGATTAAAATGATTAATTTTCAAATTAGCTCACTCTGGGCCGTAGTGAAGCATTGGGCTTGTGTACCCATACAACTTCGGTAGTTTGGCACACGTAGGTATTATCAATTTTACGTTCAGATTTAATTTTTCTAAGTGTTTCTTTATGTAACTAGTTGTTTTAAGTGTGTTATTTGCTGGGTCGTTTTTAACCCTTTTATAAATGCCAACAAAAGTTCTTGTATTTTAAAATTATAATCTGACGTATCGGCGCAATGGATTAAGAGGCAAACAATTCTTTACCTTTTCTAGATGTGTTAGTAAATTGGAATCCTCATAACACCTTGAGCCACACTGTGTATAGAAAAAGGATCATAATATATCCGAATTGATACTTGAATGATCGAGTCACTAGAAATGGATCTCCAGATTGAATCAAGCTTGACGGGCGGATTGACGATCGCAGACGTCTCATTGACGCTGTCAGAAGAGTATAGAGAGTTAGAATAATTACAGGCTGTGAGGCATTCTATCTTTCTCATTCTCATTCCTCAGAGGTGACAACACTTCTGTAGCATTCTTTATTTGAAGTTGGCTGCAGGATTCCAAGGACTGCAGTAGCCACTTACTATCAGGTGGACTGTAAGTTCTATTGTCACTTCAGTTTCATAAAAAAGACTCGCGGCACAAAATGGGAACTGATGCTCTAACAACACCACTATGACAAAAATTCTGTTACCTGCAATTTAAACGAGAACTGAGTTCCAGGCGCACAATCTCGAGGTAACTCCCATTTCATGCCATATTCACAGTAGTAGAACTTTGTGCAGTCGTATTCATGGGGTAGAAGATAATGTTTCTGGTCCTCGGGGCAAAGTTCATTACGCTCACATTGTTCATTTCTCTCGTATTTGTCCTGCACCTGGGGTTTTCCCTGGGTTAGCACCAGGGCGGCCAGGAAGACGAGCTTTCCTAAAAATAAACTTAAATTAATTAAACATTAAAAAAATAAAGTCGAATTGATAACCTCCTTCTTTGAAGTCGATTAAAAGTGTCAAGATTTAACTTAAATAATGTATCGGTTACTGTGGCCTTAAACTTAGCTAGAGATATAACATGAACATCTATTGATCCACCGCACTTATTATATAGTTGGGAAGTCCTGGAGACCGGTGAATTGGCTCCAAGACCTGATTTGTGAAACGGACATGAGAGAAGTTCAATGGGCTTACCACGCATTCGTGGCGGAATTTTAAAATTAAATTTCATTAGGAGTGCAGGACAACGCATCTGATATATTATAATATTGAAAAAAAAGGATAGGTGAAATAGATCCCTACGGTGGTCCAAGTTCGGCAGCCTTAGGAACTCTAGTTGGTCCTTGTAGGGGCTCAATCTTATATGCTAGAAGTGTTAGTAAAGGATCTCCGATAGCATAAAAATATATAAGAATAGATAGGAATAGGATGGCAGTAGCAGTGGTCAATTAGGGTAGCTCTTGCGATCGCTGTAAGTTTTACAGTATGCAAGCAAACTGGGTGCCTAATAAGTAAGCCTAGTAAACCGAGTTCTGTGACAGTCTTCGTTCTGGTCTATCGTGGTTGGTGGTCTAGGTATATTAGTGATTATGACAAAGGCGACGAAAGTTTTAAGTTAATAACTTTTATTTATTTTATTTATATATTTATTTATTTTATTTTTTTTATTAATACGACTCTTAAAATATTTTATTTCATTAATAAAATAACAACATATAAATAAATATAATAGAGCTCAACTTAGTCTTAGACAGGTCAGCAAAGACCCACATTCAAGATTTTCTAGTGAGTGATGACTATGACGAAACCATGACGATGACGATGGCCAAGACCATGACGATGACAATGACGATGACGATGATCATGACGATGATGATGACCATGTTGATAACGATAATCATGACGATGGCTATGATCATGACGATGACGATGGCGATGACAATGATAATAACAATAGCGATGACGATGACCATGACGATGACCCTGACGAAGATCATGACGATGATCAGGATGATGATGATGACGATGAACATGACAATAATCATGACCATGACGATTACTATGACGATAATCATGACTATGACGATGACCATGACAATGACGATGACCGCATTTTAAGAGTTTCGTACTCATAGCAACCTAGCTAACTGCAGAGAGGTGTAAAAAATGACCTCAATAGTCTTCTAACGGATAGGTCTTAAGTTGAACATGGACAAAATAAAAATCATGTTTAACGTCATGTCACACATATGCCGGTAGTTTTTGGGAGCACTAAGCTCGAAGTTGTTGACGAATATGTTTACCTGCGACAAATAGTCCGACTAGGTAAGTCCAACTTCGACAGAGAGGTCAATCGACGGATTCAACTCGGCTGGGCAGCGTTCGGGAGACTACGACACATCTGCTCGTCAGGCATACCTCAAAACCTCAAAACTAGATTGTACAACTAGTGTGTGTTACCAATGATGAACTATGGATCTGAGACGTGGTCCTTCACTGCTGGCCGTATGAGGAAGCTCAAACTCGCTCAGCGAGCTATGTAGGGGACTATGCCCGGCGTTTCTCTGCGTGATAGACTTAATAACGAAGATATCCGTAGTAGAACCAGAGTAACCGACCATAGCCCAAAGGGTTAGTAAGCTAAAGTGGCAATGGGCCGGCCATATAGCTAGTCAAACATGTCAGACGAGATTTGGGCAAAACATTCTACTTTTTTTACGAATATTTTTTTTGTAGAAGTAGAGCGTCAGAAATAGTGCTTGACTCATACAAAAGAATGAGCAACTCAAAGAATGGACACAAGTAATAATAATTTCCTCCAGACTGAATTTAGATCACATAGGCCACTTACAACGGATTACCCGTCTGCGCAGAACAGGATTACAGTGCACAAATTTGTACACAAGCACAGGTATACACCAGCGTGAAGTAGAGGTTTACCTCTGCGTTTCGCTTGGTGAGTGCAGGTGGCCGGAGGCCCTTTTTACTGGAAATGAGGCATTCCATCTTAGTCCTCACGGGTGACAACGCATCTGCATTTTGATTCGCAAACGAGGATAGATGTAGATGTCTATGGGCCGCAGCAACCACTTACCATCATGTGGACTGTGTGCTCGTTTGCCATCCTTATCCTATATAAAAAAGGTGCACTTCCTATACACTCATTCTCATAGTCCAATAGGGTGGTAATCCGATGGGACCGGAAAGAGATCAGCAGACGCAGGACTAACAACTATACGTGCTTTTCCTAGCACGGAGTAGATACACGGCAAATTTTCTGACTTCGGATTGCTACTGATAATGTCTTGACAGAAAGAAACTAACAACGGTACTCGAACCCAACAGCCAAAGAGAGAGAGAGAGAGAGAGAGAGAGAGAGAGAGTAAAGATAATTAAAAATAAGGTTATACACCCTGTCACGTCACTCCACTATGCCCCAATGTGAATAGGCAGACTACATGCCCGAAAATTTTTCTTCAGACATGCAGGTCCTTCAATGTTGTCAATCAATGTTCTTGCGATTTTTTTTCACAACCGACTCACGCTCGTGATAAATAAGAATTTAAACACGGCACGGTACCAATAAAGTTTTTAATTGCAATTTTAACTGCTGATTCACCATTCAATAGGTTTAGTGCTTATTACTAATTGTCTAAAGTGGAAATGTTAAAATATAAGGAAGTACTCGAGTAAGTTATCTCCACTTAAATCACCTCTTGAAATCCTGAATTGTGATTTGTTTTAAACTCTTATAATTCTTTATTTTATTTGTGCACTTATTGTGTATACGTATCAATAATTATTATCCACAGACTATCAAAGGCCTCTGTTGGATATAGGCTTTCCCACAGACTGCCTCAGTAGCGGGATGGCAAGCCAATTTTCTATTTTTAGTTATTTTTAGGAAAAGCTGCTGCTCGTCTCCTGCTTTGTTTTCCTCTGTCGCCGCTTATCACTCCCACGGGACGATATATCGCTCCTATAGGGTAGGGGATACCGACACTACACTGTAGGTATCTATATATATACATGCTATAATCATTTCTTGCGCAGATGGTTAGTCTTCGTTCAGTCGTTCGTTTTTAACAGTGGTAGAGCCAGGCGGCAGCTCTTGCTGTCACACGGATGGGCCGGCTCGAACCGGGGTGGTACCACGACCTCACAGAAAACCAGCGTGAAGTAGAGGTTTACCTCTGCGTTTCGCTTGGTGAGTGCAGGTGGCCGGAGGCCCTTTTTACTGGAAATGAGGCATTCCATCTTAGTCCTCACGGGTGACAACGCATCTACATTTTGACTTGTAATTGAGGATAGATGTAGATGTCTATGGGCCGCAGCAACCACTTACCATCAGGTGGACTGTGTGCTCGTTTGTCACCCTTATCCTATAAAAAAAAAAAAAAAAGTCTGGCCGCCGTGACGGAAATTCGTCTGAAGAACATATATTTCTGATTTCTGATTTTTTTTAAATAACGTTACCACCACACTAAGATTTTCTCCTGCATCGTGGACGCAGTTTACAAACATAAATTACACGAGGACAAATATCTAGACCCGGAACAATTATTTGTAGGCCATACAAATACTTATTCCGTGCGGGATTCGAACCCGCAGCGTCCAGCGCAACAACTCATTGCTAAGCCACTGCGCCACGGAGGCGTCAAATTTTCTAGGAGAAAATACATACTATGGTATCTGTCTCGCATTAAGTACGTGGTGTTCATAATTCATAACATCTTTTAAAAATCCACTGCTGAACCTAGACCTTTTTCAACCGACAGCAAAAAAGGAGGGGTTTCTGAATTCGACTGGTTTTTTTTTGTGTGTTACCTCAGAACTTTTTTCGAGGTGAACCGATTTTGATGATTATTTTTTTATTTAAAAGCTGGTGCTTTTCATGTGGTCCCATATAAATTTGATCAATATGTGATTAGTAATTTTTGAGTTATCCTTTATAATGCGTATTTAATTATATTGACTATATTGATGATAATCTTATTTTCAACTTTGTTTGCATTGCATTTCAAATCTGACCAGTAGTTTTTGAGTTATCTTTAGTAATGCTTATTTAATTAACTTCGACTACACTGATGATGTTCCCATTTTATCTCATATTGAAGTCGGTTGTATTTTTTTTTAATTTTACATACATTCATACATATAATCACGCATCTTTCCTGTAGGGGTAGGCAGAGAACACTTCTTTCCACTTGCTACGATCCTTACATACTTGTTTCGCTCCGTCCACTTTCATTATTCTCTTCATACATGCTCTATGGTTTAGGGTGCTCTTGACCTGGCCTTTTTCCAAGACGTCCCTGATTGAAGGGGCGAAAAGCGGCCCACGGAGAGCCGCTTCGCTACTTTAATTTTACCACATGTATTATTTGGAGTTGTAATCAGAGAGATGCTAATGCTCACCTCCTGGTCCAGTTTCCTTCTGCCGCCTCTTACAATGCCCATGGGACGATTTGGGTTAGTGGATAACCTTATACCGCCGATACACGGTTTCTTCGAGTAAATATAATTAAGTAGAAGTGTTAGAGTCAAGTTTATGACGGCTCCGTGGCGCAGTGGCTTAGCAATCAGTTGTTGCGCTGGGGGCCGCGGGTTCGAATCCCGCACGGAACAAGTATTTGTATGGCCTACAAATAATTGTTCCGGGTCTGGATGTTTGTCCTCGTGTGGCGAAAACTCTAGTGTGGGGGTGACGTTTTTAAAAAAAATTCAGGGTAGAGTCAAGCTGCAGCTATATTATGGTTGTAGCGTAATGGGTCGGCTCGACCGGACCACACTGTCACAGAATACCAGCGTAAAATAGCAGCTTAATGCTGCTGTGTTTCGTATGGTGAGCGTAGAGAACCGGAGACACTTTCTACTGGAAACGAGGCATTCCATCTCAGTACACAGGGTTGACAACGCATCTGAATTTTGATTCCTAATCGAGGATAAATGTGGATATCTATGGGCCACAGAATCCACTTACTATCAGTTCGACAGTGTGCTCGTTTGTCACCCTTATTCTATAAAAAAATGTGAAAACGTTACGTACGGGTTACCGCGGAATAGTTAATAAAACATGCATTACTCATTAATTTAGGTCACTTAGAAACAATATTATTTGTTAATTACGCCCACATGTACTCGTACAACTTCCGTACTTCTGCTTCTATATAATTATATAAAGTATATTACTTTACAATAAAATCAGTGTTCATTGGGTTTGTTTCGTACATTAACTTTCCCTTACATCGCGTTTTGCATTCATCTTGTAAGCTGTAGACACACTACACGTTTAATTGCTGATATGAGTGAATCTGACGTCACACCTTATAAATGTTTAATGAACTTAGATAATGGGTGATTTCTTCTTAATACGACTATCATAACAAAGATATTATACGATACAACACGTTATTAAGTACACATACATACATATAATCACGCCTCTTTCCCGTAGGGGTAGGCAGAGACCACTTCTTTCCACTTGCTACGATCCTTACATACTTGTTTCGCTTCGACCACTTTTATTATTCCTTTCATACATGCTCTTTGGTTTATGGTACTTTTGACCTTGCCTTTTTTTGTTATTAAGTATCTACTATCAATATACATGAAGGGAAAACTTGGGGCCCTTTTTGAAGCTTAACTCACGCATGGCGGGTATGAGATTTGGCACAGTTACAGTTTATATGGAGTTCCTACAGAAAGCTAACAAATACGTTCAATTAAAAAGAAAATCATTTTTTACGTTCATTTTTTAAGGCACGTATGGCAATTCATAATACTGTGTTAGTCCCTACTTTAATGTATGGTAGTGAAAGTTGGGTCTGGCAGAAGAAGTATAAGAGTAGAATAAATGCTGTGGAAATGCGGTCATTAAAGAGTATGCTAGGGCTGAATCTGAATGACAGGGTGAGAAATAGTGTGATAAGAGAAAAGTGTGGTTTGCAAGATGACGTTGTAAAAGGAATGCTTCGGTGGTTTAGTCATGTAGAAAGAATGAACGAGGAAAGAGTGAAAGCAAATTTATTTTGCAGAAGTGAACGCCAGAGTCGGGAAGGGACGCCCTAGACGAAGGTTTATCGACCAAATCGGCGATATATCGAAAATGGGCCATATTAGGAGTACCCTTAACCGACGAACGTGTATGCGTAGATATATGGATGTAAAGGAGGCGAGAGAGGTGTGTCAGGATCGCGCCAAATGGAAGTCCGTAGTCTCTGCCTACCCCTTTGGGTGACAGGCGTGACTGTTTATGTATGTATATATGTACTACCAGTGTCAATTGTCAAACACATAATAGTCTAGAGTAACACTGGACGATATAAGGGTAGAGGATATTTTTACACAGCTAGACAGAGTCAGCTATATTAGTAGTATAGTTGTAGCACGAATGGGTCGGCTCGACCGGGGAAGGACCACGCTCTAACGGAATACCAGCGTAAAATAGTAGCTTGACGCTGCTGTGTTTCGTATGGTGAGTGTAGAGAATCGGAGGCTCTTTTTACTGGAAATGAGGCATTCCATCTTAGTCCTCACGAGTGACAACGCATCTGCATTTTAATTCGTAAACGAAGATAAATATAGATGTCTATGCCACAGCAACCACTTACGATCAGGTGGACTGTGTGCTCGTTTGTCACCCTTATTCTAAAAAAAGTTCCCATCGCCTGTCAGGTTAGTTTATATCTACTTATGAGATGGTGAAAACTTCAAAGATCTCATGGGAAAACATGAGTTCTTTCTGGCATTTCCTATAGTGACCTCTCACGACACATAATTAGGGCGAAATGGAAAGAGATGGGAGGTTTGGGTGCCGGACTAGGATGCAAAGGTTTTTTACTAAGCTGGGGCCATTTATTACCGTCACCGAGCAAACGCTATCAGGCCGAGTTCGTTACGTCCTTCGGACACCAAACTTGAACAGCTACGGCTGTTCCCTAATCGGATGAAAATACTACGGCTGTGGATGTGGCTCCACAAGTTGCAGAGCAACCCGCATACGTGGATGACAACGTGGTTCTTCCAGTTGTGGTTGACCCAGACGATTATGGGATAGTCGAGCAAATGGAGCTCATTGGACTAGGCGATTGGAAATGCGTAGTACGCTTCTCAAACATCGACCGTGGCTTTTCCGAATTTCCCAATGCAAAGTTGAAAATAAGCAAAGTTGAAAATAAGATTACCATCAATATAGTCAATATAATGAAATACGCATTATAAAGGATAACTCAAAAATTACTGATCACATATTGATCAAATTTATATGGGACCACATGAAAAGCACCAGCTTTCAAATAAAAAAAGAATCTTGAAAATCGTTTCACCTAGAAATAAGTTCTGAGGTAACACACATAAAAAATACAGTTGAATTGAGGACCTCCTCCATTTATGAAGTCGGTTGAAAAGGTGCTATATATCTAGCTTGTTTGACTGCTCTCTTTACTATGAGTTTAGTCCAGGAATGGAGTTTTTAATGAAACTAGTTTTATCGCATATACTTTGTACACCTTAGTCTCCCCCGTGACCATGGGTACTGTAAAGTACTAAAAGTCGTAAATATAAAATAAGTTAATATATGCAACAAAAATTCGTAATACCTAGTTGCATTTAAATTTGTAGTGTTCGCGTAAACATAAGAAATCACCAGAAATGGACTGTTACGCACTGAAAGAAGAAAATGAGTATAGTCAATATGCTCACCGATCATGGCGTCACTATGACGCAAGGACTTGTTGAAGTACAAACCACAGTTAATAAATTTTATATAGCAACACTTACTGACTGAGCAAATTAGGTCCTGATTATTAATATATATTCATTCTTCTATCGATTCTGATACAGCCTTGATAAGTTTAGATAATTGCTTGTAGATTAATTGATAATGACAAACATTACAAGCAGATGATCGCAAAATAGTTCCAATAATTATTATATTCATGATTGAGGAATTCGAAAAAGGAAGCACTTTTAGATAAGCAGTTATTAATATGTACATGTATGTACTCGTGAGTTTCGATAAAAAATAAAAATAAGCGACGTGCATTAAGTCTTTGTTACCGTACAGCTTATTAAAGTCCATTTTTGCACATAGGCCTTCCTCATAGATTGCCTGATAGGGTTTTAGGTTTTAGGTTTAGGTTTTAGGTTAGGTTAGGTTTTAGGTTTACCATAGTTGCAATGCTTTAGTAACCGCAGTTTTTATTTTTACTCATTATTAGACAGAAACTGTTTCCCACCTCTTTTTGTTATATTCTACTAAGCCAGCGCTTATCTACGATCCCACCTGATGGTAAGTGGCGATGTAGCCTAAGATGGTGAAGCGCCCTAATTTAACCAAAGCCTATTCATTATATTATTGAAAACCAGTGTCGGGATCAGAGCAATTCGTGTTTCTGTATCTCGATTTTTACTGAGTCCTGTCCATTTCACGGTCTTATGCTGCTACACAGACTCATTTTATATGATTTTTACATTTTTGTTAATTTAGGGAAATATTGTTTTATTTTCTGTTTAATTCCAATGTTTTGCTTTGTTTTGTATCTTTTGTGATTAGACCGTGAATAAATGTTTTTTCTTTCTTTCTTTCTTTCTTATTCACTTTTGCCTTGAAGACACCCACACTGTAATCGAATGGAAAGACAGATGCCGGCAACTTATTGCACTCCTTTGCTGTACGCATGATAAACGACGTAACGAACCATTTGGTTTGAATGCGTGGTAAGTCAACAGCGAATTCCTGCACACACTCTCCGAAATGCATCCTTTAGAAAACCGAAAGGCTGGCTACTTTACGTCTGTGTTCGGGGCTGGTAAGATTAGTTTTAACCAAATTCTGGTCACCAATAAGCCTCTTAGCACGCCTTTCCATGGAGTCCAAAGCTGCTAGGTGGCATTTTGCAGCACCAGCCCATATATGGCAGAAATACTCGATGCACGACCGGACTTGCGCTTTATATAAAGTAAGCGGCTGTCCCGGCGTGAAGTATCGCCGCACCTTTGCAAGAACCTTCTGATTTGTTTTCCTCTGTCGCCTCTTACAACAGCCACGGGATGATATGCAGTAGTGGATATTCTTACACGGCCACTTCACGGTATTAAGTGTTTGTAATTTTATATTATTTTATTATTTTAAGCTTGTCTTAAGCAGGATATCGATAGACGCAGTTGGCTCGGGACCGTGCTTTGTGGCATTCCTTGGGGGAGGCCTATGTTGACTGGTGGACTTGTGAAAAGCTATTATGATGATTATGATTATTGAATGAATAAATATACTTTTATTGTACACCACGAACAAATTATACAAATGACATAACAAAAAGCAGATTAAATGTACAATTTGGCGGCCCTATCGCTACATTGCGATCTCTTCCAGGCAACCAAAGGTACAAAGGAATAAAACAATGAATAGGTAGGTGGTAGGTGGTGCAATATAAATATACAACATATAATATCAATACATGCGATAAAATATAGATTATTATTATTTGTAGGAACGAAGTTAAAATTATAAAAAGCTTGTGATAAAATTAGTATGTTAGGGATGAATCTGAATGACAGATTTTGAAATTGTTTGATAAGAGATGCGTGTGGTTTGCAAGATGATGTTGTGACCAGGATTAAGAAAGGAATGCTTCGGTGGTTTGCTCATGTAGAAATAATGAATGAGGAAAGAGTGACAAAGCAAATTTATATTGCAGAGGTGAATGGCAGAGTCGGGAAGGGACGCCCTAGGCGAAAGTTTATCGACCAAATTGGCGATATATTGAAAATGGGCCAAATCAACTCGAAATCGAAATCGAAACTTTAATCGACGAGCATGTATGCGTAGGTATATGGATGTGGAGAAAGCGAGAGGGGTGTGTCAGGATCGTGCCAAATGGAAGTCCATAGTCTCTGCCTACCCCTCTGGGTGACAGGCGTGAGTGTTTATATATGTATGTAAAATTAGATAGTAGTAAAAGAATATTACTGGCTTTTTTTATAGGATAAGGGTGACAAACGAGCACACAGTCCACCTGATGGTAAGTGGTTGCTGCGGCTCATAGACATCTACATCTATCCTCGTTTGCGAATCAAAATGTAGATGCGTTGTCACCCGTGAGAACTAAGATGGAATGCCTCATTTCCAGTAAAAAGGGCCTCCGGCCACCTGCACTCACCAAACGAAACGCAGAGGTAAACCTCTACTTCACGCTGGTATTCTGTGAGGTCGTGGTACCACCCCAGTTCGAGCCGGCCCGACAGCAAAAGCTGCCGCGTGGCTCTACCACTGTTACCACTGGTAAGTGAATTGTAGGGCGGCCACTAATTAAATGGAGTGACGACCTGGTAAGACATGCAGGAATTCAATGGATGCAGGTAGCTCAGGTCCGGGCTTTGTGGCATTCCTTGGAGGAGGCCTATATTCAGCAGTAAACTTGTGAATGGCTGTGATGAATGAATGAAAAAATTACAAAAATATAAATTCAACTTTATTCTCTAAACGCCAATTTTCAGACACCATGACAATGTCAGGGTAAGCCACTGTTTTAAGACCGGCTGAAATTCGTGAGGTGCCGTTACCATAAAATATTCGTTCCCTTTACGCCGATTCATGTGCATCTTATTTATCCTTGCGTCGATCCCATATTTTTTTTTTACTTTTTTGTCCCCTTTACATTGAGTGCTCTTTGTAAGAACATTTGGAATGAAAAGTTAATTAATAAGTAAAAAATCAAGGAATTAAAAATCAGTCAATTTTTAAGAGGTAAAGTCACGCTAAAGCGTTTTATTCAAAACCAGGCATTTAATATTAGTCCTCACGGTTGACAATGCTTCTTCATTTTGATCCTTAATTGGTAGATGTCAATTTACTACAAGGTGAACCATGTTGTGTTCGTTTGTCGTTATTACTTGCATTAAAAGGCTATTACTTAGAGTAATAATCATAGATTCCCTTAGGTTTTTTTTTTATTGGAGAGGGGCAAACGAGCATGCGGCTCACCTGATGGTAAGTGACTACCGCCGCCCATGAACAACTGCAACACCAGGGAGGGAATCGCAGATGCGTTGCCGGCCTTTAAATCTAGCAACTTCCTCTTAATCTAGCAACCAGGTAATTTTATTGAACCTATACTTCAAGTTTAGACACACCTAATTATTTGTTCTACCAATTAATCAATTGTATATTAGCTTTGAAAGAGTAAAAGAAGAGGGAACTATAATAGTTCCGGTAATTTTATTATAATTTTTCTCATCGTTACCAAAATACCCACTCAATTCATCAAAAAATGATTTAATTAAAAATATTCCTGAATTTCAACTGTTTAAGTTCAAGATAGATTTTGAATACGTATTTAATTTAATCGTAAGCATTCAGCACTCAAAGTGTTTAAAGATACTTACTATACAGGAACATTAATTAAATTGTAATTGTAAAATGGGATAATAAATTTCTTGTACTAATTATGATTAACCTGTTATTTAAATTTATTGTATGGAGATTGTAAAGTAGAGCAGAGCGGAGCGGAGCAAAGCGGATCAGAGCGGAGTAGAGTGGAGAGTAGAGAAGAACATGTGTATGTATGTGTATATGTGAATTGTAAGTGTTCATGTTAAAAATATCAATAAAATGAAAGAACGTGTTTATTCGTTGGTATTTTATTATTTATTTATTTACTTAAACAACACCTTAGTAAACTTTAAAAAATGGCTACCCACTAAGCATAATGCTACAGCAACGTAAGCCACATACGGCGACTTGCGAGCAATAGCTGGATATAACATTATTATTGAACACATTCACTACCCTATAGTCAATAAACTTCTACTTTATACTTAAATAACAATTTAAATAAATATTTATGAAATGTTTATTGACTTTGAATTTTTGCACACCTTGCATAAAAACGCTCTTGAAGTAAGTGCGCAATGCGATGCGATATGCTTGTGATAGTGTAAGTGTAAGGTAAGTAGCGGGGGATACCCGGGAGATATACATAATATACTGACTATGACGTTAACTTTTTTAAACATATTATAATGACTTCTACTGTCTGATATACACAACACATCACACAAACCAGTAATGTCTGAAAAAAAGTTTATGTATATGTTTAAGTAAGTAAGTCTTTTGCTGTCGCACGGATGGGCCGGCTCGAACCACGACCACACAGAATACCAGCGTGAAGTAGAGGTTTACCTCTGCGTTTCGCTTGGTGAGTGCAGGTGGCCGGAGGCCCTTTTTACTGGAAATGAGGCATTCCATCTTAGTCCTCACGGGTGACAACGCATCTACATTTCGATTTGCAATAGAGGATAGATGTAGATGTCTATGGGCCGCAGCAACCACTTACCATCAGGTGGACTGTGTGCTCGTTTGTCACCCTTATCCTATAAAAAAAAAACATGTGTCATCAGCATATATGACTAATTTCTCCGTGTAATGATATTTGGCTGATATTGTTAACATAAATCAAGAATAATAGGGGCCCGAGTATTTATCCCTGGGGTACACCACAAGTTATAGTTTGGGAAGAACTCTGATGATTGCTGACTTTGACAATCTGAGAACGATTATTAAGATAATATGATTTGAAAAATTTCTATCCATTGCTAGTGATTCCAATCTGTGAGAGTTTATTTAATAGGAGTGTGTGACTAACCGTATCAAATGCTTTTTTAGGTCGATAAATATTCCCAGTGCAATATTTATTCTATGGATGTTGGTTTTTATTTTGGTTATTAAGTCAATGGTAGCGGATAATGTATTTGGTTTTTGTCTAAAAGCATATTGACGGCTAAATAAAAAGTTGATTTGCGTTAAATATTGATCTAAACGATTGTATATAATATTTTCGTATATTTTCGAAATCACTGGTAAAACCAAGATAGGGCGATAATTGTCTAGATCCGTCTTTGCACCTGACTTATAGATTTATGTAACTTCTGCGATTTTTAGTTCATCTGGGAATATACCGTCTTTTAAATATGAGTTGATACAATTCGTCAGTTTTGGAACAAGGTAGTGTTTTATCCGTAATCATTTTTATATTTATTGTATTTATTCCATCTATTCCTAAACTAACAGTGTTCAAATGCTCCTTATATTCAAGTAGAAAAAATGAATAGAACTAGTATAGGTCTGAAGGTCATCGTATGTATCCAGCAGTTAATAAGATATGTTATTTATTATTAATAATTATATCTAGTTTTGTTTTTACAACAATTATAATTTAACGTTATAAAATACAAAATAAGTAAAAAAGTAAAGCGCATTATGTCCATGCATTATTATCTTTTGAATAATTATCTAATATTTATTGTCCTTTCTTCATGAGAACGTTTTACATGCGTTTTGAATTTACACAAAAGAAAATCACTGATAGTTCAGGGGCTAAGCGCTCGTTGAAAATTTCACAGTACGCGGGCAACCCGAGTTCGATTCCAATGAAATTATTAATTGCAATTTTAAGTGTTGATTTACCACGTGCTCCGCAGTTAAGGGCCACATATGTAGTTCACCAACACGCATTGGGGCAGTACGGCGGATGCCTTGCGCTAAAACCCTCTCAGAAATTAGAGGAGGCCTGTGCCCAAAAATATGGGAACAGGAATATTATTCTTTTCTGGCCTTTTCTGTGCCCTGGAGGCTTTGTAATCGTATTAATGTAGAAATTATTATTTTAGAATATTAGTTCGGTTATGTATGAGATCACATGACACATCTTATTAGGCCGAGAAAAAAGTTTCTTCGTATATTGTTTGTATAAAATTGAAGAAAAATCTCTTTGGATGTACTGTTTTTATCTGGCTGATTTTAACAATACATACATGATATCAAGAAAAAGAGAAATAAAAAGTAAAACACACTTTTTCAATTATTTTTCTGTCCGCCAAAATGAGTGAATCTAAAGCCGCCTACACACGTTTGGCAAACAACGGCAAATAGCAAATAGCAAATACCAAACAACAAACACGAACGTGTGGATGGTTGTTTGCCTGTTTTTGTTTGTGATTGCCAGTGATCGGCGTCGGTGTCGGTTTTTGTGCACCAATCAAAGTAGTAGTAGTACGCGCGAGTTTGCGATTTGCGGACGGCGGAAGGAGTTCCTAGTGGCTATTATTATTATACTCTATGCCAGTGTTACCAATCCGAAAGGAGATGTATGAAATTGGGTTCTTGACATCGTTCGTAACAGTTATACAAAAATATGTAGGTAATATAAAGATAAATTATAATCATAATTAAATAAGCGCTACAAATCTATCATTTCGCACAGTTATAAATATTAATCAATGAAATAAAATCTTAAAAAACATTTTTATTTTGGGTACTTCCTATACAAGTAAATGGAGGATGTTTTTTTTACGTGTCTATTTCATCATGTGGAGTATCGTTGGATAGGTCTTTCAAAAGCATAGGGGGGTGTTGAGCAACATCTTTTCCCAACTTAACCGATATTTATGGAAATGCGAAAAGTATACCCAATAGTATTTTATACAATGAAGTTAAAGGAAAACTATCACAGCTAAGTAGAATCAAGAAGATATTAAGAAGTAATACTTAAAAAAAAGTAAAACAATTATAAAATACACTTGGATTAGTAAAAATGTTGTTACATTTTTATAGAAAAAGACCTAAGACTAGCTGCATTAATAACTTTGTAATGCTATTGTAAGCTGTTAAAAATAAACATTTTATGAAGAAAACAACTCATATGCATTGCTACTATAAGTGTTGGCGACGCGCTTAAAAAAGTATATCATTTTCATTCCATAAAAAATAAACAATTGTGCGTTTTGAAAATATTGTTATTAAATTGTATAAGGCACTTCATATAAAGAGATAATCTATGTTAAAAGTAAGTAGATTAAATATAGTGTCGAACGAAAGTTCGGGGTTCGATTCACCAGTCAAGCATTAATTTCATAAAAGTTTGTTTTTAGTCATGTGTTACATAATAATCAGCTACGGAATACGAATAAAAACATTCAAACCAAACTTATTTCAACCTGAAGACAATTTACATACATAAACACTCACGCCTGTCACCCAGAGGGGTAGGCAGAGACTACGGACTTCCATTTGGCACGATCCTGACACACCTCTCTCGCTTCCTCCACATCCATATACCTACGCATACACGCTCGTCGGTTAAGGGTACTCCTAATCTGGCCCATTTTTAATGTATCGCCGATTTGGTCGATAAACTTTCGTCTAGGGCGTCCCTTCCCGACCCTGCTGTTCACTTCTGCAACATAAATTTGCTTTGTTACTCTTTCCTCTTTCATTCTTTCTACATGACCAAACCACCAAAGCATTCCTTTTTTTAATCCTGGTCACAACGTCATCTTGCAAACACACTTTTCTCTTATCACACTATTTCTCATCCTGTCATTTAGATTCAGCCCTAGCATACTCCTTAAGGACCGTATTTCTACAGCATTTATTCTACTCTCATGCTTCTTCTGCTAGACCCAACTTTCACTACCATACATTAGAGTAGGGACTAACACAGCACTATGAATTGCCATACGTGCCTTATTTGACACATTCTGACTCCTCATAATAGCGTGTAGAGCCCCATTCACTCTATTTCCTGCGTTCACTCGTCGTTCTATATCCTTATCATATCTACCATCCCTACTAAATAAACATCTCAAATATACAAACTCATCCACTTGCTCAATAAACTCCCCTTCTATTCTTATTTCGCATAACGTTTTACTCTCTTCTCTTTCAAAAACCATCACTTTCGTCATACTTGCGTTCACTTTCATACCCCTTTCTTTCAATGACAAGTTCATTAAAGTAACCATCATTTGCAACGCGACCGCCGACGATGCAAATATGACTTGATCATCGGCGTACAAAAGGCATTTGACGATTAACTCGCCCATTCTTTTTTCATTAAACACCCAAGAAAACCTGTTAGCTGCAGAATACAAGCCAAGAGTGCTTTGCAAGGACGCCCTTTTTCTACAGCCAACGGATCCTTATGAACTTGGTACCCTTATTGACCAGCTAAAAAACGTTGCTGCACCGGGTATCGATGGCTGCACCCCAAGGTTGATTAAACACATAAAACACACAGTTCTGCAACCACTTACCCACATATTTAATCTTAGCTTGTTATGTGGCATTTTTCCCAATTGTTGGAAATTAGCATTTGTTACTCCAATACACAAAGATAGGGATAAAAACTGTCCTAGCAATTACAGGCCTATATCTTTGCTAAGTATATTTTCCAAGTTACTGGAAAAAATTGTAAGCAAGCGCCTCACCAACTTTATAGAAAATAATAATCTGCTCTCTGTAAATCAATTTGGCTTCAGGAGGGGTAAGTCCACGGAGGATGCGGTAGTTCTACTGACAGATGCTGTGTTTAGACATTTGGACAATAAACGCAGCTGTTTAGGTATTTTCCTAGATCTTACTAGGGCCTTCGACACCATCTCGGTCCCTATACTGCTGCGGAAGCTTGAAACAAAAGGAATTAGAGGAGTGGCGTTGGCTTGGTTCCGTAGCTATCTCTTAAATCGGCGTCAATGCATAAGAGTGGGCTCACATACAAGTAAGCAATTAATTATCAGTATTGGAGTTCCTCAAGGAAGTATTCTTGGTCCAATCCTATTCTGCATTTACATTAATGACGTCCTAGAATTACCCATACAAAGAGCAGACGTCATATGCTATGCGGATGATACAGCCATTATATTTAATGATTTAACTAGGGACAGCGTACTCAAGACGGTTCAAAAAGGCATGGTAGTGTAGAATAAATGGTTAAGTTCCAATTTACGAACTCTAAACTATAAAAAAACTAAGTTCATAGCCTTTCACAAAACTCTCGCATCAAAACCATTTTCGCTGATAAACTTAGTAATTCACACTTGCAAATCTGAAGTACCCTCTTGCGGATGTAATATAATCAGCAACACAGATAACATCAGGTATCTAGGAGTGATCATTGATGATAAGCTATCATTTAAAAAACATCTAAGCCGCTTGTCGGGTAGTGTTAGGAAAACCATTTACATAATGAAAGCTTTGCGACGCTGTGCTACTAAAGAAACAATGAAAATTGTTTACAAAGCACTAACCCAATCCTTTCTATACTACTGCACGCTGGCTTGGGGTGGAGCTATCAAAACAAAAATGCTTGAAGTCGAGAGGGCCCAGCGAGCAGTACTAAAAGTAATGCTGTCTAAAAACTTTAGATTTCCTACTGACGAACTGTACAAGGAATGTAAGGTGCTACGGGTTCGCCAAATCTACATTTTAAAGGCAGTAATACTAACCCACAGAAAAATAATAAATTATCTTAGCCTGTGCCAACGTCGGACCTTTCGAGTACCGATTCCCAATTCACACAGTAGCTTTATCAAACGTCACTCACCATTTCTTCTGCCTAGCATTTACAACAAATTCTGCTGTCTCTTCCCAGATTTGAGGTCTTTGTCTACAAGTAAAGTCAAACACAAAATAACAACCTGGTTACTACATGCTTCTTATCAGGAAACGGAAAACTTACTTTCCTTTCATAGTTGACCCTATACATGCACACGCGTAGACTCACACACACGCGCAAGCATGACCCCCCCCCACACACAAACACACACACGGACACATCGCACACACACGCACGCACACACACACGTACGCACGCACGCAAGCACTCCTAGAGAATATTAGCTATTTTTTCTTTCTTTCATGTATTAATTTATACAAAAAAAAATGTTTTTTCTTTTTGCTTTATTTTAATTTAATCGGAGTTCTATGTATTTATTGGTGTAAACGGTGTCAGTCAATGTTCTTGGTTTCTGCGATACAAGCCTAGAGCTTAGTGCAGAAACCAGTGTATTGCTTAATTATGTGATGTTTTTTGGTTAAATAAATACATTTTAATTTTTTTTTCATTCTCAACCCACATTCTTCAACTTTCAAAGTTTGCAAACAACTGTCCATAAATAAGTTAAACAGCCACGGGAAAGCTACACATCCCTGTCTGACACCTTTATGTATGCAAAACCAGTCCGAGTAGACCCCGTTGGTCCTGACACAAACACTAGAGTCCCTATAAAGGGACCTCAATGCCTGTATCAAACCAGCGCTCAACCCAAATGAGTTCAGTGTATGCCATAACACATTCCTGTCCACTCTGTCATAAGCCTTTTCCAAGTCCATGAACGCACAAACAACTTTCTGGTTTTTGGCAAAAACTTCTCCGCAATCATGCGCATGGAAAATACTTGGTCCGTACACCCCATCCCCTTTCTAAATCCAGCTTGCACATCTCAAATTTTTCCATCAGTTTCTTCCATAACTCTTTCAATTAACACCTTAGCATACAGTTTACCCACAATGCTAAGCAAGTTGATACCACGGTAGTTTTTTACAGTCCTGCTGTGAGCCCTTTCCCTTATATATTGGGACTATAACGGCTTTACACCAGTCTTCCGGAACACGCTTCAGTTCCCAACATAAATTAAACAAGGTGCACAGCAGGCCTGCAACCACACCCTCTCCAGCCCTTAGTATTTCGAGTGATATTCTATCATATCCGGCTGCCTTACCTGCTTTCATGCTTTTCATTGCTTTCATTATTTCATCTACACTTATCTCACTACCTCTCTCCACTTCTTCCGGAATTTCTATTTCACTTACTTCAGACGACTCTTCACTCTTAAACACGCTTTCAAAGTATTCCTTCCATCTCTTTAGATTCGAAACTTCATCATTCAGCATGCAGCCATTCTCGTCTCGTATAGCATTCATTCTAGGCTATTTTGAATTTCCCCTGGCAGTTCTTACGAGTTTCCAGAACATTTTAATATTTGCCTGAAAATTATCAGATATCCTTCTATCATTCTTATCCATCCTTTCTTGCTTTTTCCTTTCAACAACTTCTTTTACTCTTTTTTTTTTATTTATTTATGTACACATAACAAGATACAGAAACAGACATATAGTGAGTTTGTACAAAGGTTCTACTTATTCCATAGTTTGCTGAAATATCTTCCAGTAGACCCACAAAGGAAAATATATTTAAAAAGGCAAACTTAGCGCGTACTATACTAATACTACTTTAAATAATATACAAAAAAAAAACATTCGTAAATTATATTAAACTCTTTTATTTATACGTCTACAATCTGCCTTTTTTCTTTCAATCTCATCATTCATACCGCTAGAATTACCAGCTTTGGTTGCTAGTAAATTTAGCCATGCTCTCTTCTTTGCTTCAACTTCCATCCGTACCTCATCATCCCACCACAACGTATTACTTTTCCTTTCATTCTTTCTCTTACTTACACCACATACTTCGGTGGCTGCATCCACCAAAACTTTCTTAACAATATTCCATACAGTCTTCAAGTGTAAATCACTCATACATAATTCATTCACACCACTTATATTTTCCCTCAGTCTACATTTATACTTCTCTTTCACACCTTCATCTTGTAGCATCTCTATTCTTATACGCTCTACCGCAGTGGTAGACACAGATGTCCGATGCCGCCAACGCCTGAATAGACCATTAATTCGGCATACGACCAAGTAATGATCCGTTCCTACGTTGGAGCTCCGGTAAACCCTTGTATCTAACACTGCGCTCCTCATTCTTTTATCCACAATTATGAAATCTATCATGTTTCTATCATCACCTCTTTCCCATGTATACATGTGAATCCTCTTATGACGAAAGAAAGTATTCGTCACAAAAAGATTCTTTTCCACACATACGGTGAGGAGGTCTTCACCATTCTCATTTATACTTTCATCACCAAACGTTCCTAATATCCTTTTATAACCAGACCTCCTCACCCCAACCCTTCCATTAAAATCTCCTAACATAATAATATTTTCATTTTCCTTGCATTTCATTAACATAAACCTTACCATGTCCCAAAACTGCTCTCGGATATAAGTGGGCTTAAACATATCTGGGGCGTACACCCCTATCGCAAACAACTTCTTTAAGCCCACTTTCATTCGTATCCACAGCAGCCTTGGGCTTACACATTCCTACTCTTTCACACATTGACCCATTCTTTCTGAAAGGATGACACCGACTCCCTGGCATGCCCGCTCGGTCTCATCTATTCCAGACCAGTAAGCGGTATACATGCCATGTGCAGTGACATCCCTTCCCTTTCGTTTCGTCTCGTTTACACATAACACATCTATTCCCCTATCATTCATCATTTCGCATACTTCATCCATCTTATCATTCATTGCTCCACATACATTCAGCGTAGCCAGACGGGCCTCCGCCAGGACCAGGCCAGGACGTGACGGGTGGCGAACCTCGTCGCCGGTTTTTCTCCCGGAGATTCTTCGCACCCCTGCCCCATTAAAAGGGCGCCGGGAACTCGGGGCCATTTCTTTCACTTCTTGGCTCATGGTGCGATCTAAGGGGTGGTAGATTTCACGCCGCTACCATACGGTGAGGAGCCGAGTCTATTCTATCGGCTTTGTCGCTCGTTTAGCACCATCCGGGGGACACGTGTAGGGTGGGTCTAGGAATAGGTGGTCGAAGCCTACGGACGCGAGCGACTCATCCCCCTAGACAATTTATAGCAGTGATGATTGAGAATTCATTTGAGATTCTATGGTATGTAAAATCTTCAATACAACAAACCTTGAGAGCAATAAATTTTTTTATTTTTAGATGGTAAAAATAGTTTGAGTTGCGTAATATTCATACATTTATCTATTTTTACTAAGGAAGTCCCGCCTCATATACGTAAAGATTTAATGCTCTGAA
The DNA here is from genome assembly GCA_033319125.1 of Parnassius glacialis. Lineage (NCBI taxonomy): Eukaryota > Metazoa > Arthropoda > Insecta > Lepidoptera > Papilionidae > Parnassius > Parnassius glacialis. Next base: position 32,638,238 of record JAVANC010000002.1, read on the forward strand.
TTATTGTATAAGTCAGAGCATAAAGTAATGTCCTCTCTCTATTCTTTATTATATTCGATGAACCCGTTGAGGGAGTAGGTAAATAGAAAGATAGATTGATGGAAAAAAATGAAGGCATTAATATAATTTTTGAGGAAATAGAAACAATCATCAACCATCGTCTTCGTTTCCTTCTTTTTCGTTTAATTTTATTTTGTCTTTTTTTAATAAAAATAGGTCATCCCGAAAGTAATCGCTGTCACAAGCTCGTCGTCCGCCATGTTTGCCCATCCGGAGTGTACTAGCACTAGCACGTTCGCCGGGCGTGTGGATGCCGTGTTTGTGTTGTGCGATTGTGGTCGATGTGTGTTCGTGTATGGTGTTTGCCACAAACACCAAGCATGTGGAGGCCGCATAATGAAGAAATTCGATACATTCTGAAGTTTTATTACAGAAAAGGGAAAATGCAACTCAAGCCGAAAAAAGATTATGACATTTATGGATCTAATGCAGTGACAGTAAGAGTAGCACAAAGTTGGTTCAAGGGTTTTCAGTCCGGGAATTTAGATGTCAAAGATGATGAGAGATGGCTCTGGTTGCCCTCATATGGATAAAATCGATGTCATTTTGAAAAAGTGGAACAGGATCAGCATATTAGTAGTTACAATATAGCGCAGATATTTAGAATTCACCGCAAAGCAGGGTTGACCCATGTGAAAAAGGCTGGCTATACAAAAAAGGTCGATATTTGGGTACTGTACGAGCTCACTGAAACAAACCTGATGAATCGTGTACTGATTCTCTATTGAAACGTAATGAAACCGAACTATTTTTGAAAAGTTTGATGAAAAGTGGATCACCTACACCAATAACGTGCGAAAAAGATCATTGTCAAAGGGTAGTCAAGCTTTACACACACTGCACTGTAGCGAAACCCGGATTTACATGCAATTAAGGTGATGCTGTGTGTATGGTGGGATTGGAAGGGTATCGTTTATTATGAGCTTTTACTATCGGGAAAAACCATGGATTCGGATATCTACTGCCAACAACTAATGAGACTCAAGCAAGAAATAGAGAATAAACGGCCGGAAGTGATCAACAGAAGAATGGTCTTTCATCATGATAACGCCAGACCACACACATTTCACATTGACCACTCCGCAAAAATTGAGAGAGCTTGGTTGGGAAGTGTTAATGCATCCACCATATAATCCTGACCCTGCATCCTCAGATTTTCACCTGTTTCGATCTCTACAGAATTCTTTGTTAGGTTAAGGACAAGAGAGGACTGTCAAAACTACATGTCGCATATTTTTATCAAAAAATATTTTATAGGATAAGGTGACAAGCGAACACACAGTCCACCTGATGATGGTGGTGATGACCATGTGATGGTAAGTGGTTGCTGTGATCTATAGACATCCACATCTATCCTCAATAAAGAATCAAAATTCAGATACGTTGTCAACCGTGAGGACTAAGATGGAATGCCACTTTTCCAGTAAAAAGGATCTCCGGGTCTCTACACTCACCATACGAAACAGCAGTGTTAAGCTGCTTTTATTGTGATTTTATTTTACGTTGGTATTGTGAGAGTGTGGTCCTTCCCCAGTCGACCCGACCCAATCGTGCTACAACTATACTACTAATATAGTTGCAGCATGGCTCTACCACGTAAAAAAGATTTTTACAAGAACGGGTCTTGAATTTGTATGTAAAATACGAAGAAACTTTTTCCCCGACATATTACTTTAATCCTACACTGCGCAGATTTCTAGGCTCCATATAGACTGACTGATAGCAAGTAACATAAATCCTAAATTATGTTACTTGCTGCTACGGAACCCTTCATGGGCGAGTCCGACTTGCACTTGGCCGCTTTTTTAAATAATGAAGATGACAAACGAACACATAATTTACCTGTTGGTTAGTATAAAACTCAAATAAGAATCAAATGCAAATGCGTTATCACCTCTGAGGACTTAGTTGGACTCGTTTCCAGTCCTCACGCTTCAACGCTGGTATTCTGTGAGAATATTTTCCTTCCCTGGTCAAGCTGAACCATTCGTGCTACAATCATAAGATATCTGCAGCATGACTCTACCACGTATAAAGATATATAGTATTCTCAGAGAAAGTCTAGTTTTTGCGAATTGGTTTAGATTATGGCGTTCGTTGGAGCTTAAGGCCCTGTCCGCACTACGATATATCACTATATAGACGGCTAGTATAATTACAGACTGTCTGTGAGGTCTTAAATCTTAGACAATAGAGGTGAAAATGCATTTGTGGTCTTCTTTGTAGTTGGCTGTAATTGCATTTATCATTTTGGTTCGTAATTGAGGATAGATGTAGTTGTCTATGGTCCGCAGCAACTACTTACCGTCAGGTGAACTGTGTGCTCGTTTGTCACCCTTATCCTATAAAAAAAAGCTTGTTTGCCACTTTTTTAACCTACTTCAAAAAGGAAGAGCCTCTGAACCTCTGAATTCGACTGTATGTTCTTTTTTATGTGTGTTACCTCAGACCTTTTTTCGAGGTGAACTGATTTCGATGATTTTTATTTTTATTTGAAAGATGGTGCTTTTGATGTGGTGCAGTATAAATTTTATTAAGGTCTGACTAGTGATTTTTGAGTTATCCTTAATAATTTATATTGAAGTCGGTTGTAAAAAATTCTTACTTTTACCTTTTGTGTGTACAACGAATCAGTAAGTTGATATGGCAATGGGCCGGCCATATAGCTCGAAGAATCGACAACCGATAGGGACGAAAAGTTCTCGAGTGGCGGCCTCGAACTTGTAATCGATTTAAAAAGCATTCCCCCACTAGATAAAGTGATGATCAATCAAGAGAGATGAAGGGCGTCGATGAATGCAGGTGGCTTAGAGCGGATTTGTGCACCTCTTCTTAGTTGAGGCCTATGATCTGCTGTGGACTTGTGGAGGACTGCAATAATGATGATGATGAAGCCTTAAAAGTACCTTACAACTTGTTATCATACTGGCTCTGCGCCTTCAAACTGGCACCCAGCAGTGAGTACAAATTCTAATAAAGAATAGGCACTCTAAATTCTAGTAAACGTTGATTCATCCAAACCCTTGAATTAATCAGTGATTTTAATCAAAATCACTTGAATCGAAAACCAAGCTCTCGAACATATCTCAAGAGTTTTCAAAAGTTAATAAAATATATCTTCAAAGAACCGGCAATATAAGAAATTGAAAAGTCTGAGTTGTATTGATTTTTTTTTATAATACAAGGTGACAAACAAGCACACAGTCCACCTGATGGTAAGTGGCTGCTGTGGCCCATAGACATCTACATCTATCCTCGTTTGCGAATCAAAATGCAGATGCGTTGTCACCCGTGAGGGCTAAGATTGAATGCCTCTTTTCCAGTAAAAAGGGTTTCCGGTTCTCTACACCCACCATACGCGACACAGCAATGTAAAGCTGATATTTTGCGCTGGTATTCTGTTAGAGCGTGGTCCTTCCCCGGTCGAGCCGACACATTCGTGCTACAACTATACTGCTAATATAGCTGCGGCAATGCTCTACTATGAATAGAATGGATATTCTTTATTGAATATTTTTTTAATAATAATAATAAATTTAACAGAAAACACATACATAGCCCTAAAAAAAAGCCGCGATTTTAAATACTTGCAGGTTAGTGAGAAAGTTCCCGCAGTTAGAGGAAAATGAAATAGTTCAAAGTCCCACAATCCCTACTTCTACAACAAACACACACCACACACATTTACTTGGCTAAAACCCCATAGTTACAGTTATTACCTACTTTTGCAAAAAGTTTGAGCAAATTTAAACTTTTCCTATAATAATATCTTTATTGACATAATATGAGGTTACAAATAACCTACATAGACTCTGAATCCTAAACTAGGTAAGACCCTGTATCATCAGAATTCAGCACCTTCTTCCATGTTTGTTAGCCTAATTAATTTATGTCAAGACATTTTTTCAGAGTGTGTTTCCAGAATTAGAAACTAATAACAGTAATTCTCAAAGAATGTTAGGTTATGCTGCAGCTATATTAGTAGTATAGTTCTAGCACGAATGGGTCGGCTCGACCGGGGAAGGACCACGCACTCACAGAATAGCAGCGTAAAATAGCAGCTTAACACTGTTGTGTTTCTTATGGTGTGTGTAGAAAACCGTAGACCCTTTTTACTGGAAACGACGCATTCCATCTTAGTCCTCACGAGTGACAACAGTGACAAGAGTGACAAGGATAGATGTAGATGTTTATGGGTCACAGCAACTATTTACCATCAGATGGACTGTGTGCTGGTTTGTCACCTTCTACTATAAAAAAGAACCTACATTGGTCACCCCGTAGATTCAACACACAGCACACTCATAATAGCTTTTATCGAAGAGGAGGCAAAAAGGCTCACCCACTAAAGTAAAGTTACAGCCTATATACGTCCCACTGCTGGGCACAGGCCTCCTCTCGCTTCTAAGAGGGTGTTAGGGCAAGGAAATGTCCACCGCGCTGCCCCGCATGCGTGTTAACAGACTTCACATGTCTACGAATTTTTTTTTATTTCTCAGACATGCAGATTTCCTCACGATGTTTGACGCAGTCATGACGCAGAGCACGTGGTAAATCAGCACTTAAAATTGCAATTAATAGCTTCATTGGTGCCGGTGGGGATCGAACCCGGGTTGATCGCGTACTGTGAAATTTACAGTGAGCGCTAACCCCCTGACCTACCACAGCTCCTGTAGCTCACCTGATGATAAGTAATCACCGTCACCCATAAAAATATGCAACACCAGGGGAAACGAGGCATTCCATCTTAGCCCTCACGAGTGACAACGCATCTGCATTTCAATTCGCAAACGAAGATAGATGTAGATGTCTATGGGCCGCAGCAACCACTTACCATCAGGTGGACTATGGCGACAGTAAATTCCAGTGTGGTCTTGCGAGGCAGAAAATTCCGAATAAATCATGATCCATATCTCATATATATATGAGATATGGATCGCCAACTAACGAGATTATGAGTATGGAATTTCGAGTTCCATTGCAGTGTACGATGCTAGAATTCAGCAGCTGGAGTCCCTTCTTCTTCTCTAAGCACTCGTTGCATGCACGTTTCCTCTCAAGGTCAGTGGATCAAGCCTTGGTCTTGGTCGTCGACGATTCGGGCCGCTCTCCGTTGAATGCGATCAAGTGGATGGATACTGGGATACTATGATGCCCCAGCAAAGGGCTGAGAACAATATTCCATATTAAGCCGAACTGTAAAGCTTTACAAAGCATTTTCTAAGTCTGTCTGTATGTTAGGGCTAATCTTCACGGACTTAACACAGATCACAGATTAAACAGAGAATAATGCCCGGAGTGATCTAGGCTGTATTTGATCTGAAAAACTTGGAGATCTTTTAAAAAAAAAAGGAACGTGAAATTGATAATATTAAGGGTCTTTGATTATATAAAAACTAAATAACGCTATATTAATAGATCCTACTTAGGCGAAGCAGGGTGACACATTGTGTACTTAGAGTAACTACTACAGTAGTACTTACATACATAATACATAAACACACACTCCTGGTGACAGGACTTCCATTTGGCACGATCCCGACACACCTCTCTCGTCTCCTTCACATTCATACACCTACGCATACATGTTAGGCACTCTTAATCTGGCCCATTTTAAATATTTCGCCAATTTGGTCGATAACATTTCTAAACTGTCCTTTTCCGGCTGTGTCGTTCACGTCTGCAACATAGATTTGCTTTGTCACTCTTTCCTCCTTCATTCTTTCTACATGAGCAAACCACCCAATCATTCCTTTCTTAATTCTGGTCACATCGTCTTGCAAGTCACACTTTTCTCCTATCACACAATTTCTCACCCTGTCATTCAGATTCAGCCCTATAAATACATACATAAGCACTCACGCCAGTCACCTAGAGGGGTAGGCAGAGACTACGGAATTCTATTTGGCACGATCCCGACACACCTCTCTTATCTCTTTCACTTCCATATACCTTCGCAGGCATGCTCGTCGATTAAAGGTACTCTTAATCTGGCCCATTTTCAATATTTCGCCAATTTGGTCGATAAGATTTCTAGGATGTCCCTTCCCGACTTTGCCGTTCACTTCTGCAACATAGATTTGCTTTGTCAATCTTTCCTCCTTCATTCTTTCTACATGAACAAATCACTGAAACATTCCTTTCTTAGTCCTGGTCACAAAATCATCTTACAAACCATCCTTTTCTCTTATCACATAATTTCTCACTCTGTCATTCAGATACAGCCCTATAAATAGTAACCTAAAAATTGTGGCTGTTTTCAAGGCAAGAGTGAATAGGCTTTGGTTAAGTCAGTGCGCTTCACCATTTTCGGTTGCATCACCACTTACCATCAGATGGGAGTGTAGTCAAGCGCTGGCTGGAACAAGTACCATACACACTATATTGCATGACTATCTCAACCTCACAAGAGTCTGTGAGTGTTCTCTACACTGCAAATGCAGGCACGGGTTGACTGCTGTAAGGAATTTTTAGAGCTGTGGGTTGACGACCCATAAAATGTTTTCAATAGGATAGTTACAGGAGATGACACGTGGGTTCACCACTATGACCCTGAGAGTAAACAGAAGGTCTATACAATGGCTTAAAAAGGGATCAGACCCCAGAAGTTCAAAGTCACTCCATCGGCCGGTAAAATATTCATCACAGTGTTTGGGATTACAAAGGAATACCACTGATCGGGTACACAAAAAAAGGTGAACCATCAACGCAGATAAATACTTAGGCACTTTACGTCATTTGAGAGAAGCAATAATAGAAAAGAAGAGAGGAAAGCTGACCAAGGAAGTGCTGCTTCTTCATGACAACGCACCGGTTCACACGGTACGGCCCTCCAAGGCTGCTGTACGAGACTGCAGGTTTAAGGAAATTAACCACTCTCCATACAGGCCAGATCTAGCCCCTAGTGACTAATTTTTAATCCCAAACTTAAAAAAGACCTTCGGGGAAAGCGATTTGCTGACGATAATCAGCTCAAGTTAAAGTAAATGAGCATTCACAGGCCAAGCCGAAGAACATTTTTTCAAGGGAATAGAAAAACTTTTATCACGAACAAGTAAATGTCAATACATTTTTTGATGTCATGGGAGACTATAATGAAAAATAAAAAATATTTCATATTTTTATCTTTTTTCTAACATATCCATACCGAGAATACATTGAACGCCCCTGGTACAATATCCATGTATAATACATATAAATCTTTCTCTTAAATAATTTTATCTATTGATAAAAACAGCATTAAAATACGTTACGTAGTTTAGAAGATCCGAACGTACAGACGCCGGGAAGCGACTTTGTTTTATAGTCGTACAATGTAGAGATACTGGCCCAGCGCGTTGCTGCAGCTGAAAAAATAATTGTGGAAATATCGTTTTAAAATTGCCAGAGTTATATTGTTTATTTTTTTACATGCCATGCTGCAGCTATATTATAGATATAGTTGTAGCACGAATGGGTCAGCTCGACCGGGGAAGGACCACGCTCTCACAGAATACTGGCGTAAAATAGCAGCTCAGTGCTGCTGTGTTGCGTATGGTGAGAGTAGAGAACCAGAAACCTCTTATACTGGAAACGAGGCATTTTATCTTAGTCCTCACGGGTGGCAACGCATCTGCATTTAGAGTCGTAATCGAGGATAGAAGTAGATGTCTATGGGCCACAGCAACCACTTACTATCAGGTGGACTGTGTGCCCGTTTGTCACCCTTATCCTATACAAAAAGAGGAATGATAACACAGTCTTTTAAATTGAATGATATATAACTTTTATTAAAATTTATATGCCACCTACTGTAAGTAAATTGTGTTATACTTATAAACTTCGCGCAAGTGCAAGCAATAAATTGACAAAGTTTTTCCGCAATCGGATGGACGGTATGGCAGTGCATAAAATATGACAAACAAATATTAAATTTTATTTATTAGTTATAAATTGCTGCGCAAAAATATATTTCACAAAGGGGTCGCACGACAAATCACGCCGATGATGTGCTGATTGAACTTATTTTCTTTGGATGGTAGAATTCGGTAGAAGCCGCTATGAATAGAATAGAATAGAGTAGAATATTTTTTTTATTCAATATACATTACATGTGTAATTCTTATAAAAAGTCACTTTTTACTTTACCACTGGTTCGAAAAAACCCTCTGTCCTAGGAAGAACCAACAAGAAACCCAGCGGGACTTTTTTTAAATAAATTTTACAATATAAATGATTACGAACTATTTACAAAATTTATTTTAGAAACTGCTTGGAAGCGACCACCTCATTCCCAGGGGTTATTATCAACCATGTATTCATTTATACTATAATAACCCTTTTTATACAGTTTCAACTTAACAAAACATTTAAACTTGGTAATAGAGAGAGCCTGTACACTTTCCAGGACCTTGTTGTAATAGCGTATACATTGTCCCAAGAATGAATTACTGACTCTGTGGAGTCGAGAAACTGGTATCACTAGCTTGTGTTTGTTTCTAGTGTTTACAGAATGTATATCACTTTTTTACTAAAACTACCTTTGTTTTTGTGAACATACATTAAATTTTCGTAAATATACTGAGAGGCCAAAGTTAATATATTTATTTCTTTAAATTTATCTCTAAGACACTCTCTCGGTTTTAGATTGTAAATAGCTCTAATGGCCCTCTTCTGTCAAACAAAAATAGTTTCTGAATCAGCCGCATTTCCCCTTAGCAAAATCCCATAAGACATTTTGCTATGGAAATAACTGAAATAAACTAATCTAGCTGTCTCGACACTAGTGAGACCTCTAATCTTTTTTACAGCATAGGCTGCAGAACTTAGTCTGCTTGCTAATATGGATATATGGGGGCCCCACTGAAGTGACTTTTTCAAGGCCTTCGACTGTGTTCACCGTGATACATTAATCAGGAAGCTATATAATATTAATGTAAGGAACGCTTAAACTTATCATTTCATATTTATTTATAGATCGCAAACAGTTGTTATCAATGACAGTAGTTCTTCCGGGTCGATTCACAACACCCAATATTGAACACGTGAATATCAGTGTGCTTTTAAATGACGAGCTCACGAATCCTAAGGACCTAAACTACTGTTGAGGCGAACCTTCAGTGGGGCCACAATATATCTAAACATCTTATTTAATCTTACGTTTGCGGCATATGATGTAAAAAATACTAGAAGACTATTATATCTTTTACGATTTTACGAAAATGAGGGAAGGGTGCACATTTTTTAACCCATACTACGCCACTGAGTCTACCTGATGTTTAATATGAATTAATAATATATCATAGAATATACCTATCACGATTCAAATCACATTTTTTTAAAGGATAGGGTGACAAACGGGCATACAGTCCACCTGATGACATCTATCCTCAATAAAGAATCAAAATGCATATACGTCATCACCCGTGATGTCCAAGATGGAATGCCTCTTATCCAGTAAAAAGGGTCTCCGGTTCTCTACACTCACGATAAGAAACACAGCAGCATTAAGCTCCTATTTTACGCTGGTATTCTGTGAGAGGTCCTTCCCCGGTCGAGCCGAACTATTCGTGTTACAATTATACCACTAATATCTGCAGCATGGCTCTACCACGTAAACAGTATTTCATAGTGTATTGGTGATTAGAGTAGTGGTGTTGGGATTAGTGGTGATGAAGGTTAGTGCACGCGATTGAGGGAGGGCGGGAGGTGCTATTCAAAGTAGTTAAAACACACCATTTTATTTTAGGTGGATCTAATTTTTAACCTCTATAATCTTTTTGCAAAGTAACGTCTGATACAATTAATTATCTTATACGCTAAAAATAAAACAAAAACATGCAGACATAGCCTTGAACAGCCTAGCTTTTGAACAGTGGTAGAGCCACGCGGCAGCTTTTGCTGTCGCACGGATGGGCCGGCTCGAACCGGGGTACCACGACCTCACAGAATACCAGCGTGAAGTAGAGGTTTACCTCTGCGTTTCGCTTGGTGAGTGCAGGTGGCCGGAGGCCCTTTTTACTGGAAATAAACATTCCATCTTAGTCCTCACGGGTGACAACGCATCTGCATTTTGATTCGCAAACGAGGATAGTTGTAGATGTCTATGGGCCGCAGCAACCACTTACCATCAGGTGGATTGTGTGCTCGTTTGTCACCCTTATCCTATAAAAAAAAATAGCCACAATCCTTTTCATATTATTGTTATTAAAATCGGTCTAGCTTTTGGGTCTAAGCGGAGGGATACGGAACGATAATTTAGTCAAATTTTTAATAGACATAATCACTGAAAGCTGCAGATTTCTCTCTTGGTTATCGAGCTCAGTTGTTCAGGCGCAACACGACAAAACAACAAATTTCTTGCAGCTCAGATTTTATAAGTTTTACATAATTATAACATCATTACAGTTCTATTAATGCACACTAAGACACGTAAGAACACCATCACTTTAAGATTTAGTTTACTTATTAAAAAAATTACAATTTTTAACGCATTTGTATGCTGCAATTATGAATTTTGTCTGACTGCATGTAAATATGTCAATATCATGTGAGATGATATTAATATAGCATTAGTGCATTAATACAGTAGTGCATTTTGTCAAATCAGGTTCGTCCTAGTCGTCAGATATATTAGGATATAATGCCTCTTTACAAGTAAAACTAATTCTAAAATTTTATTATTATAAATATTTCAGCGCTAGAAAGAGAATAGTGTCTCTAGTGAAATAGTCCTTGTCAGCAAATTACCTAATTAGGTTTTGGTTTCATCGATGTTGGCTAAAGAAGAGGTTTGATAAACACATTTTGTACTAAAAAGTTACTTTAGTTTTTTTTAACTATTCTTAGCCAGTGTTTAACTACAGTCCTACCTGATGGTAAGTGGTGATGTAGCTTGTGATAGTTGATGAAGATAGTGAAGCATACTGACATAACAAAAGCCTATTCACTCTTACCTTGAATACACCCACATTGAAAGACAGATGCTGGCAACTTATTTCACTCCTTTGCTGTAAGCATGACCAACGATGTAGCAAACCGTTTGGTTCGAATGCGTGGTAAGTCAACAACGAAAAGTTGGGGGCTGATCGAGCGTCTTGTTGTTCGATGGTAAAAGGGAGAGGGAGGAATTAAATTATGCCATTCGCACACTCTCCGAAATTCATGCTGTAGATAACCGAAAGGCTGGCTAGTTTGCGCCTGCGTTCGAGGCTGGTAAGATTGGTTTTAATCTGATTCGTGTCACCGATAATGTATTTTTTTCATTTTTTTTAAAACGATACCCCCCACACTAGGATTCTGTCCTATATCGTGGAAGCAGTTTACAAACACAAATTGCACAAGGACAAACATCCCGACCCGGAACAATTATTTTTAGGCCGCACAAATACATGTTCCGTGCGGGATTCGAATCCGCGGCCCCCAGCGTAGTAACTCATTGTAAAGCGATTACGCCACGGAGCTGTCAAATAAGCCTCTTACGAGGGTGGATTGAAAAGTACTCGGCCTAACACAGATCCATTCAATTCTAAAAATCAAATCTACCCACATTATTTAGTTCAGTTCAGACTAGTTCATTGTGTGAAGTTCGAAACGTGTGCGATAATTAGTTGTGATTTTATAAATTTATTAACAAAGTAATCGGACATAATTTCCGCGAATGGAGCAAATCGAGCAGCGTGCCGTCATTAAGTACCTCCATAAGAAGGGGCTATCATCAAAAGCCATCCATGATGACATGGTCAGTACATTAGGCGATTGTGCTCTGTCATATTCATCCGTCAAAAAATGGATAGCAGAATTTAAGCGTGGTAGAGAGAGTGTGAAAGATGAACCCCGCTCTGGAAGACCTTCGACGTCAACTACTGACGAAAATATTAAAAAAGTACTTGATTTAATAATGGGAGACCGCAGATTAAAAATTAGAGAGATAGCCGAGATTATAGGCATCTCTTATGAACGAACTCAAAACATCATTGTCAACGAGTTGGGTTTCCACAAGGTGTCTGCGAGGTGGGTTCCGCGACTGCTTTCAGTTGAACAAAAAAGGACGCGATTGACTATTTCACGCGACTGTTTGGAGTTATTTGAAGCCGATGCAGATGATTTTTTGAATCGTTTTGTTCCTATAGACGAAACATGGGTTCATTACTGTACACCGGAAACAAAACAACAATCAAAACAGTGGAGAAGACCTGGTTCACCACCCCCTAAAAAGGCTAAGTCGATTTTGTCGGCAAATAAGGTGATGGCTTCAGTATTCTGGGACTCGAAAGGTGTGATTATGATTGATTATCTTGAAAGGCGTCAGACTATAAACTCTGATTACTACTGCACCTTACTACGTCGTTTACGAGAGGAAATAAAAGAAAAACGTCGAGGAATGCTCAGAAGAAAAGTCCTGTTTCATCAAGATAACGCCCGTGTTCACACGTCAGTACAGTCAATGGCTGAAATTCACAACTGTGGCTTTGAACTGTTACCGCATCCGCCGTATTCACCTGATCTGGCACCATCAGACTTCTTTCTGTTCCCTAACCTAAAAAAGCACTTGGGAGGTCAAAGATTTTCGACAAACGACGAGGTCAAAGCAGCTGTAGACGCATATTTTGACTCTAAGGAAGAATCATTTTTTTTCAACGGTCTAAATGCTTGGAAGGGGAGGTGGCAAAAGTGTATTGAACTTGATGGTAATTATGTAGAAAAATAAAAATATAACTGATTTATTATGTGTTTATTTTCTTGGTTAGGCCAAGTACTTTTCAATCCACCCTCGTAGCACGCCTTTTCATTGAGTCCAAAAGCTGCTAGGTGGCATTTGGCAACACCATCCCATATATGGCAGCAATACTCCATGCACGATCGGACTTGCGCTTTATATAGAGTAAGCGGCTGTCCCAGCGTGAAGTACCGCTACACTTTTGCAAGGACTCCTATAGCTTCCTTGCAGCTGCTTTGGCCTTGGACTCAATGACCCGCTCTAAGTTCAGGTTTGAGGATATCTCAACCGCCAACAACTAAAGGCGGTCGGTGTATTCCAGTTACACATTTCGGAAAGTACGAGCCAACGTGAGCCGACTCCTTTTTGCAGTGAAGATGTAGACACATTTCCTGTATCTTGCACTGCCTCTGGTGGACTAATTTTTACTAATATTTAAATTAAAAATCTATACAAATAAAATTGAAGTGTTTGTTTGTAATATCAAAATAACAGCATGCATATAAAAGTATAACACATTTTTTTTATTTCTGTCTGTCTGTTTGTTCCGGCTAATATCCAAAACGGCTGGACCAATTTTGACGGGACTTTCACTGGTAGATAGCTCATGTTATAAGGAGTAACTTAGGGTACATATATTTTAGAAAAATAATTAGGGTTCCGCGCAACAAAATTAAAACCATAAATTACACGCAGGCGAATTCGCGGGAATCAGCTAGTCATAAATATAAGTAATTTAAAAAAAAATTGTAAAATAAATTAAATGAATAGTACAGAGGTAGAGCAAGAAGAAGGGTGCCTACAAAGATACATGGTTATATTTTTTCTACCGACTTCAAAAAGGAGACGGTACTCAATTCGACTGTATATTTTTTTTAGGTGTGTTACCTCATAACTTTTTACTGGGCGGACCGATTTCGACGATTCTTTTTTTATTTGAAAGCTGGTGCTTCACATGTGGTCCCATATAAATTTGATTAAGGTCTGACCAATAGTCTTTTGAGTTATTCTTAATAATTTGTATTGAAGTCGGTTGTACAAAGTATTTAATTTTAAATTATTAAGCGTTGGAATTTTACAACCTTGGAATCGTCCCATTCGGATAGTGCCTGTAGTGTGATATTCACACAATCAACCATTGCTCCTCTTTCGGATTGGATTTGATCCAGACTGGCCCGAGGATTTGGTTGACTCCACAACTGTACTATCATCTGCATACCCATAGATACTGGGCATAAGCAGGTCATTAATATGCAGCAAAAAGAGAAATGCGGAGAGAACGGACCCCTGAGGAATATCGGCGGTCGCCGCTACAGGATCCCTTGAGCAGCAATCGACGACGACCCAGAGAGACCGTTCACTCAGAAAGTCCTTTACCCAGTCAATCACACCAAGGGATAATGCTATATATATGATAATGCCGTATGCTGGAAGCTTAACCTTTTGCGTAAGCTAGCGTACTAAACTCTGTCAAAGGTCTTCGAGACATAAAGGGAAACAGCAAGTGCTTCCCCGCTGTTTTCGAGTGCTTCACCTCATACGTGCGTAGCATTCGCTAGAAGGTCCCCAGATGACTGATTTCAGCGAAACCCGTACTGGCAGTCACTGAGGAGGTCACTTTGTTCTAAGTATGCCATTAAGCGGGCGTTCCTAGAACAGAATAATAACCAATGGGTGGTATGGAGGTAATTCACATTGGCCGATAATTAGCAAGGTCGTCATAGCTGCCTTTTTATAGGCTGCACGCCTGGCACTATTCCAGTCCTAAATGAGAGGCGATACAAGCGTGTCAGCACAGGAGACAACTAAGGTGCATAGGCCTTAAAAACTATAGCTGGTATACCATCTGGTCCACTAGCTTTATTAATGTCTAGGCATCGCAAGGTTTTAAGAATCTCTTTATTTGTGATACGAACCTCCAACATAGATGCCCCGCAGTGAGTTTTTGGCCGTTGAAGGAAAAGGAGAGAGTTCCGCTAGGCAAGGTGTTCAGCCCGGGGAGGGGCCAATGCCTCGGACTTAGGAGCTATTCTGTATATACTGCTTTACTTCGGAGCTTTGGTAGCGCGATCTAGGCTTCGATGTGTTTCGCTTGTGGCGCGACGGCAACGCCGCCTCAAGGTAATTCAGACTGAATGTTATTGCCACTGTGCATACGCGAATTGCAGGCAAAGATACGCGAACAAGTCCACTTTCTATTCACCCGTATGCGCCAGTGTGCCATCCAGTTAATCCAGCAGAGGCAATTTTATCTCGACCGCTTTGGCAAGAAACCAAAAAGCTCTAGTGCCAGATGATAGGGCAGAGAGTTTTGTGCCAATATGTGCCAGTATAATGCGATCGAGATTGACTTTACGTAACGCTAAAGCTAGTTTTCATAAAATACTTACTTTCAAATAAATTAGTTGTCAAGTTGCCTTTTTTATAGAATAAAGGTGACTCGAGTGAAACGAGCACACAGTCCACCTGATTGTAAGTGGATGCTGTGGCCTATAGGCAATTAGGCATCTGCATCTATCCTCGATTAAGAATCAAAATGCAGATACTTAACAACCCAGCACGGCTAGCATGGGCTGTGGACAAAAAATTTAGCCCCGACTATATCCAGTGACAAGAGATAAAATTATCTTGTCTATTTATGCCAAAGTACGGCAACGGGGAGAAATATATCCCATGTGACATAACGAGTTGACATATATACTCCGTCCGTAACATGGAGCCAAATGAAAGATAAAAAATTATACTTTTTTGACATTTGAAAGGGACAATTTTATCTTAGTTCATTCGACGTTGGTTTTAGTTGTTATTCAATCAAAAAATCTATCTAAGTCTATCTTCCATTTTATCTACTGTGGATATTCTATCCACCGGTGTGCCCGTGCTCGAAGGGTGGATAAAACTAAGCGAGGGGATAAACAGTTTCTCCTTTCTCTTGGGATAAAATTGTCTCCTGCCCATGCTAGCCCTGCTGAGGACTAAGATCGAATGCCTCACACTACATACTACACTCGCCATACGAAACTGAGCTGCTATTTTGCGCTGGTATTCTATCATGCAGTGAGCGTGGTCCTTCCTCCGTCGAGCTGACCCATTCGTGCTAAAACCATAATATAGCTGCAGTATAGCCATACCTCGTAAAAAATAATACCGTGTTTTTTTCTTGGTAATTCTTTTCGTTCGTAATAATAAAAAATGTAATAATAGGATGTATAAACCTATAAATAGTTACGTTTTTTTTTTCTTAAAAAATATGCGCAAAGGACCTTCGAGTATCTGGCTGGTTCTTAAAGCAGAGCTCTTACTTTTTGAATCGGTAGTAAATTTTGACGTAATTTTTTTAAACAGATTATATAATTCAATTCAATTTAATTTATTTATCACTTCACAACTTACTGGCTGGTTAAAAATATCGATGTACACAGTAAGGACTTAGCATTGTGGGAGACTGGTGCTTATTGTAGGTTTTATATTAAAAACCTGAGTTACAGGTCACCAATAGAATTATACCTAATTGACTAAAATATTCTTGACTTTGTTCAACACAAGACTATAACTGGAAATAATGGTGATCAGTCTAGTTTCTATGGTGATGAAACATTCAAAAAGAACTCTTCATGATAATTGGAGACAATCCCTCCTAATTTAGGGGTGACAAAGAATCTTCTAATTCATTCTTAATTATATAAAGCATAGCATACACTTACCATGAGGTAAACTATGAGCTTATGTGGTACCCTTTTTGTTAAAGACCAGCGTCCTGCTGTAAGAAAGCAAAATTAAAATAATTCTATATATGTTTATAAATGATCGGAACAACTCCATCTATGAGACAATAAGGAAACTAAAACAAACACACTGTCATAGTCTTTTGGGTTTTACATAAAGATAAGAAACTATTACAAGTTCCAGCCATGCTTGACAGATGGCATTAATAATAAAGTGTAGATTGGGTACCTCTCAGTGTTGCCAACCTCAAAAAACTAAAAAACAACAACTCGCCTAAAAAAAACAGTAGAAAGCAGTAGGTAAAGAAAAAAAAGGCAGATTTCATAATTTTGCTCATATAATTAAATAATAAACAATTTTCTTAGTTACTAGAACCTACATACATTGATATTTTTATAATCACAACAACAAAAAACAAAAATCAAAGTAAAATTATTTTTCAGTTTCATTTTCAATTGCCTCATCTTCAATATTTTCACACTCATTTTTATTTTTAAAATCATACATATTTTTGTTGAATTTCTTCATGTGCCTTTCTGTGGCTTCAAATGAATAGCAATCGGTTATTTCGTACGTGCGTTTTATTACGTAGTGGTTATCAAAAAATGTTTGCATAGCAGTGTAATAGGTGGCGCTGAACGCTAGTTGAAAAACAGTAGAAAATAGGAATGAAACAGAAAACATTGAAATCAATGTGAAAACAGCAAATCTACTGTTAAAACAGTAGGGTTGGTAACAGTGGTACCTCTTTTCTAGCTCTAGGTTTTTATGGCTATTTTTAAGCATTTTTTAAATTTATGTTTGTGTAAGGCTCTTATAAATAGTAAAGTAAAGTAGCAGCCTATTTACGTCTTACAGCTAAGCTCAGGCCTCCTCTCGCTACCAAGCTGGTTCTGTTAAGATTTTAAATAATTGTAAAGTCTAAAATAATAATATAATCCCGTTTAATTTTTTGCTGATTTTTTCCTAGGACAGAGATTGTTTTCGGAACCATTGGAAATGAAAATAAATTTACTTTCAGTAAGTATTATGTACCTAATAATCTATATTGAATAAACATTATTCCATTCTATTCTCGAGTTAGGCTAGGGCTTGTAATAGTAGTGGTCAATATATATATATATATATATATATATATATATACTAGCTGACCAGGCAGACGTTGTTCTGCCCTTTCCGAACGACCATTTGCTTTCCCAAAAAACTCCTGAAATTAGCAATAAAAAAATTGAGGGTCACTTATCGGGATAAAAACTATCCTATCTCTCAAGTTGAACCAAACTGCACACAGTCTGCAAATTTTTTTTTGAAATCGGTTCTATTTGTTGAATACTTACAGCAACACGTGGTGGTTATACTACTAAATTGTAGCTTATATTAAACGTTTGCATTTTTAACATAGCGCCATCTATTAAGTATTTATTCAATCCAGTCAACAGATATCATCATCTGACAGAATCGTTTGGAGCTAACAGATAATTGTGTCTGTCAAATAATAGGCAAATAATTTTCAATAAAATAATATTGTATTGCAACTATAAATTGAGATGTAAGCTATCCTATCTTTTAAGTTGGACCAAACTGCACATTGACCAAAAATTTCATTGAAATCAGTTCAGTAGTTTAGGAGTCCATCGCGGACAAACAACGTGACACGTACTTTTTATATATAAAGAAGATATATATATATATATATATATATATATATATATATATATATATATATATATATATAGTGTAAGTATAACCACCACCGTCGTCCAAAAACGTATCAGAAGACTTCACATATCAGCGATTGTTTTAAATTCCTCAGGCAGCGTATTGCCTCTCGATATTTTACGACGGTTTAAATAAATAATTAAATAAGCATGTAATACTAAAATAAACAACTTAATTTATTTGTGTTGGCGAAGATCGAACCCGGGTTGCGTTTGGCAAGCGAATTGGGAATCGCAAATACATGTAGTAGAGCTACGTTGCAATCTATTATGGTAGCAAGAATGGGTCGGCTCGACACAGGAGGGACCCCACTCTCACAGAAAGCAGCATATTACAGCTGTGTTTCATACGGTCAATGGCGAAGACCGTAAACTTTTTACTAGTAATGAGGTGTTCCATCTTATTTTTAGGGCTGACAACGCGTCTGCATTTTCTTTCTTAATCGAGGATTAATGAAGGTTACTATGAACCATTGCATTCACTTACTATCACGTGGACTGAACACTCATTTGTCAAGCTTGTTTCTATAAAAAAAACATCTATGTACCTGAGGGTATTAAGGCCTAGCTAAGGGAAATTTAAATAAAATGAAAAATATCCAACATAATCAACAAGTTTTATTATTAATCAGTCATGTACTTAAATTACTACAGAGTTTAAACAAAAAATAGCTTCTCTAGCTTAAAACCAAAACAATATAGGATAACTTTTTTTAAAAACGCAGTCTGTAGTTCTTATTATACTAGGGTAGGGTAAAAAGGTCTATACTTTAAACTATCCAAAAATCAACTTATACTACGTAAATTGGTATTTTTGAGATCAATAATCATTAACATAAAGCAATAGAAAGCATAGTGGTCTTAGAAAATTAAATAAATTGCCTTTGTTCACATCCATCAGGACATTGAAAGTCATCAGTATCTTCTGCAGTCAAACCAACACACTCTTTGTGGTACCACTTGGAGCATCGCGAGCATTGCCTCATTGCATCGTCCATTCTATCTTCTTTGCAGGCATGACAGTACCATCTCACTTGTTTTTGTGATTTACCTTTGATGGTAGTAGACTTTTTTGCAGATACGATTTTAGCTTTTTTAAGTATTTTTAAACTTCGTTTTTTCTTTCCTACCTGTTTAAACATCAGTAAAGTTTTCGTCTTGTTTATTTTTCTTTCTTTTGTTACCTTTCACTTCTTTACTATTTATTTTCTCTTGATTATATTTATCAAATAGATCTTTTGTGACTGGAGTACCTCGATAATTAATGACTTTTCATTCAACAGTCGGTGTGCATGTTTGAACTTTAACAGGCGTAGGCAGAAGATCATAAAAATCATTTCTTTTCAACCGACTGAGTGGTAAATCATCAGATTCATCTGAACTAGAGCTTGTTTCAAAAACTGTGCAATAATTTGATGCTATAGCTGGTGATTGCTTAGTTTATTCTGGATTCGCTGGTCGATGACAATCAACAGGTGAAATATTTCCAAGCGAGACATCGGGTATTAGAATCGGTGTCAATATTGATGGTGAACTAGTAGCAGATTTTGAACTCTTCTGTTGATCACTATTAATAGGTGGTATATTTTCTTGTTCACGATCAGGCGTTGAGGCTTCCGATAAAATAGACGGTGTTGTATCTCCTGATTCTGAAGCTTGTGCATGACGATGTTCGAGAGCTGTTGCATTTTCTTGTGCACCATCTGGTACAGGAGCTTCCGTAAAAATGAAAGGGGCAAAAGCTGTTTCTGGTATGGCCTGTGGGTTGAAGGGATACAAGCCAGTCGCTTTAAAGCTTCCTTTGATATTGCAGTGTGTCATACATTTAGATCAAACGCTTGAAACAATGATATTAAAGGGTGCTTTAGTGAGTTTTATGTCTCCGTTTTGGTCCAAAAATGATAACAATTCAGCATCCCAGTGCTCGAATGATTGATATGTCGAGAGGTTATAATTCATGGGTTGTGTTTGAAGGTAGGCAGTACAAATTAATGCCACGTGAATCGGATATATCGACTATCGAAAGATCTAAATGACATGTTGCTCCGTCAAATATCAACAGGCATGGTCCCTGGTTTTATTTTTACTTATTATAAGCCAGTGCTTGACCACAATCCCACCTGGTGGTAAGTGGTGATGTAGCCTTAGATGGTAAATTGCACTTTCTTATCGTAACAAAAGCCTATTCACTCTTGCCTTGAAGACGCCCAGATTGTAATCGAACGGAAAGATGAACGCAGGCAAATTATTTCACTCCTTTGCTGTACGCATTACAAAAGACAAAGCAAACCATTTGGTTCTAATGTGTGGAAAATCGACAACAAAGGGATGAAAACTCGCGGACCGCCTGGTTGTCCGATGGTGGAAAGGAGAGGGAGGAATAAAAGCGTGTAATTCCTGCGCACACTCACCGAAATGCATCCTATAGAATACCGAGAGACTGGCTACTCTGCGCCAGTGCTCGAGGCTGACAAGACTGGTTTCAACCAAATCAAGGTCACCAATGAGCCTCTTAGTACGTCTCTCCACTGAGTCCAATGCTGCCAGGTGCCATTTTGCAGCACCAGCCCATATGTGACAGCAGTACTCCATGCATGGCCGGACTTGTGCTTTATATAAGGTAAGGAGCTGCCCGGGCATGAAGTGCCGCCGCACCCTTACAAGGACACCAATTTTCCTTGCGGCTGCTTTTTCTCTGGACTCATTGAGCCGCCCATAGTTGAGGTTCGGAGAAAATTCAACCCCTAACAACTGAAGGTGTACTCCAAGGATACATTCCGAAAAGTAGGAGCGAAGGTGAGCCTCCTTTTAGCGATTAAAAGACACGCTTGTGTTTTGGAGGCGTTAAATCTCACGAGATTGGCATCACCCCATTCGGAGACTGTTAAATTATCTTGATTATCTTGTAAGAGGCTCATGTTCAGCATAATACTGTTCACGGAATAAGAAGGAAAAGAAGTAAACCCACGGCGAGGTTAAGTTATGATAATAAATATTAAATTGTTATCATGGCGATATAAATTTATGAGTATTGTTAATAGCAAATAAACTAAGGTAAGGAGCTGCCCGGGCGTGAAGTACCGCCGCACCCTTACAAGGACACCAAGTTTCCTTGCGGCTGCTTTTTCTCTGGACTCAATGAACCGCCCATAGTTTAGGTTCGGAGAAAATTCAATCCCCAACAACTGAAGGCGGTCAGTGAACTCTAAGGATACATTCCGGAAAGTAGGAGCCAAGGTGAGCGGGCTCCTTTTAGCGGTAAAAAGACACGCTTGTGCTTTGGAGGCGTTAAATCTCACGAGATTGGCATCGCTCCATTCGGAGACTGCTTGTAGTGTGAGACACACACGCTCAACCATAGCCTCTCTTTCTGACTGGATATATTAGTACAGTAGATGGCGTGCGTATCGTACCCACAATTCTATTTGAAAGTCATATTTATTACAATTCCATCTCAATGAATGTATTATCATTCCTATTAAAAATATAACTAACTCTTTCAAAGTAAAAACGATATTTCTACACACAATTTTTTTTTCTGCGGCAGCAATGCGCCGGGTACCAGCTAGTATTATAAAAAATATTATGTAAAATAATATTTTACTTTCTTCTATGATATTATGATGTGTTTAGAGGGATATTATCAAAAAAAAAAGATTTCTATCTACCGCAATCGTTAGCTGCAAACGACCGGCTCTGATTTTATTGTTTTATCAATTCTAATAAATTCGCACTCTAATCCATTAAGATTTCGAGATGGATAATCGTTGATGATATAATGTTATAAGGTTTTTCGTATTTGTCAATGGCAAATGATTCATAGCCTAATGCTTAAGTAATTTCGAAAAATAGAAGAGGATTGCAATTCGATTGTATGTATTTGTATACATGGTTTAGGGAATATTTAAATAATAGACAGCTGAAAGTACTTATATTTGGAACTGAGAGCAAGACTGAATATATTAAATTTGGTGTTCCGACTGGCTTTGTCTATGCTCCGGTTGGATATATAATGCATGTAAATAGTATGCCTAATGTTATAAAAAATGTAGATCGTATATGTATGCTGACGATACATGCATATTATATAGCGATACGAACCAGAACACAATACAGGAAGTAATATATTACAAAAGCAAAAAGCCAAAAAGGCATATATTACAGATACAAAAAGCAAAACGACTTCGACAATGTAGTTTGTTGGGCCCATGAGAATGGGAATATAATCAATATAGATAAAACAAAATGTATTTCTATTCTATCTCCCTACATTAAAAATAAATTTATTGCCATAAAAATAGTAGAACACACATACGAATGCCTGCATCAAAATAAAATTAATTGTAAATGTCCTAACCTCCAAACTGTGTCTTCCTATAAATACTTAGGAGTAAATGTAGATAGATAGTCATTTTTGATGGAACATTCATGTAGATTCAGTATGTAACAAATTAGGATCAGTTTACTGTAAATTCCAAAATTTGATGTTTATAATACCCAGAAGTATTTTGTACATACTTTATCACGAATTAGTTGATGCAATAATATCTTACGGATTGGGCAGATGAGAATGAGAATTCAAAAACTGTTAGTAGATTAAAAAAACCATAAGCTCAATTAATAAAGATTATAATAAACTCTTTAAAATATGTGGTGTACTGCGTATAGAATTAAAAGTCAAAATGTCTATCTTAATTGAACAATATAACAATATTGAATATAAACAGGAAAGAGAGTATACGTACCCAACACGACTAGCTAGAACACCTAAGCTGTATGTTCCAAATGTCAAACTTTTTTTTTATGGATAACGCCCATATTTATTAATCAGCTACCTCATGATTTAATAAAGAATATAGAAAGTAAAAATAACTTAAATAATTAAAAATTTTGTACAGCCGACTTCAATATAAGTTATTAAGAATAACTCAAATAACTCAAAAACTATTGGTCTGACCTTCATAAAATTCATATGAGACCACACGAGAAGTATCAGCTTTCATATTAGAAAAGAATCATCGAAATCGGTCCACCCAGTATAAAGTTATGAGGTAACACACATAAAAAAAAAACATACGCGTCGAATTGAGTACCGTTTGGAAGTCGGCAGAAAATACTCTGAGAAAGCATTACTTGTCTCTATACATAAATATATGTATCGACGAGAACCGCTGCCGACTAAGTGTGTTCACAGTTTGGCAGATTGTGATTGTATGTGTTATGTTCTTAGAATTTGAAGCAAATAAATTAAAAAAACATACATATATGTTATGCGATGTCTTCGTCAATCTTCAACCGATTTTGATGATTCTTTTTTTTATTAAAGCCTGGGATTCATAATAATTTTTAGATAATATTTCACCCTAAAGGGTGTGAAAACAGGGAATGCTGTTTTAATGTTACTATTAAGACGACATTGTGATTATCATATTCGTTAGCCATCTCAAATGGGTAAAAAAAAAACATTTAGTAGAAGTAAAATCCAACTTTAAAGAACGACAAAGAGTAAGACTACACCAATCGACCGATCGTTGATCGATGGCATCGACTAATGGTAGGATGTATTAGTCGACGTCGATCGATCGTTTCTACCACACGGATCGATCAATGGTAGAATGGATTAGTCGACGTCGATCGAGCTGTTTGAATATTCGAGAAACCGCCCCGTTCCACCGACCGCTTCCTATTGTCCTTTTCTGAATACATTTTGAAAGATCGACGATTGTCGATCAATGATTGAACAACGTTTTATCGACCAGTATCCGTCGATCAGCTAAAACTACCACACTAATCGATCAATATCGATCAACGTCGATCAATGGCATCGATCGACAATCGATTGATGCCATTGATCGACGGAAAACTCTAAAATAATAATAATTTCACGTGCTGAAATCGAGGTTTTAATTTTTGATTAAATTGTTTACATAGTAGGTAGATCCATGCTACTATATTAGTAGTATAGTTATGATTTATTAGTAGTTTAGTTGTAGAACGAATGGGTCGGCTCGACCGGGGAAGGACCACGCTTAACGCTGCTGTGTTTCGTATGGTGAGTGTAGAGAATCGGATACCCTTTTTACTGGAAACTAGGTATACCATCTTAGTTTTCAAGGATGACAACGAATTTGCATTTTATTCATGATGGAGGATAGATGTATATGTCTATGGACCACAGCAACTTCTTACCCACAGGTGGACTGTGTTTTTTTTATAGGATAGGGTGACAAACGAGCACACAGTCCACCTGATGGTATGTGGTTACTGTGACCCATAAACATCTACATCTATCCCTAATAAAGACTCAAAATGCAGATGCGTTGTCACCCGTGAGGACTACGACGGAATGCCTCTTCCAGTAAAAAGGGTCTCCGGTTCTCTATACTTACCATACGAAATACAGCAGTCTTAAGCTGCTATTTTGCGCTGGTATTCTGTGAGAACGTGGTCCTTCCCCGGTCCAGCCGACCCATTCGTGCTACAACTATACTACTAATATAGCTGCAGCATGGCTCTACCACGTATAAAATGTGAACCATGTGCATTCGCTTGTCACCCTTATCCTATAAAAAAAACATGCGTGAGTGCCGTGGAAAACTCAGTTGGAATAAAGTTTCAAATATTATTATTAATAAATGTATTATATTATAGATTAACAAATACAAATAAATGAATTACTAGCATCTATTAAAATGTAGCGGCATTTGAAATAAAATAGTATTTCTTTCATGTCAAGATAAGAAAAAGTGCGAGGGTGATGGATAATATTATTCCGTCTCGCTTCTTTATAGCCGCCAAAACCGTCTACACTACGTCAGAAAGGGTCGTGACGGAAGAATCTTACGCTTTTTTTCGCCTAGCCCCCATTCGTCAAATTCGTGCTGTCCGATAGGGATTTCGTTCCAACAATTTCTTCTAAACGCTATGTCTGAGCACTAACTTCAGACTGTGAAATTATTGTTGTTCTTTATAGTTATTCGACTTTTATTATTTATTAAAAGTTAATATTTTCTTTTGGATAATTGATCTTTCCATGAAATAAATGCAAGAAATTGCACCACTATTGATATTTATGGACTAGAAATTTATATATATATATATATATATATATATATATATATATATATATATATAGTTGTGCAGTTTTTAGGGAGACCGTCCGTTTATAAATAAAACAATATATATATATATATATATATCAAATGCCTTTTGTACGCCGATGATCAAGTCATACTTGCGTCTTCGGCGGCCGAGTTGCAAATGATGGTTACATTAATGAACAGGACATTAAAAGAAAAGGGAATGAAAGTGAACGGAAGTAAGACGAAAGTTATGGTTTTTGAAAGAGAAGAAAGTAAAACGATATGTGAAATAAGAATAGAAGGGGAGTTGGTAGAACAAGTAGATGAGTTTGTGTATTTGGGATGTGTGTTTAGCAAGGATGGTAGATATGATAAGGATATAGAACGACGAGTGAATGCAGGAAATAGAGTGAATGGGGCTCTACACTCTATTGTGAAAAGTCAGAACGTGTCCAAAAAGGCACGTATGGCAATTCACAATGCTGTGTTGGTGCCTACTTTAATGTATGGTAGTGAAAGTTGGGTGTGGCAGAAGAAGCACGAGAGTAGAATAAATGCTGTAGAAATGAGGTCATTAAGGAGTATGTTAGGGATGAATCTGAATGACAGAGTGAGAAATTGTTTAATAAGACAAGAGTGTGGTTTGCAAGATGATGTTGTGACCAGGATTAAGAAAGGAATGCTTCGGTGGTTTGGTCATGTAGAAAGAATGAATGAGGAAAGAGTGACAAAGCAAATTTATGTTGCAGAGGTGAACGGCAGAATCGGGAAGGGTCGCCCTAGGCGAAAGTTTATCGACCAAATTGGCGATATATTGAAAATGGGCCAAATCAAGAGTACCTTTAACCGACGAGCGTGTATGCGTAGGTATATGGATGTGGAGGAAGCGAGAGAGGTCTGTCAGGATCGTGCCAAATGGAAGTCCATAGTCTCTGCCTACCCCTCTGTGTGACAGGCGTGAGTGTTTATGTATGTATGTATGTATGTATTGTTTTATTCTCAAAGGAAGGAAGGTCTCCCTAAAAACTGCACAACTCCACACAAATTATTGTAAACCGTCTCGGTTTCACCTGGATAAAATCGATTAATAATGTGTTTTATTATTGTATTTTACCGTTACTTAGGTTTGAGATACTTAAAGACCATTTAATATATATAATTTTTTTATTTAAAATTTTCAGAATGAATATAGCCCAGTGTCTCCTTGGTATTGCTCTATAAATTTTCATTACGATGGGAAAATTAGCCCGGACAGATAGACAAATTTTTAAATAAAATTGTCACATAAATCTTAATAGCATGCAAATAGCCCCATGAGCCTTTTTTTATAGGCGAGGGGGTCAACGAGCATGCGGCTCACCTGATGGTAAGTGACTACCGCCGTCCATGAACACCTGCAACACCAGGGGAACCTTGGGAATCGCAGATGCGTTGCCGGCCTTTTAAAAAGGAGTAGGCTCTTTTCTTGAAGGTCCCTAAGTCGTATCGGTCCGCAAAAATCGCTGGTGGTAAACAATTCCACAAGGTAGTTGTGCGATGTAGAAAACATCTTCTAATTCGCACAGTGGTGGACCGCCAATCATCCAGATGGTGTGGATGGTATCGCGAGTTCTGCCGCGATGTGGTCGTGATATTTGGCTTAATTGAAGTCCGTTATTTTAATATTACAGACCAACTCTTCAATTTTATTTATACTCGTATGTTTGGTGTGCAGATAATAATTTCCTATTACATGACACTGGCAGATAAACAACCGTATGAATCCATTACCAAAGAAAATATTGAAAAAGAAAGTTGTGAACAAACACGTAGTGTTGTTTTGAGTATTTCAATCGCAGCTGATATTAGTTTGTACTTAATCTATCTTTCTTTATCGCGTTTAATCCGTTCAGATTAAAACATGAAATCAAACAACTGGTCGTTTGAAGTATGCGAAATTAAATAAATAAATGCAATAAGTGAAAATTGATGTTTTGATCTATTCAAAAATCGTGATATCCATGATGCTTTAGTGATATCGGATCCGTGCGACATTCGTAGGATTAGGTGAAATTAAAGTGGTATATGCATTTGTAGAATGGTATAGGGGATTATCACTCTATTTTATTGTTTGTGCCGGTCCTCTTCGCAAAGGTTGTCTGAAAGAGATCACTTTCATAGTGATAAGACCGCCTGTTGTACATATACCTACTAAATTTGTACTTTTCTGCCGACATCCAAAAAGGAGACGGTACTCAATTCGACTGTATGTTTTTTATGTGTGTTACCTCATAACTTTTTACTGGGAGAACCGATTTCGATGATTCTTGTTTTATTTGAAAGCTGGTACTTATCAAATTTTTAATTTATTAATATTATTTCGTTTTCTGCATTTCGGCTCACCATAAATAAATAGATGTTTGCCATAGTTATCATGCTTGGCTGGCGGGTTGGCAAGTGGGTTGGCGTTGTTTCGTATTTCCTGTTTCGTTTCTCTCTGTCACCTCTTACGACACCCACAAGATAATGTGGGGTTGTGTATATTCTTACACACACACACACACACACACACACACAGTAATGTTATCTGTTGTTAGCCACTCTAAAGCATATGATTCAGCACTTATGTTTTGGAAGCGCCACGAATGCATAGAAATATGCTCGAGCAATAAGTAATTGTAACAAGGCATTTAATAAAAAGACCCAGGTATTTCTCGCAGGTTCTTTTTTAGTTCTTATTTCTGCGTATCAGTAAATTTCGATATTCACAAGAGCTTTTCTACCGACTTCAAAAAGGAGACGGTACTCAATTTGACTGTATGTTTTTTATGTGTGTTACCTCATAACTTTGTACTGGGTGAACCGATTTCGATGATTCTTTTTTTATTTGAAAGCTGGTGCTTCACATGTAGTCCCATATAAATTAATTGATCAAGGTCTGACTAATAGTTTTTGAGTTATTTAATAATTTATATTAAAGTCGGTTGTAAAAAAAAATTAATCTTAAATTATTTTGTTAGAGTACAGAACCAGAGTATGAAATTTATCCAATTCTAGAGAGGTATATGAAAAACGGAATGGACTCCGCGGAGGCCATGTGGCCAGGAAAAATTAATGTCCTAAAGTATTAGCTTTTCTGGCCCCAGCAATGGATCTGGTGTATCTATGGCTGCATCGCCGATCACGTTACGGTCGCGGAGGGTAGGGAGAGTAGCGCATCGTTATACCGACACTCCTTTCTTCTTCTACTGCGGAGAGACCACGGTCGCTGTGGATAGTGCGAATGGCGAGTTGCTATTCCAACAATCTTCTTTATCTGAAGCTCCATCTTGGCTGCGGAGGTCATGGTGAAAGGACAAGTAGTGCCCTAAGTAACTTTCATTCATATCAAGATACTAGAAATTAATATCAAGATAAGGTTGTATGGGAATTTAACATTGTTTTTATGCAAATTATACTTGATAAGATAGAGGATTATGATGTATTGTGCAGTTTTATATTATCTTTGTTTCCTGTTTGGATAGAAAAAATCGTAATAAAAATATGTTTGTATGGATGAATATTTAATTATTAAAATAGCCTTTAAAATTTCCAAGTTTTCTCCCACTGACACAAAGTAAATAGATCATGTTGCAGTCTCACTCTGCTTAGAGTTTGTTTTTGTAGAATAAGGCTAACAAACGACCACACAATACCCTTAATGGTAAGAGGACGTTGTGGCCCATAGACAATCAACATCTGTTCTCGATTAAGAATCTAAATGCAGATGCGTTGTCAACCCTGAGGACTAAGGTCGAATGCCTCGTTTAGAAAGAGTTCCCGGTGCTCTATACTCACCATAAGGAACACATCAGCATTAAGCTGCTATTTTACGCTGGTATTCTGTGGGAGCGTGGTCCTCCCCGATCGAGCTGATCGATTCGTGCTACAACCATAATATAGTTGCAGGGTGGCTCTACCACGTATAAATAAAGTAGTTTATGTTTATGTTATATATTTCTTGAATAAAAAAATATTTATAAACAAACTAGAAACTTATGGCCGACACACACGGTCGGTTAAACTGATCAGTGGAACTGATTAGTTCAACTGATCAGTATAAATAGATGTAAGCCAAAACGATAATCCATCAAATTTCAACTTAAGATTTCACACTCACGGTCAGTATTTGGTTGTTCGTCAGCTTAACAAATCAATTTAACTGACCGTGCGCCTGGAAAAAAAGGATGGTAAGTGGTTACTGTGACCCATAAACATCTACATCTATCCCTAATAAAGACTCAAAATGCAGATGCGTTGTCACCCGTGAAGACTGCGATGGAATGCCTCTTCCAGTAAAAAGGGTATCCGGTTCTCTATACTTACCATACGAAATACAGCAGTCTTAAGCTGCTATTTTGCGCTGGTATTCTGTGAGAGCGTGGTCCTTCCCCGGTCCAGCCGACCCATTCGTGCTACAACTATACTACTAATATAGCTGCAGCATGGCTCTACCACGTATAAAATGTGAACCATGTGCATTCGCTTGTCACCCTTATCCTATAAAAAAAACATGCGTGAGTGTCGTGGAAAACTCAGTTGGAATAAAGTTTCAAATATTATTATTAATAAATGTATTATATTATAGATTAACAAATACAAATAAATGAATTACTAGCATCTATTAAAATGTAGCGGCATTTGAAATAAAATAGTATTTCTTTCATGTCAAGATAAGAAAAAGTGCGAGGGTGATGGATAATATTATTCCGTCTCGCTTCTTTATAGCCGCCAAAACCGTCTACACTACGTCAGAAAGGGTCGTGACGGAAGAATCTTACGCTTTTTCTCGCCTAGCCCCCATTCGTCAAATTCGTGCTGTCCGATAGGGATTTCGTTCCAACAATTTCTTCTAAACGCTATGTCTGAGCATTAACTTCAGACTGTGAAATTATTGTTGTTCTTTTTAGTTATTCGACTTTTATTATTTATTAAAAGTTAATATTTTCTTTTGGATAATTGATCTTTCCATGAAATAAATGCAAGAAATTGCACCACTATTGATATTTATGGACTAGAAATTTATATATATATATATATATATATATATATATATATATATATATATATATATATATATATATAGTTCTGCAGTTTTTAGGGAGACCGTCCGTCTAAAAATTATAAATAAAACAATATATATATATATATATATATATATATATATATATATATATATATATATTGTTTTATTCTCAAAGGAAGGAAGGTCTCCCTAAAAACTGCACAACTCCACACAAATTATTGTAAACCGTCTCGGTTTCACCTGGATAAAATCGATTAATAATGTGTTTTACTATTGTACTTTACCGTTACTTAGGTTTGAGATACTTAAAGACCATTTATTATATACAATTATTTTTATTTAAAATTTTCAGAATGAATATAGCCCAGTGTCTTCTTGGTATTGCTCTATAAATTTTCATTACGATGGGAAAATTAGCCCGGACAGATAGACAAATTTTTAAATAAAATTGTCACATATATCTTTATAGCATGCAAATAGCCCCATGAGCCTTTTTTTATAGGCGAGGGGGCAAACGAGCATGCGGCTCACCCGATGGTAAGTGACTACCGCCGTCCATGAACAACTGCAACACCAGGGGAGCCTTGGAAATCGCAGATGCGTTGCCGGCCTTTTAAAAAGGAGTAGGCTCTTTTCTTGAAGGTCCTTAAGTCGTATCGGTCCGAAAAAATCGCTGGTGGTAAACAATACCACAAGGAAGTTGTGCGATGTAGAAAACATCTTCTAATTCGCACAGTGGTGGACCACCAATCATCCAGATGGTGTGGATGGTATCGCGAGTTCTGCCGCGATGTGGTCGTGATATTTGGCTTAATTGAAGTCCGTTATTTTAATATTACAGACCAACTCTTCAATTTTATTTATACTCGTATGTTTGGTGTGCAGATAATAATTTCCTATTACATGACACTGGCAGATAAACAACCGTATGAATCTATTACCTGATGATCTGGTGTATCTATGGCTACATCGCCGATCACGTTACGGTCGCGGAGGGTAGGGAGAGTAGCGCATCGTTATACCGACACTCCTTTCTTCTTCTACTGCGGAGAGACCACGGTCGCTGTGGACAGTGCGAATGGCGAGTTGCTATTCCAACAATCTTCTTTATCTGCAGCTCCATCTTGGCTGCGGAGGTCATGGTGAAAGGACAAGTAGTGCCCTAAGTAACTTTCATTCATATCAAGATACTAGAAATTAATATCAAGATAAGGTTGTATGGGAATTTAACATTGTTTTTATGCAAATTATACTTATAAGATAGAGATAGATCATGATGTATTGTGCAGTTTTATATTATCTTTGTTTCCTGTTTGGATAGAAAAAATCGTAATAAAAATATGTTTGTATGTATGAATATTTAATTATTGAAATAGACTCTAAAATTTCCAAGTTTTCTCCCACTGACACAAAGTAAATAGATCATGTTGCAGTCTCACTCTGCTTAGAGTTTGTTTTTGTAGAATAAGGCTAACAAACGACCACACAATACCCTAAATGGTAAGAGGACGTTGTGGCCCATAGACAATCAACATCTGTTCTCGATTAAGAATCTAAATGCAGATGCGTTGTCAACCCTGAGGACTAAGGTCGAATGCCTCGTTTAGAAAGAGTTCCCGGTGCTCTATACTCACCATAAGGAACACATCAGCATTAAGCTGCTATTTTACGCTGGTATTCTGTGGGAGCGTGGTCCTCCCCGATCGAGCTGATCGATTCGTGCTACAACCATAATATAGTTGCAGGGTGGCTCTACCACGTATAAATAAAGTAGTTTATGTTTATGTTATATATTTCTTGAATAAAAAAATATTTATAAACAAACTAGAAACTTATGGCCGACACACACGGTCGGTTAAACTGATCAGTGGAACTGATTAGTTCAACTGATCAGTATAAATAGATGTAAGCCAAAACGATAATCCATCAAATTTCAACTTAAGATTTCACACTCACGGTCAGTATTTGGTTGTTCGTCAGCTTAACAAATCAATTTAACTGACCGTGCGCCTGGAAAAATTCGTATGTTGCCGTCAGTTAAGAATTTCAACTTAAGGTTCACTCACGGTCAGTTTTTGGATACACGTCAGTTCAACTGATCGGTTTAACTGGCCGTGTGTGTCAAGCATAAGTTTCGCTGTTTGCATCCATTAAAGAAACTTTTTTTTATAGGATAGGGTGACAACGAGCACACTGTCCACCTGATGGTAAGAGGTTGCTGTGGCCCATAAACATCTACATTTATCTTCGTTTGCGAATCAAAATGCAGATGCGTTGTCACCCGTGAGGACTAAGATGGAATGCCTCTTTTCCAGTAAAAAGGGTCTCCGGTTCTCTACACTCACCATACGAAACACAGCAGACACAGCAGTGTTAAGGTGCTATTTTACGCTGGTATTCTTTGAGAGCGTGGTCCTTCCCCGGTCGAGCCGACCTATTCGTGCTACAACTATACTACTAATATACCTGCAGCATGGCTCTACCACGTGTAAGCGAAAAGAAACTATGGACGATTATTATTAATCGTTTGCCAAGAAAAGTCTATTTCTTATATATAGTTTATTCTTATATCTTTAACTTTATTAACTGCAATGAAGGCATCTACGACTTTCTGCCACCACTTAAAAGTGAGGTATAATATTTGACAGATTTCATAGCGGGGAAGTTAATTTCCTCGGAAAGTGTAAAGGTTAATATTTCTTTCTATGCTATTAACTATATTTTATATTAATAAGATAAAAAATAAATAAACCAAACCACAAATATTCATAAATATACAAAAATTAAAAAA
Organism: Parnassius glacialis; assembly: GCA_033319125.1. Lineage (NCBI taxonomy): Eukaryota > Metazoa > Arthropoda > Insecta > Lepidoptera > Papilionidae > Parnassius > Parnassius glacialis. Next base: position 32,671,356 of record JAVANC010000002.1, read on the forward strand.
AAAGTTTAAAATGTGCAAAAAATTAAAGAGCAAATCAACTCTAAAATTTAAAAAACTGATATTTAACACTAACTTTTCAATTAAATGACATTGTGTAACAAAAATCTTTACCTCTAGTGTCAACTAGCGACATCTGGTGAGCAGAAAATTATTAACCCTCATTAAGGTACATAATATTTTTGTCGGCTGTTAAGTACGCTGCTGGCCATAAGTCTATCCTGTGGTAGAGTGGATTTCCCTCCAACGCCACGTTAGGTATGAGGATTGACGATCGTAATAACTGACGTTTCACACCTTAGACTTGTGATTGTCTCATGAGGCCCCGACTTTGAATAATGGGTCGGACCAAAATAAATACGAAACAAGCTATTGAGTTTTCTATAAATAAATAAATGACGGCTCCTTGGCGCAGTGGCTTAGCAATGAGGATGCAGCGCTATTGGTCGCGGGTTCAAATCCCGCACGTAACAAGTATTTGTAACAACGCCATATAACCAATTGTTCCGGGTCTGGGTGTTTGTCCTTGTGCAACTTATGTTTGTAAACTGCCTAGGAATTACAAATGAAATTACTAGTGTGGGGGTAACTTTTATTTTTAAAGAAAAACTCAGCAGCTGCCCGGAGTCAGGAAATTGGCGGTGTTTCATCCCCGTGCCTCGGAAAGCACGTGAAGGTTAACCATTGGTCCTGCATTTGATCTCATTAGGTTTGTGTCGGTTTACCGTCCCAACATACTATGAGAGTGAGGGAATAGAGAGTGCACCTGTGCCTGCGCATACATTTGGGTATTATAATCCCGTCCTATTCAGATAGCTAGCTTTTGTCGATACAGCCGCCGTGACCGAAATTCGGTCTTGAGAACATACTCACAACTGACGTGATTGATAGTACGAGATGGTTATACTAATATTTGAAGCTTTGCACTCAACTATTCCACTATTAACTTCAGAATAATTTTTATCGTCTTTAATTATGTTTAAAAAAACTTTCACTAAATTGTCATAAAATTGTTTAACTAATTTTTTTTTGTTTTTTTTTTATCATAGATGTGTTAAAATGCAGATGCGTTGTCAGCCGTGAGCGCTAAGATAGAATTCCTCTTTTCCAGTAAAATAGGTCTCCGGTTCTCTACACTCACCATACGAAACACAGCAGCATTAAGCTGCTAATTTAGCTGGTATTTTGTGAGAGCGTGGTCATACCCCGGTCGAGCCGACCCATTCGTGCTACAATTAAATCTATACGAACAAATAAATAAAAATTGAAGTGTCTGTTTGTAATGTCAAAATTACAGTCTAAATACTAAATGCATATGAAAGTAAATACGGTACTTATAACTAAAATACAATTTTTAAAATTTTTGTCTGTCTGTCTGTCTGTCTGTTTGTTCCGGCTAATCTCCGAAACGGCTGGACCCATTTTAAAGGGACTTTCACTGGCAGATAGCTGATTTCACAAGGAGTAACTAGGCTACCTTTATTTTAGAAAAATAATTAGGTTTCCGCGCAAAAACATAAAAACCCTAACACGCGAGCGAAGTCGCGGGGAGTAACTAGTTAGTAATATAACTGCAGCATGGCTCTACCACGTATAAAAACGTCTTTATTTGTTGGCACTGTCTTGTTATCCCTACCTTGTGAATAAAATGTACCACTGATTTTTTCCAATAATGTAGTAAAGATACTTGATGATAGACAATTATTGAATACAAGCTGTTCCCCGCGACTTCGCCCGCATATAATTTAGGATTTTAATTATATTACTCAGAACCCTAATTCTTTTTCTCAAATATAAGTAGCCTAAGTTACTCCTTAGAACATTAGCTATCTCCCAGTGAAAGTCCCGTTGAAATCGGTCCAGTCGTTTCAGAGATTAGCCGGAACAAACAGACAGACAGACAGACCGACAGACATACAGACAAAATTCTTAAAAGTTGTGTTTTTGTTATAAGTACTGTATATACAGTAAAAAGCTGTTATTTTAACATTACAAACAGACGCTTCAATTTTATTTATTGGTATAGATATGCGCCAAAGGGGATTCTAAGATGTATATGAAGGTCTGTACCTTGTTGTGTAATGTGTTTTATCTTAATCATTTTTTATATATACGCGAACACTACATATTGAATAAAACTACCACCTGCTTGCGATCCTGTAATTAATAAAATTAAAACTAAACCCAAGCATACCACTGCAAGATTTCAAGACACAGTAAGTTCATTCTGCGTAGATTGGACCAAAATTAATAATTAAAAAAGCTGAAGGTACTCCGGGTTAACTCTGACATCGGGTCGTCAATCACCTTAGTCCCCCGTGACCATGGGTGCTGTAAAGCACCCGAAACGTCGGGAATTTTATAAAAAAAATAAGTTAATTAAACGCGATAGAATCTGTAAAAGTGGTTTTATTCAAGTGTTTTATCTTTTTAAATCTTTTATAATAAAATAAATAAAAATAAAGTGTTAAGAAAATTCTGTTGAAAAGGCTTACTATGAAATATATCAATATATTGAGGACAATGATGTGTATTAATCTGTACCTACTTCATTAGGAGGAATCGTAGTGTAGCACTAAATACAAGAAACCTACAAGTCTACTGATATATTGTTGTACTTGATATTTAAAAAATGGTAATATACATTTTCGAAATTGCACTGATGGATTTTAAGTTGTAAACAAAATTGTAACATGACATTTAAAAAACAAAAGAGTTTCATGCCGGTTCTTCTCTGAGAAGGTCTTCTTTTCGTAAACCGGTGTGATATTAACGTTTTTAACACAAGCCTTATTGAAATAAAAAGTTTTGACTATAACTTTGAAACCTCATAATAGTTAACTTGAGCATGGTCAGTGTTCATGCCTCACATACATTTATCTAAGCCGGGGGGCACTCGTTGATATAAATAAACACCGGAGCTGTTTGTATCTAGTAAATTACTATCAAAATGGGATAAAATATAAAATTAAGTGTAATTTCATGTAATTTTTCCAGTTTTCCGCAGTACATGGTGATTAATGAGATAATCATGATTATAATATTAACGATTTTATCTGTTTTTGATTGTATCTTTTAATACAACACATTATAAAGGAGGAACAATATAAATAGTGTTTATGGTGAAGCAGTTAGTATAGTGTGTTTGTGGGTCTTTTGCATAAAACTGAAGTTAATTGGACTCATCATATTCGAGATTTAGGCGTCAAACAGACGCAATGATTGGTATGTCCAAATGTTTCTATTTTATTCGGATTCAAGTGTGAGTGGAAGTGTTCAGGGATTAGTTTTATTTCACATATTCAAGTTTGATCTACTTTATTTAAGGAAATCAATCATTAATGGAGATAAACTATCTCTATATTTTTTTTACCGACTTCAAAAAGAAAGACGTCAATTCGACTGTATGTTTTTTTTTGTTTTTTTTTATGTGTTTATATTTCGATGATTCTTTTTTTATTTGAAAGCTGGGGCTTCTCATGTCGTCCCAAATGAATTTGATTAAGGTCCGACCAATAGTTTTTGAGTTATTCTTAATAATTTATATTGAAGTCGGTTGTACAAAATTTTAAATTATAATTAATTTACATTCAAGTTTCAAATGACATAAATTAATTCACACTCAGCGTAGAGTTCGAAATCCATGACATCTTCGCTTTGCAAGTGCAAGCTGCTTGAGTAAAATAAAACCGGCCAAATGCGAGTCAGACTCGCGCATGAAGCGTTCCGTACCATCGTAAAACACGTTTCTAGTAGAGGAGCCCCCTTTAATTGTTAATTTATTTTATTTATTTGTAGTAAAAAATTAAACTGTCTACCTATTACAAACAGACGGACAGACGAATGGACGGACGGACAGCGGAGGCTTAGTAATAGAGTCTCGTTGGTTACCCTTTGAGTACGAAATCCTAAAAAATATATTTCTAGACTAGCTCGAAACTTACTTTGATGTGTATATTAGTAGTATAGTTGTAGCACGAATGGGTCGGCTCGTCCAGCGAAGGACCACGCTCTCACAGAATATCAGCGTAAAATAGCAGCTTAACGTTGCTATTTTTCGTACGGTGAGTGTAGAGAACCGGAGACTCTTTTTACCGGAAATGAGGGATTCCATCTTAGTCCTCACGGATGAGAACGCATCTGCATTTTGATTCTTTATTGAGGATAGATTATATTTATAGTTTGTATGAATCTTGGAGAGAAAGCATAAAGGGTTAGCGTACAATTACAAACTTTAAATTTGTTCGAGACTTTTTTTACTACCTCGTATAGTTTATTAGATAATCATCAAAAATCATAATTTTTCACATTTTCGATTTCACTAAAAATCTTGCATGATTTTTAGATAAAATATAGACTAGATCACTCTTGTGATTACTCTATCTGTTCATTAATTTTCATCATAAACGGTTCAGCCATTCCGAAAATTAGTTCGGACAAACACAGAAGTTTTTTTTAATTTGATTAAAAACAATTTAAAAAACGTTTTCTACGTCTTAATAGCATAAAATAACCCCTTGAGATTAATAGAAGCCAGTTATTTCGTTATACGGACTGACATTACAATTTTATTAATATTTATAGATGTATAGACAATAACTTGTTGTTTTCATTTGATATAAGTTTTGCGTGGTTCCATTAAGGAATCTCTGCAAGGAACATGTTTTAATAACTTAGTGTCATCATTAGAATTTTTTTCTCATGATAAATATCATAATTCACGTTTTTTATCTTCAAACAGCATTTTTACGTGTGTTCTATGTCTATAAAATAAACCTTCAAAAAAGTTATAAACTACTACAACGTCGCCTTAAGTTTTCCGCGCTAGACCCACAAAACGGTTATTCGAAGAATCCTTTGCATATTCTACAAAGTTTACCGATATGAAAATATATTTAACTAGCTGTTACCCGCGACTAATTTTTTTTGCGCGGAACCCTAATTCTTTTTCTAAAATAAAAGTAGCCTAAGTTACTCTTAGCTATATCTGCCAGTGAAAGTCCCGTCAAAATCGGTCCAGCCATTTCGGAGATTAGCCGGAACAAACAGACAGACTGACAAACATTTTTTGTTTTGTTATAAGTACCTTATATACTTTCATATGCATGTAGTAAAGAGCTGTTATTTTGACATTACAAACAGACACTTCATTTTTATTTATTTGTATAGATTATATCTTGTAGCACCGATAGCTGGATATACTATAATGTTTATTCCTTCAATCATCGCAACTGAACCTTTAATTTCCTGCCAGAAATGTATTGCATATGTATAGTTAGTTATACGACTTCAGGTGGCTCAGGTGGCTCAGGACCGTGCTTTGTGGCATTCTTTGGGGGAGGCCTATGTTCAGCAGTGGACTTGTGAAGGGCTGTAATGATGATGACGAATAATTAATAATCTTACATTATCCAGGTAATAAAAGAACACGTAATTTTATTCTAGGAAAGCTATTCTTCCTGGCCCTCCTGGCTTTAGCTCGGGGAATGCCCTGGGACGAGAATGTTCCTAAGATCGTAGAAGTGGACTTCAATAATCAAGAGAGACGAGTGCCCGATGAACGGTGTCCTACAAGCCAGTCACACTACCTCCTTCCGCATGAGTACGACTGCACTAAGTTTTACTACTGTGAGTACGGTATGAGATGGGAAACAGCGAGAGACTGCGCCTTAGGGACCGAGTTCTCCTGCACGCTTCAAGTAAGTTCATTTAAAACACGGTTTTCACGGCACAGTTCTTTGAACAATATCATCCGAAGAGCTCTTGTCTCTATAAATGTTCCCTCGGTTTTAGAGCATTGTGGAATATTTAGAGACGATGGCAGGATACCTGACGGTATGACATTGGGCCCTTGGGAGAGAGGTATAGCCCTAGTGTGGGATGCTACTTGCGTAGACACTTTTACGACCTCTCATCTCAGGGGTACCTGGTTTAGAGCCGGGGTGGCATCAGAGGCAGCTGAACTGAGTAAGTGGCGCAAATATAAGTCTCTGAGAGATGATTGTTATTACATATTTGTGCCATTTGATGTAGAGACTATCGGTCCGTGGGGTCCACGTGCGATGAATTTCCGCGGCTGGTCGTTGGCGCTGGTGATACGAGAGCTAGCTCTTTTCTCGCTCAAAGGCTAAGTATTGCCATTCAGCAGGGAAACGCAGCCAGCGTTTTTGGCACGATACCGCGGGGAGTAGGGCCGTTTGATAATTAAATTACTAGTTTTAGTTTTTTTATTATAGTTTTTAAAACTGCACAAACTGTAATATAACTTGTAATACCCCCTTTTTACCGACTTTGAAAAAGGTTTCGAATTCAATTGTTGGTTCTCATTTACCTACTGTATGTATGTTTACGGCGAAATATTCGCAAATTGAATCAAATCAAATTAGCTATATTTTAAAGGTGGTATCATTTATATTTGAATAAAAATTCCACCCCCAACGATGGGAAAAGTTGGGGATGAATTTGTTAAAACTTCGTATTTGCATCTATATTAATGTGATGTTATTTACGTTTAAGACAATAAATGACCATTTATTTTATCAATTATCGTTTTCTTTTTCAAAATTAAAAATTAAAGTCTTTCGCATAAAATATAACCTAATTCGCATAAAATATAAGCAAATTTATGTTGCAGAGGTGAATGGCAGAGTCGGGAAGGGTCGCCCTAGGCGAAAGTTTATCGACCAAATAGGCGATATATTGAAAATGGGCCAAATTAAGAGTACCTTTAACCGACGAGCGTGTATGCGTAGGTATATGGATGTGGAGGAAGCGAGAGAGGTGTGTCAGGATCGTGCCAAATGGAATTCCATAGTCTCTGCCTACCCCTCTGGGTGACAGGCGTGAGTGTTTATGTTGTTATATAACCTAGATGCTTCCAGGTATTGCTCTCTATCTGTTCTTAAGCTTTCGTCTCAATCGGTTCAGCCATTATGAAAATTAGCTCGGACAGACAGACGGACAGACAGAACAGACAATATTTTAAAAATGGTTATTTATGTCTTATTTGTGTCTTAATTGCATACAAATAAGCCTCTGAGATTTTTTATTAAAATAATAAATTTTAACACCCATATTTGTCACTAGGTTTGCATCCATCCCACACTGGCAAATTGTACACTACCCGGATCACCGCCGCCCCCTACAGAAGAAACTACGACAAGCAACGCTCCAACTACAACGTCCACAACAACCACACTAGCGCCAACTTCAACTACTGATGCACCTACAACAACCACTACCACAACAACAACTACTGAAGAACCAACAACAACAACTACTACTGAAGAACCAACAACACCTACAACTGAAGAACCAACAACAACAACTACTACTGAAGAACCAACAACAACAACAACCACTGAAGACCCAACAACAACAACAACCACTGAAGAGCCGACAACAACGACAGACGCACCAGATACAACTACTGTAGCCCAAACAACAACGGCACCAACCAGTACTCCCGCACCATCGCCTGATTGTGACTGCCAGGCTACATTGCCCAACGGTTGTCCAGCTAATTTCAGCGTCTTCCAGTTATTGCCGCATGAAACGAACTGCTCCAAGTTCTACTATTGCTTACGCGGAGAATTAGTTGAGAAAGATTGTCCATGTGGTACACATTTCAATGCAGAATTACAGGTGACTATGCTTCTAAATCAATATTTAGTATTTTCTCACCAATAATATAGCAAAATGGATCATTATTAACGATATAACTTTACCCTTTCTTATAGAAATAATGTTGATAAACGAGCAGAAGAATTTTCCTGATGGTAATTTGATATTGAGGCACATAGACCTACTTTATCCTTAATTATGTATCAATAGGCATTAAGACAACCAGTGCGTGTTTCCAGTGATGACTTAGGGATCTGAGACGTAGTCCTATACTGCTGGCCGTATGAAGAAGCTCAAGGTCACTTAGCGAGCTATGGAGATGGCTATGCTCGGAGTTTCTTTGCGTGATAAACTTAGGAATGAGGATATCCGCAGTAGAACCAGAGGAACCGACATAGCCCAACGGATTAGTAAGCTGAAGTGGCAGTGGGCCGGCCATATAGCTCGAAGAACCGACAACCGATGGGGAAGGTTCTTGAGTGGCAGCCTCGTACCGGTAGGCGAAGTGTAGGGCGACCCCCCGCGAGATGGAGTGACGACCTGGTAAGACATGCAGGAAGTCGATGGATGCACGTGGCTCAGGACCATGCTTTGTGGCATTCCTTGGGGGAGGCCTATGTTCAGCAGTGGACTTATGAAAGGCTGTAATGATGATGATGATGAGGCATTAAGATGTAATATCACTTTACAAGTATACGAAATACATCAGCAATGTGCTGCTATTTAACGTTGGTACCCTATGCGAGCCTGGTCCTTCCCAGGTCTAGGCGATGAAGCGTTGCTCTACCACGTAAAATGATGATGAACTAAAGAACATCATGGCGTATTCAATTTATATACAATATCGCAGATTTTTTTGTATAAAACTGAAATTACAAATGAACTAAACGCCCAAACGGCAACTGTAGTCATTAACATCGGCAAGCAATTTCAAACAAAAAGAAAATACAGTTGCGTTGTCACTTTTGAGGGACAAGTAGGATGCATCATAGTTTGTAATTATGCTGAGTCTTTTTGTGTCTGGAACACAGCAGTACAAGCACTGTTGGCGAAACAGATGGTAAGAAGATGGTATCTACCCAGACAGAAACGTAGTCTTACCACCTAGTAAAATAACACCAATTCAGATGATACCCACATCTATTAGGAATAAAGTATAAACAGTTTAAGAAAGAATCTTCTTCATCTTAATTATAAGCCTGTAAAAGTAAATTATTAGACCTTTTATATACTATGATAATAGTAATACGTACTTTTATATCGTAGAAAAATTAGTTTTAATTTTCTATAATCGTCTCTTACTCTGGTAACCTACATTTACTGCCTACATACCAAATTTCATGGAAATCTGTCCAGTTGTTTTTGCATTAATCGAGAACACACAATTTTTCTACAGATTTATTATACGTATACATATTGGTACTTAGTTTAAAAATTATTTTACATTTTATTCCTACATCACAAAGAGAAGACGAAGATAATAGGAAGCACTGTATACTGTATTCTATCTCATTTTCTCTCAGACTAAATCTATGGACTAAATCCTGTAGACGTATATGTTTGTCTCTATTTAGTGTCATTTTTTGTTTCATCAAGTTTCAAATCACAACAATTCTAAAGAAGTGTTTCACTTCAAAAACAATATTAATATTTTGAATTTCATTAATAACAGGTGTGCGACTGGCCCACAAGCGCTGGTTGTGACCCTAACGCTGATGCTGGCAATTGCGGTGGTGAAAACGGCGATGGTGAAGGCGATGGCGATGGCGGTGATAACATTGAATTGTTGCCAAACGGTTGCCCCGCTGACTTTGATATCCACAAGCTGTTGCCTCACGAAAGTGACTGCAGTAAATTCTTCTACTGCGTCCGTGGTGAAAAGGTTGAACGCTCGTGTCCTGAGGGCCTGCACTTCAATCCAACAGTTGAGGTGAATCATTGATACTTCTACATCGGCCGGTAAAAATCAAAAGATTGGTTCGGAAACATCTTTCAACAACAACGGCGTCTATATGACGTCAATTAGTACTTGCTACCTTTATTCAGAAATATTAAATACTAGGGTTCCACCCCGGCTTCGCATGGGTTGGATCTGTTATTTTTTTTAATAGAATAAGAGTGACAAACGAGCACACAGTCCACCTGATGGTAAGTGGTTGCTGTGGCCCATGGACATCTACATCTATCTTCGTTTGCGAATTAAAATGCAGATGCGTTGTCACCCGTGAGCACTAAGATAGAATGCCTTTTTTCCACTAAAAGGGTCTTAATGTGGCGTCGTGGAAATACTATTTTTACTATATAATTTTTTAGATAAAAGCTAGCTTACATGACTCCTGGCATTGATTGCTCTTTAGCTTTTCTTGTAGTTTCGTCGCAATCGGTTCAGATTATCTCGGACAGACAGACAGACAAAAAATTTAAATACGGTTTGAATATTGACTAAATAACATGGGAATAATCGCTTGATTGTAATAAGAGGAGACAGATTCAAAGCAAACCAGGAGTGAAACAACGTCTTCCCTACAAACATTTCAAAATCCCGCTCACATAATTTTTTTAGGTCGGAACTGCACAGCATTATTACGTATGGTTATTTCATTCATGATTTTGTCTGTTCGGGATATAAAATTAAAACAATTAGATAGATTAACATCACATATATATCGAACATCATTATCATCATTATTACAGCCTTTCACAAGTCGTAGAATTTAGGCCTCCTCCACAATTGACGGTCCTGAGCCACTTGCGTCGATCGACTTCCTGCATGTGTTACCTCCTACCTACACTTTGTACGAGTTCTAACCTGTACGAAACTGCTATTCGAAAACCTTTCTTCCCCATTGATTGCCGATTCTTCGAGCTATATTATATAGTAGACTAGTACATATTTTTGTCCCCTTTTATCTATTTCAGCTTATAAGTTCTTTAAGCTATTAACTTATTAGTTTTTACTGTGCCACTGCTGCAAATAGACCTCTCTTCCATCGGTCTATCGCTTACATTTTCGAAATAACATTGTATTAATTTTTAGGTATGCGACTGGCCGGAGGCCGCAGCTTGTGAAAATGGCGGAGGAAGTGGCGATGGAAACGGCAACAAGTGCGAAAACAGCTGCAACGTATCGCCTTGGCCTCACGAAACGGACTGCGACAAGTTCTGGAGGTGTGATGGTGAAATCCGCATCTTAACTGTTTGCTCCGAAGGTTTACATTTCAACGTCGAGACCTTCACTTGCGATTTTATCTGTAACGCAAATTGCCAGCGGAGCAACATAGAGGCTACTTCCTTCAACACGGGGTTGAAGCTTTTCATACCATGGGAAAAGGTTGATCGTAACTTGGTCGGAGAATACCTTATCGAATACCAAAATGTTGCCACATAGAATATTTGTTGTGTTTTATATATTTGGATCGGAAATGTTTGGCCTAATAAATTGATTTATTTTTAAATATTTTTTGTTGTTTTTACTATTACTATCTACCTATTTATATTTGACCTATTTCTGGGATTGGCTGCCTCGTAGGTCTAGTGCTCATAAACGTGGTTGCTGGTCATGAGGTCCAGGGTTCGAATCCCGGGCCGAACAAAAATCAGTATTTGAGTTTAACTGTCAAATTATTCTCACCAGCAGCCCGGAGCACGTAAAATCTTTACGTCTTGCGCCTGATCTTTCTCCGGTCTATGACATATCTTATTAGACTATGAGAATAAGGATAGATTTTTTACGTGGTAGAGCCATGGTGCAGCTATATTATTGGTATAGTTGTAGCAGGAATGGGTCGGCTCAACCGGGGAAGGACCACGCTCTCACAGAACACCAGCGTAAAATAGCAGCATAACGCTGCTGTGTTTCGTATGGTGAGTGTAGAGAACCGGAGACCCTTTATTACTGGAAACGAGGCATTCCATCTTAGTCCTCACGGGTGACAACGCATTTACATTTTGATTCGTAATCGAGGAGAGATGTAGATGTCTATAGGCTGCAGCAACCACTTACCATCAGGTGGACCGTGTGCTCGTTTGTCACCCCAATTATATAAAAAAAAGGATATAGAGAGTGCACCTGCGCTTGCGCATACACTTGGGCACTATAATCCTGCCCTGCGCCGATGGCTAGTCTCCGTTAAGACTGGCCGTCGTGACTGAAATTCCTATTTCTGCGTATAGAGGGTCAGTATTATTTCAGACTATGAGGCATTCCATATTAGTTCTCAGAGGTGACACAGCTTCTGCAGCCTTATTCGTCTCAAGATAGCTGCAGGCGTCTGTGGACTATAGTAGCAACTTACCATCGGTGGACTGTTTGTCTGCTTGCACTTCAGTTTGAGAAAAATACAAAATATATTTTTTTATTAAAAAAAACGTTACCCTCACGCTAGGATTTTCTCCTGTATCGTGGAGGCAGTTTACAAACTCTAAAAACTAAATTGCACGAGGACAAACATCCAAACCCGGAATAATTATTTGTAGGCCATACAAACACTTGTTCCGTGCGGGTTTCGCACCCGTGGCCCCCAGCGCAACAACTCATTGCTAAGCCACTGCACCACGGAGCCGTCGTGTGTACGTATTGTTTGTATTTATTACCAGGTTCGAATCCCGGTTCAAACTAAAATCAGTTATTTGCTTTTTTCAGTAACAAATTCTCAGTACCAGCCCAACACAAAGAAGTTGAAGGTGTTTAATCCCCATGCCTCGAAAAGCACGTAAAGCCATCTTTCATTTTTTATCCTGCGCTTGATTTATCTTCGGTCGTGTATACTACTATATACTGTACCATCGCACTATGAGAGTGAGGGAATAGAGAGTGAGAGTGAGTAAGACACTTCTGCTTGCGGATACACTCATACACTTTAATCTTGCTCAGCGCAGATGGCTAGTCTCTGTTGAGACGGGCTGCCATCACCGAAATTCGATTTTTGAGAAAATTATTATTATTTTTATAAAAGGATTGGGAATGAAAATTATATAATTCGAAATATATGTGTCCATAGTGCAGAATAAATCATGTTGCAGTTTAGAAAGGTAAAATAAAATTAATATAAACAATACATTTATACAAACACATAAATTTTTACTTACGTCATATAATAAAAATATTCTTAATAATTTTAAACTTATATACCTACGGATTTGTTCGGAACCCTCAGTGCGCGAGTCCGACTCGCACTTGGCCGGTTTTTTTACATGGTGAAATGCCTACCCATACCCGCCTCGCGGGGGGAAGCAAAGGTTATGTCGGTCTCGCACCGACTAAAACCCCATGGTGTTCCACCTTCGCCGCGTATTATCAGGCCCACGGGAACGTTTTCGCACACATCCGCCGCCCAACCAGCGCCGGCTGCCCCATGGCAGCCCCTTCTCGGGGGAGGATCTCTCTTCCCCATTCTCCTTCTCAGGCACAGCGTACACAAGGCACGCCTCCAACTCCACCTCCGTATCGGACCCCCCGAGTCCGATACGCGGAGGCCATGGGGCCAGGAAAATTGAGCGCTTAGTAGCACCCGCTTTCCCGACCCCAGCGGCAGATCTGGTCTCTAGCTCCGCCGCCAACCAAGTTTCAGCTGCGGAGGGTAGGGAGACCGGCGCCTCGCAATACCGACACTCCTCTCCCCCCGCGGCCCCACCACCACCGCATCGACGCAAATGCAAATGCATCATTCGTTTAATCATTACAGCTCATAAAAAGGTCCTTTGCAGAACACAGGCCTCCTAAACTGGCAAATATTTAGAATAGCAAATATGCGACACATTTAAAAATATTTTTATCAGTTCAATTCGATTAAGCGAAACTTAACCAAAAACAAATAAAACATTTACTTTGGTCGTAACTAAATGAATACGATTATGATAGCTGCGAAAATACTTAATAATTGATTAAACATTTATTTTTTATTTTTTTTAGCTCTTACAATCACTTTCATGCGTTAACGACACTACTCCAAAAATTATAACATACACAATACGCTTACATACACAAAACACATACATGCATCCACGCATTTGTCATATTACTTATTCATTATCACGTATTACGAGGGCGACACTGAAAGTTTTTAGAACTGGCCACTTGCAAATGATATAATAAAAAATAAGTTCAAACTTCGAAAATGGAACTCTTTTACATTGTGTATGTATTTTATTAATTTGTCATTTGTTTACGATTTGGCGGCAAATTGAAAATTGTCTGTGTCACGTCAGCATGAATTTAACGCGAGAAAATTTTCGTACAATGTTTTTTTATGACTTTCAATGTCATTTAAGTCAACAAGTTATAATAGACTTCGATTGATAGCCTTTCACGATGAAGCCCCATCTCGTGGCACTGTTTACAACTGGCTTAATGAGTTTAAACGTGGTCGCACTAATCACCGATGACCTGCGTGAGGGACGGCGATGACTGAAGATAACATCAGTGTTGTGCGGTATGTGATAGAGACTGACAAAAGAGTGACTTATCAGTAGATTCGGACCAGCTTAGGCATCGATATGAGTCAAGTGCAGAAAATCCTCCATGAACATTTAGTGGTCAGGAAGCTTTGTGCCCGGTGGATACCTCATAATTTGACAGAGGCCCAAAAAGTGTTGATTGGTGTCGTGAAATGGTTCAAAGATTTAACGGAGGTGACTCAATGCTGTGTTCGACATACTTACGGGTGACGAAAGCTGGATTTATTGTTGTGATCCTGAAACTAAAGATAGTCTGCTGTCTGGGAGTTTCCTTCCGAGGAGTTGCCAATTAAAGTGAAGAGAGGTCGAAGCGTGGGAAAAAGATGGTGGCCTCGTTCTTCGGAAGGGCAGGTCATTACGCAACAATTGTTTTAGATGATCGAAAAACAATTACTGCAGAGTGGTACACTAACAATTGTTTGCCACTTGTCTTGGAAAAACTTCGGGAGAGACGATCTCGCAGTAGGATCCTCCTTCACCACGACAACGCCTCTTTGCACACCGCCAAAGAAACAATCGACTATTTGACGACGCCAGCCGTGGAATTACTAGTACTACTAGTACTAGTCACCCGCCCTATAGCCCCGACCTTGCGATTTTTATTTATTTCTGAAAATAAAAGAATAACTTCGAGGAAAACGTTTTATGGACGCCGAGGAAGCAGTGGCTGCGTTTCAAAATGCCCTCGAAGAGACCCCTAAGTACGAGTGGGCAAAGTACTTTTTTCAGTGGTTCCATGGGATGCAGCGACGAATTGATGTAAATGGACGCTATTTTGAAAAGATATAATACAACTAAAAATTCGCTAGTTTGTCCAGTTTTTGATTTTCTAAGTACTTTCAGTGTCACCCTTTATACATTTTATTAATATATAATTTTTTAACGTTTATCTTTATTTTTTAATTTAATAATTTATTTAAACTGCTTTTTTGTTAATATCAAACAAAACAAAGATGAATATAACTAAGTATAATTTAATTGAATAGAAATTTTTAATTAATGTTAATATTGTTTGTGAATAATGTTTGGAAGGGACTAGCTTCTGACATACAGGATTCCTAGTTCAGAAGCTAGGGCGCAATCGGAACAAATGTAATATTTATTTGAGTTCTAATAAAAAAGTATTAAAAGTTAAATGTGTAGACCCACACAGTTCTTGCCACTCACCATATGAAGTACAGCAGCATTATGCTGGTATTCTATGCAAGCGTGTTATCTTCTCGATCGAGCCGACGAATTTGTGTATTAGCTACAATAATATCTCTCCGGTATATAAATAACAATCGACAAAAAATGAGATTGACTTCATTATGACGACCAGACGACAACTGTTCAGTGATGTCTCAGTGATCGCGAGGGTGAAAACCGGCAGCGATCACCGAATGATTAGAGACACACTGAACCTAAATGTTAAGTTGGAGAGGTCTCGTCTGATGAAGTCAACGCTCCGTCCCCCTCGTGCTCTAATCCAAAGTCCCAAAACCTTTCAGCTCGAGTTACAAAACTGTTTTCAGTGCCTAGAAGACTGCAATGAAGTGGACGATATGAATGACAACCTCGTGGAAGCTGTCCATGCGGTCGGAGCTAAGTTCTGCAAGACTCGCCGCAGAAGAATACAAAAACTCTCCGATCACACTCTTAATCTCATGGCTGTTAGACGGGAGATGAGGCTACATTCTTCAACAGATTTGACAGCATACAGGCAACTGAACAGACAGATCTCCAAATGCATGCGGCGGGACTTACGCAACTTCAATACAGCTCGTATTGAAGAAGCGATCGAGCGGAACCAAGGCTCCAAAGTCTTTGCCAGAGATCTGTCTGCCAGAAAGAGCCAACTGTCAAAGCTGAAGACCGCATGTGGCAGCATCGTTTCCGGGGCACCTGAGATTTTGAGTGAGATTGAGAGGTTCTATGGGCAGCTGTACACGTCATCGTTGGAGCCACACGCAAGTGTGAGTAACGATCCAAGAGCGAGTCTTATCCGACACTATTCAGAAGATATCCCGGACGTCAGTCTGAGCGTGATTAGAATGGCTCTCCAGCACCTTAAAAACGGCAAGGCCCCAGGCGAGGATGGAATTACAGCGGAGCTTCTGAAAGCGGGTGGAAGACCGGTACTTGAAGTCCTTCAGAAGCTCTTTTATTCCGTCCTCCATGGTGGCATTACACCGGAGGCGTGGAGCAGAAGTGCGGTGGTCTTGTTCTTCAAGAAAGGTGACAACGCTCTCTTGAAGAAACACAGACCGATTTCCCTTCTGAGCCGCGTCTACGTGCTGGTTTCGAGAGTCATTACGAATCGTCTCGCGCGCAGACTAGACGACTTCCAGCCTCCCGAACAAGCCGGTTTCCGAAAGGGCTTTAGCACCATAGACCACATACATACACTACGGCAAATTGTACAGAAGTCCGAAGAGTACAATTTGCCACTATGTCTGGCGTATGTGGACTATGAGAAAGCCCTTAATTCCGTCGAAATTTGGGCGGTGCTGCAGTCCCTTCAGCGGTGCCAAGTTGACTGTCGGTATATCGAAGTGCTGAAGTGTTTGTACAGTAGAGCTACGATGGCTATCCGAGTACAGAACCAGAGTACGAAACCTATCCAATTGAAGAGAGGTGATGTTATATCCCCGAAACTCTTCACCGCTGCATTGGAAGACGTTTTCAAGCTTCTGGACTGGAAAGGATACGGTATTAACATCAATGGCGAGTACATCACTCACCTTCGATTTGCCGACGATATAGTCCTTATGGCAGAATCACTGGAGGACCTAAGCACTATGCTCAATGACCTCAATAGTGTCTCCCAATGGATAGGTCTTAAGATGAACATGGACAAAACAAAGATTATGTTTAATGTCCATGTCACACCTATGCCGGTAGTTGTTGGGAGCACTAAGCTCGAAGTTGTTGACGAGTATGTTTACCTGGGACAAATAGTCCGACTAGGTAAGTCCAACTTCGACCGAGAGGTCAATCGACGGATTCAACTCGGCTGGGCAGCGTTCGGGAAGCTACGACACATCTTCTCGTCAGACATACCTCAAAACCTTAAAACGAAATTGTACAACCAGTGCGTGTTGCCAGTGATGACTTACGGAACTGAGACGTGGTCCTTCACTGCTGGCCATATGATGAAGCTCAAGGTCGCTCAGCGAGCTATGGAGAGGGCTATGCTCGGAGTTTCCCTGCGTGATAAACTTAGGAATAAGGATATCCGCAGTAGAACCAGAGTAACCGACATAGCCCAACGGATTAGTAAGCTGAAGTGGCAGTGGGCCGGCCATATAGCTCGAAGAACCGACAACCGATGGGGAAGAAAGGTTCTCGAGTGGCAGCCTCGTACCGGTAGGCGAAGTGTAGGGCGTCCCCCCACGATATGGAGTGACGACCTGGTAAGACATGCAGGAAGTCGATGGATGCAGGTGGCTCAGGACCGTGCTTTGTGGCATTCTTTGGGGGAGGCCTATGTTCAGCAGTGGACTTGTGAAGGGCTGTAATGATGATGATGAATGATGATATAAATAACTTACCTGATTGTTAATGGTTGCTGTAGCAATTTCAAATAAAAAAACACAACAGGTACGACCCCCCCCCCCCCCCCATCCCGAGGACCGAGATAAAATGTCTCACAGCCTGTTACCATTCAGTAACAGTAGGTCTAAAACCAGTCATTTGAGAAAATGGATATTCAGCAAAATGAAGGAAACTTCTTCCTACTCTTTTTCTCTTCATCAGCCTCTAAAGTACATTGCTGGAACTGGACTTCTCTCATTGTAGAAAGTATTCGTCTTCATCATCACGCTTGGCAGCTGGATTAACAATCGCAGTATCAGATTCATCTCGCACCTTTGACCACCGTATAGCAATACATAACAACAATTTTTTTTGTGGTAGAGCCATGCTGCAGCTATATTATAGCACGAATACAGTATAATTCTAGCACGAATGGATCGGCTCGACCGGGGCAGGACCACGCTCTCACAGAATACCAGCGGTAAATAGCAGCTTAATGCTGCTGTGTTTCGTATGGTGAGTGTAGAGAACCGGAGACCCATTTTACTGGAAAAGGGGCATTCTATCTTAGTCCTCACGGCTGACAACGCATCTGCCTTTTAATTCGCAAATGAAGATAGATGTAGATGTCTATGGGCCGCAGCAACCACTTATCATCAGGTGGACTGTGTTCTCATTCGTCACCCTTATTCTATAAAAAAAAATATTTTTGAAGTGAGAACTTCTTTTGAATAATTTTGATTTGAAATTCGATAAAACGAAATAGCGTCACTAAAAGAGACAAACATATACTTCTATAGAATTTAGCCTGCGAGAGAATAAGATAGTATAAAGTCGGAGAAAGTTTCTTCGTATTTTATATTTCAAATTCAAGACATTTTTTTCAAAGTTTAATTACATTTAATTATAATATATATTTGTCATTTTGTTTGATAACTTGTTGCCAACTTGTAGGTAGTGACATCCCTAAATGTAGAAATCTTGAGATTTTTGATAAAAAAAAATGCGACAAGTAGTTTTGATAGTCTTCTCTTGATGTTAATCTAACACTACCCAAGTAATTCTGAAGAGGTCGAAACATGTTAAAATCTGAGATTGCAAGGTCAGGGCTATATTGTGGATGTATTAACAATTCCCAACTAAGCTCTATCAATTTTTGCTGAGTGTCCAAAGATGTTTGTGGTCTGGCGTTATCATGATTAAAGACCGCTCCTTTTATGTTGATCAATACCGGACGTTTTTTCTCAATTTCTTGCTTGAGTCTCATTAGTTGTTGGCAGTAGCGTTCTGAATCGATGGTTTTACCCGGCGGTAAAAGCTTATAATAAACAATGCCCTTCCAATCCACCATACAAACGGCGTCACCTTATTGCGTGTTAATCCGGGTTTCGCTACAGTATGTGGAGCTTGACTACTCTTTGACCATAATATTGTTCGCACGTTTTTTATTAGTAAGTGATCCACTTTTCATCACCAATGATCAATCATTTTCAAAAATGGTTCGGTTTCATTACGTTTCAATAGAGAATCGCAAATGAGTCACAATTCAATAGATTTCTTTCAGTAAGTTCGTGTGGTACCCAACTGTTTTGTCAAAACTGTTTTGTAGTCAATCCTCAATTCCTCGGCTATGTCGTAACTACTAATAAGCCGATCTTGCTTCACTTTTTAAAAAACGGCATCGACTTTATCCCTATGAGGGCGACCAGACCATCTTTCATCATATTTGACATCAAATTCCCGGACTGAAAACACTTGAACCAACTTTGTGCTACTCTTACTGACACTGCATTAGGTCCATAAACTTCACAAATGTCTTTCGCGGCTTGAGTCGCATTTTCCCTTTTTGGTAATAAAACTTCTGAATCGAATTTCTTCGTTAGATTCACTCATTTTAGCGGACAGAAAACAATTGAAAAATGGCGGGAAAGTGATTTTTACTTTTATTTTTCTTTTCCCTAAGGTCATATATGTATTGATATTAAAAACCAGCCAGATACAAACAGTACAACCAAAGAGATTTTTCTTCAATTTTATACAAACAAAATACGAAGAAAGTTTTGTATAAATAAATATTTATTAATTTAATACAATAGTATTAAATTAATAAATAACCTTTAAACTGTTTCGAATGTGAATTTATGTCAATGCGCAATTTATTTAGAAAATCTTAGCGAAAGGATAACTTTTTGACGGCTCCGTTGGGCAGTAGCTTAGCAATGATTTGCAGTGTTATGGGCTTCAAATTCCGTACAGAACAAGTATTTGTAGTATTTGTAGGTACTTACCCAGACGGATAGACGGATAATCAAAAAGTCATAATATCACCTAGAAAGGTATTTATTACTTTACTTATACTGTTGTGTACTTAGCTTATACTGTTTGAATGTCAGCAGTGATCCCTAGTTTAAAATCTGCGTCTCTCGACACCCAACCCTCATAATATTTTAGATGATTTTGACACGAAAAATTTCGAATACTCGAACGAGCAATTTGGTTTTTCTATATTGATTCTAGTAGTTATTCACACAATGAATAAGGAAAGAATTTGTTCTTTATACCTATTTTGTGTAGTCATAGTTTTATTGACACAAAAAACATTTAATTTTTCCTTTTCTTAATTCAATATCCAAAAACTATTATAAAGATATCACTCTGCCATCTAGTGTAATTTTAATGTACCTGGGATATCCATACTGCTTTCCTTCTTTTCGTAGGTAATATATTTTTCAAAAGATGGCGTGGTTGTAAAAAAAAATTTAAATTATGTACTCAAATGCTATTATAACAACTCAGAACAGTCATCATTTATTGTTCTGAGGCTGTAAACATCAATTAACAGTGTCAATTCAAATATCAACGCATTTGTGAACAGTATCAACATTGAATAAAGTTTTAACTACTCGTCAATAGATGTCGCCATTATATTGCTTCCAAGTAACACGTACGTATTAAAAAAAAGTTGAAATTAAAATATATTGCTATCGTATTAAACTGTTTCTTTCTCATACATTTACTTTAATGAAACAAAAAATGTGTTGTAAAAACAGGACTATTCAATAATTTACTGTCAATAGTTTGATCACGATGCCGTGGCAGCGAACAAAACCCCATCATCCCGTGGGTTTCGTAAGAGGCGACAGAAGGAAATGAAACAGGAGACAACTCGAAATAATAAAAACTGTGGTTGTCAACCCTCTTGCGAAGCAAGCGCAGAAAATATGGCAAATATCTTCCATGTGAGGCAATCTATGCGGAGGCCTATCATCCGATAAAGCAGTACTTTAAGGTGATACCCCGACCAAAACATTGCGATAGTGCGTTTTTCTTCGTTATTCAGAGGCTATTATCTCATAAGTTATGAGAAATAAACTACATCTAAAAGCACATTATTAATGTTCGATATCCTATCATCACATTCCACGTTTTAATTTGTTTTTTGTGTTAGAAATACATTTAAAATCTACTTTTAAAAAATTACAAAATTATTAATTACATGCATCTGTTGCTAAAGGCAACGCTCTAATCATTTGAGGATTATACTAATGGATAGATAAATTTGAAAATCTATATTCGCTTTTCTTTTTTAATTAAAATTAATTCCAAAAATACGCACAGTGCACTGCATGCTCAAGGTTATTTGGCCAGGGAAACGCCTTAATACGATTTTTGTTACAATTTGAGCTATAACCTGACCGTTTCACTGAGAGTATATTTATAATAATTGATAAAAAAATACACTCTACGCCTATTCCAAATATAGGTACATACAAAAATGATTTCATATTTCTAATGTTTTACAAAATTTCCAGACCAATACTACATGCACCTTCTAGAAACAAGTTTATTACTTACTATCTTTTTAAAAGAAGAAAGAAAGAGCTATTTATTTGATATACACATTTAAACAAATATACAAAGCAAGGGGCAAAAATAAGCACGCACCATGTCTAAAAGTACTATCAGTTTTTAAAAGACTGGCAACACATTTGCAAATCCCCTGGTGTCGCAGTTCGTCACGGCGACTGTCGTCACTTACCATCAGGTGAACCGCATGCTCGTTTGCTTTTGCCCCTCTTCTATAAAAATATATTATGAGTAAAATGTAATAAAGATGTTGGTTCGAGTTTTGGCGGGAACATGACCGGCGGCGGATAGCTGCTCCTGTATTCTGATTTGAAGTAAATTTTGACGTGTAAAAGTGGTGCGATTTTGTGTATAAAATGTCTGTGCATGTGAAGTATTAGTGGAAACGATGAAAGAACTTGACTCTGTGCTTGAACTAGAACTCTGAAGGTGATGTGAACCTCAAGGTTGTTAGATACTACCGTCATCGACTGGCTACATGAAAATCTCCCAAAAAATTCACAACATATTGTGAAGTAGTTTTTAAATAAATTATTATAAATAGTAATTTCTTAATGCACTGAACACGGGCAAAAGTAAAACAATACGAGTCCATTAGCAAAGAAAAAAAGGATGATGGTTTTCTGAACGAGAAAGTAACATCTGTTTCAATTTAAATGAACAGCATACTGAGGTTTTGATGAGGGAGTTTGCAAGCAGTATAAAAGTGACTAAAATGAGCTTATCTTTTGAGTACTGCAACAGAATATCAGCGTAAAATAGCAGCCAGCATACTGCTGCTGTTTTTCGTATGGTGAGTGCATAACACCGGAGACCCTTTTTTACTGGAAACAAGGCATTTCATCTTAGTCCTCACGGGTGACAACGCATTTGCATTTTGATTTGCAAACGAGGATAGATGTAGATGTCTATGGGCCACAGCAACCACTTACCATCAGGTGGACTGTGTGCTCGTTTGTCACCGTTATTTTATAAAAAAGAAAAAAAAAGAAACTTGAATGAATGAATGAATGAATGAATGAATATACTTTTATTGTACACCACGAACAAATATACAAATTTCATAACAAAAATCAGATTATATATGTACATTTTGGCGGCCTTATCGCTACATAGCGATCTCTTCCAGGCAACCAAAGGTGTAAAGGAATACAAACAATGAATAGGTAGGTGGTAGGTGGTGCAATATAAATTTACAACATATAATATATACATATACATACACACATACACATACACATACATACATATACATACATATAAAACTTGAAACTTTCACATGTTCAAAGGTCTACCCGGTCCTGAGAAAGCACAGAGATTTTTATGGAAGTAAGGGAGACGAAGAAGCAAACAGTCCACCATATTTATGTAATTATAAGATTTTCTACTGAGCAAATTTCGTCTGTTATATACCGTTACCGTTAGAACCTATTAAAGTCCAGTGCTGTACTGATGATTTGCCACAGCTGCCAAGCTTGGCAAGCGGGTTGGCAACCGCAGTTTTTATTTTTAGTCGTTATTATGAAGACGCTGCTGCAGATCTCCAGATTTGTTTCCCTCTGTCGCCTCTTACGACATCCACGGGATGATATAGGGAAATGGATATTCTGACACCGCCACTAGTAACTGCTCGCAACTCCGCTCGCGTGGAAACGAAACGTCTTTAATTTTTGTCTGTTTTTACTATAAAAGATATAGTGTGGTATCCTCAAGCATCTAAGAGTAATGGCATTAGTTGTCTATGTCGTAAGAAGTGACTATGGGATGTGACAAAAAGACCTTATGGCTTCTGAAAGATGGCGGTTTAATCCTTTTATTAACGCCCGGCGTAGAATACTCAGATTAGTGGCGGGGAGTAACAACAAAAGTGGGAGCTCTGGTATTGTGATCGTCAATCGGCTCAAGCGTGAGGATTAGGACAAGCCCTCTTAGTAATGGAAGGGGCCCATGTCCCACAGTGGATTTTAGCGGCCCGACAAACAAGGCCAGGTCAAGAGTACCCTAAACCGTAGAGCATGTATGAAGAGAATAATGAAAGTGGACGAAGCGAAACAAGTATGTAAGGATCGTAGCAAGTGGGAAGAAGTAGTCCGTGCCTACCCCTGCAGGAAAGAGGTGTGATTATAATATGTGTAAACAACAAGAAGAATCCAAGCTTGGTCAATCTGCGTGCCATATTTTATCCAAATCCTTAGTCGCTTATGCGTGATTTAGTAACAAACATCCGAACTTGTTAACAAACTCTCGGATAATTATAAAAACTATATATCTCATCTTAGACCTCACAGGTGACAAGGCATCTGCATTTTGATTCTTAATCGAGGATAAATATAGGTGTCTATGAGCCACAGCATCCCACATACCATCAGGTGAACTGTGTGCTCGTTTGTTATCTATCCTTATTGTATATAAAAAAGCTAGAGATCGCCCAGGGGTTGAAATTATAAATATATTTTTATTTATATACTAGCTATCCCACGCGACTTCGCCTGCGTGGAATTTACTACGATTTCATGGGTTTAAATTTTTTTGCGCGAAACCCTAATTATTTTTCAAAAATAAAAGTATCTTAAGTTACTCCTTATAGCTTCAGCTATCTGCCAGTGAAAGTCCCGTTAAAATTGGTCCAGCCGTTTCGGGGATTAGCCGGAACAAACAGACAGACAGACAGACCGACAGACATACAAAAATTAAAAAAAATGTTTTTTTTATTATTAGTACCGTATATAATTTCATATGCATTTAGTAAAAACCTGTTATTTTAACATTACAAACAGACACTTCAATTTTATTTATATGTATTGATAATAATAACCATTATCTATGCATATATATATTTCATATGCATTTAGTAAAAAGCTGTTATTTTAACATTACAAACAGACACTTCAATTTTATTTATATGTATAGATATAAGCGAAATAAAACTGACTGACTGACTCACCACGAGATCTCTAAAACTATACACCCGATTGTCTTGAAATTTAGTATAGTTACCCTGAGTAACTTACTCATTTCGCAATGTAGATTCACTAAGAACGGATTTTATGATGGTCCGATAAAAAAATCTTGATATTTTAAATGTAGGTTCCACAATAAAATATTATCGTGCGCCCAGCGAAGGAAGTAGGTATCAGCTAGTGATTGTATATTAGGCAATCTGTACGTCACATTCAACTGCACAATATAAAGCATAGGTATGTAATACAGAAAAAAAAGCTATTTGCCTTGACGCTCCGCAAACTATTGAATAAGAGACATTAGAAATCACACAAAATTCAGTCAGGCTTATATCTCAGGAACGTACTTTGTGGCATTCCTTGGGAGGCCTATATTCAGCTGTGGACTGGAAGGGCTGTAATGACGGTGATGATGTTGATTAATGTGTCACGCACGCCTAAAGCGCATTTAAACGCAAAATCAAAGAACGCTGTGGCGCTTTGTGCTTTATCACGTCACCGTTCGGCTTGTTCCCGCAATCACTCCGCGCTTCCAACAAAATACGGATGCGCTGAAAATTATGAGATATTGCTTTTGAAATCGCCCCTTTCGAGCTACACTGCTATCACAGATTACTTTGTATGAAAAAAGGAGGTTTCTTTGTCTGGCTGTCCGTCAGATCGTTTGTTACGGCGTATTTTTATCAAGGTTTTCAACTGGTTTTTTATAGATTGAGTTTTAGTACAGATATGCATTTTTGTACATTAAAAAACTATAATTTAAAATTAAAAATTTTGTACAGCCGACTTCAATATAAGCGACTTCAATATAGGTTATTTAAGAATAACTCAATAACCATTGGTCTGACCTTGATCAAATTCATATGGAACCACACGAGAACTATCAGCTTTCATATAAAAAAAGAATCATCGAAATCGGTTCGCCCAGTACAAAATTATGAGGTAACACACATAAAAAAAACATACACTCGAATTGAGTACCTTTTCTCCTTTTTGGAAGTCGGTAGAAAAAAAATGGGTAAAAAAATGTTTTTTATAGAGCGTCGTTTTTCTTAATGTCTATGTTTTTGTACGTGGTAGAACCATGCTGCAGCTATATTAGTAGCATAGTTGTAGCACGAATGGTTCAGCTCGACCGGGGAAGGACCACGCTCTCACAGAATACCAGCGTAAAATGGCAGCTTTACACTGCTGTGTTTCGTATAGTGAGTGTAGAGAACCGGAGTTTCATTTTACTGAAAAAGAGGCATTCCATCTTATTCCTCACGGGTAACGACGCATCTGCACTTTCATAGTCAAAGTCATAGTAGTTTATTCCATTGATAACAAAATACATTGTGTTGGAAATTACAAGTTAATTCAATAAGATTTAAAAAATAACATTATCATTTATGCAATAGTCAATCAATTATCCACATCAAAATAATAAAATTACAATAATAGGAAATAATATAATTGCAATAAAGACATATTATGTCAAAATATAAAATTACAATAAAGAAATATGTCAAAATAATAAGATTACAAAAAGGAATATGTCAGTTTTTTAACTATATTTTATCATCAGTCAATTAGAATTTACAAATTCTTCTACACTATAAAAACTATTTTCCAGAAGATACGACCTCAATTTGTTTTTAAATTGGATCACATTTGTTATGCATTTTAAATAATTTGGCAATTTATTAAATAGTCTGACCGCTTGATATCTTACACAATGTTTAATTATCTGTAGGTTAGGCTGCATCAGGTTCGCAATATCTTTTCGCCTAGTGCCATGACACTTAACCCTTTCTTCTGCGGTTTCATATCTATCTAAATTTTTAACAAGGTCTGTAAGAAGTTCTAAAATGTACAGACATGGCGCAGTAAGATTTTGATTCTTTATTGAGGATAAATGTAGATGTCTATGGGTCACAGTATTGCCATCAGGTGGACTCTATGCTCGTTTGTTACCCTTATTCTATAAAAAAAACAGCAGATGTGTAGATACATCTATCCCTTGTCACCCATGAGGACTAAGATAGAATACTTTGTTACTCTACACTCACCATACCAAACACAGGATTATTCTGTTGTTTCACCACTGTTGAGCCGACCCATTCATGCGCCAGATAGCTGCTATATATATATATATATATATATATATATATATATATATATATATATATATATATATATATATATATATATATATATATATATCATTATCGCGTTAATTCATTTGTTATTGTTTTCAGTCGTTATCATTATTGTTATTATTACTGTTACCGTTATCTGTTACTGACTGTGCATTGTTACTATGAATTTTGTGCGTCGAACTTGAAATGGCGTCATATTCTAATAAAGAATATTTCTGTCCCACGTTTCAGTATTCACAGAAATCGAGTGACCACGACCACAACATTTTACGGCTGACGATGAAGAAAAAATTATGCAACATTTTATTGACGACCATAACGTCTCAACGAACATTGTAGTGTCCCAGTGGAATGTATGGAATGTGGTGCATCTATCAGGCTAACATCCGTACCATTACCAACCGGTACAAACGCTGTGCGAGACGATCCTGCGAGTAGACTCCAATTTTGTCGTTTCATGCTGAATGTCGACGCAGACGAAGAAAATTTTTCAAGAAACATTCTATAGACGGATGAGTCCAAATTTGACCGAGATGGTATGACAAAGTACCATAATCTTCATTACTGGACACTGAAAGTGGACATCCAAAAAAACTTAAAGAAACAGCGTCACAGCGTAGATTCTCTTTGAATGTGTGAATGGGTATTGTAAATGACAAACTTATTGGGCCTTATTTCATGCCACAAAATTGAAACGGGGAAATTAACGAAAATTTTTTGCGAAATGATTTGGAAAACTTATTCAACTCACTTCCGGTTATCTATACGAGAGTGACTAAACAGGTAGATTAGGAGAGGAGGGCCAATTCCATGGCCTGCACGAAGTCCTGATCTGACGCCACTTCCACTGACTTCTACGTTTGGGTTCACATGAAGGACTTAGTCTACGTGACCCCAGTGAATTCTCTTGAAGAACTTTGAAGACGTATCCTAAAGGCAAAGTAGATTAGGGCTACAATATCTTCAAAAGTAACGAAAAACCGAAGTTAGGAAAAGAATCGTGTATGATGCTACTAAGGGGTTCATATTGAGCAAGATCTTTAAAAAGTTTTTAACAGTGGTAGAGCCACGCGGCAGCTTTTGCTGTCACACGGATGGGCCGGCTCGAACCAGGGTGGTACCACGACCTCACAAAAAACCAGCGTGAAGTAGAGGTTTACCTCTGCGTTTCGCTTGGTGAGTGCAGGTGGCCGGAGGCCCTTTTTACTGGAAATGAGGCATTCCATCTTAGTTCTCACGGGTGACAACGCATCTACATTTTGATTTGTAATAGAGGATAGATGTAGATGTCTATGGGCCGCAGCAACCACTTACCATCAGGTGGACTGTGAGCTCGTTTGTCACCCTTATCCTATAAAAAAAAAAACTTAGTAAAAAAAATTGTTTGAGTTTAGAAATGACCCACATTAGTTTAATTGACTGCACGTTCTGAATGAATGTCTTCACTGGGATATTATTACCTTTTTGGAGAGCTGCTTAAATGGGCGTTTTTTTTTAATATTTTTATATCTCACATCATAATAATTTTTTGAAGTACATAACATTTTATGATACATAAGGTAGTGCTACGTAGTGGCATGAATAATTCGTCTCGACCGGAGAAGGATACGCTTATACAGAACACCAACGTTAAAAAGCAGCACAATTCTCCTGTATTTGGAAGGGTGAGAGACTAAAACCGCAGACCTTTTTACTCATAACGAACGAGTCATCTAATTTCAGTCCATGTGACGACGTATCTGCGTTTTGATTCTTAACACTTTCATTGTCCGATTTTCAGACACAATAGTAAGACGATAACAATGAACGGTATGTAGTACACGGGACAGCGAAAGGGTTAATATAGGTAAGTAGTCCACAACATTCTCTTACCGTCAGGTGGACAGTCTGCATATTCATCACCATTACATACTCTTACATGCATAAAAATCTCCGCGCTTTGTTACGACCGGGTATAAGTAGCTTGAAGTTGTGAAAGTTTCAAGCTTCTTAGTGAAGTATTCATAAAATATACCCGTTTATGTCACTTTTATACTGCTTACAAACTCCCACATCAAACTCTATGTATGTTGTGCAGTTCAAATTGAAACAGATGTTACTTCTTCGCTCAGGAATCCACCATATTTTTTCTTTGGTACTGGACTCGTACTGTACTTTTGCCAGTGTCTCATATTTTAAGAAATGATCCTTTCTAATAATTTGTTTCAAACATTCTTCACAGTGCCGTGTAGTGGCGGTTAAGAATATCCACTACCCCATGTCTTCCCGTGGGTGTTGTAAAAGGCGACAAAGGAAAACAGGCAGGAGATGGGCAGCAGCATCTTCCTGATAACAGCAAAAATACAATAAAAAAACTGCGGTTGCCAACCCGATCGCCAAGCGTAGCAACTATGGCAAATACCCCCCAAATGGATAAAGTTACGAAGAGACGGCCCCCAGGCCCCGGCGGCCCCGCTATTCCTGGCTACGGTGGCGACCATGGCAACGGCGGGGCAGGGGGTGCTAAGAATCTCCAGTGGAGGTTCGGTTGCCACCTACGATGACTCGACCTGGCAACATACAACGCACGCACCCTGAGGACTGACGAGAAGATCGTGGAGCTGGAAGAAGAGATAGACAAGTTACGCTGGCATATTATAGGATTATCCGAGGTCTAAAGAGAGGGGGAGGACACGGTAATCCTCGAATCTGGCAACTTGCTCTATCACCGGAAGGGCGACCATCTGTCCCAAGGAGGTGTCGGATTTATCGTCCACAAGTTTCTCGTTAACAACGTTGTAAAGATCGGGAGTGTGTCGACGAGGGTTGCGTACCTTATACTCAGAATCACCAAACGGTATTCGCCGAAGGTCATACAGGTTTACGCACCAACCTCGGCACACCCCGATGAGGAGGTGGAGGAAATGTATGAGGATATCTCTAGAGCCATGCATTCCTCCAAAACCCAATAAACGGTGTTAATAGGAGACTTCAATGCAAAAATAGGCACAAGAGAGAATGGTGAGCTGAAAGTAGGGAAATTTGGAATAGGGCAACGTAACCCAAGAGGCCAGCAGCTGGCCGACTTCATGGAGAAAGAGGGACTCTTTGTGATGAACTCTTTCTTCCAGAAGCAGCCCCACAGGAAGTGGACCTGGTCGAGCCCCGACGGTTCGACAAAAAATGAGATTGACTTCATTATGATGACCAGACGATAACTGTTCACTGATGTCTCAGTGATCGCGAGGGTGAAAACCGGCAGCGATCACCGAATGGTTAGAGGCACACTGAACCTAAACGTTAAGTTGGAGAGGTCTCGTCTATTGAAGTCAATGCTCCGTCCCCCTCGTGCTCTAATCCGAAGTCCCGAAACCTTTCAGCTCGAGTTACAAAATCGTTTTCAGTGCTTAGAAGACTGCAATGAAGTGGATGATATGAATGACAAGCTCGTGGAAACTGTCCATGCGGTCGGAGCTAAGTTCTGCAAGACCCGCCGCAGAAGAACACAAAAACTCTCCGATCTCACTCTTAATCTCATGGTTGTTAGACGGGAGATGAAGCTACATTCTTCAACAGATTGGACTTTACATACAGGCAACTGAACAGACAGATCTCCAAATGCATGCGGCGGGACTTACGCAACTTCAATACAGCTCGTATTGAAGAAGCGATCGAGCGGAACCAAGGCTCCAAAGTCTTTGCCAGAGATCTGTCTGCCAGAAAGAGCCAACTGTCAAAGCTGAAGACAGAATGTAGCAGCATCGTTTCCGGGGAACCTGAGATTTTGAGTGAGATTGTGAGGTCCTATGGGCAGCTGTACACGTCATCGTTGGAGCCACACGCAAGTGTGAATAACGATCCAAGAGCGAGTCTTATCCGACATTATTCCGATGACATCCCGGACGTCAGTCTGAGCGAGATTAGAATGGCTCTCCAGCACCTTAAAAACGGCAAGGCCTCAGGCGAGGATGGAATTACAGCGGAGCTTCCGAAAGCGGGTGGAAAACCGGTACTTGTAGTCCTTCAGAAGCTCTTTAATTCCGTCCTCCATGGTGGCATTACACCGGAGGCGTGGAGAAGAAGTGCGGTGGTCTTGTTCTTCAAGAAAGGCGACAACGCTCTCTTGAAGAACTACAGACCGATTTCCGTTCTGAGCCGCGTCTACGTGCTGTTTAAGAGAGTCATTACCAATCGTCTCGGGCGCAGACTTGACGACTTCCAGACTCCCGAACAAGCCGGTTTCCGAAAAGGCTTTAGCACCATAGACCACATACATACCCTTCGGCAAATTGTACAGAAGTCAGAAGAGTACGATTTGCCACTATGTCTGGCGTATGTGGACTATGAGAAAGCCTTTGATTCCGTCGAAATTTGGGCGGTTCTGCAGTCCCTTCAGCGGTGCCAAGTTGACTGTCGGTATATAGAAGTGCTGAAGTGCTTGTACAGTAGGGCTATAGTGGCTATCCGAGTACAGAACCAGAGTACGAAACCTATCCAATTGCAGAGAGGTGTAAGACAGGGTGACGTCATATCCCCGAAACTCTTCACCGCTGCATTGGAAGACGTTTTCAAGCTTCTGGACTGGAAAGGATACGTTATCAACATCAATGGCGAGTACATCACTCACCTTCGATTTGCCGACGATATAGTCCTTATGGCAGAATCGCTGGAGGACCTAAGCACTATGCTCAATGACCTCAATAGTGCTTCCCAACGGATAGGTCTTAAGATGAACATGGACAAAACAAAGATCATGTTTAAAGTCCATGTCACACCTATGCCGGTAGTTGTTGGGAGCACTAAGCTCGAAGTTGTTGACGAGTATGTTTACCTGGGACAAATAGTCCGACTAGGTAAGTCCAACTTCGACCGAGAGGTCGATCGACGGATTCAACTCGGTTGGGCAGCGTTCGGGAAATTACGGCACATCTTCTCGTCAGGTATACCTCAAAACTTGAAAACGAGACTGTACAACGAGTGCGTGTTGCCAGTAATGACATACGGAACTGAGACGTGGTCCTTCACTGCTGGCCGTATGAGGAAGCTCAAGGTCGCTCAGCGAGCTATGGAGAGGGCTATGCTCGGAGTTTCTCTGCATGATAAACTCAGAAATGAGGATATCCGCAGTAGAACCAGAGTGACCGACATAGCCCAACGGATTAATAAGCTGAAGTGGCAATGGGCCGGCCATATAGCTCGAAGAACCGACAACCGATGGGGAAGAAAGTTTCTCGAGTAGCAGCCTCGTACCGGCGGGCGAAGTGTTGGGCGTCCCCCCACTAGATGGAGTGATGACCTGATAAAATATGCAGGAAGTCGATGGATGCAGGTGGCTCAGGACCCTGCTTTGTGGTATTCCTTGGGGGAGGCCTATGTTCAGCAGTGGACTTGTGAAGGGCTATAATGATGATGATGATTCTTCACAGTATGTTGATGCACCACATTGTGAAGTTTTTTTGGATATTTTTACGGCAGCTTGAGCCAGAAAGCAATCGATTACAGTAGTATATCAAGGCACCTAACCTTGAGGTTCACATCACCATCGGAGCATTTGTGTCATCATTTCTACTAATAGTTCACATACACAGACATTTAAAACACAAAATCGTACCACTTTTACGTATCAAAATCAACTTCAAGCCAGTATTTAAACAATAATACTGATACACAACTACAGGTACAGGTCCTGATACGACTCAGGGGCCTGCTATTCACGTTTATTTTATATGTTTTTGAAGTGAAAACTTCTTTAGCGGCGTTGTGCACTTTTGTTGTAATGGGTTAAAACATGTTAAACTCGCGTCAGGTCACGTGTCCTGATTGAAAATTCGTAAGACGATCGGAGAGTAGACAGCCTGCGCGGCGTAGGAGAGGAAGTAAGTTAGGTTTAATTAATTTTCATTTATTAATTAATATAATTTTATTATTAAGATTAGGTTTCGTCCGAGTCTACTGTACTGCTTGACGAAATTATTAATATAGATATACATAATATGTACTTACACATTATAGATGTAACATTTGTAATATATTTATACTTTAAAGCTTAATGATTTAAAGTATAAATATTTTATTATATTTTCATAACATCACAATAAGCACATGTGCGGTGTAGGTTTACCAAACAAATAATTTCGAATGAAAATAAATGAAATAAGATAATAATAATGACGGCTCCGTGGCGCAGTGGCTTAGCAATGAGTTGCTGCGCTGGGGGCCGGGGGTTCGAATCCCGCACGGAACAAGTATTTGTATGGCCTACAATTAATTGTTCCGGGTCTGGATGTTTGTCCTTGTGCTATTTGTGTTTGTAAACTGCCTCTGCGATACAGAAGAAAATCCTAGTATAGGGGTAACGTTCTTAAAAAAAAAGAATAATCTCCGCCATTCCAAAGTATCAAAAATGCACAACGTTAATATTCAAGTTTTCACTTTTGCCGGCACTCCCGAAGTGCGTCGTTTTTTTTTATATGATAAGGGTGACAAGTTTGCATACAGTCCAGCTGACTGTAAGTGGTTGCTGTGGCCCATAGACATCTACATCTATACTCGTTAGCGAATCAATATGCAGATGCGTTGTCACCTGTGAGGACTAAGATGGAATGCCTCGTTTCCAGTAAAAAGGGTCTCCGGTTCTCTTCACTCACCATACGAAACACAGCAGCATCAAGCTGCTATTTTACGCTGGTATTCTCTGAGAGCGTGGTCCTACCCCGGTCGAGTTTAAATGCAGCGGTCGAAGCTTACCATGGGTGAGGTGAGCCGCATGCTTCTTTACCCCCATAGACCAACAAGGGTCACCGGCAGACATATTGTACTCGTACGAGGGCGAGGGGTTGTGGTGCTAAACAAATCCGAAACAAAACGACCGTTATTATTGTAATATTTAAGGTTTAAAAGAAGTAAATAGCAATAATGTGATTAAAAATTACTTATATATAAAATATAACGCCATCTTTTATAAATTTGACGTGGCAGATCTCTTTTGCAGCATAAAAACTGAACTATTCGACATTTTTATACGTGGTAGAATTACAAATAAAAAACCTGCCATTATTTTTTATATGTTAGGATCATGCTACATTATTATGGTTGTAGCATGAATGGGTCGGCTCGACCGGGGTAGGATCACGCTCTCACAGAATACCAGCGTAAAATAGCAGCTTAATGCTGCTGTGTTTCGTATGGTGAGTGCAGAGAACCGGAGACCATTTTTACTGGATACGAGGCATTTCTCCTTAGTCCTCAGGGGTGACAACGCATGTGCATTTTGATTTGTAATAGAGGATAGATGTAGCCAATCCAATCGTTTGATGTGCTCTGATTGGCTTATTTAAATCGGATCAACATTTTGCGTAACTATCGCAAGGTGGATTTGTATATCAGATCAACTTCGGGGAACGCTAGTAAGTAGTCCCGTGAGTGTAGATGTTGATCCTGTCGGAGCCACATTAGTTACCAGAGATGCATATTGGATCAAGAAAAGGCGTCTGATCAACATACATTTTCGGATCAACAAAGTGCTCGCGTGAAGTCGCGTCTGATCAAAATTTACCGTGAAGGGCTCTATATATATATATATATATATATATATATATATATATATATATATATATAGAGAGAGAGAGAGAGAGAGAGAGCGGTAACTCTATGTGCCGCAAAAACAACTTACCATCAGGTGGGCTGTGTGCTCATTTATCACCCTTATTCTATAAAAAAAAATTGTCGAACGTTGGTTCAGCAGCGTAACTTTAGTAATAATATTCTTGTACGCAAGGATCGCGTTGAGTTCTACTGTGCCAGAGGGGAACGCCTGCTTGTGGCTACTTCCCTACGATCCGCCGGTGGCCCGTGTTACTCTATGTTTGCCCCTGTTGTATTTAAATAAAATAATAAAAAAACACAATACCGCGAAACATCTAGCAAATAATTCCATAAACAAAGACCATTGTAATTCTTAAGACAGCGCGGTGGGGTGGAGACACCGGTTGCGGACGCGAAGCGAAATAATATCATAATCCATTCGCGAACAGATGTTTAAATTCGAATCTCATTATGTTATTGGGGTAAAGGGATTCTGTTGTCGCTGCTGTTACGGTTAAGCCTTTTTATTGAAGACTAGACTAGCGAAAGCGATTTCGTTTTGCAAAAGCTTTATATTGAATCATCATTATCATCATTATAGTCCTTCACAAATCCACTGCTGAACATAGGCCTCCTCAAAGGAATGCCACAAGGCACGGTGCTGTGCCATCCATCGACTTCGTGCATGTCTTACCAGGTCGTCACTCCATCTAGTGGGGATTCGCCCTACACTTCGCCTACCGGTACGAGGCAGCCACTCGAGAACGTTTCTTCCCCATCGGTTATCGGTTCTTCGAGCTATATATCCAGCCCACTGCCACTTCAGCTTAGTAATCCTTATTCTGTAAATATATTTTGTTAATATCCTACCACAGCGTCACCTCCGGGGTCAGATTTAGGCCCGTATTAATAAACGTTACTCAACGATGAACTCAAGTGCGTAATTATTTGATACGCCCTCATTACGATATTAGCATCTCAAAATCGTTGCTAATTAATAAACACACAAAAACAGTATCTCAAAACACTGTACTTGGGAATACTATCCTGTGACTTCAACTTCAACTGGCACTCAAGTACACACACTTGAGAGTCGAGTTTCGTTTATTAACCATTGTGGCACTCAGCTGATATCGTAAACCTAAACCGCATCTTAAGATATGTTTATTAATAAGATCATAATCTCAATATTGTACTCAAGTGCGTGTACTTGAGCTGAGTAACCTTTATTAATACGGGCCTTAGTGATTTTCTTTGGCACTATACCTCATACATCTATACATATAAATTAAATTGAAGTGTCTGTCTGTTATGTTGAAATAACAGGCTTCTTTTAGGCACAGGGTTATTTGGATGCTATTAAGACATACACAATCATATTTAAAATTTGACGCACTTTGTACCTATTTAGTAGGAGTAGTTTGTGTTAGTGATTATAGTGGAAACATAAATTGGTGACCACACTAACTAAAAGAAAATAAATTATAAATTTATTTACTAAAAAATTTCCCACAGTTTCCGCTGGTTCTTTTCCGAGAAGTTAAATAAACTTAGAAGAAAAATAAGTATGAGTTTTAAAGAAGTGAAATGGAATAAAATAGTTTTATTTTTCAGTTTTTTATAGTTTTCTTGAAAAGTTTTGTAAGTCTAACTTTGAACTGATCCCGCTTCCCATATTATGGAGTACCTCTACACCATTCCCTGTAGTCTGGTTGGTGTGGCAATATATTTTTTTATTTTTTTCTCTAGTTTTTAACCGCTACTTACTCATTTGAATTTTCTCCTGCATCGTGGAGGTAATATACATACAAAAATTTCATAAGGACAAACATTCAGACCCGGAACAATTAGTTATAGGCCATACAATGTTGTACGCAGGATTCGAACCCGCGGCCCTTATCGCTGCAACTCATTGCTAAGTTACTAATCAAACATGATAATATATCCAAGAGTTTTAATTAATTGTTTCAATTAATTGATTGTTATTGGCCAACAAAATGAGCTTGTTTTTCCGGACAAACAACCCGTGGTGAAACCACCCGTTTTCGTTTCGGAAATCGCCCGTATTTGCGATAGTGTGCACAGTATTTATATTCGCTACACAATCGCTGCAGACTGCCGCTAAATGGAATTTAAAAGCTTCGAGCATTTTGCTGCAAAGGTTTTTTGGATGGGCTTATGCTATAAATAATAATGCAAGATTTATTATAACCCTTTTTTATTTTTAAATAATGTAATTTAAATTAATATTAACAAAAAAAATGATGCAGCGGAATCCTAAATTGGGATGTTTTTATTTGTTAATATAAACAATTCTATATTATATTTAAAGACAATTATAGCTTATATATGTCCCACTGCTGGGTGCAGGCCTACTCTCATTTCTGAGAGAGTTTTAGTTCAAGGAATTATCTGCCGCGTTGCCCCAATGCATGTTGGTGAACTTTTTTTTCTTATTTCTGAGAAGTGCAGGTTTATTAACGGTGTTTTCCTTCACCGTCCCAAATTTGGCAAATTTAAAGACATATTAGGAACTAATAAAAAAAATACGATCGCCACCTTGCCTGCTAACCGTGGCAACTATATTAAATATTCCTATTCCTATCTATGGAGAAGGCCTAAGGTTCAGCCGAGGACTTTGAATGGGCTGTAATCGTGATGAAAGTTCACATGTGTATGAGTAGTTATCAGGAACCTGCTGCTGCCCAACTATAACCCAGTGATCCCTAAGCTTAAGAAATTATTTTTAAATTGACGGATATAAGATAATCATCAAATAAATTATAACATTCTATTTATTTTTAATTTTATTCTAAGAATAACTTTTATCTGATGATTTTAAAATCTCACATACATGTGAATGGACCAACATCATAAGAACCATTTCAAATGAAACTTATTTTTAATCAGTTACAAGACTTGTTAGTAATTGCATAACGCCGTCCAGCGTTTGTCGGGCCCTGCACAATTAGAGCGTGACTGTACCGATGGGGGGAGTGAAATAGATTTGTAATATATATCCCGTGCTTCATGCTGACGCGAAGGAAAATATAATGATTGTACTGTAAACAACGAACAACGTTGTTCATGATTTAGGGAATATATCGGATATATTGGAAAAGTAAACTAAAGGTGCAATGGCCGGTTATATAGCTGAAGAACAGATGATTGATAGGGAAGAAAGGTTCTAGAATGATAGTCTCGTACCGGCAAGCCAAGTGTAAGTGGCACTCCAACAGATGGAGTGTCGACCAGATTATAAATGCTGGAATTATATATGTAGTAGCTGAATGTAGACTTCAGAACTGATGTAATGATGGTGATATTAAAAAAATGCGTCGCTTCTAACAGTTATTAATGCTGATTCGCCTGTCAAATATTGTTTTGAAATAAATCAAAGAAACCTTTATCATTTTTTAGGGTTCCGTACCTCAAAAGGAAAAGACGGAACCCTTATAGAATCACTTTGTTGTCCGTCTGTCTGTCTGTCTGTCTGTCTGTCAAGACCCTTTTTCTCAGGAACGCGTGGAGGTATCAAGCTGAAATTCATATCAAATACTCAAATCTACTGTCCCTTGGAGCTGTCTAAACCAACGCAATCGAAAGATACAGCCGTTTATGCCGCAAATATTATGCCGCCAGGAATCAAAACCTACAGGGTACTTCCCGTGAACTCAGAATCTTAAAATTTGGTACGAAGCAACGTATTATAGCACAGATAAAGGAAAAATTGCAAAACGCATAAATTTTTAGTTACATCATATAATAAAAATATTTTTAATAATTTTAACCTACGGATTTGTTCGGAACCCTCGATGCGCGAGTTCGACTCGCACTTGGGCGGTTATTTTTTATAAGATAGGGTGACAAACGAGCACACAGTCCACCTGATGGTAAGTGGTTGCTGTGACCCATAGACATCTACATCTATCCCCGTTTGCGAATCAAAATGCAGATGCATTGTCACCCGTGAAGACTATGATGGAATGCCTCTTTTTCGGCAAAAAGGGTCTCCGGTTCTCTACACGCACCATTCGAAGCACAACAGTTTTAAGCTGCTATTTTACGCTGGTATTCTGTGAGAGCGTGGTCCATTACCAGTCGAGCCAGTCGATACGTAACACTGCGGCATTAACCATGGTGATATAACCATAATATAGCTGCATGGCTCTTCACGTACAATCCTATCAAAAGTCCACTGCTGAACATAGGCCTCTTTTTTATTGCCTCATAGGTAGAATACTGCCACATCTGCCTTAGCAGGCGGGTTGGCAACCGCAATTTTTATTTTATAGTTGTATTAGGAAGACGCTGCTGCACATCTTTTTTTATAGGATAGGGTGACAAACGAGCACACAGTCCACCTGATGGTAAGTGGTTGCTGTAGCCCAAAGACATGTACACCTATTCTCGTTTGCGAATCAAAATGCAGATGCGTTGTCACCCGTGAGGACTAAGGTCGAATGGCGCTTTTCCAGTAATAAGGGTCTTCACTTCTCCACACTCACCATACGAAACACAGCTGCATTAAGCTGCTATTTTACGCTGGTATTCTGTGAGAGCGTGGTCCTACTCCGGTCGAGCCGACCCATTCGTGCTACAACTATACTACTAATATAGCTGTAGCAACATCTTATAGTGACCATATCAATATTAAAAATATGTTATGTTTTAAATACATTGATTGACTTGGCAATCGCACTAAACAATCTAATTAAATGTATTTCTTGTGAGATACATTGTGTTTTCATGTGATGGCTAAGTCAATCTATGTATTTAAAACATAAAAGATTTTTAGTGTTGATATGGTCACTATAAGATGTTGTTAGGTTAGCTAATTACGTAATAACTTGAGACAGAAGGACCCTTAAGTGGGGACTGAATAAATTAACCGACTTGGTATTACATGAATCTCACAACTTTTTACGATGGAAGAACTGACTTGCGAGACTTGGTTTTTTTTACAAGTTATGTTTTTGATGGCATTCGTTTTACAGGTCGCGTCTACCTACAACTAGTGTTGCATAAAACAATTATTGTTTATTATCATCTTTTCATTTAGAGGCCAGGGAAAAATGTTCTAAAGTAAAATATTTTTGAGGTTATTATAACAGCTGTCAGATAAGGTCTACCGTTAATACAGCGCCACTGCTGGGAAAAGGCCTCTTCTCAAACAGAGAAGGCATGAGAATTAATCACCACGCCATATACATTATAATCGTAAGTATAAGGTATCGATGACTGTGAAATATGCAAAAGTTGTAAGGGTATCAGAAAATCCAAAATCGCACAGTACCGTATGTAGCAAGTACAAACGGACGACTGCAAAACTGCAAAACGTCAAACGAATGACAGCCTGGCATTCATTAATTATTTATTTAGGAGAGGGGGCAAACGAGCATGCGGCTCACCTGATGGTGACTACCGCCACCCATGAACAATTGCAACACCAGGGGAATCACAGATGCATTGCCGGATTTTTAAACAGGAGTAGGCCCTTTTCTTAAAGGTTTCTAAGTCGTATCGGTCACAATCGATTCCACAAGGAAGTATATATATATTATAACAGTGGTAGAGCCACGCGGCAGCTTTGGCTGTCGCACGGATGGGCCGGCTCGCACCGGGGTGGTACCACGACCTCACAGAATACCAGCGTGAAGTAGAGGTTTACCTCTGCGTTTCGTTTGGTGAGTGCAGGTGGCCGGAGGCCCTTTTTACTGGAAATGAGGCATTCCATCTTAGTCCTCACGGGTGGCAACGCATCTGCATTTTGATTCGCAAACGAGGATAGATGTAGATGTCTATGGGCCGCAGCAATCACTTACCATCAGGTGGACTGTGTGCTCGTGTGTCACCTAACACCTATAAAAAAAAAAGTTGTGCGAGGAAGAAAACATCTTCTAAATCGCACAGTGGTGGACCACCAATCATCCAGATGGTATGGATGGTATCGGGAGTTCTGCTGCGATGTGCCTTCGTGAAATTTGGCGGCTGGGATTAATCCGAACAATTCCTCAGAGCACTCCCCATGGTAAATGCGAAAGAAAATGCAAAAGCATGCAACATCTCTTCGCAGCGCCGATGATTTGAGCCGATCGAAAAGGATTCGGTCGTCGACGATTCGAGCTGTTCTGCGCTGGATGCTGTCAAGTGGAAGGAGCTGGCACTGGGGAGCCCCAGCGGAGAGATGGGAATAGTCTTCCATGTGAGGCCGAACCTGCGCCTTGTAAAGTTGCAGGCGTTGTGCCGGCATTAAATACTGTCCCACTCTGCTAAGTACGCCAAGGTTTTTAGAGGCCAATTTGACCTTCCAAGTGACCACAAAACTGCACGTTAATCGATATGTCGACGCCGAGGATTCCGATACTGGCTGAGGCAACAAGGGGAGTGCCTTGAAACTGAGGAGATACGCAAAGGGGTTCTTTTTAGCGGTAAACGCACAAACTTGTGTCTTCTGAGGATTATACTGGACTAGATTTAGTCGCCCCCAATCCGATACTTTGTTCAGCAAAGACTTTTTAATCATGTCATTCACTTTTTTAATATGTATTTTGGCATAGCTTCTGGGTTTTTATGCCATAGTTCGTTCACACGTTCCGTCTCCAAAAGTCTATTGAGAATGATAAACATAGTAACATTACTTTTTTCCTGGCTTTCTTTGAAATTTCAATTATGCGTTACAGAATAAGCAAAAAAAAATCATTTTATAAGATATATTATATCACTAGACGCGTTAGAAAATTTTAAGGTCAAAATTGGACATGATTCTTTATCAAGGTAATGGGGGATTAATCACACTAAGAGAATTTTGGAAAAAGTAGTTCGTAGTATTGTTTGATACTTAATTATCTAAGGGCATTCTTAAAATAATTAATTCAATTTTTAATTGTGTGGTCTACAAATTACAAAAGTTTATTTATCAGTTTTCTATTTATCCTATACTTGGCCATAAAAATGATAATGCAAAACCAAAGTCCACGTGACCGACGCCGCAGGAACAAGCTAGTATAACGTAATACAATTTTATTACAGAATCCGTGTTTACTTTAGGATTCTTAACATTTTAAGTTTATGTTCGTACTAATGTGTGGGTATTTTAAGAGAATGTTCCCATATAAGGTCCTATAACAATAAAACTCTCTCATTGAAGATGCTGAGTAAATCCGGGATATGTACTGAAGCGCGCATAAGCCGCGGTGTAAACAATTCTATAACGCGCTGTTTTCATCTCTGGCCGTGTATTAGAAGATCTAAATGTGATGACGCCATAGCGTACTGGTCCAATTTTCTATATAACTAGCGAGACGGCCCGGTTTCGCACGGATAAAATTTTATTTTCACGGTGATATTTGATGGCACCATGGTGCAGTGGCTTAGCGTTGCAGCGGAAAGGCTTCGGTTTCGAATCCCGCATGGAACAAGTATTTGTATGGCCTACAATTAATTGTTCCGGATCTGGATGTTTATAAAATGCCCCCACGATACAGGAAAAAATCCTAGTGTGGAGGCAATGTTAATAATGCAAAAGTAAATTTACATTCTAAATACGTATCACTCCTGGGTACAGGGCTCCTCTCATTCCTGAGAGGTTTTTAGGGCTAAGAAGAGTCCACCGCGCTATTTCAATGGTTGTTAGCGGACATAATGTGTCTTCCAAATATTTTTTTAATTTCTCAGAGTTGAAGATTTCCTAACGATGTTTTCCTTCATCGCCAAGTACGTAGTAAATCAGCATGAATTTTACAGCCGAAGCTTAGCCACTCTGATGATGATTCATCTCTCCATTAGTCACAATGTATGCGTCCTTGAAATATGAGTGCTCTTCACCATCTAGGGCGACATCACTATATACCCTTTCCACGAGGCATTCCATCTTAATCATGAGGAGTGAGAACGCATCCTTATTTTGATTCTTTATCGGGAATCGCTACAGATGTATATTAGATACAGCATCCATTTACTATCAGGTGAACTTTGTGCTTGTGCTTTGTGTTGTTTCTCACCCTCATTCTATTAAAAAAACACCTGGAAAGTGTATACATCACAAGTGTACATACACGATCACCTTTAGTAATTAAAAAAGAAACTCTAAATCATTTGATTTTAATTATTTTTCAAATAAGCAAAAAAAATATTTCAGTGACCATTTCTCACAGAGAGCACTACATTATACATAAAAAGCTCACAATCGTAAAAACGCCGTGTTGTCTCTATCGCATCACCTATCGATACATCGATGTATAAACAAGTCATAAGTGATAGCGTTTCTGTACATTTTTATACATTTACGCCTATTAGATATAAAAACTCCAGATATTTTACTCGCAGTACTCACTTTATACGTGATAGAACCACGATGGAGCTATGTTATGATCGTAGCACAAATAGGTCAGCGTGAATAGGGAAGAACTCTCACGGAATATCATTGAAAATAGCTTAATGCTGCTGTGTTTCGTATGGTGAGCGTAAAGAACCAGAGACCCTTTTTAATGGAAACGAGGCATTCCATCTTAGTCCTTAAAGATGACAACGCAACTGCATTTGATTTTTATTCGAGGGTAGATTTAGATATCTTTGGGCAACGTTATACATTTACCATCAAGTGGACTGACAACAAAAACTTTCGTCTCTATATTGAAGAAAAAAAGCAGCTACTTATTTATATATTATATTTTGCACGTGATAGAACCATGCTGCAGCTTTTTTTTATAGGATAAGAGTGACAAACGAGCACACAGTCCACCTGATGGTAAGTGGTTGCTGCGGCCCATAGACATCTATGTCTATCCTCGTTTGCGAATTAAAATGCAGATGCGTTGTCACCCGTGAGGACTAAGATGGAATGCCTCATTTCCAGCAAAATGGACCTCCGGCCACCTGCACTCACCAAGCGAAACGCAGAGGTAAACCTCTACTTCACGCTGGTATTCTGTGAGGTCGGTGGTGATAGATAAGTCTAATGAATGTTTTAATTACATTAACAGACAACTATATAAAATATTTTCAAGAATGCACAAACTGGGCAAGTGGGTTAGTAAGGGCAGAATACCTTTGCACTGGTAATATATATATATATTCCTATATTCCTATTCCCTTTATCAAGCCTGTGAAATAACACGTAATGAAAAATATTTATTTTTCGTCGTGAGAAAGTTATTTGTCACACGTCACTTTTGTCTCATAAACCAAATAACTTGGAATACCAAATAATGACGGGTTAACTTGAGGGTATAAAAGCTAGAGACAGATACCAGCCCAATTGAGTGTTAAAATCACTCAAACCATCAATATAAAATTACAGTAAGAGTAACTAAGTAAAAGTGCAATCGCGAGCGACAGAGCCCAGGATAGCTTTTTTATAGAATAGGGTGACAAACAAGCACACAGTCCACCTGATGGTAATTGGTTGCTGTGACCCTCAATAGTGCTATCCTCAATCAAAATGCAGATGCGTTGTCACCCGTGAGGACTAAGATGGAATGCCTCTTTTCCAGTAAAAATTGTCTCCGGTTCTCCACACCATACGACACACAGCAGAGTTAAGCTGCTATTTTACGCTGGTATTCTGTGAGAGCGTGGTCCTTCCCCGGTCGAGCTGACCCATTCGTGCTACAACTATAATTCTAATATAGCTGCAGCATGGCTCTACCACGTATACAACTGTCGTTGAGACTGGCCACCGTGAACGAAACTTGGTCTGGAGGACATTATTATTATTAAATATATTTGCTTCTTGACCGTGTAGGGGCGTGTAAGAATATCCACTACCCAATATCATCCCGTGGGTGTGGTAAGAGATGAGAAAGGGAAACAAAATGTGAGATGGACAGTAGCGTCTTTCTGATAACATTTAAAAATTATAAAAATGCGGTTGCCAACCCACCTGCCAAGTGTGACAACTTTGGCAAAGTTCAGCCAATGAAGCAATCTTTGGGGAAGGCCTATAAAAATAAAAATAAAAAATAAAATTGATTTATTTCAGACTTTTGTCCATAATATTGTTAGTAGCATAAAAAATAGAAGAGATCTTAAAAACTAGGTTAGTAACAAAAAAAAAACACCGAAACCTATGTTCAGCAGTGGATTTTTACAGACTCTAATGGTAATAGTATGGTATTTTCCTCTAGCCTGAATAACTTTCAGCTTGTAACTTGTACCACACTTATCATAGGGTAATACAGCCAGTATTGAGCCCCTCGGCATTTCGACCTTTAGGGTAAACCAGCCAGTTTACGACTCCCACGTAACGGGTGGATTTCAAAGTGATCCGGGCAGAAGGACCAATATTGGTTCGCGGGTGATTTCACCTTGCTCGAGTAATTGAAGCGCTGTATCCAGTTTCGCTTTCTATTAGATAAGGTGTTAACCCGTTGCTTACGATTGTAATTTAGTATTGAACTGTATAAAAGCGAAAACGGGATAAATAATAAAGCAGAAGTGGGACTTAAACTTTTTACTATTTCACGGTTCTGTGGTTGTATTGAGGTTTAGCTACGAGATTGTATTTTGTCTTTGTTTTTTTTTATAAGAAAAAGGCTAATATAGTCTGTGTTAAATTTATTACATTTTTGGAGTATACAATAAAATTTTTATTACCTCTTTCTTCAGAAGATCTATCGTTGTCTTTGAAACGTGCCTTGTCGATGTAAATTTTTAATAGAAATATTTAGGATTAGACTTTGCAAAAATAAACATAACGGTCAAGCGCTTTATCGCTGCACGCAAGCCTCTAGTGATTTTGATACTTTTGAAATATTATATTTCAAATTAGACAGAACTCTTATTTGTAGAAAGTAACACGTTTTTGATTATTTCTGTCATTTAGAAAAATCATACCAACTTTTACGAATTCAAAAACA
Source organism: Parnassius glacialis (assembly GCA_033319125.1). Classification (NCBI taxonomy): domain Eukaryota; kingdom Metazoa; phylum Arthropoda; class Insecta; order Lepidoptera; family Papilionidae; genus Parnassius; species Parnassius glacialis. The sequence goes on from JAVANC010000002.1 coordinate 32,716,338, forward strand.
TCACAAATACAAATTAATAACGATTTACTTATTATTATAACCTATAAATAGTTTAAAGCTAAATAAGACCTTGTCTCATAGTAGACAGAAATTGAAGATGACCGCTTGGCTTCACAATAAACAAAAGTAACTTAAATTTATTAATGAAAATATACAGGGTTATTATTCGAAAAGTAGCCAAATTTTAAACTTAGTTCAAATATATACATTGTTATTGCAGTTTTTGAAAATACGAGTAAATAAGACTTCTACTTTTATTTGAAATTATCCCAAATTGATTGACTATTACGAATGTGTGCGAGCCATGAAGTTTGCTTCATGGTGCGAGCGCAGTAAAATATTTAAAATATTGCATTACCACACATTTTGAATTTAAAGGATAAAAAGGATAGAATTTTTGAGATATTTTCAGTAATTTTTTCTTCATCATATACTATAACACTTATTACGAACCTTCTCTGCAAGTTTGGCCGGTTATTGCAAAATAACCCTATATAGCTTACTCTACTAAGATATCGATCGTGAAACACCTGAATTTTCCGGTGACTCCGATTACTCACTCGTGACGTTCGGCTATAAAAAACTGTAGTAAAAAAAGGAAAGTGAGTATAATTTCCTTCAGACCGAATTTCGGTCAAGACGGTCTCATTGGACTAGCTATCCGCGCAGGACAGGATCATAGTGCACAAGTGTATGCGCAAACACAGGTGCACTCTCTATTCCCTCACTCTCATAGCCCAATGGGACGGTAATCCAAGACGACCGGAGAAAGAGCGTGCGCAGAACCAAGCTTTACAATGTCTCTAAAACAGCGAGCTGCCTGACTCCAGTCTGCTACAGCGAATTTTTTCGTAGAAAAACTCAAGCCAAGACCTCATGAACAGCAGCGGCGTGTCTACGACCACTATACCTACGAGACAGTCAATTATTATTTTCATTGAGAGAGAGAGAGAGAGAGAGTAACTTCAAGCATTATTAAAATTACATCGATTATTATGAGTTAGTCCGTATGTATCTAAACGAAATCCTCTTCTTTATCTTAATACCATCTTAACGAAATGTCTCTTTAAACATCGCCTTCATTTGTACACCACATCTAAAACGAGGACAGGTCAAACGAATGAACCCCTACAGGCGTGCAGTTCAGTGAATTTCCCGAGCGTGACCCGTCTCGGTGAGTGAGTGAACGTCGGGAGACGGGAGTGGAGCCCTCGAAAGCGCCCGCAACGTATTTCGAATGTAAATGCGCCGCGGCGACTCTCTGATAAATAAAGAAAGAGGTTAAACGGCCGAGGTGAGCCGTGTAAACATCGTTATTGTAGGGCTGACACAACGTCGAATTGTTAGGTTTTATTCCAATAAAACGTAGCTGCTATATTGTAAGCTAGTAACGTATATTAGGCAGTAGGACCTTTTTTATACAGAAAACTTGATAGATATTATTCTCGTAACTGTTTCTAACGCCTAGTACGTAGTTATAACATATATTATAGCTACTAGGCGGATATTATAGCTACTGGAAACGAGGCATTCCATCTTAGTGCTCAGGGGTGCCAACGCATCTGCATTTTGATTCTTAATTGAGGATAAATGTAGATGTCTCTGGGCCACAGTATCCACTTACCAATAGCTTAAGCTACAACAACAAATCATAAGCTTACAACAACGTTGACTGTGTACTCATTTTTCAACCTTAGCCTATAATGGCTCAGCCACACTATCCTCCTAGCTCTGCTACTCGCTCTGCCGCGATGTTGCCCTCTCTGACCACACACTGCTCTACTCACGCTATTAATCGCGACGCTCCGGGAACTTTTGGCGGGAACTTGACCGGCGGCGGTTTGCTGCTCCTGTATTATTGTTTAAATAATGGTTTGAAGTGGGCTGTGATATGTAAAAGTGGTGCAATTTTGTATTAATTGTCGCATGTGAACTATTAGTGGAAACTGTGAAACAAGTGCTCTGATGATGATGTGATTCTCTAAATAAGGTGTCTGTATGCTTAGGCACCTTGAGATACCATCGATAACCGTCAGCTGTCTGCTAGCTCAAGTTGCCGTCAAAATCTCCCAAGGGCTGTACAATGTGACGCATCAACATATTGTGAAGCAGTATACTATGAAGGATAATTATTATAATATATTGTAACTTCAGGCTCAGAAGGGCTAGATCCCAGAGCCGTAAAGCCAGTTATTAAGAAGAAGAAGCGACGCTCCGCACTAGGTCGCTCGCGTTGGCAATACAATAGTTAATGCAACTGTGGCAACATACGCGCTATATACATATTTAGTATAGCTAATTATATCAATGTCATAAAAAAGAAATATATGTCATCGTTCTCGCCAATGGAGATGGTGGATGGCATCTATTCAACGAAATAGAACGACGCATCCATAACGAGCGCACGATTCTGACTGCGTTTGCGCGATTATGTGGCCACAGTCACTCGCGCTTATTTTGCCAGCCCTTTGACTCGCGCCCAAAAAACCGACAAAACAGGGAGCGATGAGCATGAAGAGGAGCATGATGTGCGGTACGGTGAGCGCACGCCTCTATCGCCTTTCCTTGCTACTTCCCTACTAAATTAAAAAAAAATTACAACCGACTTAAATATAAATTAAAAACTAGACCTACCCATATAATGTCAGACCTTATATGGGACTACATATGAAGCAACAGCTTTCAAATAAAAAGGAATCATAAAATCGGTTCACCTAGAAAAAAGTTATGAGGTAACAACACAAAAAATAACACACAAAAAAATAATAAAAAAATACAATCGAATTGAATACCTTCTCCTTTTTGAAGTCGGTTAAAATATTCAAAATTCCCATTAACAATTATTTATTTGGTCCCGTTCGAATAGAACTCGGTTTGATTGCAACAATAAAATTGTAACCCGATTGCTATCCTCTAAGCTACCACGGCACAGGCCTGCAAATAAAATAAAATATACTTTAGTTCAACCCTACGAGCTAATACGTGAGTGACAGACAGTCATAAATTACAAACGTCGCATGATCTGCCCGGGGCCCGCGCCTTGCGCAACTGGGGTAGGTGGTAGATTCGATTCCGGCCAAGTTTATTACCGCCACCTATAATATCTTTTCGGGACACGAAAATAAATTTAATTTCTTCTTTTTATTACTTTTGAGACTATTTAGGCGTCATATTGTTAACTGCGAGTAACCTGCGTGTAAAGTATAGCATGTTCTCTCATGGAGTCTGGATCGATACCACCCTCATACCTTTTTATCGCAAGCCACTGCAGTTTGGTTTGAATCCATCATTCTTTATCATGTACACCAAAACAATATACGAACGAACGAAGAAGGTAAAAAATGAAGTGTCACAATGGGTGGTTTGGTCGCTTAAAAGCGATTTATTCCAGACAACCTTTTGATGGATAGGTTCGCAATAAGCAGAAAGTTGTGTGTTTTGGTAATACAAAAACAGAATTTTTATAAATTTATTCATAAAATATATACAAATAAATAATATATAAATACATGAAACTACGACTCTCAATCTTTGTGTTTTGAGTTGCAGACATATATATATATATTAAAACCCGCTAAATACGATCACGTTTAATACGATTTCTCGTTTAATACGCCATTTTATGTCAGTCCTTGCAACTTGAGGCATGTTTTCATACATTTTTAACACGCTTAATACGATACGTCATCCCGTTTAATACTGTCTGTTAAATCTGTGCAACACCCAAGCCGAACCGAGTTGCATTATAAAGTAGTACCTACTATTTTAAAGAATAGACAAGAAATTAACGAAAAATACAGATTTGGAGGTGTGAAGAGAAAAAATGAAAAGGTAGGAAAGTTTGATCAATTAGAGAAAGTTTTAGTGAAATGGCTTCATCTAGCACGAGCTTTAAAACTGCCCATAATTGGCCCCATATTAGGTTCAAAAGCGCGTAAAATTGCTGAAAGCTTATATATCACAGATTTTACCACTTCAAATGGATAGATCGTTTTAAAAATCGTCACGGCATTGTGTATCGTCAAATTACTGGGGAATCGGAGATAGTGGCAGAATAAGATGTTGATACATGGATAGCACAATTCCCTGCATTATTAAAGAATTATGAACCGCGAAACATTTTTAACGCAGACGAATTTGTTTTATTTTATAAATTGATTCCAGATAAATCGTATGTCTTGAAGGGAGAAACTTGCCATGGTGGCAAAGTAAAGAGAGACTTACTATCCTGGCCTATGCAAATTCTGATGGGTCGGAAAAGTTGCGTTTACTAGTCATTGGTAAAATCCACGTTGCTTCGAAAACGTGAAATCGCTCCCTGTAATATGATGCACAATCTCGAACTTGGATGATTGGTCGTTTTATTAACTGGTTAAAAGCTTTAGATGATCAGTTCCAGATTAAATGTAGACGCATAATTGACTTCATTGATAACTGCCGCGCTCACCCTAAAGATATTGAACTAAAGAACATCATGCTTGTTTTCTTACCTCCGAATGCGACAAGCAAGTTACGTATACCTATAATTCAATACCTACACAATATTTGTAAATGATGTTTTATTTTCCCTATCCCGCATAATACGTTTTCCCGCTTAAGTTGCGATTTTGGCTGGGTCCCTTCTAAATCGTCTTAAGCGGGTTTTACTTTATATACAGGTTGTCCGATTTCCGATGTCCGATACTTTAAGGGGTTAAAATACAATTAATTTTATCGACAAATCAGGGATCAATGATTTTTTTTCGCCATCAATAAAAAAATGGCAGCACTTTAAAAAAATTGTTGGCGAAGCATAGATGCTTGTATTAATTTAACAATATCTACCCAAGTAGAAGACTTTCAAAAACAAAATTGTTGTCTCAAATGTTAGTTAATAGTGTAGACAATAAATCTAGATTCAAAATATTATTTTTTAATTTTTCAGTATTAGTAAAAAACATTTTTGAAAAAATAAATTATACAACAAATTGATGTTGTTTTTCAGATTCTTAGCTTTAAAAAAAAACCATCGTGTTAACCAATTTTTTTTACTTGTTTTTATTTTAATACAGGATATTTGCTATAAATGCACATTTAAATCTTAACTCTGAGTTAGATAGTTTAGGAGCTATGACAGTGTAAACATACTTACTTGAAAAGCGCGGATACACTAGCAAATGAAATAAAACAAAATAATTTATATCAATTGCATTTAATTTGGCAAAATAATTACAAAAACTGCTCAAAGTGACCTCCTTGTCTCTGCAGACATGCTGTTGCTCTTAGTGCAACGTGTTGCGTAGAGCGCTGGATCATTGCCTTGTCTTCTCGCAATTCGTTTGCTGCTTGAATTATTTTTTCTGCTAACTCCTCTCGTGTATTTGGCACATTTACATACACTCTTCGTTTGAGTGTGCCCCACAAAAAAAAATCGAGAGGTGTTAAATCCGGCGACCGCGGTGGCCAAGCAATTGTTCCTCCGCGTCCGATCCACGACGAATAGTGTGCATTTAAATGATTCCGCACAAGAAGCGCGAAGTGTGCCGGAGCACCATCCAATTGCAGATTCATTCTGGCCCTGTAAGCCAATGGTAACTCCAATAAAGCATCCAAAAAATTCGTTTCCAGGAAATTTAGGAATCTTGGGCTATTCATTGTCTCCGGTAAAATGATTGGTTCAATTAGAATGTCGTCAATCATTCCGGCCCAAACGTTGACAGAAAATTTATGTTGAAAAGAACTTGGGCGGATCGCATGTGGATTTTCTTGAAGCCACAGGTGTTCGTTACGGTAGTTCGTATACCCTGATCGCGTGAAAGTAGCTTCGTCTGTCCACATAATTCTTTTTAAAAAGTTTGGATCATATCGCGTTTCTCTCAATATCCACGAACAAAATATTGCTCTTCTTACATAATCCGGTTCCAGTATTTCTTGCACCCTTCGAAAATGGTAAGGATGTAATCCTTCTCTTTTTAAAATTTTCCACACCGACCATTTTGATAGACTGAGACGATTAGCTATGCGTCTAATGCTCAGGCTAGGGTCTTGAGTAATCATTTGCAATATTTGATGTTCACCTTGGAGCGACAAAACACGAGTACGTTCGTTACAGAGCCTTCTTATTCCATTTTCCGCAAGTCTCAAATGAATTCTCACGAAACCGAAAGTGCGAGCATTCGGCGTACGTCTGTTAGGAAATCTGCGTGCATACTCTACAACAGCTCTATTTGCACTCCCGTTACACAATCCATACACGAAATGGATGTCAGCGATATGCTGGCTTGAGTACTCGTTCATTGTAATAAACAAAAAGTAACAGTTCAACAACAAAACAAAAACGTAACAAAGTCTAACAACAAACAATAATTATGTACAGTAAGTAGATTTACTTAAAACCAGGAATGTTATCACAACGCAGAGCGAGGGACGACTGCTCGACGGCACAAGCGCACACTGCACCCTTTTTACCTGGAGACAGCCGTTATTCTGTCTCGCTTGCACTGTTGTGCACAGCGTTTTTTACCTGCTCACACAAAGGATGCTATTGTGCTTGCTTACGATTCCTTGAATTATTGAAGAATTTTATCTTACTCACTGGAATGGGTGTTTAGTTATCTAATATCGGGGTAGAGGCACTTTGAACAGTTACATTCAAATTATCATAGCTCCTAAACTATCTAACTCAGAGTTAAGATTTAAATGTGCATTTATAGCAAATATCCTGTATTATAATAAAAACAAGTAAAAAAAATTGGTCAACACGATGGTTTTTTTTTAAAGCTAAGAATCTGAAAAACAACATCAATTTGTTGTCTAATTTATTTTTTCAAAAATGTTATTTACTAATACTGAAAAATTAAAAAATAACATTTTGAATCTAGATTTATTGTCTACACTATTAACTAACATTTGAGACCAATTTTGTTTTTGAAAGTCTTCTACTTGGGTAGATATTGTTAAATTAATACAAGCATCTATGCTTCGCCAACAATTTTTTTTAAAGTGCTGCCATTTTTTTATTGATGGCAAAAAAAAATCATTGATCCCTGATTTGTCGATAAAATTAATTGTATTTTAACCCCTTAAAGTATCGGACATCGGAAACCGGACACATTGTATATTTATATAAGTCTGCAACCAGTGCGTCCTGCCCGTTCTCACTTACGGTACCGATACGTGGATACAGAAGATACGGTTACTCCACCAGCTCAAAGTCGCTCAGCGATTGAAAGAGCTATGCTCGAAGTTTCTCTGGTAGATAAAATTCGAAGAAATCTACCGGAGAACCAAGATTACAGACGCCTCCCGTGTTTGTAACTGACGTGGCTATGGGCAGGCCACGTCTGTCGCAGAAGTGACAAGCGGTGAAGTAGACGTGTCTGGAGTGGAGACCGAGTCTGGGGAAACGTACAGCGGGACACCCCCTGACCATTTGGAGCGATGATCTGCGCAAGGTGGCTGGTAGAAACTGAATGCGTGTAGCCGAAGATCGGGCTAAGTGGCGTGCATTGGGAGAGGCCTATGTTCAGCAGTGGACTACCACAGGCTGATGATTATGATATTTATATATGGCAACTCAATGATTAAGATAGTGATTGTGGACTTTTTCAAAGAAATATATAATAATCTATGATATACATGCATCCAAAAAATAGATAAACTATGGGCGCGTCTCGCTGACACAGGTAGGGCATTCCATAGACGGACTGCTTGAATGCTTGAATAGTGATCGACCTTTTCAAACATATTTTATTATGGCCAGGCATTTTTAATATTAAATTTTCTGATGATCTAAACTTCCGAATATTAATAGTGTAGGAATCCAAAGCGATACTTAAAATAAAAAAGATTAAAGAGAACATTGTAGTAATTGTTTGCACGTGGTAGAGCCATGCTATAGCTATATTAGTAGTATAGTTGTAGCACGAATGACTCGACTCGACCGGGGAAGGACCACGGACTCACAGAATACAAGCGTAAAATAGTAGCTTGACACTGCTGTGTTTTCTATGTAGAGAACCGGAGACCCATTTTACTGGAAAAGAGGCATTTCATCTTAGTCCTCACGGGTAACGACGCATCTGCATTTTGATTCTTTACTGAGAATAGATGTAGATGTCTATGGGTTACAGCAACCACTTACCATCAGGTGGACTGTGTGCTCGTTTGTCATCCTATCCTATAAAAAAAAGCTTAGCTGTAAAGCATGACGGATAAAACTTCTCACTTTATCTTACATTTTTTAACTATTAGTAGCCAAAGCGTATATAGTCACAACATTTTTATTTTGTTCTTCTTTTATTTATTAGTGGGCGAAAGAACATAGGGCGATACGTGGCAGAGCCATACTGCAGCTATATTATGGTAGTAGTACGAACTGGTCGGAACGTACGGGTAAGGACCATGCACTCGCAGAACATAAACGTAAAATATCAGCTTGTTGCTGTGTGTCGTATGGCGAGTGTAGAGAACCGGAGACCTTTTTTACCGGAAACGAGGCATTCCATCTTAGTCATCAGAGGTGGGAAGTCTATGGGCCGCGGCGTCCACTTGTCATCAAGTGGACTGTGTGCTCGTATGTCATCCTTATGCTATATAAAAATGGTTATTAATTATTTACAGATATTTTAAGATAGTAGACATTTATACAAAGAATATCTTCTAAAGGTTGATCTTTATACTAAGAATATCTCCTACACGTGGTAGAGCCATGCTGCAGTTATATTATAGTTGTAACACGAATTGGTTGCTAGATCGGGGAAGGACCCCACTCTCACAGATTATCAGCGTAAAATAGCAGCTCAATGCTGTTGTGTTTCCTATGGTGAATGTAGAGAACCGGATATCCTTTTTACTGTATACGAGGCATTTCCATATTAGTCCTTAGGGATGGCAACGCATTCTGTATTTTGATTCTCAATTGAGGATAGACGTAGATGTCTAAAGGCTACAGCACCCATTTACCATTGGGTGGCCTGTGTGGTCGCTTGTCACCTTTATTCTGTAAATATAGTAAAGTGTATAGTAAATATAGGGCATACATATATTTCAAATGCACAAACACCCAAACCCGGAATAATTTTTTATTGGCCGTACTAGTGCTTACTTGTGTTACTTGATCAAATTCGTGGATAAACATTTTGTTAATAAAATGACGGTAACGCCTTTAGAACTTAATTGATAAATAAAAATTGAGGGGAGCGATGAAAAAGGGGTTTATTATATTACCCAAGGGTTGTAAGTGAAATACGTAGACACATGTAAACAAGTTTATGAGGACAGCGTGTCCCGGGGGTGATTCCCGGGGTCGTAACAGGTGAATCTACCCTACATCCTAGTAACGCCATCTATCGGCGGACATAAACAACACAGAGCATCTTTGTGAGAATGTTCTCGATATTCTCCACGGTTTTAGTGGTATTTATAGTGTTCAGTGTACACGCTAGTTTCTTCGCTGTCTTAATAAGATTATGTTTTCATGAATTTATAAGACCACTACTAAACATAGCCTTCCCCCAAGAAATGCAACAAAACACGGTTCTAAACCCTCTGCATCCATCGACTTCCTGCATTTCTACCAAGTCGTCCTCCGTTCAAGAGTCTTTTAAAAATGTTTAAATAATAAATAGAGTCAGGGCATGACTTTTCGGAAATTGAAAGAGAAAACTTCTTCAAAATAGCGTTATTTTTATACACCACATAACAGGATATTTTTGCGAGTCTTAAAAAAATAATATTAACATCTTTAAAAAACAATTAAGACCCTTTTTACTGGAAATGAGGCACTCCATCTTAGTCCTCACGGGTGACAACGCATCTGCATTTTGATTTGTAATAGAGGATAGATGTAGATGTCTATGGGCCGCAGCAACCACTTACCATCAGGTGGACTGTGTACTCGTTTGTCACCCTTATCCTATAAAAAAAAACAATTGTTTTAAACTTTGAAGTTAGTACTGGAACATATTCTTTTCAGTTTTAAACAGAAGAAAAAAACAGTTTAATGTTTCTTCTTCTGAGGGTGCCACTTCTCTGCGAAGGTTGGTGACCATCATGGCTACCTTTATCTTCGAAGCTGCAGCACGGAAGAGAGAGCGGGTGCCGAGGTTAAACCATTCACGAAGGTTGTTCTGCCAGGTCGGCGTTTTCCCTCGATTTTTCCTTGAACCACAAGCTGAAGAATACGATATTTGTGTCCTCTCATTATATGTCCAAAATACTGCAGCTTCTTCGCGGTCCTCATTATCTCTAACTTCTTATTCATTCGACGCAGAACCTCATCAGTTTAATGATTACGACCGATCTAAAATACCAGCAGAGCAGCGTCAAAATGATGAGATGTCTGATTTTACAATCGCCAATCCGACTGCCAAGCGTAGTGAATGTAAAGAGTTACCCTTACAACATCCTAGACCTATCTCCAAGAGTGAAGTTCTACAGGTTGATGATCAAGAAGACGAAAACATTTATTTGATAAGTGGTAGACCCACGCTAAAGAGCCGTGGTAGCTCAGATGGTTAACACTCGCTGTAAGTTTCACAGGACGCGAGAAACCCGGGATTGATCCCCGCCGGCACCAATGAAATTGTTAATTGTAATTTTAAGTGCTGTTTTACCACGTGCTCGGCGGTGAAGTTAAACATCGTGAGGAAACCTGCATATCTGAAAAATAAGAAAAAAAATATATTTCGAAGATATGTAAAGTTCACCAACACGCATTGGGGCAGCGCGGCGGACTTTTCCTTGCCCTAAAACCCTCTCAGAAATGAGAGGAGGCCTGTGCCCAGCAGTGGGATGTGTATATAGGCTGTATTTTTAAGTTTAACTTAGACCCACGCTGCAGTTGTATTAAGGTGTACCACGAATGGGTTGCCTCGATCGAGGTAGAGCCATGTTCCCACAGAATACCCGCGTAAACTAGCAGCTTAATGCTGCTGTGTTTCATATGGTGAGTAAATAGAAAGATAACTGGAGTCCCTGTTTACCAGAAACGAGGTATTTCATCTTAGTCCTCAGGTATGATAAGGCATATGCATTTTGATTCTTAATCAGGTGAACTGTGTGCTTTTTTGACGTCATCTTTATTCTATAAAAATATATAAACCATGGTTAAAATGTACTAGGAGAACATGACTATGGAAGCAGTAATGCGAATCACTATGTGAAATCATAAATTAGCACGTATAACCGAACTTTAAGTAACGTCTATTGCTTTTTTTCCGCATTAGTACAACTCGCCATATTCCCATCGGGCCGCTAACACCCGCTCCCGGCAATTATTCGCCGGGGCAAGAGTAACGCATCAAATATCATTTTATTGCTGCCCAGCCCTATAATGTGGTACCGGGATACACGCAATTTCGCTGAGTGATACTTTGGATGTATGTATGTAGCTTTTTTGTTACCTTTTATTGGTTATTTTAGACATAAGTTATAAGAAATAAAAGGCAATGAGTTTTTTTATACAAGTTAGCGTGACAAACAAATGCTATCTACCTTATGATAAGTGGATACCGTGGATGCCGTGGCCCATAGACACATATACTTCCAGCACGAATTATTGGGCGCTCGATTTAGGAAGGATCACGCTCCGTCTACAGCGCATTTGAATTTTGATCCTTATTCGAGGATAGATCATGCTGTCCATAGACTATTCATTTGTCAACAGGTGGACTCCATGTTTCTATAAAGAATGTTAGTATAAGATACGTCATGCAAATAATTATAGACGTGGTAGAGACGTGCTGTAACTATATTAATTGTATAGTTGTAGCACGAATGGGTCGGCTCGACCGGGGAAGGAGCACGCTCTCACAGGTTGCCAGCGTAAAATAGCAGCGTAATGGTGCTGTGTTTCGTTTGGTGAGTGTAGAGAACCGGGGACCCTTTTTACCGGAAACGAGGCATTTTATTTTAGTCCTCATGGCTGACAACGCATCTGCATTTTGATTCGCAAACGAGAAAGAGATGTAGATGTCTATGGGCCACAGCAACCACTTACCATCAGGTGGAATGTGTACTTGTTTATCACCTTTATCATATAAAAAAATAAGATCAGTGCCTAGGCGCCGTTGGCAATGGTATTAAAATTTGCTAAAATATGCATAGAATATTTAACTTAAACAGTTTCTCCTTAGAAAAATTTCCAGCGATTTTCTCTAAAGAACGCATTATTGATCCCCATACAAAACCTATTTTGAAACTTTGAATATAGATACTCTTCTTTAAAAACTTCTTACATCACACACATCAGACAATGAAAAATAAAACTAAAACATATCGCAATGTCACCATCAGATGACATAAGAATATGGGAATAAGTCAAAAAAGGTAAGAAATTTTTATACAATTTAAAACGACATTTTTAATACTATATTTCGTACTATTCAGTAGTGCCTACCATCCATTTTATCCCTAGGGTGACAATTTAGCAGCCTTTAAAAGTGATTTTGAACCGAGTATGTGAAAACAATTCGAAACAGCGATTAAACGCGCTACAATTTTTGGTGCAAACAAACGTTTCTAGTTTGAGGCGTGCATTAAAACGCTGGCAAACGTTTGACTTGGGTTTGCGCGGATGATTTCTGTATCTCGACAACAGTGCCATCTATCAGGTCTAATAGAGTTTTTAAATCATCCAGGCACCCACTCAAATACACCCAAAAAAATTTGTCAAAATCGGTCCGGCCATTTTTGAGTTTTTGCGAGATTAACGGAAAGCAATTTATTTTATATCTCTTTTCTCAGACATGCATGTTATTTCACGATGTTTTAAAATTATTAACATTGCAATGTATTTATAAAAAATCTAAAACCGTGCAGTGGTGGTGTAAAAATATTCACTATCCCATATCGTCCCATGGGTGAAGTTAGAGGCGACAGAGGTAAACAAATCAGGAGATAGGCATCAACGTCTGCCTAATCTAAACAACAAGTAACAACTAGAATATAAAAAAAAACTTCGGTTGCCAACCCACCTGCCAAGCAAAACTAATAATAAATAGGCTGTAAAGGATTGATGTATAAAAGAAAATATTGAAAAAAATGTTAGCATTATGGTCTGGTGCAGTGGGAAGTGGGCGAATTGCGAAGTGAATTAATTTAGTTATAATTAGCTAATGTTGTTACTAAAATAGTTTAATTCATAAATAACTTAGTTTATAAATTACTTACTAACCCATATAGATCACGGTCCGAAATAAATGATTATTATTATTAGATAATTTACATTTAATAATAATCTTGTTAAAATGTAAAAATAATTTTTTTCTAAATTTAATTATTTCTTACAATTTTCTGGAAAAAATTGTATATTTTACAACAGCAGAAGAAATATTAACTTCTTAACACTTTAATATCACCATCTTTGCGCTCAGATAATATTTAATATATTTCTCTAGTTCATTATGAAACGCTAAATACTCCAAAGCTTGCTTCTTATTAAATACCGGTATTTTTGTTGTACAAAAAATACCTTCGTGATTTTATAAAATTTGTTTCAAAATATTTCATACAAGAAGCTAAAGGGAACGGGTCAACTTTATTGAGAAAAGATTGACAGGTTTTTGGAGTACGAATGCGAAATCAGAATTTTGAATTTTTTTATAGGATAGGGTGACAAACGGGCACACAGTCCAACTGATGGTAAGTGGTTGCTGTGACCCATAGACATCTACATCTATGCTCAATAAAGAATCAAATGCAGATGCGTTTTCACCCGTGAGGACTAAGATGGAATGCCTCTTTTCGATTAAAAAATGTCTCCGTTTCTCTACACACACCAAACGAAACTCAATTAACAATTTCATTGGTGTCGGTGGAAATTGGACTCTGCTTGCTTGAGTACAATCAAGAAATTTTTACACGTGGTGATGCCACGCTGCTATTATGGTTGTGGCACGAATGGGGTGGCTCGATCGGGAAAGGACTACGCTCTCACAGAACACCAGCGAAAAAAGCAGCTCAATGCTTCTTTAGTGAGTGTAAAGAACCGGATACCCTTACAGTTAGTAAAAGATTCGACAGGAGTGATATGCAAACCTGAAGTCGTATTTGATAGAAATTGGTGGCATATAACCATGAACTAACTAACGGTCCACCCTGATTTCGCAAGGCTTTTTTTTTATAGGATAAAGGTGACAAACGAGCACTCAGTTAACCTGATGGTAAGTGGTTGCTGCGGCCCATAGACACCTACATCTATCCTCTATTACAAATCAGAATGTAGATGCGTTGTCACCCGTGAGGACTAAGATAGAATACCTCATTTCCAGCAAAAAGGGCCTCCGGCCACCTGCACTCACCAAGCGAAACGCAGAGGTAAACCTCTACTTCACGCTGGTATTCTGTGAGGTCGTGGTACCACCCCGGTTCGAGCCGGCCCATCCGTGCGACAGCAAAAGCTGCCGCGTGGCTCTACCACTGTAGAAAATCTATTAAGGCTGATTTATTTTATAGAATAAGGATGACAAACGAGCACACAGTCCACCTGATGTTAAGTGGTTGCTGTGGCCCATAGACATCTACATCTATCTTCGTTTGCGAATTAAAACGCAGATGCGTTGTCAGCCGTGAGGACTAAGATAGAATGCCTCTTTTCCAGTAAAAAGGGTCTCCGGTTCTCTACACCCACCATACGAAACACAGCAGCATTAAGCTGCTATTTTACGCTGGTATTCTGTGAGAGGGTGGTCCTTCCCAGGTCGAGCCGACTCATTCGTGCTACAACTAAGTATACAATTAATATAGCTGCAGCATGGCTCTACCACGTAAAAGATTTCTGTATCTCGACAACAGCGTCACCTACTGGGTCCAATTGTAAATTTAAACAATCCAGGGACGGCTCCGTGGCGCAGTGGCTTAGCAATCAGTTGTTGCGCTGGGGGCCGCGGGTTCGAATCCCGCACGGAACAAGTATTTGTATGGCCTACAAATAATATTTCCGGGTCTGGATGTTTGTCCTTGTGCAATTTATGTTTGTAAACTGCCTCCACGACACAGGAGAAAATCCTAGTGTGGGTGTAACATTTTTTTTTTCAACCAAAAACAAAATCCAGGGACGCACTCAAATGCACACAAAAAATTCATCAAAATCATTTGAGCAGTTTACGACTTTTAGCGAGACCAAAGGACTGCAATTGATTTTTATATATAGAGATACTACACCATCAGACTGACCGTTAGTACGTTTGACATTCACATTTTTTGAGTTAAATATAGGCTCTACCTACTAAGAAAGAAATTCTTGATATTTTGTTACAGTCACAGCAAACAATCGGACAAGGAAACACAATCGCCTATACTAAAAGTTTTCAAAGACATCATGCAAAGAGAGAATAAGTAAGAAATTTTGCACTTATTTCTAGACCATTAAGGATTGGATTTTTTTTTAATATATCTGTGCGTATGGGTGACATACGAGCAACAAATCTCCTGATGGTAAGTGAATACTGTGGCCCATAGAGACCTACATTTATCCTCGATTAAATATCATAATGCAAATGCGTTATCTTGCTCAAGGGCCAACAATTCCATCTTAGCCCTCGTTAGCTGTAAATATTCTCCAATTATAGTTTCTTGATAAAGGAAAAATAGCTGCATTCATCATCACCTTCACTTCACAAGTCCACTGACAAACATAAGCCTCCCCTAGTAAATGTCACAAAGCACGGCTGCAGAGTCAAAGGTGCGAGATAAGGGTGACAAACGAGCACACAGTTCACCTGATAGTAAGTGGTTGCTGCGGCCCATAGACATCTACATTTATCTCGACTACGAATCAAAATGCAAATGCGTTGTCACCCGTGAGGACTCAGTTGGAATACCTCATTTCCAGTAAAAAGGGTCTCCGGTTCCCTACACTCACAATATGAAACACAGCAGCGTTAAGCTGCTATTTTACGCTGGTTTTCTGCGAGAGCGTGGTCCTTCCCCGGTCTAGCCAACCCATTCGTGCTATACCTATACTACTAATATAGCTGCTGCATGGCTCTACCACGTGCACAATGTTGATGATTGATGTCTAGCTTTTTGACGTTTGCGTGACGTTTAAGGCAAATCCTTCATACAACGACAGAAGCCCATGTATTGTGAACTTTTATAGGCTTGATAAGGAAGTAAAGAACAATAAATTGTAAAATACCACTTTGCAGCGACACTGAAAAAGCAAATTTAATAAAGAAAGAGAAACAAGATAAAAGAAAGAGGAAGACCTATTCTGGCTCCCATCAAAAATGTGATAGGGTAAGTGTATTATCAGTTTGTCCACCCCTACATCTCTTACATCTGTTACAGTCTATTAAAAGTCCACTGCCGAACATAAGCCTCCCCAGAGATTGGCGAGAAAGTCGGCAACCGCGGGCTGGTTTTTTTTTTGTTGTTATCAGGAAGACGCTGCTGTCCATCTCGCAGTTTGTTTCCTTTCACGACACTCACGGGATAATATAGGCTAGTGGACATTCTTACACCCATACTATACAAAATAATCTGAAAAACGGTTGACCCTGCAGGCCATTTCTGGAACTTCCGTTTATTTTTTCACACATACACACACACACACACACACACACACACACACACACACACGCACACACGCGCACGCGCACACACTTAATAATAATAAAAAATACATCATAAAAGACTCTAATCAGACTAATGGCATGTATAAACATTGCAACAAAGCCTCTGAAACCATACAACGTATTACAGAAGCAACCAACAACAACAAAACAATTATAAACATCGTCATTACCAAGCCGCTGCAATCATACACCAACATTTAGCATACAAATATAAATTTGTATAAACCTGAAACAATATTAGAAAGTAAGAATCAGGAAATGTACTGGGACCGAACAATAATAGTAACAGATAATAACATTCATTACAACAGACCTGACATTACCGTTCACGACAAAACCAATGAAACAGTTCACCTGATAGATATAGCAATACCAACCTCACATAACATTCAAACTACAATATCCGAGAAACTAAGTAAATATCAAGAACTTGCCAAGGAAATTAAAACTCAGTGGAAAGCACAAAATGTTCACATCGTCCCGATAGTTCTCTCATCCACCGGTATTATACTAAAATCACTCACACAAAGCCTTAACACACTACACATGCCTACACATACACTTCACATGCTGCAAAGAGCCACCATCCTCAAGACCTGTCACATCACCCGAGAGTTTCTGACTTCTTCTACTTTATCATCCACTTTTACGATTTAAATTTCCCCTCACACTCTTGGATCCAACCCGTGTTTACGGTGTTTCAAACTCTCAAAGAAGAGAAGAAATATAAAGAATTTATATAATGATAATAATAATAACACACACACACGCACACACACACACACACGCGCACACACACACACACGCACGCACACGCACACGCGCACACACTCACACACGCACACACATACAGACACGCGCGCCTACACACATACGGACGCGCGCACGCACGCACGCACACACACACACACACACACACACACACACACGCACGCACGCGCACACACACACGCACGCACACACACACACACACACACACACACGCACACACCCATATAAGAATAGTCAGAACCGCTCAAAACTTGGAGATCTGATGAAAACTCGCTTTCTGAAAATCGGACCGAAATCTATAACTTCCTATTTTTGAAAATTATTAACTCTCAAAGCGGGAAGTTAAAAATATTTAACCTGTCCGTAATAGCTCAATAGCAGTGTGATGCTGTTTTAAGCATAAATCATCCCTAACTATCGCCCTGTTGATAGCAGTTATTAGTTTAGTTATTAGTTAGATAACAAAGTTTAAAGAGAAATTACATCATCTTCCACCCCCCCTTGTTGTTGTCGATATACCACGCATTATAACCAAACGGTTTGCTTCATCTATTGTAATGCGTACAGCAAAGGAGTGAAATAATTTGCCGGCGTCCATCTTTCCGTCTGAATATTGCGTCTTCACAGCTGGCCATACGAGGATACTCAAGATCACTCAGCGAACTATGGAGAGGGCTATGCTCGGGGTTTTCTCTACGTGTTAACCTTAGAAATGAGGATATCCGCGGTAGAATCAGGGTAACCGACAACGGATTAGTAAGCTGAAGTGTCACTGGGCCGGCCATAGCTCGAGGAACCGACAACTGATGGGGAAAAAAGGTTCTCGAGTGGTGGTCGTTTATCGGTAGGTGTAGTGTAGGGTGACATCCCACTAGATGGAGTGACGACCTAGTAAGACATGCAGGAAGTCGATAGACGCAGGTAGCTCAGGATCTTGCTTTGTGGCATTCCTTGGAGGAGGCCTATGTTTAGCAGTTGACTAGTGAGGGGCTGTAATGGTGATGATGATGAAAATATTAGTACTCAGAGGTGACAAAATATCTGTTACGTCCTTTGACTGAAGTTGGTTCGGGTGCCCAGATACTATCAGGTGAACTGATGTCTTTTACCTGCTTTTTCAGCTTTTGAAAAAATAACTTAACGTGTTAGGGGCCCACAAGCATTGGAAGTCAACCACGCATAGCATGCCTGCGTAATATTGCTATGTTGAGAACAGAAGACTCTTTTTCCTGGTAACTAGACATTTCATTTCATTCCTCATGGCTGACAACGCATTCTGCATTGTGATTCCTAAGCGAAGATTATGGTTCACATGCACTATCAGTGAAGTTTACTACTCACCTTTGCTTCGATGAAACACACAACTTCTGACTTGTTAATTTTGGTACTCCTCATGTTTAAGAGATCCTGTGAATCAAGCAGCACCGATAGGTACAAGCGTAGCCAAGAGACCAAGATGGCGGTGCAAGAGCTTCAGCAACAATTATATAAGGATCAATACCAAGAGACCCAGCGCACAGTAAGCACAATTTATGTATGTACGCACACTCAAAAAAGTATCGGGAATGGATGATTTGTTTATGGTTTCAAATTGAATATTTTGTTCATTTCGTTGTTGTTAGATTGGCACAACTGTTTTCCATTTTGGCGCGGAGTTTGAGTTACATCTGTTATTTAGATTAAATACAGTGTTGCTTTTAGTTATACCACATCTAGTGTGTATTGCGAATTTTGGAATGGACAAAAACATCGAACAAAGAGTTTGTCTTAAATTTTTCATCGCTAATGGAATTTCGTGTTCAGAGTCACTGAAAATGTTAAAGAAGATTTACAGTGAATCGAATTTATCAAAAACTCGTGCTTATGAGTGAACTAAACCACACCAAAGTCGATCAAAAGTCTAAGTCATGTTTACTGTTTTCTTTGACTATCGCGGTGTTGTGTACTCTGAATTCTTGTCGGGAGGTCAAACGATAGATAAAGAATATTATTTGAGCGTTATTGGCGGCGCTTAAGGCGTTTAAGATGAATTAGACGAAAAAGGCCAGATTTGTGGAAAGAAAAGTTGGATTTTGCACCACGATAATACGTCTTCGCACAAGGACGTTATTGTGAACGAATTTTTAACCTTATTCTCCAGATATGGCTCCAGCCGACTCCTTTTTCCTAAACTCAAATTACCATTTCGAGGCACTCGTTTTTATTTGGTTGAAGACATAAAGGAGAATTCGCAGGCTGAACTGAACTAAATTCCGGAAAAAGCGTTTCAAAATGTTTTAATGATTGGACTATTCTTTGTGGAAAGTGTATCGTGTCTAAACGAGCATACGTTGAAGGTGAAAAAATAAAATTGGATGAATAACTAACATTTTATGTATTATTGATCTTTTCCCGGTACTTTCTTGACAGAGTAGTATGTTATTAAAAAAGAAATATTTGGAGGAAAATAAAGATGTTACATCATACAACAGTTCTTTTAGGAAGAAGTAGATTTTCCGTAGTTATTATTTATGAATTCCCCACTATGAGACAATCTATGTTTATCAGTGGACTTTTGATAGGCATTTCTTATCCAATTCTAAACTACCTAAACTACCTACAATTGTTTAGTGTGTGAAAGTTTGTATCCTTACGTATAGTAAAACTCTTTTTCTGTTGGGTAGATATCAGACATCCTCTTTCCACTGCTACTTGGTGACCGAAAGAAACAACAACACTATCAAACTTTAGGGATCTTCAAGAAAAGAGTCTACTTCTTTTTAAAAGGCCGGCAACGCATCTGCGATTCCCCTGGTGGTGCAGTTGTTCATGGGCGGCGGTAGTCACCATCAGGTGAGCCGCATGCTCGTTTGCCCCCTCTCCTATAAAAAAATATATTTTTATAAAACTAAAATGACAAACAAACTTACAATTCACTTGATGGCAAGTGGCTGCTGATGTCTATACCTGCAGTGAAAATCAAATAAAGAAGAATATAGATGTATTGTCACCTGTAAGGACTGAGATGGAATGCTTCACATCCTATAATTATACTGACTCTTACCTTTCAAATGCAAAACGCAGAAGAGAGTGCACTGCTTCTTGATACCAGAAATAGACAGAAAAGGAGCCACCAGAGTCACAACTTGTAGCAGACAATAAATAGAGTGCTCACATCTGAAAGAGTAGTGATTGGATAACATTCAGTAAGTAAATTTCAAATTTAGATAAAGGCATGTGCTCTACAAGATGATACAAATCCCAGATACAGGTGACGATAGCCAAGGTTATATTCATGACGCAAATCATTTGATCATACTGGCTATTCAGGTTTTTTTTATATTGACAAGAATAAAAATAAATGTTAACAAATTTCGTATTTGTATTGAACAGTCTGTGACCCTGTTCCCCTGACCTAGTTTTCTATACTGCGAATATTGATGCGAATATGCATATTGACAATAATTATATATCATAACATCTTTATTTTCTTTATCACTCTATATTAATCTACTGTTGGGCATGGAACATGGACACCTTCATTTAAAAAAATGTTAAACGCCACGCGTGTTAGGATTTGCGATCGACTAACTTCTGCTGTAACGGTATACACTCCATACAATACCATGTGATAAAATAATGGGGTTACAGATACTCTTCTTCTATTTTCGAACTTCTTTATTGGCCTGTATAAGTCCAAAGCTGAACATGTAAAACAAACCTCTCCCGTTGTAGACAAAATTTTCCTTAACTATCCCGTTTCGAAATTTTGTCGTTTCGAATTCTTGACACTACTATCTTTCGCCGGTCTGAATATTTGACGTCTGCCGTAACTTTTATCCGTGGAAGAGGCACGCTGCAGCTATATTATGATTGTAGCACGAATAGGTCAGCTCGTCCATAGAAGTACCACGCTCTCACAAAATACCAGCGTAAAATAGCAGCTTAACGCTGCTGTATTTCGTATGGTGAGTGGAGAGAACCGGAGACCTTTATTACTGGAAATGAGGCATTTTATCTTATCTTAGTCCTGAAAGGTGACTATGCACCTGCATTTTGATTTCTAATTGAAGATAGACCTATGAGCCACAGCATCCACTTTCCATCAGGTGGACTGTGTGCTCGTTTTTTACCCTTATTCTATAAAAGAAAAAGATGATAACGCCAACTATAGAGAGAGCAGCAGGGTCCTTATGACGAAATATGTGATAGATTTCCTGACGCCTTCACCACACGGTGATTGTTATAACTAATTTATTTATATTATTTTCAGCCATATCATAGCGAGAAGAAAGATAGCTGGTGGTTTTGGGTAGGTTTTAAAGATTTTTTTAACTTTTCATGCTTGTGTTATAAGTAGGTAATTTATTCTTCTTTTTTTATAGAATATGTGTAGATAGAATATGGGTGACAAACGAGCACACAGTCCACCTGATGGTAAGTGAATACTGAGACCCATAGAATAGAATAAAATAAAATAATTTTTTATTCAATATTGAATATTACACAATTCTTATTGAAAGTCATTTTTTATTTACCACTGGTTCGGAAAATACCTCTGTCCTGGGAAGAACCAGCAAGAAACCCAGCGGGACTTCTTTTTCAAACATATTTCACTTAACAATAATTTCATTTATACTATTTTTAAATGATTTTTAATAGAACCAGCATGGTGGCGATCACCTTATTCCCAGGGGTTATTTTCATTCATGTATTCCTTGATATTATAATAAGCCTTTTTGTACAGTTTTTCTTTAATAAAACTTTTAAACTTGTTTATTGATAAACTTTGAATATGTTCTGGGATTTTGTTGTAAAAGCGTATACATTGCCCCATAAATGAGTCTAGTAACTGTTATTACAAGCTTATGTTTGTTCCTAGTGTTTAAAGTATGCACATCCTTATTCTTATTAAAGCTATTTATGTTTTTATGTACATACATTACATTTTCATAAATATATTGCGATGCTAAAGTTAATATGTTTATTTATTTAAATTTTTGTCTGAGGGACTCTTTACAATTTAGGTTATAAATCGCCCGAACGGCTCTCTTTTGCAAAACAAATATAGCTTCAATATCAGTCGCATTACCCCATAGCAAAATTCCATAAGACATTACGCTATGAAAGTAACTAAAATACACTAATCTAGCTGTCTCAACATCTGTGAGACTTCTAATCTTTCTTACAGCATATGATGCAGAACTAAGTCTGCTTGCTAATTTAGATATATGGGGGCCCCATTGAAGTTTCGCGTCAATAGTAATACCGAGAAAAACAGTGGTATCCACAAGACTCAACTCCTCCCCATTTAATAGCACATTGTTATTCGAATGTTTTACATTAGGTATTGTAAACTTAATACACTTTGTCTTATTGCCGTTTAAGAGCATATTGTTGGCGTTAAACCAATGTACTAATTTCGATAGAGCATTATTTACATCGTCATAATTAATTAACTGCCGTTTGAGTTTGAAAATTAAAGAGGTATCGTCAGCAAATAATACTATATCGTGATTGTCCCCTACAAGATAAGGTAAGTCATTAATATAGATTAAAAACAGGA
Organism: Parnassius glacialis; assembly: GCA_033319125.1. Taxonomy (NCBI): domain Eukaryota; kingdom Metazoa; phylum Arthropoda; class Insecta; order Lepidoptera; family Papilionidae; genus Parnassius; species Parnassius glacialis. The sequence goes on from JAVANC010000002.1 coordinate 32,739,213, forward strand.
ATGGGCCAAGAATCGAGCCCTGAGGAACGCCCATTGATACTACCGACCCGGAGGAACCTTTACCATTGATTACGACTTTTTGAGTTCTGTTACTTAAATATGAAGTAATAAGTCTAAGCGCCAAATTTTTTACACCGTAATGTTGTAGTTTCCTGATTAATGTTTCATGATGAACACAATCGAAAGCCTTGGAAAGATCACAGAAAACACCTAAGGCATCCTGTGAATTCTCCCAGGCATTAAAATATATTTCATAAGCTCAACACCGGCGTCAGACTTCGAGCGACCCCTTGTAAAACCAAATTGGTTTTTATGATGTAATTTATTTGTATTAAAAAAAATTAACAATTGATCCAAAATTATTTTTTCAAAAATTTTACTAAGAGTTGGTAGTACAGAAATAGGTCTAAAATTAGCGGAGTCCAATGTACTACCAGATTTAAATAAAGGTATTACTTTACTATACTTCATTAAATCAGGAAACACACCAGAATCGATACAAGTATTAAAAATAATAGCAAGATGAGGTGCAATTAAATCTATTATGGACGCAATAACTGTCACGGAAATCACCCACAAATCTGCGGTTTTCTTTACATCAATGGTTTTGAAGTATTTTACAATATCTTGCGGTAATACTTTTTCAAATCTAAATTCTTTTAAACAGATATTAACATTCTGTTTGAGTAATGACTCGGCGACAGTTGGAGAAGTATTCAAAGACTCTGTTGTCAAAATAGGAATATCAGTGAAATATTTCTTAAACACCGCTGCGACTTCTTGATTTGATTTAGTCAATTCATTGTTAATTTTTAATTGATAGTTTTATAGTTTGAGTTGAGTTTGTTTCATAGATATCTACATTTATCCTCGATTAAGAATCAAAATTCAGATGCACGGTCGCCCCTGAGAACCCAGATGAAATGTCTCGTTTCCAATAAAAAGGGTCTCCGGTTCTCTACACTCACCATACGAAACACAGCAACATTAAACTGCTATTTTACGCTGGTATGCTGGTGATCATGCCCCGGTCGAGCCGACCCATTCGTGCCATTATATTTATTTTCCTAAATTTACTAATTATATAATGAAAACGATAAATATTCAAAACGCCTACTATCCAACGATAACTAATTAAATGCAAATAAAGGTGTATAAAGACTTACTTGTTCCTAAACCAGCCCAATATAGTATAAAATAATATATATATATATATATATATATATATATATATATATATATATATATATATACATATAAAATAATATAGTATAAAATAATAAATCTTTTAATATTTCATTTTATTCTTCCCCATCGGTTGTCGGTTCTTCGAGCTATATGGCCGGCCCATTACCACTTCAGCTTACTAATTTAATATTTTCACGTAAAATATTGAAATTTCGTTCTTGAATCCATCACGTTATAAAAAATAAACGCTAAAACCAAGTCTAAATAAATTTCTGGGACACTTATCTATGATTTTTTTGTACTCGTATAATCAGATTTTATAACATTAGTTGTTTTTGTTAAAATCTCCTACAGGCAGACTCTCTTGGCAGACAGATTGTCAATTTTTTTTTCTAAATATTGGAATTTCAAATGTAGGATTAAAAAGATAATAAAATTAAAAAAAAAATAAAGGTGATAGATACTTATGTGTTGTGCAATGTAATTTATTGCGATCTTTTAATTCACTCGCAGAAAGAGCCACAAAAGAAGAAGAAGTCGGATGATACTTGTTCATGTGTATCATGCGCGTAAGTTAATTATCCTTAAGCATTTATATGTCAATCATCACTATCTCATAAAGTGTCCACGTTTAGTCATAAATCTCTATGCATATTTAAATAATCACTATCCCATCCCATAAAGTGTCCACGGTTGGTCATAAATCTCTATGTATATTTAAATCAAAAATGAATTCTACCATCATTGTGACGTCACGAAATAATCCTAACATTTGAGTTAATTGACGTTCACATCATTCAATGGACATAACGCAGCGATAGCTTCTCTTATGATATCATTATATGAACAAGCATGTTTCTTTTAAAAGGTTAAAAGTATTAATAACTTCAAATTTATATTAAAGAAACATGACTGGTAGTCAAGGAATTTTATAGTAGTGAACAGTAAAGTAGTGGGTGAAGATTACTATATTATTACGCTCTCATCTATTTTACACATAGTATCTATTTTAAAGTCGATCAAATGGAAGTCAAATTAATATCTGATGAAACAATTTATTTGTAACTATTTTTATTAAACAGCTAACACATCTTCACTAAGCATAATTTAGAACACGAAACATCAATCATCAAATAAGACAAGCCGCATGAAAATCAGTTCATCTGTTTGGGTGCTTCTATGTCATAGGCATCAAGCTTTAGCAGTCATAGGCTTCAAGCTTTACACTTGAACCATTTAATTACAAAACGCTGTATATTGATAGTCTCGGTTTTAAGCTTTGATTTAAGAAGAGTTTTTTTTAACGAAATATATCCTTAAGTTACATCGTCATATACTTCGCGAAATTGACACTTGATGTCTATGTCCGTACTTCATATTTTTTTATTAATTTTTTTATTTTATTTTATTTATTAATTAAATAAAACAACCTTTTTACATAAATTCGTTGATTCCCTTTCACCTGAGCTAGTGTAACTGTGTTTCAGTAACCAAGTCCTCCCCTTACAGTCATATTTTAGTTCTTTATTGATAATGAATCTAGCTTAATAATACTTATTCGAGTGTTCTAAGTGTAATGACGGTGTAAGAATATAGGTATATATATATATATATATATATATATATATATATATATATATATATATATATATACTAGCTGGCCAGGCAGACGTTGTAATGCCCTTTTCTACGATCCTTCATATAAACAAAAAAACTTAAATTCGTAATAAAAAAAATATTGAGTGTCACTTATCAGGATAAAAACTATCCTATCTCTCAAGTTGGCCTAAACTGCACAGGTTGTGCAAATTTCATTGAAATCAGTTCAGTAGTTTAGGAGTTCATCGCGGACAAACAACGTGACACGTAATTTTTATATATATATATATATATATATATATATATATATATATATATATACATATATATATATCTTTATATATAACTGCGGGTGGCAAATCCGCCTGGCCAGCGTGGTAACTATGGCATAATGCAGGCTTTCGTTGATTGAATGTATTGTGTGTATTTAAACGAACAATTTCGAGCTATAGATAATATTGTGTTATTTTAACCTGACAATAAATCAAAAGTTGATATTTCAGATTAAAAAAAGTTATCAGCTCAGAATACGTGTGTATTGCGTGCCTCGTGCTGGTGTTCACGTTGTCCATAGTGGCGGCATTCTTCGTGGTGTTCAGAAACGCAACGACACCAGGATGTATTGCGGAGGAGACACAAAGCCAGAGTAGCGAGACTGCGAAGAAGAGCGACTTAATGAAAGCGAGGAGACAGTTTCGAAGCGAAGGCGCTAACTTTAACGGGTTGAGTTACACCGAACGGTTTCTATTCTAAATATATATATATATTTAACTATTCTAAAAGAAAAGCTACCATCACAGCAGAATTTTCGTGTAGGCGATTTACTTACATAAATTGCAAATAAAACGACAGAAACATCCAGACGAGGAAGAATTATTGTTGTATGTACACTTAATTTTATGCGGGATTCTAAGTCATGGCTCTGCAGCTCTGCGACCAAGGTTTCATGGAAGTACTTGGACTTGTTTTTTATTAGAGGCAAACGAGCTCACAAAAATGTACCTCTGTTAAGCCCCAATAAGGAACTCTCAACCATACCATGAGCGAGGATGGAAAATGACTTCGTTGGACACGCGGAATACGGTTGCTCGCTTCTTCACTACTGTGTGCGTACACCTTATCATTTTGTTTGTTGTAGCTCTCTCCTACGGTAAAAATTTTTTCATCCGAAAAAATAATTCCCCGATATTTTTTCCGCGTACCGCTTCAACAAAGCGCGGCATCTCTTCAGTCTCAGGTCCATTAGATGAGCATTCAAACGATGTCCTGTTTTTCTTCGATATGCCCGAAGCCCTAAGTCTTCATTTAACACCCTTTTCACCGTGGTTCTGCTTAACCCCATCTGAAGGGCCAACAGTTTCTGCTTACGTTTGGGATTTCTTTGAATTCGCGCCTTCACAGCTTTTATCACTGCTGGAGTCCTAACAGACCGAGGACGACCACTTCTTGACCTGTCATCTACACTAGAGTCTTCACTGTATCGTTTGATGTTACGATAAACGAATCGTTTGGTTATATTCAAATTTTTCAGTATGTCAAAAATTTGAATTGGCGTGTAACCGCAACGATGCAACGCAATAACTGCAACACGGTCTTCTTTAAGCGTCCACTCCATATTTAAAAATGAGTAAAATTCTAAAAAGTATACAGTTTTATTTTCATAAACAATTCGAAATTCGAATTCAATAAACTTTTTTGTGGCCAGCATTCTAAAAGAAAAGTTTTTACTGTGTGACAATACTTATGACCTGACTGTGTATATGTTTTAGTCTAATACATAATACATGTTAATCTTACAATAAAGACAATAAAGACTTTTTTATAGGAATTTGGTGACAAACGAGCACACAGTCCACCTGATGGTAAGTGGTTGCTGTGGCCCATAGACATCTACATCTCTCCTCGTTTGCGAATCAAAATGCAGATGCGTTGTCAGTCGTGAGGGCTAACATAGAATGCCTCTTTTGCAGTAAAAAGGGTCTCCGGTTCAGAGTAGTGTAGAGTCCCTCGCCAAACGAAACAGAGCAGCATTAAGCTGCTATTTTACGCTGGTATTCTGTGAGAACGTGGTCCTTCCCCGGTCGAGCCGACCCATTCGTGTTACAACTATGCAATAAATATAACTGCAGCTTGGCTCTACCATGTAAAAGTTCAAAGCAAACTCACGCAAAGCAGAATGAAATTTTACTATATTAAATCAAGTTCAAAACTGAAAACAAACATATCTATGGATAATTTATTGTCACTAAGTGCTGTAATTTTTGAAATACCTAATTTTTTCTCCAAAAAAAAAACAAATTTACCTCAGTTTTTGGCTATTTCAGGTCTGTCCTAAAAAGGTGCAGATTTGATTGGGTCAAAAATTGGATATACACAATCACTAATAACTGATTATGTGCTGTCACGAAATATTTTCAGGAAATATTTTCTATTAAAATAATTTTGTCGCATGTGTCATTTTTATTCTGCGAATGAAATTGTCGCATGCATTTGTTACGCACTCTTGGAGTGCTGGTTGGCGATCAGTCACAATCGTTTTGATTAAACGCTTTGAACGTGCAGTTAAGTAATCTAATATATAAAATTAATTTTACTTTGTTCGTATTTAAAATAAAACTTTGTCAACTTATTGTTTGCACTTGCGCGAAGGTTATATGCATAGTACAATTAACTTACACTAGGTGGCGCGCGTATCGCAACAACAAATTTATTTGAAAGTTCAACTCCAATGAATTTATTATCATTCCTAATTAAACAATACAATTCCAAATTTGAAACAATATTTCCACAGTTATTTCTTCTGTAACGCGCCGGGTACCCGCTCGTAAATGAAATAACATATAAGTGTTACACTTACTCGGTATATATATATACCGTGGTAGGTCAGTGGTAGTTCGATGCTCACCGACACCAAAATTGTTTACTGCAATTTTAAGTGCTGACTTACATACGTACTCTTTGGCGAAGTAACACATTGTGAGAAACCTGCACGTCAGACTAATTGACGTGAAACTTTTTTTTTTATAGGAGAGGGGCAAACGAGCATGCGGCTCACCTGATGGTAAGTGACTACCGCCGCCCATGAACAACTGCAACACCAGGGGAGTCGCAGATGCGTTGCCGGCTTTTTAAAAAGGAGTAGGCTCTTTTCTTGAAGGTCCCTAAGTCGTATCGGTCCGGAAACATCGCTGGTGGTAATCGATTCCACAAGGAAGTTGTGCGATGGAGAAAACTTCTTCTGAATCGCACAGTGGTGGACCGCCAATCATCTAGATGATATGGATGGTATCGCAAGTTCTGTCGCGATGTGCGATTATTCCTTAGCCCGTCAGATATGAAAGGTGGCCTGTGTTGAACAGTGGGACGTACGTAGGCATCACAAAGAAGATAGTAACATTGACCGATTAATGGTGAAAATCAATTTGAAACCGCTGAGTTCAAATTTCAATGATGTGTGTGACATTCCCAGTATTAGAGTATCTATTTTGCATACTCAGCGTGGTGGGATTTTGCAAGATAGAACCACGGTGCAGCACGAATGGTACAGCTCTATCGGGAAGGACCACGCTTTCACAGGATACTAGTATGAAAATGCAGCTAAATGCTGCTGTATATCGTATGATGAACCGGAGTCCCGTTTCACTTGTGGTAACATGTGTCCATGGGTATCCACGTCAGATTGTAAGTTTGTAAAACAACAACAGAAAAGATGGGGATAAGCAATTATAACTATTTTTGGTTATAGCATATTCTAGAATATTAATATTATTTTTCAGAAAACTCTGGGACGACACGGTCACCAATCCTTGGAGAAGTCTACCAGGGTTATCGGCAGGAGCAGGTACGTTTCACAAATTATTGGCCATTGTTTGATCAAATTATTTTTGCCAACAAATTTTGATTCGACAACCACATTTGCACTCAAGAGTTGTGACTGTATTGTACTGCGTGTTTTTTATAATTTTTTTTATAGAATAATGGTGACAAACGAGCACACAGTCCACCTGATGGTAAGTAGTTACTGTGGCCTATAGACATCTGCATCTATCCTCGATTACGAATCAAAATGCAGATGCGTTGTCACCCGTGAGGACTAAGATGGAATGCCTCTTTTCCAGTAAAAAGGGTCTCCGGTCCTCTACACTCACCATACGAAACACAACAGTGTTAAACTAAAAAAATAGAATCCTACAGATAACGGTGTATTATCTTCGTTAATTATCCTATATGTAAATAATCAAGACCGGTAAGTAGTGTTAAACAGCGGTTCCTCTCACTAAAAGTGCACCTCACTAATATTCGAGGATTGCACTCTAATCTCAGCGCAGTCCATCACCATCTTGAGACTGAAAAGCCGCACCTACTTTTCTTGACAGAGACGCAAATTGGATGTCCATTGAGTGCGGCGTACCTTGACTATCCTGGATTCTCCCTGGAGCACAAATTCCATCCATGTGCCGAAGTATGTGTGTACGTCCGCAATGACATCTGCTTCCAGCGTCTCTGTCACCTTGAAGACCCCACTTTTTCGACAATCTGGGTGATAGTAGATACAGGTATTGATGAAATCCTTTATGCCTGTGTCTATCGATCGCACAGCGGTGACCAGGAGACGACTCGGTTATTTGATCACCTTAGTGAGGCTGCTGACGTGGCCATTAATCGGTATCCTACTGCACAGTTGGTCTTTCTGGAGGACTTTAACGCTTGTCACCAAGACTGGCTGTTCCAATACCAAAAGACCGACCATGCTGGAAGAGAAGCGTGGAATTTTGCTTTGACGCTAGGTCTTTCTCAGATGGTAAATGTGGCGACTAGGGTACCCGATGTAGACGGTCACACAGCAAATTGCTTGGACCTTCTGCTGACTACCGAACCAGACAGATATGAAGTAACAGGTTACTTCTCCTTTGGGTACATCTGACCACTGTCTGGTGAAATATGTATCGTTATTTTCTCCACTTGATTACGAGTCCCAAGGTGTTCGACGAATATGGCGGTATAAGTCAGCTGATTGGGATGAGATGCGACACTTTTTTGCATCTTATCCTTGGCGGGAGGTTTGTTTCTCTTCTGCGGATCCGTCGAGTTGCGCGGTTGCGATAACGGATGTGTTGCGTCAAGCTATGGAGTACTTTATGCCCTTCTTCGACGCTCCCACCGGTAGCAAAGCTCGCCCATGGTTTAACGCTGAATGCGCCCAAGCTGAAAAGCGCAAGCATTTAGCTTACCTATCCTGGGTTGACGCTCGAAACCGCAAAGCTCCGGATATTAGCTTCAAGAAGAGAACCTTCAATCAGACCGCCAAGTCCTACAAAAAAGCATTACGGAAAGCTAGTCTCGATCGCATTAAACATATTGGCGCAAAACTCTCTGCCAAACCATCCGGCACTAGAGCTTTTTGGTCTCTCGCCAAAGCGATCGAGACAAACTTCTGTCGGCCTACACTGCCTCCATTGGTAAAACCGGATGGCACACTGGCTCATACGGCTAAGGAGAAAGCGGACTTGTTCGCGTCTCTCTTTGCCTACAATTCACGTCTGGATAGTGGCAACAACGACCCACCAAAATTACCTCACTACGGGACCTCTATGTCGGAGATTCGTATAACGAATAAGGAGGTTCTTAAAACCTTACGGTGTCTAGACGTGAATAAAGCTAGTGGACCAGACTGTATACCAGCCATAGTCCTAAAGGCTTGTGCACATGAGTTGTCTCCTGTGTTGACACGCTTGTTCCGCCTCTCATTTAGTACTAGAATAGTGCCAAAATCCTGGAAGCTGGCCAACGTGCAGCCTGTTCCAAAAAAAGGCAGCCGCGCCGACCCTGCCAATTGTCGTCCAATCTCAATTACCTCCATACTCTGCAAGATTATGGAGCGTATATTGAATGCCCGCTTAATGGCATACCTAGAACAGAATGACCTCCTTAGTTACCGGCAATATGGGTTTCGCCGAAATCGGTCAGCTGGGGACCTTCTAGCGTATGCCACACACGTATGGGGCGAGGCACTCGAGAACAGTGGGGAAGCACTTGCTGTTTCCCTTGATGTCTCGAAGGCCTTTGACAGAGTTTGGCACAATAGCCTTTTGGGTAAGCTTCCAGCGTAAGGCTTATCCCCTGGTCTGATTGAATGGGTAAAGGACTTTCTGAGTGAACGGTCTCTCCGGGTCGTCGTCGATGGCTGCTCATCCGATCGTAAGGCGACTAACGCCGGTGTTCCTCAGGGGTCCGTTCTCTCCGCAACTCTCTTCCTGCTGCATATAAATGATCTGCTTATGCCCGGTATCTATGAGTATGCAGACGATAGCACAGTGGTTGAGAGATACCAACCAAGTCTTTGGGCCAGTCGGGATCAAATCCAGTCCGAAAGAGAAGCTATGGTAGAGCGTGTGAATCTCACATTACAGGCAGTCTCTGATTGGGGCGATGCCAATCTTGTGAAGTTCAACGCCTCCAAAACACAAGCGTGTCTCTTCACTGCAAAAAGGAGCCAGCTCACCTTGGCTCCTTGTTTCCGAAATGTATCACTGAAGTATACCGACCGCCTTCAGTTGTTAGGGTTTGAAATATCCTCAAATTTGAACTTCGGGCGGTTCATTGAGTCCAAGGCCAAAGCAGCTGCAAGGAAGCTGGGAGTCCTTGCAAAGGTGCGGCGATACTTCACGCCGGGACAGCTGCTTACTTTATATAAAGCGCAAGTCCGGTCGTGCATCGAGTATTGCTGCCATATATGGGCTGGTGCTGCAAAATGCCACCTAGGAGCTTTGAACTCAATGGAAAGGCGTGCTATGAGGCTTATTGGTGACCCGAATTTGGTTAAAACCAATCTTACCAGCCTCGAACACAGACGTAAAGTAGCCAGCCTTTCGGTTTTCTACAGGATGCATTTCGGAGAGTGTGCGCAGGAATTACATAACTTAATTCCACCCTCTCCCTTCCACCATCGGACAACCAGACGTTCGGCCAGTCTCCACCCTTTCGTTGTTGACTTACCACGCATTAGAACCAAACGGTTCGCCACGTCGTTCATCATGCGTACAGCAAAGGAGTGGAATAAGTTGCCAGCATCTGTCTTTCCATCCGATTACAGTGTGGGTGTCTTCAAGGCAAGAGTGAATAGGCTTTTGTTAAGTCAGTGCGCTTCACCATCTTAGGCTACATCACCACTTACCATCAGGTGGGATCGTAGAGAAGCGCTGGCTTAGTAGAATAAAAAAAAAGGTTACGAGAAGTACAAGATAACTGGTATTTCGATAGCAAATCTATTCTGCCAAGCGCGATATATCATCCCATGCGAGTGACCCATATCCAACGTTGAGCTTCAACGGCATAGCGATGCAAAAGAAGATTAATAATTACTTCTACACATGGTACAAATGCATTTTATTGTTACAGACTTTGGCGACTCAAATTTACGAGATTCGGTAAGGTTCAAATTATTATCAACTAGTTGTGACAAATCATCAGGTGGACTATGTCCACCTCATGGTAAGTGTATGCTGTGGTTCATAGACATCTTCATCTATCCTCGATTAAGATTCAAAATGTAGATGCGTTGCCACCCCTGAGGACTAAGATGGAATGCGTCGTTTACAATAAAAAGGGTCTCCGATTCTCTACACTCACCATACGAAACATATCAGCATTAAGCTGTTATTTTACGCTGGTATTCTGTGAGAGTGTGGATTCTTCTTTTATAACAAAAAAACACTAACAGATTGAAACGAAATTTAAAATGTCTTTCCATCCGATTACAACATTTTTTATACGAGAGGGGGCAAACGAGCATGCGGCTCACCTGATGGTAGGTAAGTATCGCCGCCCATGAACAACTGCAACACCAGGAGAATTTTAGATGCGTTGCCGGCCTTTTAAAAAGGAGTAGGCTCTTTTCTTTAAGGTCCCTAAGTCGTTTCGGTCCGGAAAATTCGCTGTTGGTAGTCGATTTCACAAGGAAGTTGTGCGAGGAAGAAAACCTCTTGTAAATCGCACAGTGGTGGACCGCCAATCATCCATATGGTATGGATAGTATCGTGAATTTTGTCGCGATGTGCAACGATATGATGTGGGGTGTATTCAAGGCAATAGTGAATAAATAGGATTTTATTAAATCAGTGCGCTTTACCATGTGGGTAAATTAATCAGGTGGGATTGTAGTCAAGCGTTGGCTTAGTATAATTAATAGAATCAGGCGTTACTTTGCGGAAATCCATTATATAAATGCATTTAAAAAAATTGCTAAGGACTGTGCAGTCACTTTACTGTGACTGTAAAGCCTGTGTGCGGGTAGGGCGACCTGTCACCCATGTTTAGCATCCAAACGGGCGTAAAACAGGGTTGTGTCATGTCTTCCTGGCTGTTCATACTGTATCTCGACAGCTGTTTACAGAAGTTGAAAGATAGCTGCTTGGGTGTGAAATTGGGTGACATAAAAGTAAATTGTCTGCTGTATGCTGATGATGCAGTGCTTATTGCACCATCAGAGGTAGAACTGCAGGCATTAGTCACAGTGTATGAAAGAGGAATGTGAAATTAAAGGTCTCCGTTTGAATGCTAATAAAACTAAGGTTCTAGTATTTGAAAGGGACGAAGAGAGAACGAAGTGTGAAATATGGGTAAATCAGGAATGTCTAGAACAGGTAAATGAAATTGTATACTTGGGGAGTGCTTTTAGTCGGGATGAAAGATGCGATTTAGATGTGGACAGGCGTGTCGCTGCCGGGAACAAAGTCAATGGTGCCCTGACTGCGTTAGTCAAAAGGCAAGGCGTAGTGAAGAGTGCACGCCTTGCAATACATAACGCAGTGTTGGTACCGACTTTGTTATATGGCAGCGAAACCTGGGTATGCCAGAAGAAGCATAAAAGCAAGTTGAATGCAGTGGAGATGCGATCTCTTCGTGAAATGTGCGGCGTTACCATGGCCGACCGAAAGCGAAACGAAGAGATTCGCAATATGGCAGGTTTGAAAGATGACCTTATCACAAAAATTGATAAGGGCGTGCTTCGATGGTTTGGGCACGTTGAGCGAATGAGTGACCACCGAATGGTTAAGAAAATATATAGCGCGAAAGTTAATATTAAAAGGTGTCGAGGTAGACCGAGACTAACTTTCGAAGACCAGGTGAGCAAATTGCTCGAAGAGGGGAGGGTCAAGAGTACTTGGATACCTAGACGTGCATGTATGAAGAAGATAATGAATCTGAAAGAAGCGAAAGAGGTATGTAAGGACCGTGACACTTGGCGATCTGTTCTCTCTGGCTACCCCGTCAGGGGTTGTGCGTGAAGATAAGTTAAGTTAAGTTAAGTATTTAAAAAAAACTACTTCCCCAACATCCGCGCTATAAAATAAAATGATGTGTCTTACCAAGTATGAAGAGCACCTCCCGCCCTCCCTCATACTAGGTAAGACACATCATTTTATTTCATAGCGCGGATGTTTGCGTAGTAAGTTTTTTAAAAGCTTTTTTTTTAGTATAATTATATAAAAAAAGTTAAAGCAAAGCCAGTGTACGAGCAAGTACATGATATTTCAACAGTTTAGAAAATAATGCTGATATCGCGCCTGCGCGCGCGACACGTTCACTATAATTACATTTTTTATTCATAAGTATTTTCAGTACAATAAACGCTCTCTACGGAAACGGACACAGTTTTAATTACCACATCCCGTAACGTAGAAGATACAACCTACATTAATATACTACATATCAATTATATGTAGAGGGTCACAAATCACAAAATACCCCCTACATTTTGGTCCTTCGAGCTTTCGACGTGAACTAAGACTTGCATATTACGTCTACAATAGTTCAACAGTAAAGTGTATTTGTAAAAAAAAACAAAAAAAAAAAAGTGTAATTCGTGATTCTATCTGTAGTGTCACTTTGGTTGCTGGCCTCCCACAAGCGGGTCTCACCAGCTTGATTGAGGTGCATACTACGGTAAGAGTCGCAGTCACACGTATCTGAAACCAACTATTTACAACATCGTTCTTAAACCATGGAGAACCTACTTCAACAACAGAGAACAATCATTGAATCTATCCTTAAAATTGAGGCTAACTTCAAAAAGGATTCTGATTCACGTAAGTCAGGAACATACATACAGAAAAGGTTGGATGCTTTGAATGCTCAATGGGAGGTGTTCAACATGAATCATGGTGTTCTAAAAAAAACAGACAGTGACTTGGATGACGACTATTTCATCAATGATACCTACACCACCACAAAGAAGCGGTACGAAGCGATTCGTGACATGCTGACGAACTACGAGGTGAAAACTGCGGAAACTGGAGTACCATCAAGGTCTGATGAGTTCATTAGCCAACAACGCACCAATTTCCGGGCGCTCTCTAGGGTGATTAAAAACATCAACACCAAAGAGTTGACAGAAAAGTGGGAAATTTGTGACAAACTGAATTCGCTGCAGTCTCGCTGGAAACTGATCGACGAGCTCCACTGGCAAATCGATAACCTGACTTCTGGCGGTGATGTAGGCTACGAAGAAGAGTTTTCTGCATACGAAACCTTGTACGAAACTACAAAAAGGGATTTGAATCGTAAGCTTAACTCAGTATCTCAACAGCATCAGCAAGTGCCTACCATTGAGATTCCTTCTTTTTCTGGTAATTATACCCAGTGGCCTACATTCATGGACCTCTACTGTGAAGCCATCCACAACAATGTCATGTTGACAAAAACGCAAAAGATGCAGCACCTCAAGGGCAAACTTAAAGGCGAGGCGGAGCGCATCGTACAGCATCTTACAGTATCAGCTGATAATTACGACACCTGTTGGGAGATACTCACCCATAGGTACAACAACCGACAACTTTTGTTTACAAAACATATACAAACCCTTATGGGACAACCGGCGTTGCAAACACAGAATGCATACGAGCTGAAGAAGCTACATGACACAAGTGTCGAGACCATACATGCTATTCACAATCTGGGCATCGACACAACGACTTGGGATCCGATCCTGGTGCACATTCTCACTGGCAAATTGGACTCCGACACGTATGCAGCCTACATGGAGATCAGAAAGGCTCCGAGAGAGCTACCTTCCTTGGATGAGCTGATAAACTTCTTGGAAAACAAGTTTACTGCGCTTGAACCTGTTCAAAAGAAGAGACAGACACCTAACAAGTCAAACAATTCGACCAACAAGGAGGCAACAGCTCAATTTAAGAAGGACTTTAACAACACCAACAGGCGTAGTTTTCTTCGAGCATATCATACAAGCACAGACAAAAATTGCCCGCTGTGTAAAAACAATCATATTTTACTCTACTGCAAGTCGTTTCAAGACATGTCACCGGAAGACAAAATGAGGTCAATTTCGCAACTACATATTTGTCGCAATTGCCTGTACTTACACAACGACAATAAATGCAACTCCAACAAAAGATGCCGCGTGTGCAAAGAAGCACACCACACAACATTGCACGATATTTACCGCAAAGTTGAAATCGCGGTCTCAAATAACGTTATACCTAGCAACAAGCCACATACGTCACAGCAAAAGGCAAACCACGTGTCTGGAAATTATAACGAAGTCCTACTAGCGACCGTTCAATTAAAGGTGATGGCAGCTGATGGATCGACTGTTCAATTGCGATGCCTTCTCGACCAAGGATCACAGATAAATCTAATAACTGAAGATGCTGCGCAACGGCTGGGACTGCAAAGACAAAATCGAAACGCCACAGTCTCAGGCATAGGGACGTCAGCACATCATAGCAACGGAACCGTACGGTTAGACTGTGAGTCTTTGTACGGAGGCCATTCATTTACAATCGAAGCCATGGTAATGGCCAACATGCTCAGCAACCTGCCTAATTACACCTTCGAAAAACAAGACTGGCCACATATTCAGAACATACAACTGGCGGATCCCGACTTCAACATCTCGAGACCAGTGGACGTTCTGTTAGACGCTGGAGTGTATGCTGACATAGTAATGAGTGGTATGCTACGAGGACCCTCACACGCACCCATGGCTCAACAGACAAAAGTGGGCTGGGTACTGCTGGGCAATATCAAAACCTTCAACTGCCACGTGCTCATTAATCTTGACGATGTATCTCGATTTTGGGAGATGGAGGAGATAACCGAAACCAATCACAATCTAACATCAGAGGAAGAATACTGTGAATCTATTTATTCAACCACAACAACAAGAAAAGAAGACGGACGATATGCAGTCAGACTTCCAATGAAAATAAACTACGAACAAACCTTGGGCACTTCTAAGCCACAGGCAATCGCACAATTTCGGCAGTTAGAAAAACGATTGGCCAAACAGGAAACATTTTCTACGTCATACAAGAAGTTTATTGACGAATATCTACAACTCGGCCACATGAAGCCATGCACTGAACACCATAAGCCAAGCTACTTCTTACCTCATCACGGCATACAAAAGCTGGACTCAACAACTACAAAATTGCGCGTAGTCTTTAATGCCTCTGCCAAGACAAGTACAGGACAAAGCTTGAACGATCTCATGGAGTGCGGGCCTAACCTCCAACAAGACCTACAATCTATGATTCTACGTTGGCGAGCCTTTCAATACGTCTACACTGCAGACATTGAGAAGTTTTACCGTCAAGTACTGATACACGATGAAGATCAACACCTGCAAAAAATTGTATGGCGTGACTCTGCTACAGATCTCATCAAAGAATACCAACTGTGCACTGTAACATATGGTACCAAAGCTGCACCATTTTTGGCAATGCGCACCATAATACAACTCGTAATGGACCATGGACACCGCTATCCTCTCGCGGCAGAGATCCTTACTCACCAGCTGTATGTGGATGACCTACTTGGTGGCAGCAACGACATGTTAGAAGCACAAGACGCTCAAAACCAATTGATTGACCTGTTAAAAGGCGGTGGGTTCAATCTTCGCAAATGGGCTAGTAACCACCCCAGATTGCTTCAAACTTTACCTGAACATCTCATAAGCCAGAATATGTTTGACTTCAAGGACGCAGAGAGTAACAAAACACTCGGCTTAACCTGGAATCCGCACACTGATCAGTTTACATTCAAGGCGCCACTTAGTAACACACGTGACGTCACAACGAAGCGGACATTGCTCTCTGATCTATCAAAATTATATGACCCACTTGGTTGGCTGTCTCCGGTAACAATGAAGGCAAAACTCATATTTCAACAAGCTTGGCTTGCTTCAACAAATTGGGATGAACCTCTTCCGGAAGACATACAACAAGAGTGGACAACCTTTCAACAAGAATTGCCCACTATCAATACCATCGCTTTACAACGCTGGATTGGTAACACTAAACAACCCATCGAGTTACACGGATTCAGTGACGCCTCCGAGAAAGCCTACGGCTGCGTTATCTACTGTAAATCTATTAGTGAAGAAGGGCAACAAATTATCACGCTGGTGGCGGGAAAAACTAAGCTCGCACCATTAAGAAAACCCCCGTCTTTACCACGGCTTGAACTATGCGGTGCCCTACTACTGTCTCGACTTATGAAAAAGGTCATAGAGTCAATAAACTCACAGATTGTAATAATACATGGTTGGACAGATTCTATGATCGTGATGGGTTGGTTACAAGGGGGGCCTTCAAGATGGACTACATTTGTGGCTAATCGCGTAACACAGATCACTGTCATCATGCCATCGGGATGCTGGAGGCACGTCAAGTCTGAATATAACCCAGCAGATTGTGCCAGCAGAGGCCTAACTCCACTACAACCGGCGAATCATCATTTATGGTGGGGACCTATTTGGCTAAAAGACAACGATCTCCCACTTCAAGACCAATTCCACACAACTGTTGAAGAGAAAAAGGTCAAACAAGTTTGCGTGTCACAAAGGTCGATGCCATTAATCGGAGAACTTTTAAACAAACACAGCTGTATGGCACGCGTAACTCGAATCCTAAGTTGGATACTTCGGTTCATAAACAATGCACGTGACGTCAACAATGCCATGCGGTCATCGTACTTAGCAACGAGTGACCTGCAGAACGCACATAATGCAATTATCAAGGCTATACAAACTAATCATTTCGCCGACGACATTGCACAACTCAATAAACATCATAAAGTGCGAATAACAAGCAGCATTTTTAAACTTAAATCCATTCCTGGACAAACACGAAATCTTACGTGTAGGAGGACGTCTGGAAAATGCCAACTTAAGTCAAGAACAAAAACATCCAATTATCTTACCTTACAATGACAGGTTAACGGAGTTACTGATCGACCAAGCGCACAAGAGGACCCTGCATGGTGGAGCCAGACTAACTCTATCATATCTACGCAACAGATATTGGATTATCAGCGGTTTGAGAGCAGTGAAAAAACGACTTATACGGTGCATCACGTGTCATCGCTTCAAAACTATCAACAACAACCAACTTATGGGTGATTTACCTCCTCCACGCGTCACACCATCAAGGCCTTTCACACACACCGGTGTAGATTTCACTGGGCATGTGGAGGTAAAGGCTAACAAGGGCAGAGGAATAAAGACAATGAAGGCCTACGTAGCTGTATTTGTGTGTCTGTGCACAAAAGCTCTTCACCTCGAACTTGTCTCCGATCTCAGCACAGTGGCTTTTCTGAACGCCTTGAAACGAATGTGTGCCCGCCGAGGAAAGCCTCGTCACATCTACAGCGACAACGGCACCAACTTCGTGGGCGCAGCAAGAGCATTGGAAAAACAACGAAAGGAGGCATTACAATGCTACATAAACAATGACGTCATAACTAACATGTCAGAGTGGGGCATTGAATGGCATTTTAACGCTCCTTCCTGGCCTACTGCTGGTGGACTCTACGAAGCTGCAGTAAAAAGCCTGAAACATCACCTCAAACGAGTACTTGGGGATCAAAAACTTACGTTCGAGGAATTTTCTACACTGTTGGCGCAGATTGAAGGATGTCTCAACTCTCGCCCCCTGGTGGCGTTGTCAGAGAATATCGAAGACCTTGACTGCTTGACACCAGCTCACTTCCTAATCGGCGAGCCTTCTCTAGAATCACCACTATCCGCTGAGGGTAATGACATGACCTTCTCTACAAGATGGCAACTTACGGAGAAAATGTACAAGGACTTCTGGAGAAGGTGGTCTACTGACTATCTTCAAACTCTACAAACTCGAAGCAAATGGCACTTCCCTACTAAAAACTTAGAAGTTGGGGACGTCGTTATCGTCAGAGAAGACAACATTCCTCCTGCCAAATGGATCCTGGGACGGGTGTTGGAGACTCACCCAGGTGCGGACGGCCGGGTACGAGTCGTCACACTGAAAACTAAAACAAGTAATATGAAGCGACCGATTACAAAATTGTCACGCCTTCCGGTGGATCCGTCATCTTATACAACTGCATCTTCTGACGTTGACACTACGAAGCCTGCAATAAATACACAAAGAAAACGAAGAAACAACAACGGCAAAAAACACTTCAACAACCTTTTTTGTACGTTACTACTTATATTTTCGATGTGTGTTGGACCTACTACGCAACAAATGATCAACATAACAAGGCTTAGCAGTTCAAGAGTCGTTTATTTTGACAAGGTGTCTGATGTGCAGATTATTCAAGATAAGTGGAAAATGGTTGTATACTACAACATGACGACATATTGGCGGAGTTTGGACAACATACAAAACTATGTCAACCATTTGAACACATTATGCAAGAATGAAGCAGCCTATCTTACAATTTCATCCCAGTTTCAACACGAACTTAACGAAATTCAACACTATAACGATATCTTACGATCAGAACATGGACCGTCTCGAAGAAAAAGAGGACTAGTGAATGGAATAGGATACCTAGCAAACTCCCTTTTTGGTACTCTGGATGAGAGATTTGCCAATCAGTACGTGAAGGATATCAACATAATCCAGTCAAACGAAAATCATCTATTGAATCTCTACAAAAATCACACATCGATCATCGAAAGTGAATATAATCTTCTAAAAAGAAACGAGGAAGTAATGAACACACAATTTCGTATCATCGACAATCATCTCGCTGAAACGGAAAAACGCATACAAATCAGCCATGACAATGCTATGTACATAACAGCTACCGCTCTGGCCGTGAACTTGATCATTTCAAACATACGACAAATACAACAGCAACTCCTAGACCTAGTAACTGACGTGAAGGACGGGAGAGTTGACACCCATCTCATCAAGCCCAACCAATTTGAAGATCAGCTCAACATCATCTCCGGTCATTTACCAAGCGAGTTATCGCTACCCTGTGTGAACACACGCCATTGCACGCGAAGCCTATACAAGCTGGCGCGAGTGCACGTGCGCTTAACAAGTGCATACATAATATTCGAAGTGAAGCTACCGCTAATAAACAACGAACAATATGAACTTAACCGCATCATTCCTATTCCGCAAATAACTGGACACACAGAGAAAACTATAGTACTCACATCTGAATACCTTGCTGTAAACCTAAAAGGGGACATGATAATACCCTTAGAAAACCGAGATGTATCATCATGCTTAAATCTGCAAGAAAACAAAATGTTATGTGCTATCAATCAACCTATTTACAACATTAAGGTAGCCGATACATTATGTGAAGCGCAAATATTAAACAATGGCGACTCATCAACATGCCGCACAAGAGTATTGGATTGCAACGACAGGTGGGTGCGATTACACAATCGTGGCGCGTGGCTGTTCTCCTGTTGCGAAGACTGCACGATGCGCATTTTCTGCCCAGCTGGAGTGACGTCACAGCACTTACACGGCACGGGGATTATGTTACTCGGACTTGGGTGTATGCTCAAGGGAGAAAGCTTCATCATTCATGCTCGCAACGACTATCACAGCGAGTTGAAACTAACAGGCAGTGAAGAAAGAATGTACATGCGTGAATCAAGCCTGAACCACATACTGACAGACTTTAATCATACATTTGGACCTGAAGATCATAAAGACGCCTTACAAGAGCTGAAAAACAACATTGATAAGGTCAAGGAACAGCAACAAACACTGAGTGTACAATCACTCACACATGACACACACAACTATGTGTTGTACACCGTAGTCGGATTTATTATCGTAGCCTTCATTGCATGGGGGACATTCCGGCTGAAAAGAAGATGTCAAGGCTGCAGCGTGAATCTTCGCGACAAGCCAGACCCCAACAATGTCGAGCAGCCAACCCAAGGACATTCATCGGAGCATGGGGTCTCGGACATCGATAGTGTGGATGCGGTGATCGCAACGGCTGCCCGTAAACTCAATAGGGGTTCATCGCCTTAAACTTTCTTCTTGTTTATAAAATTGGCAAGATGTACGAGCAAGTACATGATATTTCAACAGTTTAGAAAATAATGCTGATATCGCGCCTGCGCGCGCGACACGTTCACTATAATTACATTTTTTATTCATAAGTATTTTCAGTACAATAAACGCTCTCTACGGAAACGGACACAGTTTTAATTACCACATCCCGTAACGTAGAAGATACAACCTACATTAATATACTACATATCAATTATATGTAGAGGGTCACAAATCACAAAATACCCCCTACAGCCAGAATACAATTTTTGAGCAATGTAAACATTCATTGCATGCGTTCTAGTATTATAGTTAGTAGCTGCGAAGCCTTACAACATTGATTTTCAGCGCAGTCTATAGATCCTAAGGCCGCGTTCCGACGACACGCACCCGCTATGCGCACACCACGCGCGTCGGCACCCGCGTCTAACTCGCTTTGAAATTTGTTGCATATAATTTGAGTCTTATGACAAATCAATAAATCTGAAATTGTATAAAAACGCCGCCTAGGGCGTAGCGGGGTGGGTGCAGAGCGAGTGCGGGACGAGCACGGGGCCGGCGCGGAGCGGGAACGAGGCGGGCGCGTGGCGTGTGCGAGGCGTGTGTGGTTGAACGTCGATAAATGCAATTTACAGATATAGCTAAATAACTATAGGAGAGCTAGCTATAGGAGAGCTATCTATTGGAGAGCTAGTTATAGGAGAACTAGCTATAGGAGATTTAGCTATAGGAGAGCTAGCTATAGGATAGTTAGCTATAGGAGAGCCAACTATAGGAGAGCTAGCTTTAAAGGATACCACGGGTGCTAGTAGTCAGTACTTCAAAAACTAGTTTAATTAATCTTAAATCAGTTCGTATTTAGGTTAGCATTATACAAGGAAATCTATAAACATATCACCTGTCTTATCTCATTATATTGCTAAACTTGAGATATTGCACCCAGAAGAATCGAAGGGATGCTGGATATACATAAAATGTTGCTCTGTTTGTCACCCAGGCGCCGGCAGCAAGACATAAACCCTTTGATTCAGTGTTCTGGGAATAATTTTTATCAATCAGCCCCCCACAAGGATTTACTAGGGATTCTCGATCGCAAATCTAAAATTAAAATAATATTACTATATATGAAATACTAATTTATTGTGTTTATTTGTCGTATGTGGTGTCGCAATATTGTAAGTTATCTAAACTTTCACTAGTATTTTTTTTAATTGTAAGTTGTATTGTAATATTTGTATAAAGTTTCTAAAATCGAGATTCGAGATCCTGTAGTATCCTCATCAGACTCCCTTTACGACGGAAGAGCCGGATTACGCGGGACACTCGGCTAACCACGAAAGACGTGTACAGTACAGCTCGAAAATATAAAATAAATTAATAAATAAATAAAAAAACGATTGCCTGTAAAGTCGGTTTACTGACGATAGTTGAACGTGACAACGCCGATTGTGCCTCTTTATCGCTCGTTCCGCGCTCTCGCTTGCACTTCAAGCCTTAATTGGAACGCCTCAGAGCGAGGTAACGCCGCATGAGTCATGTTTTTTCGTGCGTGCAGCAAGCTTCATCGAATTATAAGACGTTGTCACGTCAAAAAAAATGGAGACAAAAAATATGTTGTGACTGTATTGTAAATAACATAAATCATCATTTATAAGTATACCAATTTCATCAACAATGGTTTATTTACGCTCATTTTATAAACATTTTCAAACACTTATTTTCACACTTTCTAACAGTGGTAGAGCCACGCGGCAGCTTTTGCTGTCGCACGGATGGGCCGGCTCGAACCGGGGTGGTACCACGACCTCACAGAAAACCAGCGTGAAGTAGAGGTTTACCTCTGCGTTTCGCTTGGTGAGTGCAGGTGGCCGGAGGCCCTTTTTACTGAAAATGAGGCATTCCATCTTAGTTCTCACGGGTGACAACGCATCTACATTTTGATTTGTAATAGAGGATAGATGTAGATGTCTATGGTGCTCGTTTGTCACCCTTATCCTATAAAAAAAAAACTTATTTTTTTTCTATCATGCTCGTAAACATTTTATTCATACATATATAAAACTCTTATACAGTTAGGAGTATAGGTCCGAATCGCAATTGATTTGTGATACTGAGAGAGCTGTTTACAAAGTAACAAAATATATTATATTATTCTGTTGTGTTCCGTTTTGAATGAGAGCAGTATAACTACAGATTGTTAGCAATTCATCTAAGTACTCGGGAACGACGACACATTTGTGGCCATTTTAACATGAAGTTGGTTGCATCCATAGCGACACTTAATAGAGTAATAGATCACCTACTGGCCTACTGGCTAACTGTTATCCTAGTATCCTACTAATATTATAAACGTGAAAGTTTGTTTGGATGTTTGTATGTTTGTGGCTCAATCAAGTAAAAATTACTGAACGGATGTTTGATGAAACTTGGCAATATTACATTATTATTATAATAAACAAGAATAGGACATATGCTTGATTCTTATAAAGGTGTTAGTATAATACAAATTAAGACTACAATATACAACAATTATTAATTTCCGATAAACATAACGATTTCTTATATTTACGCGAACACTACACATTGAATAAAACTACTTTTACGGATTTTATCGCGTTTAATTAACTTATTATTTTTATTGATTCCCGACGTTTCGGGTGCTTTACAGCACCCATGGTTACGGGGGACTGAGGTGATTGACGTCTCGATGTAAGAGTTAACCTGGAGTACCTTCAGCTGTTTTAATTATTTATTTTAGTTCGATCTACGCAGAATGAACTTACTGTGTTTTGAAGTCTTGCAGTGGTATGCTTGGGTTTAGTTTTAATTTTATTAATTACAGGATCCAAAGCAGATGGTTGTACCCAGCCTCCCTCTATATTGAAATTAGGATCTTTTTTAATTTCAATAGCCTCACGTATCATCTTTGGCAGAAATCGATGTTTTTTCGCGAAAATTTGTGGTTTATCAAATCTGGGCCGTCTAGTATATGATCACAAACTGCAGACTTCCCGGAACGTCGGTTTCACGTTAGCTTTGTGAACACATAACGTCGGGAATCAATAAAAAAATGAGTTAATTAAACGCGATAGAATCCATAAAAGTAGTTTTATTCAATTACGATAAACAAATAATAATAATAATAATAAATTAAAATCGATTTTTAATTAAGCGCGAGTCAAGGAGGAGGTAGTAGTTGGCCAGTGTAACAATACGTAGATTTCACATGGCGATAATGCTCCTTCGAAAATGGAAGCAATTGTGAATTTAAGACCGAAACGTCGTAAATACCTCAAATCAACCATCATATACACCCATGGTATTCTTCTACTAATTGTACTTCTTAGAAGAAGTTGAACCCATAACTCATTTTCAGCATCGTAGAGCTACACTACAGCTGTATTATGATTGCAGGACAAAGGGGTCGGCCTGATCGGAATAGGATCACAACCTCACAGTGTATCAGCGTAAAATAGCAACAAAATGATGCTGTGTTTCGTATGCTTAGTGAAGAGTACCGAACCTTTTTTAATGGTAATAAGGTATTCTTTCTTATTTTTCAGGGGTAGCAACGCATCTACATTTTGGAATAAGGCTTATCATCAGGTCATTTTGATAGAGATATAGTACATCTAACGTGACCATACGTCCCGCTTTAAGTAGGACAGTCCCACTTCTAAGCTTTGTGCCTCACTGTTCCTACAATATTTAAAAATATCCCGCTTTTACTAACAAAAACATAGCCTGCAAGCTCTGTCGCCCATGCCATCATTTTGGGTCCACACTGTACGTACTTTGGCAAGTCTGTAAAGTTATATTTTTAACTAAAAATAACGGAATAATAATTTTAAATTAATCTGCATAGGACATAGTAATTATTATTTTGAAATAACAGCCAGATATTTCGAAATGATAATTACTTGCTCTTCCAAAAAAATATAAAAGACTAATCAAATTATTATAAAAAAATTGTATAACATCAGTTTTAATTTTCGCTTTAGATTATTCAACATTACATAAACATCTATTTCATTTAAACCGTAATAAATAAAGGTTATCGTGCATCAAAGAGAACAAATGGTAAAATTAAAAATTGTGTACAACCGACTTTAATATAAATAAAATGTGAACATCATCATTATATTCTATATTCTAAGTCTATTAAATACGCATTACTAAGGATAACTCAAAAACTACTGGTTAAATCTTGCTCAAATTTATATGGGACCACGTGAGAAGTACCAGCTTTCAAATTAAGAAAGACTCATCAAAATCGGTTCACCTAGAAAAAAGTTCTGAGATAACATAAAAAACAGTCTAATTGTACTTCCTCCTTTTCTTTAAGTCGGTAAAAATAAATGACCACTTTCTAGTTCACGTATACACTTAATAAACTATAATATGAATGTCTTACGCAGTTGCTTAACTTCCGACGGTTTTCGGATATACAATACCGTCGAAAATGACGCATAGAAATAATAATGTCTTCTGATAAGGGATTTGAAGGACAGTACTGGCTATTGTCTACGCGACTGTACCTTCTCCCGAGTGATCGCAGTCGTGGTACGATAACGGGTGGTATTTTCCCTCTCGGTCTCGCGTAGTATTGTTGTCGCGTTCGTATTATGGTCCCCTAACGCCATTGTTTCACGGACGTGATGTATTAGACGGAGAGAAACTTTGAAGTGTCTCCTACCTATGCAATAAAGCATAAAATAAGCTATAATGAACAGTGATAGTAACTGATATTTAATGAGCAGTGTATTACTATGAATGATGAAAAATAATAGACAATTACAAGATATTTGCAGTCCAAATGTCTAATGGTATGAAACTGTTGCCCGAAAAAATATCTCAAAATTATCACTCCCAGATTACCTCTTTTAAATTATAACTATAATTTAAAAGAGGTTTTATTTAAGTAATATGAATACACGAAACAAACAAAACATCTCTTTGGTAAAAACAAGAAGATGTGTTTTATATAATATAATGTGGTAAGTGTAGCTTGATCCTCAGAGCTGTTAACGCATCTTTTTTTATAGGATAGGGTGACAAACGAGCACACAGTCCACCTACCACCACCTAATGGTAAGTTGTTGCTGTGACGCGTAGACATCTACATCTGTACTTAATAAAGAATCAAAATGCAGATGCGTTGTCACCCGTGAGGACTAAGATGGAATGCCTCTTTTCCAGTGAAAAGTGTCGGGTTCTATACACTCACCATACGAAACGCAGCGTTGAGCTGCTATTTTGGCCTGGTATTCTGTGAGAGCGTGGTCCTTCCCCGGTCGAGCCGACCCATTCGTGCTACAACTATACTACTAATATAAAAAGCATCTGCATTTTGATTCTTATTCGAGGATGTAACATACAGCATCCACTTACTATCAAGTCAAACAAGCATGCTCTTTTGTCATCCTTACTACTATAAAAATATTCAACAGTATCTGCCTATAAGAAAAGTTTTAAATTCCTTATAACACAAACCACAATTATCTTGTTCCGTATCATTTTAATAATCAGTATAAATACATAGCTACTTATAAATAATACCTAGCGATGAATAACTAACAAAATCGATAGTTTGTATATCAAAAATATGATAAAACAATTTTCCCCAAGGATTCATAAGTAACTTAGAAGGATCCATGCAAAAGCATCTGTATACGCTAAAGGTTTTTAAAAACAAAACAGACATGCCGTTGAAATTTTGCGTTTGTTAGGCGACTTTGATCATTATGATTTATGCCATACAGTGTAAAAGATTTGTAAGTTTTAGTTTTCGAAATGATTTTGTTATATGGTCAAGATATAAAGAGCCCTCTCGTAAACGATAAATATTAATATATTATGTTCAGAGGTGTAATGGAAGTCAATTGGTGGAAACGTCTTTGTACCATAAAGTGTGTTTAAAATCTTATTTAATAGGATTGATATTTGTTTAAAAATTAATTCGTAAATCGTTGGTGTATTATATCATAGCACGTGGTAGGATTTTTGTTTTTGTTTGCTGCCTAGGAGTTGGAGTTTGTCTGACTTGTGTCTGTAGGAATTATAACAATAACTTAAAATGATTTTTTTTTCTTCAAATGTGCGGCGTTACCATGGCCGACCGAAAGCGAAACGAAGAGATTCGCAATATGGCAGGTTTGAAAGATGACCTTATCACATAAATTGATAAGGGCGTACTTCGATGGTTTGGGCACGTTGAGCGAATGAGTGAAGACCGAATGGTGAAGAAAATATATAGCGCGAAAGTTAATATTAAAAGGTGTCGAGGTAGACCGAGACTAACTTTCGAAGTCCATGTGAGCAAATTGCTCGAAGAGGGGAGGGTCAAGAGAACTCGGATACCTAGACGTGCATGTATGAAGAAGATAATGAATCTGAAAGAAGCGAATGAGGTATGTAAGGATCGTGACACTTGGCGATCTGTTCTCTCTGGCTACCCCGTCAGAGATTGTGCGTGAAGATAAGTTAAGTTCAAATGACTGATAAGATTCTTATGAAACATACCTAAGAACATTCTCGATCAAGTCACCATTCAAACAGAAAAATAATAATTAAATCGGTTCATTCGTTTGGTAGCTACGATGCTACACATAAACACCCATCTGTTTGCGTCGAGAGTTAAAAATAATGTAATTGTTTAGGTGATATGGTACCTACCACCTCCTTTACAATCTTCCATTAGATCCAATTTCTTAACTAAACGTGGGCCGAGTCGCTTTTTTTAGGATAGGGTGACAAACGAGCTCACAATCCACCCGATGGTAAATGGTTGCTGTGGCCCATAGACATCTACATCTGTCCTCGTTTGCGAATCAAAATGCGGAGGCGTTGTCACCTGTGAGCACTAAGATCAAATGCCTCTTTTCCAGTTGAAAGGGTCTCCGGTTCTCTACACTCACCATACGAAACACAGCAGCATTAAGCTGCTATTTTACGCTGGTAATCTGAGAGCGTGATCCTTCCCCGCTCGAGCCGACCCATTCGTACTACAACTATACTACTGATATAGCTGCAACATGGCTCTACCACGTATAGCTCGCTACGTTTCGGATTCTGCCTACCTCCTCAATG
The DNA here is from genome assembly GCA_033319125.1 of Parnassius glacialis. Classification (NCBI taxonomy): domain Eukaryota; kingdom Metazoa; phylum Arthropoda; class Insecta; order Lepidoptera; family Papilionidae; genus Parnassius; species Parnassius glacialis. The sequence goes on from JAVANC010000002.1 coordinate 32,766,410, forward strand.
ACTACAGGCGTGACGTTTTACCTGTGTGCTATGCAAATAAATTTTAACGTCACACAAATATATTTATTTCTTATCGCGTGTTTAATATTGCTCTTAAAACGATACTTCCCATATAGCATCCACGTATATAAATAACAATCACAAGTATAAAATTATATAAAAATAAATCACCTGTGAAAAAACAACACCTTGTATACTACAAGGGTGAGGCCAGTAACAAATCATATAGCGGCTTGAGCGCCTTAAGGAGGTATTTATACTCTTCCCGCGCGGGGCATTAAGTGATTTGTTGCGGGCCACGCCACCGTGTGACACCGGCAACTCTTTTTTTCCTCCCATTCGCGTAATACGAGATTTATTACACAGATACTTTATGTATCTCATGAGAGAAGTAAAATCGATCTTGATTAGAAGTTTTGAAAACCTACGTTGAAGTTTTAACAAGAGAAAATGGAAAATAAAAATGCTCCAGGGACTTTGGTAAGAAACGTGGGAAATATTGAATGAATCTCTGTGAGGCTCTATTTCTGTCCTAAAGTCAGTCAAGATAGGTATCTTGTCCTTAAAAAATGTCTTTCGCTAGCCAATAGGATATCCACTATGTGCTACAAATTTGTAACTACATTCTACCACATACACCGAATGGTTGGCTCGGCGGGGAAGAACCATGGTCTCATAAAACACCAAAATAAAATAGCAGCTTAGTGCTACTGTGTTCCGTGTGAACCATATTACTGGAAACGAGGCATTTCATTTGACATAGACCTCAGAGGTGACAAAGGATAGATGTAGATGTCTATGGGCCACGGTATCGACTTAATGTCTGGTGGACTGTGCTCTTATTTGTCACCCTTATTATATTTAAAAAAAACTTGTATTCAGCAATGTGAATGTGAAAATCTGGTAGGAATCGTAGTAGGTTTCGTTTTGACGTTTGAAATTTGGTTTCATTGTATCTAAATGTATCATTTTCGATCCGTAAGTAAATCCGCTGTTGAATAAACTAGCTAAGATAGAACAACTAAACAGACAACTCGCATCCGCCACCAAATATCTCACGGTGCACCTCATCTCGGCGTTGCGGAGTTTTTTTTTAATCCGGCAGCCGCGTCTCGCCCGCGGGACTGCATTGTTCTGGACGCCCAGACGGACGGTGGTGTTTTGTAGGGTCTTTGTGTATAGTCGTGAGACGGTGCCTTGATTATGATATTTTTGTGGAGCCCTATAGGCTGAGGAAAGACTGTATGTTTCCATGTTTAAATAATTCTTACAGAAAAATATAAAACCTAACTGTTGGAGCCGTTGTGGCTAGGGAAGCCTGTTAGCACAGGGGCAAAAGAACCCACGAAATACGACGCTAAAGAAAAACAAATATTTTTACTTATAAATTAAACAAAACTTAGAGCGATCGCTGTAAATTTCACAATCCGCCACCAACCCGGTTTCGAACCCCGCTGGTGCCAATAAAATTTTCATTTGCAATTTCTAATGCTGATTTATTATGCATGGTGGTTAAGGAAAAGCATCGATAGGAGAAATAAAAAAAAAACACTTTAAAGATATGTAAAGCTTACCGACAATCATTGAGGCAGCGCAGTGGATATTTCCTTTCCTTAAAAACTTCTCAGAGATGAGAGCAGGCCTGTTACCCAGCATTGGGACTTATATAGGCTCTAATTTAAACAAACTTTTGCTTTACTTACCATTTAATAAGAAAAACGAGGCGAGTACATATTAAAGAGTTGGGTGAACTTCTCCAAGAACACAGCTCTGAGCCATTTGTATATTTCGACTTCGGTATGAAGCTGTCAACTGGTCAATCCTGACCACAATCAGTCAATCATAACGTTTTTGTACGTACATAATATTGAAATTACTACAGTGGATGTGTTATGCAATACAGTTCAAAGTTTTAAGTTTTTTTTTATTGATGCACTTTATGAAAGAATTATTAAATGATTATTCATATACATTTTTATTATTATGTCATCATTATCATTATACCATTTATATTTACATTCTTAGAATTAATGGATGCCAAATTAAAAAGAGGTAAAATAAAAAAAAAATTACAGCCGACTTCAATATAAATAAACCTAGCAAGCTAACAGCATAGCAAAGTGGCGAAGCAATCAGGTTTGTAGCGGTTTCGAACGGTTGCCGTTGAGCAATCAGTTTCAAAAAAGAGGTTCAGATGCCTGGGTGATCAGTAATCGATTGCTGAAAACAGAATTTAAAAATTCTAAACCGTTCTCGAGATAATCGTGGGACAGACGGACAGACGGACGGACAGACGGGCAGACGAACAGACGGACAGACGGACAGACGGACAGACGGACAGACATCGTGAAATCAATAAGTGACTTCGCAAGCTTCGCCACTTAATAAAATGAGAACATCATCAATGTAGTCGAAGTCAAATATGCATTATTAAGGATAACTCAAAACTACTGGTCAGATCTTGGTTAAATATATATAGGTACACGTGAAAACACCAGTTTTCAAATAAAAATAAAACAATCATCAAAATCGGTTCACCTAGAAAAAAGTTCTGAGTTAACACACAATAAAAATACAGTCGATTTGAGAACCTCCTTCTTTTTTGAAGTCGGTTGAAAAATAACACTACAGGAATTTTAAAAAGTATGGGTTGAAATAAGCGCACACACTTCAATACTAATGGTGACACCCACATAATATATCCTCGATTAAGAATCAAAATGCATATATATATATATATATATATATATATATATATATATATATATATATATATATATATATATATATATATACTAGCTGACCAGGCAGACGTTGTTCTGCCCTTTCCGAACAACCATTTGCTTTCCCAGAAATACTCCTGAAATTAGCAATAAAAAAATTGAGGGTCACTTATCGGGACAAAAACTACCCTATCTCTCAAGTTGGACCAAATTGCACACAGTCTACAATTTTTTTTGAAATCGGTTCTATCTGTTGAATACTTACAGCAACACGTGGTGGTTATACTACTAAATTGTAGCTTATATTAAACGTTTGTATTTTTAACATAGCGCCATCTATTAAATATTTACTTCATCCAGTCAACAGATATCGTCATCTGACAGAATCGTTTGGAGCTAACAGATAATTGTGACTGTCAAATAATAGACAAATAATTTTCAATAAAATAATATTGTATTGCGACTATAAATTGAGATGTAAGCTATCCTATCTTTTAAGTTGGACCAAACTGCACATTGACCAAAAATTTCATTGAAATGAGTTCAGTAGTTTAGGAGTACATCGCGGACAAACAACGTGACACGTACTTTTTATATATAAAGATATTGCCCCTATGTGGTCTAAGATATAGCGTTACCAGTAAAAACTTTACTTCTCTCTCGGACTTTAGCTCTCGTCAGTCATCATAAATTGGATGTATCGAATGAAGACGTGTAAGGACGCATCTTCCTGTTAACATGACATTTTGTCTTACTCTTCACGAGTAATAACGCATCTACATTTTAATTCTAAATCGGGGGAAGATGTAGATGTCTCTGAGCGACAGTATCTTCTTACTTTCAGGAGATTTGTGTGCTCGTTTGTCACCATTAGCAAAACCCGTAATGATGGGGCCATGCGGCAGCTAGATCACTGGTATAGTTATAGCACGAATGGGTCGGTACGGCCGGGAAAGGACCACGCTCTTACAGAATACCAGCGTAAAATAGCAGCTAAACGCTGCTGTGTTTCGTATGGTGAGTGTAGAGAACCGGAGACCCTTTTTACTGGAAACGAGGCATTCCATCTTAGTCCTCACGGGTGGCAGAAAGCCTCCTCATCTAATATATAATAAATAATGTTTGATTGTTCATATTTTATGCGCTGCCTTACCGTTCATTGGCGTGTGATAAAACTTTATCTACTTATTACTTGCACTTGCGCGAAGCTTATAGGCATAGTACAATTAACTTATAGTAGAGGGTGCGCGTATCGTACCCACACATTTTTTGGAATGCTTTATATCATTCAATTTCAATTAATGTATATATTATCATTCCTAATAAAACAATATAACTTATCCAAATTTAAAACGATTTTTCCACAATTTGTTTTACTGTGCAACGCGCCGGGTACCAGTTACTAATCTATAATAACTTAATGTTATAACACACTATGAGATATTTAATGTTTGACTCAATCACAACGTAGAAGCATTCGTCGTTTGTATTTTACTGTAGAAGCGGCCTACAGTGTGTAGCAATACCAGTGGTTTTAAAGATCGTTTATCGCTTTAACCCGTTAAATACTGGATTATTTAAGAATCGAGGATTTCCGTGGTTTTTATATATGTTGTTACATGTGTTGTTTTCCTTAACATAAAACCAGTGAAGACAATTAATTTTTGTTCATGGTTTTGGATAAGCTTGGAGGTGCCAAAATGCAGCGCTAGCCTCAGTTTTAATTTATCAATTGATAATTAGAATTAAGAAGAGTATTTATTCATTTCAAAAGTATAAATTATAAAGGGTATTTGAATTTTTAACGCAGCGATTCTTATCCTTGTTCGGCATGAATACTTTGTGAGAGGGCTCAACACATTTGTTTTTAGCCGACTCCAAGAAAAGGAGAAGTTGCTCAATTCAACTGTATCTTTTTTGTATGTCAGTATCTTATGCGATATATTCGTTAATTGTGAACATATTTTTATGATTATTTTTTATTAAATATGTTATATGGAGGTAGTCCCATATAAGTTAGGAAAAAGTCCAACTTGCCACCCTTGATAAATCGAGTATAAAATAATTCATTACAGTATTTAGACGACGTGTGAGTTGTTGTATTATGTTATAGGCGTTTGTTACGCGAAGACAATGCGATTTACCGTCATCTAGGGCTTCGTGACGACTTATCACCACGTGGAATTCTGGTCAATCACTGGTTTATAATAATTTTAAAAAATCCGACCAAGTGCGAGTCGGACTCGCGCACCGAGGGTTCCGAACAAATCCGTAGGTATATAAGTTTAAAATTATTGAAAATATTTTTATTATATGATGTAACTAAAAATTTATGATTTTCGCAATTTTTCCTTTATCTGTGCTATAATACGTTGCTTCGTACCAAATTTTAAGATTCTGAGTTCACGGGAAGTACCCTGTAGGTTTTGATTCCCTTGCGAATGTCGAAAATTTGCGGCATAAACCGCTGTATCTTTTGATTGCATTGGCTTAACAGTTTGATTTTTTCACAGCTCCAAGGGACAGTAGACTTGAGCATTTGATATGAATTTCAGCTTGATACTTCCACGCGTTCCTGAGAAAAGGGGTCTTGACAGACAGACAGACGGACAACAAAGTGATCCTACTATAAGGGTTCCGTTTTTTCCTTTTGAGGTACGAAACCTTAAAAATGCTCAAAGGTTCAAAAAATTAACATAAGTTAAAATTGTTCATTAAAATAAGTTATTACAAAATAACTAATGATTATTTCTCTACACTTTATTAATACTGTATTTGCTACTACAGCAATAGATTCACATCACCGCTCTGAAGGTGCGTTGTACAGAGTGATGATCACCGGGACCTACCTTTTCTCTTGGTGGTCACTCTTAATACATGAAAACATATCCTATATTTTTAATCTATATTGTAATTTTTGTACCTTATTTAATTTACTACTAACATAGTTTTACGTTACTTTATTAACCCATATGGATGTAAAAGTTCGAAATAAACAATTATTAATAGGTTTTAATTATAACATTAATCCAACTGCAAATCATTTTTATACAATCACTTAGCGTCTAATTACTTAGTATCGTCTTATAAATTACAGCATTACATTAGAACATAGCGGCGGTGAAATAATATTTTGTTCCTGTCAATACAAAACGAGACTGGAGTCTCGCTAAATGCACCCAGACCCGAGACTATCATAATAACAATGCACAAAGGACCTGACGAGGTATAAAAAAATGTCTGTTTGTCCATTGAAAAGTTCAACTTTCATTCGCCAGACGCCCGCAGCCTGCAATGGGACAATCCACCATTATTAGCGGGGAGCTTGATGGTTTTATCCTCGCATATTTTCTCCCTATTTTGCTCATTTCACAAGCATTGCGTTCGTTATATCTTGCCGCATTCCTCGCTTTTACTCCTAATTAACTAAGACTAGGATCACTAAATTAAAGTCGCGAGATTCCAGGTAATAGTTTATTAAGATTTTTAATAAAAAAAACCTCGGGAACGGTGATAGCAACTTTGTTCGTTATTTAACTAATTAACACGTTATGAAATGGTGAAACGCTCAGTTAAACACAACGTGCTTAATATACATAAATAATTTAATAACGCGATGTTACATTTTTCATCATTTTGTTTATGCAAACCGTTTCCTGTTTTAATATTGTTCTTTTAAACGAAGTAACAGCTTACCTGATGGTGGGTAGCAACTGTAGCCCATGGACACCTTACAAATAAATACACAAATACAATTCACCAAATAAAAAGGGTGACTACAAATGCGTTGTTACCTCTGAGTACTAAGTTGGACACAGCCCGTTACTATACTGGCTCTCTTAAGATCGGAGCACAGATTTTAGTAAGTAATTTTAAAGTAAAGATCGGAGTCTATCGTAGATTACAAATTAAAATACAGATGCGTTGTCACCCGTGACTACTAAGATGGAATGCCTCGTTTCCAGTAAAAATGGTCTCCGATTCTCTACACTCACCATACGAAACACAGCAGCATTAACCTGCTATTTCACGCTGGTATTCTATGAGAACGTTTTTTATAGAATAAAGGTGACAAGCGAGCAGACAGTCCACCTGATGGTAAGTGGTAGCTGTGGCCCATAGACATCTACATCTATCCTCGATAATGAATCAAAATGCAGATGCGTTGTCACCCGTGAGGACCAAAATTGAATGCCTCATTCCCAGTAAAACGGGTCTCCGGTTCTCTACACTCACCATACGAAACACAACAGCATTAACCTGCTATTTCATGCTGGTGTTCTGTGAGAAGGTGGTCTTTCCCCGGTCGAGGCGACCTATTCGTGTTGCAGCTATACTACTAATAGAGCTACAGCATGTTTCTACCACGTTTATTCTAGTTCTCAACGCAATGATGTTTGGTGTCATAAATAGTTAAGAGGATGACACCTATGCAGACGGACTCTTGGGCAGTAAAGGAATCCTGATATCTAGGAAATATTTATTGTTTCCTGACTTCTCTAATATTTTAAATAAATATTTTTCCCTTATATCCGCTGCCGTTACATTCCATTGAAGTCTACTACTGCACATAGGCCATCTCCATAAGGGGGATAATTGCCACAAGTGAAAGCTTAGCAAAAGTGGTTGACAACCACAGTTTTTTTTTATTTTCAGCCGTAATTAGGAAGATGCTGCTACCCATCTTCTGATTTGTTTCCCTCTGTCTTACGACACCCACGGGATGATTTGAGGTAGTGGATATTCATACACTGCTACTACATGGTAATTTTTTCAGCAATATAATATAAATTATAAATTATTAAATTTGTCCACTGCATTGATTTAAAAAATGTTACTAACTCCTGGAGTATATACATTATGATGAAAATGTTTCAGAATGGCTTTTTGGCCGCGCCAGACATGCTTATACTTGTATTTTAAACGCTCCAGACTCTAAAAATACTTGTTGATATTGCTCTTTAACTTTACATAAATATTGTTCTCTATTATCACTCGCTGGCAACGCGCCGTACACTATGAGGTTCTCAGTTGGAAAGTCTTTTGAATTTTCGGTATCTTGATTTTGGACAAGCTTTTTATCACTTGTTTTGTTTTTATATTATGCTATTTTATTTTTCAAACAATTAGCTTGAAAGTAAAATTTACTCATCAAAAGAAAAAACATATTAATTTATCCGTCTCGGGCTTAAACTGAGGTTTAAAAATATTCCTAATATCTCAAGAGGTCCCATAGCCGCAATTATAGCAAAATTTGATATTTTTGTCAAATTCGTATATTTTTCAAAGTCATTTTAAGCAACTTCAAAAAAAGAGGAGGCACTCAATTCGACTGTATTTTTTTTTTGTGTTTTAACTTAATTTTGATGATTCTTTTTTATTTCAAACCTGGTGCTTCTCATGTGACTGTGATCTGACCAGGAGTTTTTGAGTTATCTTTAATAATGCGTATTTAATTGATTTCGACTACATTGATGATGTTCTCATTTTATTTATGTTGAAGTCGGTTGTACAAAAATTTCAATTTTACCACCTTGTTGAAATTACTTACCAAGCTTGCACTGTTAGCCCGTTTGCCACTTTGATGTATTAAGAAATGTTCACGAACGGTCCTAACAAAACTTATCGCCCTCATCAGTAAGTTAAGAATCGTTCGAATGATTGCTAGGAATGATTGCTCAGTAGGAGATTAAATGGTACCCATTAGTTCCGCGGAAACTCAATTAGTCGTAGCAGTAGCGATCGCGTTTGATTCATAAATATCGCGGAGTAATTTTAGCGTTACAGGTGCGTCGCCTAGCTGAGAGGGGGAGAGTGGAGTGGGAGGAGGGTGAGTTCATTGGGGCAGGTGGCTTGTAACTTGTACCTCATAATTTACCGCCACTTTATTTATTTTAGATTGCCGATTATTGTGATTAAAACCTATTTTATTTTGTTGGTTAATTAAAATCTATAATTTAGAATTATCATCGCTTACTCGTGTTAGGCCCTGGAATTTAAATAACGAGGTTCCGACAATTCTTTTATTGAAGATGCAAGGCAAGCAAACATACATCTTACCAGTTTGTAAGTGATACATGCTGTGTATTCTGTGAGAGCGTGATTCTACGCCGGTCGAGCCGATCTATTCGTGCTGTTGCTCTGTTTAGGTAGCATAGCGGCAGCGTGGCTCTACCACGTAAACACTTAGAAGCAAACGTTTCGAGGGAAGTATTGACTATGTACGCTTACCATATCTTGCTTAGGCAAGGGATTCTGATGAGCATAGACACATTTCTGATTTGACTGATTTTTTATTTTAAAACAAAAAGTTTTGTAAATACGACTGGAACACATCTTCTTTATTTCAAATTCAAAATTTAAATTACGTGGTAGAGCCATGCTGCAGCTATGTTATGGTTGCAGCACGAATGGGTCGGCTAGACCGAGGAAGGAGCACGCTCTCACAGAATACCAGCGGGAAATAGCAGCTTAATGCTGCTCTGTTTCGTATGGTGAGTGTAGAGTACCGGGGACTTTTACTCGGAACCGAGGCATTTCGTCTGAGTCCTCACAAATCTGAATTTTGATTTTTAATTGAGGATAAATGTTGATGTCAATGGGCCACTCCACTTACCATAAAGTCGACTGTGTGTTCGCTTGTCACCCTTCTTCTACAATTTTTTTTCATAAAATTCTGACTTTACAACTGTTTCTGAATTTCATAAATCATTACACGGACATAATTCTTTTACTTATTATAAGTGGGATGCGGGAAGTAAAAACTGTGTAAGAACCTCCGAAGGCGGCGGAGTTATAATATAGCCGAAATAAGATTTTTTAATTTTTTAGTTTTTGGCCATTTGGACACCCTAGGAGTGTAATGAGAACTTTTAGCCCCTATTCAACCATGACCCCCATGACATCCTCTACATGATAGGCTATTCGAACTGACTAGGCCTAAAGTTCGAGCTTCCCCCAACTCCTTTCTAGTCTTTACTTCTAACAAGCCAATGTATTTCACTAGGTGGCAACCGTGCCAGGTAGAAACGTTTTGGCACGATCACGCGATATTTTGTTTTAATTATTTTATTTTAATTACATGGCAACAAATCTGAACAAATCAGGATAATTCCCAAAATGTACGAAACTTTAACACGTGATTTAAGCAGTTTTAACAGATTTTTAGCAAAGATTGCAAAACCATATATTACACCATTATTTTTCTAACTAAATTAAAGGACTTGTTTGCAGTTCGTGCTCTCGATAATCAAAATGATATTATTTGACAAATAACTAATGCATTTTTTTGTATTAAACGCTGTATTTTAGTTGACGTACACGCTACTATGACAATGAAAATTAAAAAAGAACACATGTACACACTGCTTATTCCATATTGAAACTTCTTCCAGGTCTATTAAAGGATAGTTGAAAGAAATAGAGGGACACTCTGTGTGCTTATTTATATAATACTAGCTGTTTCCCGCGACTTCGCCCGCGCGTAATTTATTACGATTGGATATCATGGGTTTGCGCGGAACACTATTTTTCTAAAATAAAAGTAGCCTACGTTACTTCTTATAACATCAGCTATCTGTCAGTGAAAGTCCGGGCAAAATCTGTCCAGCCGTTTCGGAAATTAGCTGGACCAAACAGACAGACAGACAAAAATTTTTAAAAATCGTGTTTTTGTTATAAGTACCGTATATACTTTCATATGCATATAGTAAAAAGCTGTTATTTCAACATTAGAAACAGACACTTCAATTTTATTTATTTTTATAAATGTACTTCGCTTTTCGGGCCAGTGATAAAACACGTCGTTCTGTTATTGTTCTAACCAAAAAGCAACTCTTAGATTGCACCCTGTGAGCCATTACATCACTAGTCTGCACAGAAGACAACATTGCAAACAAAAAAGGCTACTCTATGCCTTTTTTGTTTACAATTGGTTTCTATGAACTACATTAGTATCATCAAGTGCACTATAACTTCGTTTGTTACTTTAATTTTGTATAAAATAGCGAAGTTAACCGTTTCCGAACAATCGGGTACCGTGACATGTGCAAACGACAAATCTTTAACTAATTGAGTTTGAAATAACTTTGTCATTGGCTAGTAAAACGGGTTAGGTCCCTCAATGGCGGAATGACCTGTAATCAACTTAATAACTTTGACATAATCAATGCTTATTATGGTCCATGTTTTAAGTTTGTGGCATAAGCAGTCGGAATCGAAGTTTATAATGGTGCTAGCAAGTCACCCAATTTGTTCCTTGTTACCCTACAGCCATCTCTTTCCAACTTATGAGCAAAGAAGGGGTGGGAAAATAATTTAACGCGCCACGTACGTCACATGTTATTAACGACGGCTTAATTTCGCGCTGTGTGTTAATAGGAAGTTCTATTTCAGTTTCAAGTTTTTTTTTATATGAAAAACTAACAAACGATCACACTGTCCACCTGATAGTAAATGGATGATGTAGCTCGTAGACATTTACATATAGCCTCAATTAAGAATGAAAATGCAGATGCGCTGTCACACCTGAGGACTAAGATGGAATGCTTCGTTTCCAATAAAAAGAGGAGACCCTTTTTCTTGTTCTCTACGCTCACCATACGAAACACAGCAGCATAAACATGCTCTTTAACTTTGGTATTCTATGAGAGCATGGTCCTTGGCACGGCTACGGTTCTTACGGTGCCACGATTTGAAGGCGGGTTCGTATAGATGTCGATGAGGTACGCCGAAAAGTAAGAATACAATTTTTCGACATCTGTCTTAATTTCCGAGATATCAAATTCAATTTTCAAATCGTGGCGTCTTAGGAACTATAGAAGCCCCTATTCCTTCCTCGGTCAAGCCCACCCATTTTTGCTCTAACCATATTTTATTTTTAACTCATTTAATTAAAAAACAATAGCTGCAACATGGCTTTACTACGTCTAGAAAGGACACAGAACCTTAATACCTTAACAGGTAATAAGGTTTTGTGTTTATCTCTTACCATCTTCCGCTTCATCGGCTTCATCGCCTTAAAAACAGTCTACTGTTGAACATGTACTTCTCATATGGCAGGGAGAATTTACAATATTTGTCTTCGCATTTAACGCGGCATCCCGTCACTGTTATGGGTATTTTGTTTCTAAAAAATACTAGATGGTTAGAATACTATCGATGGATTCAGGTGGTTCAGGACCTTGGATTGTGGCTTAGGTGAGGCCTATGTTAAGCTGTAGATTGTAGCAGAGTATGTAGTTGCTGTGTGTAGTTTGTGAAATACGTGCGTGTGTGAGTATATAGATGTATGTTTGTGTAAAATATATGAGAGTTCCCTACAGGACTAATGAAGAGTTATGACTGTGTCCTTGGTCTAGTTATCGTAAGCGCAACTGATGATCACGTAGTCTTTTTTTATAGGATAAGAGTGACAAAGGAGCACACAGTCCACCTGATGGTAAGTGGTTGCTGTGCCCCATAGATATCTACATCTATTCTCGATAACGGATCAAAATGCAGATGCGTTGTCACCCGTGAGGACTAAGATGGAATGCCTCTTTTCCAGTGAAAAGGGTCTCCAGTTCTCTACACTCACCATACGAAACACAGCAGCGTTAAGCTGCTACATTACTCTGGTATTCTGTGAGAGCGCGGTCCTTCCCCGGTCGAGCCGACCCATTCGTGCTACAACTATACTACTAATATAGCTGCAGCATGGCTCTGCCACGTATAAAAAGTATAGTCCTGGCAAAATTAGTTATTCAAGATAAATTAAGTAAGGACATTGGCGGTGCCCCCCCCCCCCCCCCCGTATCTCGGAAAACTCGTAAAGCCTCCGAAAGTGTCGTAATGTCGGTCTATCGGCTCCTCTATTATACTGGCTCTCGATATCCTCCAGACCAACACACAGTAGTGCAAGCACTGCTGTTTGGCGGCAGAAATATGTAAGAAGGTGGTTCCAACCTTCTAGACAAAAAAGGAATTCTATTATCGAGTAGAACGGGAGACGGCTCTGTGGCGCAGTGACTTAGCAGTGAGTTGTTGCGCTGGGGGCCGCAGGTCCGAATCCCGCACGGAACAAGTATTTGTATGGCCTACAAATAATTGTTCAGGGTCTGGATGTCCTTGTGCAATATCTGTTTGTAAGCTGCCTCCACGATACAGGAAAAAATAGTAGTGTGGGGGTAACGTTTTTTAATTTTTTTAAAGAAAAATTACGAAAGAACTTTCCCTTAACGTAAAACGGTACGTTTATGTGTTATCGATGTGTTTGCAGCTCGCGCTTTAATTGTGAAACTTCCGGGTCAACGTTTTGCTAAACCAAGTTTTCCGGGATGACTGTATAATAAATAATTTACACATTATTACAAACATGTGCCTTTTAAAATGTTACCCCCTCATTAAGGGTTGTCGCGTTGTTGGACCTATTTCATATGTCACCACGTTAGCCATGTATGCGTGCTAGGGGTAATACTGCCCCCGGTACGTGCTAAATAAGCATGTAGCTCTCCTGGTTACGTTTCCAACGGATATCACCGGACCTGCCAATTGTCTTATGGTGATCACAGTAGGTTTTTACCAGTAAGAGTCCGATAACCTTTTTTTTACATGGGTAAATGCCTACGCACATCAGCCTCAGGGGGGGGCAAGTTCAGGGTATGTCGGTCTCGCACCTACTAAAACCCATGGTGTTCCACCTTCGCCGCATATCTGTAGGGCCACGGGAACGCTTTCACACACATTTACACATTCGAAAATTGAAAATTGATGTCGAGTCCCGAGCACAACCGATCTGAGAATTAACTTTTAGGCATATGTGTACAGTATACATAATAGTAACGATTTAGAGTTTAAACGAAGTATGTCTATTAAATAAAAGACTCCGCATAGACCTCATAAAGAATGGTCCAACGACACCATTAGCTCGGTGCTTAAAAGGCCCATTTTGTCGCCATTTTGGTATATTAACCCTTCACAATAAATATGTCCTGAGTGGTTATTTAAAAGTGCCCAGGTGGGCCTGAGCGGCCCGCAAGAGTTATACCCGCATTTGAGTGTTAAATAATTAGTTGTTTTAATTTCCAAGGAAAAGGGTTTTTCTAACCGGACCGGATTTTTATTGTTAATAAAGTTCTATACACTCATTATTATACATATCTTTTTAGTTTGTTAATTATGGTTTCAATTCCTATAATTTGACGGAAATAACACAGAATAAAACAGAATTCCAGCATAGTCTTAGAATAGTATCAAAATGATCATATCTGCTGGAGCTACCCTGCAGCATGGTAAGGTTGTAAAAGAAATGGGTTGGCTCTACAGGGAAAGGATCACGCTCTCACTGAATACCAGCTTAAAATAGCAGTATAAAGATCATATGGCGAGAACTGGAGACATACTTGTAACAAGGTAATATTTTCTATCACATCTACTACGGGGAGTACGCTGCGAAATTGTTTGGATTAATTCCAACCGTCAAATTTCACCAATACACATCGCGACAAACTTACCATATCATCCACATCATCTGGATGCTTGGCAGTCCACTACTGTGCGGTTTAATAGGAGTCTTCTTCCTCGCACAACTACTTTATGGAATCGTTTACCACCGGCGATTTTTCTGGACCGATATGACTTAGGGACCTTCAAGAAAAGAGCCTACTCCTTTTTAAGAGGCTGGCAACTCATCTGTAATTCCTTGGTGTTGCAGTTGTTCATGGGCGGCGGTAGTCACTTACCATCTGCATTACCGCATGCTCGTTTGTCCCCTCTCCTATAAAAAAAGTTTAATTTTGTAGCAGTAAGTACTTAGGGGAAAATTTCCACTGCAATGAGAGGGAGAAAAACTTTTTCTTTTTTATTAATCATCGGTTACTATGATGAGGTACGGATGGAAGTTGAAGCAAAGAAGAAAGCATGGCTAGATTTACTAGCAACCAAGGCTAGTAATTCTAGCAGTATGAATGATGATATTGAAAGGAAAAAGGCAGTCTTTAGACACCTAAATAAGAGAGTAAAAGAAGTAGTTGAAAGGAAAAAGCAAGAAAGAACGGATATGAATGATAGAAGAATATCGGATAACTTTCAGGCAAACATTAAAATGTTCTGGAAACTCGTAAGTACTACCAGGGGACATTCAAAACAGCCTAAAATGAATGCTATACGAGACCAGAATGGCTGTATTCTGAATGACGAAGTTTTGAGTTTAAGGAGATGGAAGGAATACTTTAAGGAGTGTTTATGAGTGATGAGACGTTTGAATTAAATGAAATAGAAATTCCGGAAGAAGAGGAAATAGATAGAGATATAAGTATAGATGAAATAATGAAAGCAATGAAAAGTATGAAAGCAGGTAAGGCAGCCGGTTATGATAGAGTATCTCTCGAAATGCTAAAGGCTGGAGAAGGAGTGGTGGCAGACCTGCTGTGCACCTTGTTTAATTTATGTTGGGAACTTAAGCGGGTACCGGGAGACTGGTGCAAAGCCGTGATAGTCCCAATATATAAGGGAAAAGGATCACAGCAGGACTGTAAAAACTACCGTGGTATCAGCCTTCTTAGCATTGTGGGAAAACTGTATGCTAAGGTACTAATTGAAAGAGTTATGAAAGAAACTGATGGAAAAATTTGGGATGTGCAAGCGGGATTTAGAAAGGGAATGGGATGTACGGATCAGGTCTTTTCCATGCGCATGATCGCGGAGAAGTTTTTGGCCAAAAACCAAAAAGTTTTTTGTGCGTTCATGGACTTCGAGAAGGCTTATGACAGAGTGGACAGGGATGTGTTATGGCAAACACTGAACTCATTTGGGTTGAGCGCTGGCTTGATACAGGCATTGAAGTCTCTATATAGGGACTCTAGTGCTTGTGTCAGGATCAACGGGGCCTACTCGGACTGGTTTGGCATCCATAAAGGTGTCAGACAGGGCTGTGTGGCTTCCCCGTGGCTGTTCAACCTATTTATGGACAGTTGTTTGGAAAATTTGAAAGCAGAAGAATGCGGGTTAAGAATGGGTGAGTTAACCGTCAAATGCCTTTTGTACGCCGATGATCAAGTCATACTTGCGTCGTCGGCAGCCGAGTTGCAAATGATGGTTACATTAATGAACAGGACATTAAAAGAAAAGGGAATGAAAGTGAACGCAAGTAAGACGAAAGTTATGGTTTTTGAAAGAGAAGAAAGTAAAACGATATGTGAAATAAGAATAGAAGGGGAGTTGGTAGAGCAAGTAGAGGAGTTTGTGTATTTGGGATGTGTGTTTAGCAGGGATGGTAGATATGATCAGGATATAGAACGACGAGTGAATGCAGGAAATAGATTGAATGGGGCTCTACACTCTATTGTGAAAAGTCAGAATGTGTCCAAAAAGGCACGTTTGGCAATTCACAATGCTGTGTTAGTGCCTACTTTAATGTATGGTAGTGAAAGTTGGGTATGGCAGAAGAAGCACGAGAGTAGAATAAATGCTGTAGAAATGCGGTCATTACGTAGTATGCTAGGGCTGAATCTGAATGAGAAACTCGGTGAGAAATAGTGTGATAAGAGGAATGTGTGGTTTGCAAGATGATGTTGTGACTAGGATTAAGAAAGGAATGCTTCGGTGGTTTGGTCATGTAGAAAGAATGAATGAGGAAAGAGTGACAAAGCAAATTTATGTTGCAGAGGTGAATGGCAGAGTCGGGAAGGGTCGCCCTAGGCGAAAGTTTATCGACCAAATAGGCGATATATTGAAAATGGGCCAAATTAAGAGTACCTTTAACCGACGAGCGTGTATGCGTAGGTATATGGATGTGGAGGAAGCGAGAGAGGTGTGTCAGGATCGTGCCAAATGGAATTCCATAGTCTCTGCCTACCCCTCTGGGTGACAGGCGTGAGTGTTTATGTTATGTTTTATGTTTATCGGTTACTATCTCCTGGATTCTATAGCTAAACATTGAACTACTTTTAAAATGACAAAACAGAATCAATGAAAAACACTCCGATTAATTAAATCTATGTATAATATAGATGAAACGACTTTTTGATTTTTTTTTCTTTTCTATATAAAATTGCTATTTCATACACACTAGTAAATTTTAATCCCCAGGACAAAAATTATTATACGGTACACATCTAACAGATAATAAAAGAAATTTAATCAGATTTTTCCGGATTTTTCCGGATCCATACAACTTAGGAACCTTCCAAAAACGAGTTTATTCCTTTTTAAAAGGCTGGCAACGCACCTGCAATTGCCCTGGCATTGCAGTTGTTGATGGGCGGCGGTTGATACTTACAATCAGATTGTATGCTAATTAGCCCCTTCTTCTATTTAAAAGAATTAATCTTAGTCTTCAGAGACTCTTTCCCTCTCGATTGTTAATCCAGAATGGATGAAGCATCTAGTGAAATCGATCTATATAAGACACGAGCACGTGTAGCACTAACTTTAGATTCAAAGTCACATGTCACACCTTAAACATGACTTTCTTCAAAATTATGTTTGACGAGTTGTTACAATAGCTATTTCCAAGGACAGTTTATCCAAAAGTAAGTATACGGTAAAGTTGCGCCTACTTTGCGGTATACTCACCGTTGCGTCCTATCAAAGTCCACTGCTGAACATAGGCCTCCCCCATAGATTGCGTCCTAGGGGGGATTATTGCCATAGTTGCCATGCCTAGCAAGCGGGTTGTTAACCGCAGAGTTTTTAATTTTAGACGCTTTTGGAAAAGATGCTGCTGCCCATCGTCTAATTTGTTTCATTCTGATGCCTCTTACAGTACACTTACTTTAAAAAATATCTAAAATCCGAATTCATTTTTTCTTTTTTGTTTTAGAACTATCCTGATGAATCCGGAAGTAGACTCTCTGGAACATTGTCCCATATTCTAGATCCAGAAAAAATGACCGACAGTCAAACTAGCGAAAAACTACGTGGTAAGAAAAATAATATTGTTTTAAAAATAGAACTCATGAGTACTCTTGTATTAATATAAAAATACCTTATGCATCCACATTGTTTTAAAATCAATGAAAACATTTACACAGTTTGCCGAGATACATTATCATTCATCATTACAGCCCTTCACCAGTCCACTGCTGAACCTCCTGAGCTCCCTCAAGGAATTACACAAAAACGATCCTAAGCCAGCTGCATCCATCGACTTACTAGGTCATCAGATCTAAAAGGAAGCCACCCTACACTTCATGCTAGTCTTATTTATTTATATTTTAATTCGTCATTGCAAAAATCTTCAACTATGAGTTACAAAGTAACTCTCTGCCAGCCAACTGTTACTGCTGGACCTATTCGCGTGGCTTACCTTCGAAATATTTTCATACCTCAGACAAGTGGGTATTTCACGATATTTTCCTTTACCGTCAAGCACGTGGTAAAACATCACTTAAAATTGCAATAACCAAAATGCAAAAAAAAAAACAATCATTGATGTCAGCGATGACCGAAGCACATACTGTGAAATTTATGGTCCCTGAAATACCATATGGGCTCAAAAAATGTTAGTACTTATAACTCTAGATAAAAGTGTAGTACTTGCATAAATGTAAGTAATTATTGTGACAACATTGTTCTTAATTTATTTTGCAGACTTCTATAATAGACTCATTCAAACAGATGCACGCATTAAAAAATTAAAAAAAGAAACGGAAGAATCAAATGCTTACAGCTCTGCTGGTGACATTAGTATGAAACCTATTTCAGACAAATACAAACGGTCGTTGATGTCGATAAACAGTCCATCCTATAGTCCTCCGCAAAGACGAGAATCTGGCTACAGTGATATCATAGATTTAAGTAAATTTAATTTGTATTACCCACCGTTTGCTGCCGTGAGGGAATACAATGAAGCAAGCCGCACACCAACAAGAATTAAAAGAGCAGAAGGAGAAATATATGACGATGAGCCTTCTGGAATTGTCATAGAAAAGAAAAAGGTAATGGTACAATATGGTCCATTTGACCGAAAACGAAATTTTCCTAAATGCTCGCATACTCCAAAAGAGTCAAAATCGCACGAAAAGCAACTAAAGCATCCATTCTACAAGAGTTCGCAGCGATTGGATGAACTTTTGGATCAACTGCTGGAGAAAAACATGGATAAAATCATGGCAAACCCTTTTGAGTTAGACGTTTTAGTGAGTAATAGAGACAAATGCAAACATCCTAAACAAGAGGAAACAATTACTACCAAAAATAAACAAGAGGAAGCTATTATTACCAAAAACAAACAAGAGGAAGAAATTACTACCAAAAATAAACAAGAGGAAGAAATTGCTACCAAAAATAAACAAGAAGTGCAAAAAAAGGTTTCTGCTAGAGCAACCAAGACACCGGTCTTCGAAACTAATACGAAGTCCACAGAATTTAAGAGAATGAGCATTGGTTCCGATTCAAAGTCAGGTTTGATTGACAAAGAACCACGGTATAAAGATGAATATAAAGAGGGCTATGGATATTCATTACTATCAACAACTCCACTCTACGATATTGTCCTAAGTGTATCGACATTAATGTATGTATTATCTTATTATAAATCATATCCTTTTATAAATTTATGTTAATAACTAGCTGTTCCCCGCGACTTCGTCCGCGTGAAATTTATTACAATTGGTTTTCATATGCGTGTCCACCACGTGCTGTCGACGCATTAGCTGTACTCCAGTTACAGCGATTTTTACATATTTAGAAATCACCCAAAGATATTATAAAACGTGATAGGAAAAGCACTCGGTCACTTAATTAATTTTTCACAAGAGTAAGCAGTTCCATTTATTTTAAATATTAATCAACTTTTATTATTCTTTCTTTGTTCAAGAAATTCTGAAAGCACTGAAAGCATAAACGTTTTAACGGATAACGCGGAGATACATCAAAGCAAGCGTAAACTTCTTCAGTTCAATGAAGAAGATGATGACAATCTTGGGTACGAGGACTTCAAAGAAGTCTTATCTGATTATATGGACACTCATGACGAGACAGATAAACAAGTTGAAAGAGACAGAAGATCGGACGTATGTGATCTTTGACTTAGTTTAAAATAAATCATTACACACTGTGGGAATTTCTCATGTTCTTCATTGCAGCCTATCAAAGTGAACATTTGCCTCGTCACAGATTGTCTCATCATGGGATATTTGCTATTGTTGCCACACTTGACAGGCGGTTTGGCTACAAAAGATTTTTATCCTGTTTATTATTAGGGAGTCGCCGCTGTCCATCTCTTTGCTTGTTTCCCTCTGTCGGCTCTTTCGAAGCCCACGGGACGATATAGGTACACGGTAAATAGCCTTGTAGGTTTTACACATTTAAATTTCACATGAATCTTACTCAGCAACCATCGCTTGCAGTATGTTTTAGTAAACCATACAAATTCACTTTTTCCGTGCATGAATCAAATTCTAACTGTGTGACTGGTAGCTAACTAGGCTACAACTTCGTACGTGGTAGAGCCATGCTGAATCTATATTACTGGATTAGTTGTAGCACGATTGGATCGGCTCGACCGGGGAAGGACCACGCTCTCACAGAAAACCAGCGTAAGATAGCAGCTTGACGCTGCTGTGTTTCGTATGGTGAGTGTAGAGAACCGGAGACCCATTTTACTGGAAAAGAGGCATTTCATTTTAGTCCTCACGGGTGACAACGCATCTGCATTTTGATTCTTTATTGAGGATAAATGTGGATGTCTATGGGTCACAGCAACCACTTACCATCAGGTGGACTGTGTGCTCACTTGTCACCCTATTCTATAAAAAAAACTGCAGCTTTGTATGAATACATAAAAACATTATCCTTTACTACAGATCAATGAATAAATTTAAAACAAACTTTCTGACTCAGATAATATTTTACTTTACAAGTTTTTCTAGGTACCCTGAGAAAGTTATATTTCTTTTTAACGCCGAACATAGCCCTGTGACAATAGGTACTGTGATACATAAGTAACCAATGTGTTAGTTGAGAGTGTGTTAATTGGTGTAAAATTTTACAAAAATAATTGTAAAATATCCAGTACATACATATTTCATACAGTTACAATCACGCTAATAGTTTATTATGATAATTGACATATTACTATGATAATTGACAACTTTTTTGGGATGTTTAAAATATGAATGAGAAACATTATTTGTATAGAATTATTATATCGTAGGGTTCAGATGGTCAGGGGTGAGACGTTTACTCAAGGTCTTGAAATCAGATTGCAATTTGAGATTTTAAAATCTTATGTCCAATGGAAATTCTATTTTTAATTGTAATAGATCATAGCTTTTCATATTAAATGATTAAAGTGAGATAAATACTTTTTTGAATTTTTCAGAAATTAGTATTACCGAATGAACAAAAGTCTAATCAAAAAGATATACCATCTATTCATAATCCAAACTGGAAAGGTCCCATGCCCTTATACCCCGATGAATTAAATTTAATAAAACATGCCGTAGTGCAAAATCCTAAGAATGAAATTTCTGAAGACGTAAAAGAAATGTTAGCTCAAAAAGACAAACTCGATAGTCAAATTACTGATAAGGAATACATAGAAGATTATTTTAACAATAAATATGATAAGTTAGCGCAAGCATATAGTGATTATGGGGTATTAGCGGAGAAAAAAGAATCTGTTACAAATGAAAAGAATTTGGCTACAGAGAGTAAAGTACTTGATCACAAAATGGTAGCAATTCCAGGAAAAGATGAAATTATCAAAAACTTATCTTTTAAAGGAAAAAATAACGCAAAATTGCGTAGGTATTAAAACTTTTGTACTTCTAAATATTTATACTTATTAACGAAAATTTATGTTTCAGCAAATAAGCAGTAATATTATCACTGCATTATTATTATATACCTTTAATGATTGAACAGGATATTTTTCATTCCGTTTAAAAAAAATAAAAAGTATTTCTTCCTAGCTATGTAATTATAAATGTATTATTATTATAAGAAAATATAATCAAATCGTTCTATCGATATTGTTACGGTTTCAACTTCCGGAAATTGTTTAAGATTGAGATTTAGAGATTTTACTATTGAGTTACTTAGCAGGTAGCCCAGTGATAGCAACAGTACATTAGGTCTTCTATTATTAACAGTCTATCTGATAAGTGTGGCATTCTCCCGACAATTACAAAATTTTCTGCGTCATTCGACATAAAGTCATGAATGATTATACGACATCTCACTTATTATACTCCACCAAATCTAAGAAATACCTTTTGACAGTTGTCACATTTATTGGACCAACTGAAAAATCGCTATCTACAATACTCAATTCTTAAGAGATATCGATATCCATTATTTATTGTTGGTAATCATTTACAGTTTTACCTAGATCAATATCAGAATAAATTAAAAATACAAAATTTATCACTTTTTTCATATTTATCGCTTACTGCTAATATCTTAAGATTAAAAACAAATGACTTGCACTACAATAGTTAAATTGACGTCGTCATCATCGTTATTTACGTTTCATCACCATCATCATTATTACAGCCCTTCACAAGTCCTCTGCTGAACATAGTCCTCCCCCAAGGAATGCCACAATGCACGGTCCTGAACCACCTACATCCATCGACTTCCTGCATATCTTACCAGGTCATCACTCTGTCTAGTGGGGGGACGCCCTATACTTCGTCCGCAAGTACGAGGCCGCCACTCAAGAACCTTTCTTCCCCATCGGCTGTCGGTTCTTCGAGCTATATGGCCGGCCTATTGCCATTTTAGTTTACTAATCCGTTGGGCTATGTCGGTCACTCTACTTCTACTGTGGATATACTCATTTCTAAGTTTATCACGCAGAGAAACTCCGAGCATAGCCCTCTCCATAGCTCGCTGAGCGACCTTAAGCTTCCTCATAAGACCAGCAGTGAAGGACCACGTGTCAGTTCCATAGGTCATAGCATAGCAACACGCACTAATTGTACAGTCTCGTTTTCAAGTTTTGAGTTATAACTGACGAGAAAATGTGCCGTAATTTCCCGAACGCTGCCCAACCGAGTTGAATCCGTCGATTGACCTCTCGGTCGGAGTTGGAATTACCTAGTCAGACTATTTGTCCCAGGTAAACATACTCGTCAACAACTTCGAGCTTAGTGCTCCTAACTCTCGTACTACCGGCATAGGTGTGACATGGACATTAAACATGATCTTTGTTTTGTCCATGTTCATCTTAAGACCTATCCGTTGGAAAACACTATTGAGATCATTAAGCATAGTACTTAGGTCCTCCAGCGATTCTGCCATAAGGACTATATCGTCGGCAAATCGAAGGTGAGTGATGTACTCGCCATTGATGTTAATACCGTATCTTTTCCAGTCCAGAAGCTTGAAAACGTGTTCCAATATAGTGGTGAAGAGTCTCAGGGATATACCATCACCCTGTCTTACAACTCTCTGCAATTGGATAGGTTTCGTACTCTGGTTCTGTACTCGGATAGCCATCGTAGCCCTACTGTACAAACACTTCAGCACTTCGATATACGACAGTCAACTTGGCATCGCTGAATTGACTGCAACACCGCCCAAATTTCGACGGAATCAAAGGCACATAGTCCACATACGCCAGACATAGTGGCAAACTGTACTCCTCGAACTTCTGTACAATTTTCCGGAGGGTATGTATGTGGTACATATGGTGCTAAACCCTTTTTGTAAACCGGCTTGTTCGGGAGGCGGGAAGTCGTCAAGTCTGCGCGCGAATATAACAAATATAGCGTTGTCCCAATTGGTTATATTTTTAATTTCTCGTAAAATATTTATTCTTTGCAATCGTGTCTCTAAATAATTATTTTACATTTTCCACATTTTTTTTGTGTCGTAAGCCAATTTCTTTTCAAATGGTTCCCAGTGACTACTACCATTGTACAAGCCGACATTTTCTAAACTTACTCGCAACTTCGCCACAGTGGAATTCACAAAAATTATAAAAAAATTAGACTTGTTTAACTCATGATTCACATAATTTATGTAATTAAAAATAAAAATTTAAATAAACAAA
Organism: Parnassius glacialis; assembly: GCA_033319125.1. Classification (NCBI taxonomy): domain Eukaryota; kingdom Metazoa; phylum Arthropoda; class Insecta; order Lepidoptera; family Papilionidae; genus Parnassius; species Parnassius glacialis. Next base: position 32,790,116 of record JAVANC010000002.1, read on the forward strand.
TAATAAATTAGCGTGAAATAGGATCACCCAAACACTACGGTAAGGTGCTGAACGACATATCGTTGCAACAACGTCAAGAATAAGGTTGCGTTTCCACCAGAGATGTGAAATGATGCGTAGCGAGAGATGTGTTTGTTAAGAACTAATAAAATCACTGCATTTACCTAGCCTCGCTTAGCGTAGCTCTAGTGGAAATTTCTCAGCGGAGCGAGGATTTTGCATATAAAAAACAAGTGAAGGATGTATGCGAGGGATGTGTTGCGAGGAATGTGTGCGACGGAAGGACACAAGCTCCGTTCCTACCACACATCACCCTGATCGCATCTGAAATGAACCGGCTACACATCCTCGCACCGCTGATCTGCGCACCATAACACAGCGGCACTACGCATCCTCGCACTGCTCAGCGGCCTAGCACATATCTGGTAGAAACGCTCACACCGTTCCACAGCCTTTCTACTCATCCTCGCACCGCCCAGCTATCTCTCATATCTCTGGTGGAAAACGCAGCCTAAAAGTTGAATCTGGTTATTGTTTTTAATTTTTTCTTTATTTGAAAGATTCGAAATTAAATTAGTGATAAAGAAATATACAACTGTTGTACTGCTGTAATTAAATACAGATAACTTCATAATTCTTTAGATTTAGGTAAAAGGCTATATAGATAATATGTAACTGTTGGGAGAAAAGGTCTTTCCATAGTAGGGACTTGTTAAACCGATATCGTAGGGTTTCACTTTCAAAAAGCTTTATGCTTTGTAAAAGCCAATTTAGATTGAAAATATTTGACTTTGGCTATGTTACCGTCTTTAATATTTATTCAATATTATCAGAGTATGAGATTTATCACTATAACTACTTTTTTATATATTTTATAATTTTCAGTCTCTCCAGAACATGAAGGAATACAAATTAACTTAAATAACGAAACACTATTAAAAAGCAATTTCAATATATCTGGTATTTTATCAAAACATATAAAATATTTAGATGAAAAAAGAAATCAAACAATGCCATGTCACGATGAACCAAACAATTCCAAAAAAATACGAGCAGATCGAAATATTATTTTTGATGAAACTTTAGATTTTACTACATTGCGAAAGCAGCGGTCCTTGAAATCCGTTGAAACAGAAGATATAATGAACACTAAAAATGAACTAATCCATGATAATATTAAATATGGCGCATCCAGTATAGTACCCGTAATACAATCAGATGCTTCCAAATATGATACAAATACATTTAGGAATGATTCACAAAATATATCATATGGGCAGGAAGAACCCTTAAATTCAAGTCATAATAAAAGTTCTTCAGATTCTAGTGAAATTTTGCGTGTTTTATCTGATTGGTTTTTGACTTTAGCCAAACTATCTGGGGAGTTCAAAGATGAAGTTCAAATACCCAGGTTAGATTTTTGTTGATATATTTTACTATATATTGATTGAAGTTTTCAACAAATTGTAAAACTTATGCAATTATTCATTATTTTTTGGTTTAAAAGTTATCAAAATTACTGCAGGTACAATTTTACACCAAAATTTGATCAATCCACATCAATGCCTGAAAATATCACAAATGAAATTATGTACCCTATGTATGATGCCGATATGATAGAAAATATTGGTCACAGATCAAGAGTGCTTATGTCTTTTGATGGAAATAGTGAACATGTATCTAATACGTCAATGAACGAAACGACAGTAATGGAACACAAAGCACCAGAAATTACACAAGGCAAAATAGGTTACTAATTTTACTATACAATTATCATTTCGCTTAAATGTATATGTTTTCATTTCGGATATATTGCATAAAGCAATATAATCTTATTTAGCATTTTCTGTGAAGCTGTAAGTAAATTTACTATTCGTTTTCTCCGGGAAGTGTCATAAGAAATGAACATAATCCATATTTGTAATGCATTACTATTATTGTCAATGAACAAGAAAATTAAACATATTTGATATAGAACAGCTAACAAGTTTATCCAACTATTTTGAATTTGCAGATACATTAAAAAAACAGCCATTTATAAATGTTACAAAATTAAATAACTGCAGTGAACATGCAAACGGAACAAATTCGTTGTCAGATAACAAAGAAAATAAAACTGTAGTGAAAAGAGGCGTAGGGGAAAGCAATCTCAATTTCTGGAACGATATTTACGATGATGAATATGGTGTCAAAATTGACTATTTCGATAACGAAATGAGAAATAAGCATTCTGCTGATGATAATAATTTCGTAAAACGTTCCGGACAGTGGATAAATAAGAAATTTAAGAAATTTGGTGATAGTATTCGTACTGGTTACAATCCTGGAAAATATTGGAGAAGAGGAACAACGAAAAACAGATCTTATCGCAGCATCAACGATTACAGGTTTTCTCTTTAGTCCAAACACGAAAAATCAACGGTTTTAGTTTTTTTGTCATTACGTTCTAGCACTTTTATGACTTTTCCATCAAATATGTACAATCATAATTGACTAATACACATTACTACTTATTACTTTACTACTTTCTACTCTTGTATTAGAATAAAATCACAAATTATATATATATATATATATATATATATATATATATATATATATATATATATATATATATATATTATATTCTTATAGATCGGATCACTTCAAAACTAATAGAAATACATTATTTGGGAAGAAAACAGCAGCAGAGGTAAATAAAACATTATTCCATATCCATACTAGAATTTTACACGAGAATAGGTTTACAAATTATTTTGCTATTTTAGGAGGGTGAAATCGATAAAACAAATGACTTTGCGACTTTGCGAGCTAACATGAAACAAATTTGCCAAGAGGCTATAAGAGCTGTAGAGAGAACCAAAAATATAAAAGGTTACTTGTATCTTTCTTATACTTGTCTTACTCGCAGGTCCCCTTCTAGAAAAGATCAGGATAAAAGGGTACTAAATTTAGAAACATTATCCCATAACATGAATAGCATACTTTTTTTCGATCAGATTTGCGGGAGTCTCATATCATAAATAAATGTGGCAAGTAGTCAAATTGCGTGCGACTTCGGCTCATGTTTGTGCAATACACTAGTAGGTGATACAAAACTAGTCAGTTAATTATATCACCCTCAATCAAATATTTTAATTTCATTTGGTCTATTGCTGGATATTTTGGTCTATTCTCACTTCTGATGCGATCACGAAGATAACTTACGAGTATCGATAAGCACTCGTATGAATGCAGTTAGAAGTTGTCATTCATTCATATAATTGAGTGCTCCGTACTAACTCTTCTGAACTGTTCTGTATTCCGATGTAACGCTTAAGCAATAAAATTGGAGGTAGGCATGGGAGCAGTTACGGGGCATATATTGATAATATTAACCTCCTCCCGACGGAATTTTAGGTCACGGCTTCCAACGGAGTCTAGCTATCTGCCCGGGACAAGATCATAGTGCGGAACATGCGCAATAACACGTGTACTTTCTATTCTCTCACTCTTATAGTCCGATGAGAAGGCAATTCGATCAGAGAGATATCAGACACAGCACGCGGGTGAAATACTGCCTTCGGTTAGCTAAAAATTAATACAGAATACTACTGAGAATTTCTTAACAATTTAATCATTTGTGGTATTATTTTTCTTCATCCTCATCATCAGCCTGTAAAAGTACATTGTTGTACATGGGCATCTTCCATTGTAAGAAGAATTTGCCTGCAAGTGGATTGGAAATCACAGTACCAGATATTTTGCACCTATGCGATGCTCCGTTGCTATTTTGAGCATTTTACGCCTAGGGTAAACGAGTTGGTAATACCGCAATCTTTCTGAAGCAATGAGGTCTTTTTGCCACATTAAATTACTATCTCTTACGATACCCACGAGATGAAATGTTGTGGCGGATTTTCTTAGGCAGCCACCATACGATATTTGGGTCACTAGGCAAAGAATAGAATATATTTTTTTTTCAATATTGAAGACAAGAATTCCACGTCATTTATGATTTTACCTCGGAAAAATTTCTGTTCTGGGAAGAACCAGCAAGAAACCCAGCGGGACAAATGTATTATGTAATATGAATAAGTTTTGACACTATTTAAGCCCACGGCTCGCGACTTAGATTTTCGATCACTAGGCCACAAAGTTAGTTAATATGTTAAACACATAAACGCTGTGCAATTATTAACTTTTTTTTCTATACCATACAATCGAAAACAGTTCGAGAGGACCATCAAGGAGAAGTCGCAGCCACATCACTAATGCAGCAACTTGTCAAGCTAATGACAGATTTAGTAGATTTTCAAGTGCAGCAGAAAACGTGTGCCAGTAAGTATTATATATGGCGTGATTCTGATTTTCTCCAATAAAGTGACACACAAGCGAACAATCCACTGAATATTATGGAGCTACTGTAGCCCAAAGACTGAGTCTATTGGACTTTTGCAACTAGCTTCAAATAAGGCTTGACGAATGTTGTCACCTCTGAGGACTAAGATGGAATCCTTCGTAGCTTGTATATAACTTGCACTTTAACCTTTCAAATTGGAACAAAACAGTAAAATCAATACTACATTATAAATAGGTAAGTTCTAATTCTTCTAAAATCAAAAGCTACGGTTAACCTAACCAAAATGTCGTTCTTCTTCTAAAATCAAAACCTAGGGTTTTGATTTTGTTGACAAATGACATACACATTGATATATCACAAATGTGAATCCTTTTAAAAATTGCTCTTAACTTTATCTTCTCACTAAAATTTCTTATTTGTTTTAGAATTACCACCAGATTTGGCTGATTTTTTAAAATGGCTTACATCTCCGTCAAATTCTGATGATTCCAGTTACAACCAATTCAACACCGTCCACGATGACTCTATAACGAACAATGATAATTATCTTGGAAACACAGGTTGGTTTGGTGCTAGACAATTGAATTTAGACAGTTGATTGGTTGGCGACATTTAATTATAAGTTTGTTTTTTATTTTTTTATCAAGTAGTAAATATAAAATACTTTATAAGTATATATTCTATAAGTATCTATATTCTTTAAAATTTAATCTTCAAATTTTACATTCAACAAATTATGAAGCAAATTTTGAATCAGAGTGAATAGTAGCATTAAGTTGCTGTGTTTCGCAAGTTAAGAAGATAGACTTGGTCCTCTGAGATGACATCGTATCTGCAATATTATTCCTAATCGATGATGAATGTTGGCGTCTATGGCCCACAACATTCCAATATGAAGAAATTTAAAAAAAGCACCTTGCATCTGCAACGACGTACGGCAATTTCACTCCATCGTAAAAAATATTATGCCAGAGATTAATGTTTTTATAACCAACGAAAAATCATAAATTTAAGATATTACCAAATCTTCCGCTCGTGTTAGTATATTCTAAATATTTTGGCGTGGTATTTATGATCTATGAAAATAATTCCCACATTATATTTTAAATTATTTAAATAAGAGTACAGGAGCTGGACTCCTCTCATAAAAAAAAATAGAATTAGCGCAGATATTTTATTTCTTAACTAGCTTTGAAATATAATAGTCATATTTGCAAACGTTTAGAAATACTAAATTAGCTCAGCGTTCGTTACAAAATTAATTATTTATTAAAATTAATATGTATTCCTGTTTATTTATGGAACAATCAATAGACGTTGTACCAGATTTTAATATACTTGCTGCAAACGAAATAAAAGAAGATCCCAGATCAGAATGTCTTGCCTCTCTGTATGCAGTACAGGATCTTTTGCACCAGTACGAAGATCTGAGTGACGACGATAAGGTTTGTGGATTTCAAAACATATTTGAAAATTAATAGAATCAGGTTGTATTTTTGAGCCGTAATTATTCTTTAGTCTTTCTTACCCTTCGAACACAATTCGCAATACAATAAAAGATGCATTGATACTTATGAGTATAAATAGTGACCTATTTCTAGTCTGTAGTCAGTGGGTGGTATCAACCCAGAAGAACTCCTGAGCAGAAAAGTAGACATAGTAAAAAATGTCATCACCTAAAATTAAAATATTTGTATCATTTGCTTTCAGAGTAAATTGTCAGGTGTCAAAGAATATCTCGGGGACCAGATGGATTTCCTTACGAAACAACTTAATGCTTATAACAAATATCACGTAAGTTTTACTTATTGTCCGATAACAACGGAGCGATAATAAATTAACAGTCCATATTAGCCAATTTAAAAAAAAATTGCATCATATCTTCTACACTAATCTATGACGAAGACACCTTTACATCATCGTCATCATCATAATTATTACTGTAATTCTTTCACAGCCACCGTTGTTCTATTATCGACACTTTTAATTTCTATAAGGCTACTAAAGTTAAAAAAAATGTCGAACTCCAGCCGTGGCTAGCGTACTCAGCGGACTGTCTGAGTTGTCTTGATATATTTTGAGGTCATTAGTATCTGTTAGTGAGGTCACAAGTGTCTGTCAGTTTTTTAATTACCAGAAATGTCGATATAGTGTCACAAGATGTTTCTGTGTAAGTTGACGCAGCTCTCGTCTTTTCACCAATCGAACGCTGAATTTGGTGCCACTTACTGGAAGAGAAATCTAGAGGCTGAACCCAAATTTCACAGTACACACAGTATACACATCACCTCATAGAAACGATATTTGCCATTGTTTCTAAGCTTGGCAGGCAGTTTGGCAATCACAGCTGTTTTTATAGTTTTTTTTTTGTGTTTGTTATTTTGAGCACTTAATAAGAAGAGGCTGCCACTCTCTTGGAATAGTTTCCTTGTATCGTCACTTACGATACCCATGGGATTATATGGAGTAGTGGTCTCTCTAACACTGTCATTATACAGCATATTGATTCAATTGATGACATTAGTACTGATGAAACTGTTAATTGACATTTCTCTATCTTTGACAGATTTCAAATTTTTACCGAAAGAGAAACGTGCCAGTTCGTGACAAACGTCATCTTACCCAAAAGAAGGACCGCAATAAAACACGAATACAAAATAAACAAAGGCTTTCAAAAAAAGGAATTCACAAATTTGTAAGAAAATCAGCCATCAAACACACGAAAACAACTGCGAGTAGCATCGAAGCCATTGTGACTAGTGAAGGTGTTAGAAGAAAAAATGATATTAGTAATGATGCGGTCAATACCACGGATGTTAAATCAAGTGTGCCCAATCATGCGAGCAAAAATACATCGAAAAGCAATTAACAATAATCGAGTACTTGACACTAGCCAATTGATATACTTTTAAGAGATGTCTAAACAAACATTTCTAGTAATGACGTAATCGTTTTTATAGTCAAATAAACAAATAATTTAAATATTTTTGAATGCAGACACACTAAAATTAAAAAAAAATTCTAAAAAATTCAGTTTAAATTAGAGTTTTAAATTACCACTAAAATAGCAAATTCAAATAAAAATTATTTATTAGGAGTGGTGTCAAATATCCAAGTAGAACTACAGTAAATATACTAAAGGTTTTAAATCAAAAGATTTTGTCGATTTTTATAACTGTGACTAGTTAATAGTAGTAATAGTTACTAGGAACTAGTACCAGATCTAATACTTAAAATATGAAAAAAAAACTCGCTAGAAAAAAATAATAGAATTTTTGGGTTATATCGTTTATCAACCCTAAAATAGTCACCTTAAGGTAAACCAAGTCAAATATATTCTTTATTATTAGCAATAAGGTAGTACACATTTCAGGGTGGATTTTTCATGGTGGATAAACTGAGTATTGTTTCTAATGAATGTGGGCCTCTTATGAGAGATCATAATTAGTTAGAATTTGCTATAATAATAGAATGCTTTGATGATTTATGCTTAGTAGATGGATTAACAATATCACAACAATGCTGAAGCAATACAAGAACTTAATTATTAACCATAATTTTTATCGAATGCTCGGAGAAAAATTTTCACCAACTAGGAACGCTAAGAGACTACGTTCTGCTTTTGGAGCAAACTTTAAACGAGCGTGACATTATAGACTAAAATAAGGTATAAAATTTAAAACGAATATTCAAGTTACCATATAAAATCTATTATATACTGATGAGAGTAAACGGAAAATTGTTTCACACCAACTCCTCGCAAATTTTTAATTAGTTTCGGCAGGTTGTTACACTATACAGTGACCATTGGCCAATACATTATGATTTTTATAATACAGGCTCGACTCAGCAAGAATATCCTCCTTTACACGATCTCTTGTAAAATTACTATATGAAAATTGTATAAACTAATTGATTCAATCGTCGATTTTAGAATTTTTCCTTGTGATATATTTACTTAAAATTATTAATATAGCTTTAAAACTTGTTGTAAATTGTGACTTAACATAGGTAGCACAGTTTTATTACTAGTGATATATTTATATAATTAGCAGTATACAAATGTTTATGATAGGATTTACTTTTAATGTATTAAAATATAATTTTTTCTCCAATCTGTATTATTATTTACTTTCTTTTCATGTCATCCCGGTAATAAATTTTACGGAGCACTTGTTAACATCTGCTTATCGGAACCTAGTAACATCTGTCAAAGCTTTTTTTAAAATTGATTTTATAATATGTTTTTCTTTAGTGCGTCGACTTTCACCGCAAGGTTCACGTCTCCTCTCATTCTTGATTTTATGAAACAATCCGCAAATTAACTTACATTTCACCTAATGTAATTCTACTGCAAATGTGACTACTGCAGCCAATGGATACCTACAACCAACTTCAATCAAAACGTCTACAGATACATTGTCACCTCTAAGGACTAAGATGGAATGCCCCAGTCTGTAATCATACTGGCACTCTATACACTTCACGCCAAAATACAACAGTATAAAAATGCTGTTTGACAGCAGAAATAGGTACGAAGATTATAAACCAGACGCACAACTAGGCAGAATTATGTTATTTTTTTTTTGTATTTATGTTTTTTTTACGTTTGTTTTTTTTGTAACGTTACTGATATTTAGGCCAAGGGAGAGTGCCGTGCAGCATTTGGGAGTGATCGAACTTTGTTTAGCATACTATGAAATATTAAGACAATAAATTTATTTTTAAAACTATCGTAAGGAAACTTGTATGTCGTTGTAGCACACGGTATTCGACAATTATGTCACTTATTACAAACAGTCGAATAGTAACGTTTATTAGATATGACCCTGGACTGACTACCAATTCAAAGCCCATAATAAAACGGCTCCGTGGCGCAATGGCGTAGCATGGGATTGCAGCGCTGAGGGCCGCGGGCTTCAAACCCGCACGGAACAAGTATTTGTATGACCTACAAAAAATTGTTCCGGGTCTCGATGTTTGCCCTTGTGCAATTTATGTATGTAAACTGCCTCCACGATACAAGAGTAAATCCTAGTGTAGGGGTTACGTTTAAATCAAGAAAAAAAAAAACATACGTATTTCGTGTTAAACAAACACGATAGTGATAAATGTATCCTTTCTTGTATATTATTTATAACCGTTTAAGAAGTTACATAGTTAATAATACAGGTCGTGCCTGCATTTTATTGCCCGTTTCCAGTTCAGACGGCCGGCTGAAATATTTAGTTGTAATGGCGAATGCTTTTACGGTATTGCATGCACTTTATTGCATCTAGGGACGACGTTATAATAACTATTGTACGTGGCGATACAGTAGCAGTGTTATAGTTACGTCTGGATGCGAGTTAATTCCGCACCGAACGTTTTTATTTACATATTTTTAATAAAGTGTGAAAAACGAGCATTGTACAATAGGTGGATTAATGGCAAGTGGCTTGCTGTGGGGTGGTTTATAAGAATCTAACGTACAATATCGTTCTGTAGGTCTAGTAAGAGGTTAAGACTTGACTATCTAGCGGTCGCTCCCCAAAATCACTTCTTACATATAAAACTTGCTAATGCCGGCCACATACGTAGCGGTATACCTGTACGGTATACCGGAACTGAAGGCTTGTGCAAGTATACCGAACGTCCATAGTGACCACACACGATTCAAGTATGCCTGTGCAGTCTCAGTTCTGCGCCTGTAACAAACCGAAGAAGTCGTGTTGTGCAGTATAATATATAAGTATTTTGTGAAATATGCCACCGGCACCCACAAATGATGACGTTTTGGCTATTGTTGGTTTGGTGCTAGCTATTAAGAAAAAAGAGAAGTGTAAGAAGAAACGTTCTGTATGGTGTAAAGAATGGTTACTGAAAAGAAATAAGTATTCCCACACCAACCTTTTAAATGAATTGAAATTCGCTCCGAAGGACTGGCACAATTATTTGCGTATGGATGAAAACACATATTTGGAACTCTTGTCCTTAGTAACGCCGTTGATACAAAAGAATGACACGATAATGCGTCCAGCGATAATACCGCATGAGAGGTTAACAGCAACTTTGAGATTCCTGGCGACTGGTAGAAGTTACGAAGATCTCAAGTTTTCTACAATAATATCACCTCAAGCTCTAGGCATCATTATCCCTGAGACATGTAACGCTATCTATGAAGTACTTCGCACAAACTATTTGAAGGTAAGTAAAACTACAAGATTATAATCAAAAGTTTACTTTTATTAAAAAAAAATAGAGAGGCAAAGTCATAGTTAGTTTTCATCGTTAAATTGAGAAAATAAAATCACCTTGGACATGTTTTCGGTGGAAAGTGAACCCGATAATTGAAGGCTGGCATCCGAGATTTGAGGGTCTGGCCTAGTTGGTGCATTTGAACGTATTTCATGAAAATATGTCGGTTGACTCTGCTGAGATTGTAAATTATAATTTATATTTCTGGTATTTGAGTAATGAGGTTCCGATAACATCTGCTGCTGATGGATTTGTTGTGGTACCTGATTTAGCAGAGTTGAACTTGTAAGCTTGTGTGATATCGTTAAGTTACCAAATTGTGCCTCAAATAACGTATCAGTAATAATTTTTTCTGCAAACAATCTCTGTTCTCTGGGCAAGTCACGCAATTTTATTGCCACCATTTTGCCAAAAACGTCGCAACCATCTTCGGGTACAGCCGGACGTTTGAAATGATCACGCACCGACAGAAGAACATCTTCAGTTACGGAATCATAATTTGAAGTCCTTTTTGTCGGCCTTGACCGGTTTCTTGAAGGTGTCGGTGGGTGTAGACTTTGGACGACTATAGAAGACGTTGATGCATGTGGACTTTGAATGGCGTCAGAAGAAGACTCAGTGTAGATTTCAACTCCATTAGTTTCAACTTCCTCTGTTTCTTCTGTCTGTAACAATAAGTTAAATATAAGTATTTTTTATAAAACACGTGGGTAAAAAGTTTAAGTATTAGTTATTAAGAGTTTTTTGCGTATTTGTTTCAGTTTCCGAAAACAGAAGAAGATTGGAAAGATATCGCAAAAACCTTTGAAGACAGATGGAATTTTCCTCACTGTATCGGCTCAATCGACGGGAAACATATAGATATTATTCCACCGAGTGAAAGCGGATCTTATTATTACAATTACAAAGGGCGGCATAGTATGGTTCTGTTAGCAATTGTGGATGCCAAATATCGATTTATTATGTGCGATTTTGGCACAAATGGCAGAGTATCAGATGGCGGTGTTCTGCAAAATACAGTTTTCTACAAGAAACTTGAGAAAAATCTGTTAAAGATTCCGGTGGAAGAAAAAATTAACAACAGCTTAAAACTATTGCCATACGTTTTCGTAACTGATGATGCGTTTCCTTTGAGGTGTGATATGATGAAGCCATTTAGACAAGCGGACTTGAATTCACAAGATAGAAAGATCTTCAATTACCGTTTATCTCGAGCGAGGCGCATAGTTGAAAATGCGTTCGGTATATTGGCGGCTAGGTTCAGAATTTTCCACACACAAATTAATATAGAACCAAATAATATTGAATCTGTAGTAATGGCGAGTTGTGCTTTGCACAACTTTTTAATCGCTCATTCACGTAATCACTACTCGCCTTCTGAATGTTTTGACCAAGAAAATGCAGAAAATGGAACTATCTTGCCAGGGTTACATGCGGGTGACCACATGATCCCATTAAATAGAAGGGGATATGGGAATACTGCACTCAATGCAAAGAATATTCGGGAACAATTTATGGATTACTTTAGTAATGAAGGCAGTGTTCCTTGGCAAAATAATTTCATAAATTAAAAAAAATTAATAAATAGTAATAGAATTGAATTTTATTTTGTTTAATTTTTTGTGAAGCCAGAACAAAAATCTTACCGTAGATTCCTCCGTAGATTCCTCAGTCAGGTTCGATTGCGATGTTCTTGGTGTCTCTTGGTCGCGGATAAAATGCAATTTATCGTAGTACCATAGACTCGGCACGTATACATCGTTGATGCCTGCCCCTGATTTCTTCGAATTTTCGACTTTTTTGTGTTCTTTTCGGTAATTTGTCCTGTAGGTATTAATTTTTCGAATCACTGATTCCCGATTCGCGTCCGGCTCTATTTCTTTCAAAACATCTACCAATTGTTGGTATGCAGCGTTCTTTTTGTCGCGAATATGGTATTCTTTACTTTTTATTTGCCATAGACATGGTAACTTTCTATATAAATCTATAAACTCTTCTAATTTCTCTCTATTACTGCGGCGTGAATCGACAAACATTTTGGCGCGAAAATAAACACAAACCGACCGAAGCAGTGGCGCGCGTGCGACTGAAGCGTTGCGACACACACGCTCATGCATACTTGCACAAACCAGTTTGCGCAGGTATACAGATCGTAGTTTTGAACTGCCTACCAGACTTGTGCAAGTCAGGAAACTTGTACAAGTTTTATCACACACACGCTCCGGTATACATGTACAAGCCTTCAGTTCCGGTATACCGTTCAGGTATACCGCTACGTATGTGGCCGGCATAAGATTAATTGCGAAGGTCGGGTGATTCGAATAATAATTAATTTCATAGAATTTTTGACGTGACAACGTCTTATAAATCAATGAAGCTGGCTGCACGCACGAAAAACCATGACTCATGCGGCGTTACCTAGGCGTTCCATTTAAAGTGCAAGCGAGAGCGCGGAACGAACGACAAAGAGGCCCAATCGGCCTCCGCGTTCGGCATGTCCGCATGGACAGCTGCTATACAATAATACATTTACATGTTTTCGTTAAGTATGACGTGCAGTGAAAAGTGAATGTGGTGTCAATTGTTTATAGCAACGATAATTGCGGTGATAAAGGTAATGATTCTTTCGATATTAAATATTTCTTATGACGTTGTCACGTTCAACTATTGTCAGTAAACCGACTTTACAGACAACCGATTTTTCTATAGAATAAGGGTGACAAACGAGCACACAGTCCACCTGATGGTAAGTGGTTGCTGTGGCCCATAGTCATCTACATCTATCTTCATTTGCGAATTAAAATGCAGATGCGTTGGCAGCCTTGAGGACTAAGATAGAATGCCTCTTTTCCAATAAAAAGGGTCTCCGGTTCTCTACACTCACCATACGAAACATATCAGCATTAAGCTGCTATTTTACGCTGGTATTCTGTGAGAGCGTGGTCCTTCCCCGGTCGAGCCGACCCATTCGTGCTACAACTATACTATTAATATAGCTACAGCATGACTCTACCACGTAAAAACGTCCACTTGATGATAAGTGGATGCTGCAGCCCATAGTCATCTATATTTAGTAAAAATATCACTTTAAGAACTAAGTGGGAATGCCTAGTTTCCAGTAAGAAGGGTCCCCGGGTCTCTATACTCACCATACGAAACACATTAGCATTAACCTGCTATTTTATGTCCTGGTATTCTTTGAGAGCTTGGTTTTTGTAGTCGAGACAACCCATTCGTACTGCGTTCATAATATAGCTGCAGCGTGATTCTTCTAAGTAAAAACTTCAACCATAGCGCCATCTACAGAATACGAGTATGTCGTTAAGCGGTTCTAAGTTATATTGTATTTATGTATTTATGACACCGCTGTTTTCTTTTAATGCAACATTCGTACGTACGTTTACAATTTCAAGTCTGATACGGACGCCATCTTAAACTGGGGATATAAAAGATATTTATTTTCGGTTGTCACGCTAACATTTCGCGACATTGGCGTAATTTATGTTTATGTGGACGGTTGCTGAAGGCTCTCGTAAAATTATTTTATAGACATACTTCCTATTTGTATCTTCAATTCAATTTTATACGTAATATATTATGGTTGTAGCATGAATGCGTCGGCTCGACCGGGAAACGACCACGCTCTCATAGAATATCAGTGTAAAATAGCAGCCGATGGCCCTTTTTACTGGTTACGAGGGATTCCATCTTTGTCCTCAGAGGTGACAATGCATCTGCATTTTAATTCACAATCGAGGATAGATGTAGCTGTCTATAGGCCACAGCGTCTACTTTCCATCGTGTGGGCTGTGTAAATATATTAGTCAAGTAAACAGGGATCAGTGTGGTTGAAAGGATTAGAATCAATTACCCCATTTCGTTACGTAAGTAGTATGAGGCGTCTATGGGAATGTCTGAAAAAGCTCATGACTTTCGATAGATTGTGATAATAACAATCTTAAACACAAGATTTAAAATGCCCAGACTGGCAACAGACACCTATCAAAGCAAGTCGGTTAAGGCAAAACCTTCCTACAACGGTAGACTTGGACATTTACGAGCTCATGAAGAAGATGTAGAACTCTGCTTTAAAATTTCAAATTATTATTCTTTTTAATAAGTTTGGGGAAGATTGACGGATGAATTGACTCTAAATAAATGTTTCTTCAAACAGGTACAATTCAGGTATACCTCAAAACTTAAAAACGAGACTGTACAACCAGTGCGTGTTGCCAGTGATGACTTATGGAACTGAGACGTGGTCCTTCACTGCTGGCTGGATGAGGAAGCTCAAAGTCACTCAGCGAGCTATGCAGAGGGCTATGCTCGGAGTTTCTCTGCATGATAAACTTAGAAATGAGGATATCCGCAGTAGAACCAGAGTGACCGACATAACCCAATGGATTAGTAATCTGAAGTGGCAATGGGCCGGCCATATAGCTCGAAGAACCGACAACCGATGGGAAAAAAAGGTTCTCGAGTGGCGGCCTCGTACCGGCGAACGATATGTAGGGCGTCCCCCCACTAGATGGAATGACGACCTGGTAAGACATGCAGGAAGTCGATGGACGCAGGTGGCTCAGGACCGTGCTTTGTGGCATTCCTTAGGGGAGGCCTATGTTCAGCAGTGGACTGGTGAAGGGGTGTAATTATGATGATGATGATGAAATGTTATTTCTCCGTACAGAGGGACCTCATTTTGAAACGGTGGTAGAATAACAATTTTTTTGTAAAAAATTTGGCAAACAAAATTGTAATTTCTACGTTGAAAAATAAAGTTTTAATTTTAACTTAAGTCTCTTGAGTCTGTCCGGAGAATAAACATTTATTTAGTTTCAATTCCGTCAATCTTCCTCAAAATTAATGATAAAATAAAAGAATGATAGTTTGAAATTTTGTTCTTTACAAAATAAAAAAATAAAACATTTGATGTGGGTGTGGCAGAAGAATCACGAGAGTAGAATAAATACTTTAGAAATACGGTCATTAAGAAGTATGTTAGGGCTGAATCTAAAAAGACAGGGTGATATATTGTGACCAGGATTAAGAAAGGAATACTTTGGTGGTTTCGAAAAGTTAATTAGCTATTTTCGGCATAATAGAAAGAAAACTAAAACTTCATGACCTATATTTTTCTCTAATTTTTCTAAAAAATTCAATAGCGTAACGTTAACGGTCTGCTTGAGAAAATATTTAATCGATTATTATATTTAAGAATAATTAAGTTTAATTTTCGCGTGGTTTGCAGTACCCTTGCTCGCACGGTCGACATGTATGCTTACTTACAATATTTTCATTATTACCGTGGTAACCATTACTTGAAAGTATGTCTAATAATTTATGTGGTGCCGACAAAGAGAATTAGAGAATTACATTCTTTCCTCTCCTTTCCACCATCGGACAACCAGACGGTCGGTGGGACTGCACCCCTTTGTTGTCGATATTCCACACATTAGAGCCAAACGGTTTGCTTTATCTTTCGTAATGCGTGTACATCAAAGGAGTGGAATAATTTGCCGGCGTCTGTCTTTCTGTCCGAATACAATCTGAACGTCTTCAAGGCAAGAGTAAATAGACTTTTCTACACTCTCTCTAAAAAGGATGAGGTACTCAATTCGACTGTATATTTTTCTGCCGACTTCCAAAAAGGAGACGGTACTCAATTCGAGTGTATGTTTTTTTTTATGTGTGTTACCTCATAACTTTGTACTGGGCGAACCGATTTCAATGATTCTTTTTTATATGAAAGCTGATAGTTCTCGTGTGGTCCCATATGATTTTGATCATGGTCAGACCAATGGTTATTGAGTTATTCTTAAATAACCTATATTGAAGTCGCTTATATTGAAGTCGGCTGTACAAAATTTTTAATTTTAAATTATTTGTTTGTCACCTCAAAACTTTTTTCTAGGTAAACCAATTTCGATCATTCTTTTTTATTTAAAAGCTGCTTCTTCTCATGTGGTTCGATATTCATTTGATCAAGGTCTGACTAATAGTTTTTGAGTTATCTTTAATAGTTTATATTGCAATCGGATGTACAAAATTTTTAATTTTAAATTATGTTACGCTAAGACCGTGCGATTTACCATCTAGGTCTTATCACCACTGACTACCAGGTGGGAGTGTAGACAAGCAATGCTTTATAAAAAGTAAAATAAATGTCTAGTTCGTATGCTTGTTAACTAAGGAAAGCGTCCAGACCGGCTTCCATAAAACGTTACAAAGAAACAACAATAAAACTATTTATAAATACAGAATTAAAACACGTGAATATTTTCATATTTGTAGTTATTTATATTCGAAACAATATTCTTCTAACTCAATCAGAATTTGAGTTGTTATTATTTTTGTTTCCCACATCAAATTAGAGGGGGAATCTAACGCACATTTCCCACCTAACGCCAAACCTCTCAACCGAGGAATCACTTTATCCTAAGCCAAATAAACAAATTCACGTCACGTACCCTAAAACTCCCGCCAGACGTTCAGGTGTAAGCATAAACATACATACAAACAGACATGTATATGTATAATAAATGCGATATACATTTGCGAGCGTGTGTACCGAGGCCGAATATCAAATTTAAATATACATCGCGACTGTACGTGCTTACTCATTACGCGCTACAGGGGGTTTGTTTTTTCTTATTAATTATGTTGATAACATTTGGTACGTAACATTTCTTTCGATGAGTAAGAAAATATTGTCTTTTTTTAAGTAATATATTTTTTATAATTTAGATACTATTATTTTATTTTAACAGTGGTAGAGCCACGCGGCAGCTTTTGCTGTCGCACGGATGGGCCGGCTCGAACCGGGGTGGTACCACGACCTCACAGAATACCAGCGTGAAGTAGAGGTTTACCTCTGCGTTTCGCTTGGTGAGTGCAGGTGGCCGGAGGCCCTTTTTACTGGAAATGAGGCATTCCATCTTAGTCCTCACGGGTGACAACGCATCTGCATTTTGATTCGCAAACGAGGATAGATGTAGATGTCTATGGGCCGCAGCAACCACTTACCATCAGGTGGACTGTGTGCTCGTTTGTCACCCTTATCCTTTAAAAAAAACTTTCTATTATTTAAGTAATACATAATATACTTTGTTAATATTCATATAGTTATTCTGTTGATATTTAATTATTTCTCTTACAAAATAGGTTGACTGGTAGAGAACGCCTTAATGCGTTAAAAATGTACAAAGGTGGATACCTTTGTACATTTTTGTACAACTAACTTTCAACTAACTGCCATGTAATATAGACCCGTGTAACGAGTAAAGAAACTATACAGAGGCAAAGCTCCTAAGAGGCTGTCATAACTTTTACCTATTTTGGTAGGGTTGGCACAGGAGAATAAAATTAAATAAACAAAACGTTTATCAGCATTTTAATAGACACTTAAGATATAATATTTTTTACAAACTACGTATTTTAAATATTTTACTTTTAAATTATTGTTCTTCAACAATTTGTTGAGGCTTTTAATTAAATGGTAAATTCTAAATTTAATGTAGTTTTTTTTAATAATCTATTGGAAAGCACTCGCATTTCATAAAAAATATAAACTCTTGCACACCTTTTAATATTTCACTACCAATATTTACAATATTTCTTTCGAGGTAAAAATATTCGCAAAATTTTTGCTCCAGCAATTCAACAAACACGATGAAATTATCAGGAAGTATTATGAAAAAACTCGACTGAATACTATCTTTATTAAAATCCTTGTAATGGCTGAAAAAATAATATTTTCCTATATTTATAGATTGCTCAGATCTATGAACTTACTTAGTTTTATTTTCTCACAGTTGTGGTGTTCGAGACAACATTTTCTTTACAAATATTCGGACACATAGACTAAACCATTTTTTTCTGGCAAATCAAATCGATAATTATTTGTTCCTACTGTTAACACAGGGGCAGTAACATAGGTTGCTGTGGTGTATTAAAATAAATTTTAAAATGTATTTACAATTAGTACTTTGAGGGTTCCCTAAGATATTGGTTATAAACATCATGAAGGCAATACTATCTAGTCAACATGTTGGTTTTTGGTAGTTACCACCCACCTGTCTGACTTTTCCAAAGAAATTTTCGAGACAACCTTGATCAAGACATCTCATAAATATAAATAAATTTAATTTCTTCTGATTTTTTAATTCTTCATGAAGTTTTATTCAAGATCTTAAAAACACTTGACATCCGTGAATGAAATTCAGGCTATTTGTAACATTTTTATGCCTATCACTACTTATTCATTTTATGTTCTCGAAAAATGTTAGCATTTCTTCTAAAAACTCAATTTGATAACTATTACATCGAAAAGGTTTTTTATATTTATTAGGAGATCGCAGTGAATTTGAGTGTAAGAAATCAAACAATTTATTAATTTTATTTACAAAATCAGCGGTATCTTTTACAGCAAATTCGATAAGATTTAAATCAACGTAGGTATTAGTAAACCATATTTACACTTTTTTTATATTTCATTTGACACGAATTATTCTTTAATATTAGACACTTATTAGTGCACAACCCTGAGTTTGAGCACTGGTCGAGCCAGTTTAAAGTAGTTTCTCTCTGTACGTGACAAGCCGCCAGTGCTCACGCACACACGCACCTCAAGCTTGTAGTAGTGTACCTATCACAGCGCGTTTGTATGAAGCTTTACCTCTGTACGATACGGTTTCTTTACTCATGTGCTGTGGATAAGAAGCTGCTGTGGGAAATTTCAGAGAAATATTTTGGCTTTTTATAGATGGCAGTTTACCATCTTGTATGTGCCAAACGTAAAATATCCAGACTCGGGACGTGGAGTAGCTTCAAAAGTGTGTTAAGTCTTTTACTTAACTCTATCTCATTGCCAAACGTGGTGATTATGGCAAATTCTCCCCACAGAGGGAGAGGCCCATAATCAGCTAGACTATTTATTATCAATGAATAGTGCACTAATGCATCACTATAGACGGGTGAAACGGAAAAGTTAAGTTGTGGGGGGAGATTATGCAAGTTGATATATATGTATATAATGGCAAATAAGTAAATAAATAATAATAAATCTATTTCATACGAATCTTCATTTTTATTAAATTAAAATAAAACAATAACGATGTTGAAATTTTATATTGTGACTGTTTCTGAAAGTATTTTGGATTTAATCACGTCTATTTTTTATCGATTGGCCTCATGCTCGTTTATAGCGCTAAGCAACGATACAACCACTACTGGTCTCCAATGTAGAAGGTATAGAGATCCAGTATTATCGATGCTATGAGTAATTCTTAGTTGTCATTGGCCACAACGCGAGTTGGAGGAGTTCGTTGCAGAATTGTAGGTGAACGTGGTAAAAACTATTTCGCCATCTTATGGACAGCAGAGTTTCCACGCCAGTGTTAATTTTTTTGTAACAAACGAACTAACGAACAGGTGGGCTATACTACCTGTTGGTAAGTGCCTACTGTACTCCATGGATACGTGCAACCAACTTCAAACAAAGAAAACTACCGACGCGTTGCCGCTACTATTCTAATATATTCTTATAAATACTACACGTTTTTTTATTTGTTGCGTAAATTTATATTTTTTTCGATACTTAATGTTTGAAATATTTGAACAGCATGTATAAGCTCAAGTCGAAGCGGGCCAGTATCGAAAGTAACCAGCGAGGTAAGTGCTGTATTTTGTACTTAAATTATAGCATTGCTCGATAATAGTGACGTGACAACGATTATTTGTATTCGATAGCATTAAAGAATAGAAAAAATTATTGTGAGTCATTAAAACACTTCTTTCTTTTATTGTCAGTTATCTTTTTATAGACAAATATTTTAATGGTATATTTCAACCTATAATCTTATTTTATTTTTTATTTATTTCTTTAAAGGAAAGTTAAACTGTTATAAAACATTATCAAGTTTATAAATAAATATTATAGTGTCATATAAGGATTTAAGTTTTATGAAAATTTCTTCACTATTAAGCAATTCTTGAATCCAAAATGATTCTTGTAATACTAGTATTATCTTAAGCTAAAGTTTAAACACGAGACGTCAAAAATTATAAAGTTATGTATATTTTAATGAATCACCCCATTGTTGCAAACCTATAATTTTAATTTTCTTTAGTATATTATTAACAAAATAACAAAAAAATCATCGATAAATGTGCATACTAATGTATAAATCCCTAGCATAATGGCCTTACTATAGTATGTGCCAAATCGATTGAGAAAAACGGACAATGACCTTTCGGTCGTTTAACCAGGGGTTACAAACCTTCAATATATAGGCACATTTTATATGTAGTACTTTCTTTATTTATAATGATTTTTTTATAATGATTGATATAATATATATTTATTAACTATTATTAAAAAGTTATGTGAAAGATCGCTGTAGAAGAAAAATCATCTATTGTTATAAAGTACTTTATTCATTTAACAACAAAAAACATTAATTTATAACACATATAAAGATTCGAGTGATAACGACACCGAATAAGTACGTACTTATGCAAAAGATAAAACTTTATTTTTAATATTATATAAGAACTTTATTTTTATTCGGTGCAATCATCACTCGTATCTTCACTTGATGAACTATCTGTAACATTAATTATAAAGCGATCTGCAGTTTGGTCAATTCTATCATCCATGCCACGCATTTTTTGTTCAACCTTAAGGACATGCTGAACACAGTTTTTCCATTTATCTGGCGTGATTTGAGTTAAACCATCTTTAAGTAAATTTTTAACATCTTTTAACTTGAAAGTTGTATTTTTTCGTGCAACGTACCCTTTCACATCTGCCCACACAAGTTCAATGGGGTTAAGCTCACAGTGATAAGGAGGTAACCTTACCACTGTGATGCTTTTTTCTTTTGCCATCTCGTCGGTGACGTAACTTCGATAGTTATCTTTAACTGCCTTTATTTTTTCCATTAAGTGGGTCTTTGTGTCCGAGGGCACGTATGCGATCTGTTTAGATTCTAGCCATTCCTGCATATTTTGTTTCCGCCAAGACATTGTTGGGGTTTTTTCTAAACGTCTGGAGTGGTAACTAGCGTTATCCATAACTATGACATCGCCGCTTTGCAGTTTTTCTATTACTTTTCTAAACCAGTCCTCGAAATGGAGAGCGTCCATACTCTCATGGTAGTCACCAGTAGATGATGATTCAAATACCCAATCACATCCCTCCAAAAAGCCATTTTCATTGCCAACGTGTACAACTATTAATCGCTTTCCTTTACCCGAAGGGGCTTTCGCGCCAGTAGAGTAGCCTTCTAACCGTGATTGACGAGAAGATTCAATTGTGGTGTCTTCCCATACCTTTCCCATAGTATGACCTGCGTTAATCCATGTTTCGTCAAGGTAAAAAATGTTACGTCCCTCGTTTCTTAATATTTGTATTTCTCTCAAATATCTGGTACGCCACAGAACTATCTCTGGGCGATCTATTAGACCACTTTTTCTGTTTCTCTTTATATATTTGAATTTTAAATGGCGCAACACACGTCGCAGGGAAGTTTTGCTCAAGTTTGGCAACTGGTCATCTTGATTTATACTGAGCAAAATTTTGTCTAAAGTCGGTAATTCTCCTGCAAGAAAGAACTGATGCACTTTCGCTCTTATAGCCGATTTATCAAAATCGTCCAACTTGTCAATTACAGACTTTTTTCTTTTATTAATTATTCCCTTTTCTGGTATTTTATGGGAATCTCTATACACGCTTAATACGCGATATATAGTGCTCTTGCTGACTCCTGAGATCTCCGAAACCTTTTCTACCATATTAACGTTTGAAGGATACACGTCTTCGGGCCAGGTGTTTTTGACATATTTGTATACATTAATGATAATCTCTTGTTCCCCGACCGACAAAGTGGTAGGTTTTCTCTTTTTTACTGGTGACGTTAAAGGTGCTCCAGAAGATGGGCCTGTAAATAAATGACAAAAATATACTACCATAGTACTACATCACATAAATACATATTGTTTTAGAAAATAAATACCACATGGTCACATAAAAAGAGCGCTTTAAGAAATAGAAAGGCTACGTCGTCGCATTTGTACCTATTTGTACGTACCTGCTACGTTTATTATGGGTCGGCGACGTCTCTTTCCACTTGATGTTGAAGGACCGGGTCCTTCACCAAATTCTCCTGAACTCATGTCGATTTAGTAACGACCGTCACAGTAAAACTAATATAACAGATTCAAAAAACAAAAACTTAACGATATAACAAATTTAACAGTAAAAACTCAACTAAAACAATGCAATGAATGCTATGAATTACCCGAGACGTACACACGCAAGCGCTATCCGAACACGAATGAAAACAAAATGGCGGACCGGCCCAAAAAAGGTGACGCATCTCTGGCTGCCATTGTCACGTTTCTTTTAGAACGAACTGACGTAACGCGCGTTTTGTTTATTTTAAAGGGATGAATTTGCAAAAGCTCAATATGGTGATTATATTGCTTCAAATATTTTTTTAATATGAAACTGTTATTAAATGAATTGCTGCGTTACTTACCATAAATTGAAATATAAAATATAACACATTTTTCGCGATGTACCGTAAGATTTTACTATGTTTATAGGAACCACAGACAATATTATTTAAGAAACAAAAAAACAAAACATATGTGCTGACCTAGAAGTGGGAATAATATCAATATTTAAATATTGTTATCACATCTAAATTGAGATTTTGTAAGTTACGCCTTTTGACACTCGGCTCATATCTGAGGTCATTGTCCGTTTTTCTCAATCGATATGGCACATACTATAGAGTGCAGTCTCGACTTCATAATGTCGATAATGTACAACGCTAATTATCGTACGGTGAGAGTTCTAGTGCATATCGATAGTACGGTTTATGAACGTCACTAGCCATTTAAAGTCTGAGTGCCTAAGAAATTTATTTGTGAATGTAAAATTTTGTGATCTCAATATGACATAGACATAAAAATATTACAACGAAATCATATTTTAATTTCATAACCTAAAATGAATCTAAATTATATAATTTAAGTGAATAAATATGTTCAATGTAAATATATATAATATAAATAACTAAATAATGATGAACAATCATTTATATTTTTATAATCACGGCAGTCATATGGCACTTGAGAATAAATACTATTGGTAAATCCAATTGTGCATGCCTTAAGCGCAATAAAAAAATTACGTATAACATTCTTATACTTAATTTTCTTAAGTAGTTTAAATACACACAAGTTTTCACTAATAACCTTATAACTATACTTCCAATTTTCTGATATCTTTATGTCAAATTTCAATTAAAAAAAGTTTGGAAAATCCAAAAGTGCACGACTCACAATGCCAAATAATAGTGAAAAAAATAAAAAAAATTGTAAATTGTAGTTCAATTCGTCAATGAGTTCCAGTCAATGAGCAGTCAACTAAGTA
This sequence comes from Parnassius glacialis, assembly GCA_033319125.1. Taxonomy (NCBI): domain Eukaryota; kingdom Metazoa; phylum Arthropoda; class Insecta; order Lepidoptera; family Papilionidae; genus Parnassius; species Parnassius glacialis. Next base: position 32,814,136 of record JAVANC010000002.1, read on the forward strand.
CACCTTGAAGTCAGTCCGTCAAGTCCGGAGGTAAGGTCTATTCTATATATCTATTATATTCTATAACTAACAAAACGAGCCCAAACTCGGCACATCTAGTTCTCCCCGTCGAGGAGTTCCAGTAACAGTCATCAAAGTATATAATGATTTCTTATATTTACGCGAAGACACATTTAAATAAAACTAATTTTACGGATTTTATCGCGTATATTAACTTATTTTATATTCCCGACGTTTCGGGCACTTTTCAGCACCCATCACGTCACCGGTCACGTCATCGGTCACGGGGGAGACTGAGGTGTAAATACACCTCAGATGTAAATCGTTTGATAACTGCTATTGGAACTCCTCGTCGAGTTCCAATAGCAGTCATCAAAGTACACTTTCAAGTAACTCAATCAAGTCCGGAGATAAAGTTGAGACTTTATCTCTTATAGTTATGATGAGTCATAACTAAAAAAAACGAGGCCAAACTGGGCACATTTAGTTCTCCTCGTCGAGGAGTTCCAGTAGCAGTCATCAAAGTAAACTTTGAAGTCACTCTATCAAATCCGGAGATAAGGTCTCATCATAACTAACAAAACGAGCTTAATCTCAGCACATCTAGTTCTTCTCGTCGAGGAGTTTCAGTAGCAGATACTAACATACCTCCAGGTCTATAAAGTCCAAGATGTATAAGTATATTTATATATAAATCCTGCGTGCTTTTAGCGAAACAAAATGTTGTAATAAAAATCTGTGATTATAAAAAAAAAATAATATCTTACCTTGGTCAAGTATGTATCATATTTGATTTTTGGAATATTTTGTATTTCTACGGCGATCGATATTTTCTGTACGGGCCGCTGTAGCAAACAACCACTCACGACGGCATTTGAGATCGGATTAAATAAAATATTCTGTGGCTGTGGCTCGGAGTGCGGCTGCGGCCTATCTAGTAAAATAAATTAATACAAGGCTCTCAAGCCACCGAAAACTTCGCCATTTCTTAGCCGAAAAAATTAATTATAACTAAACAAAACAAAATTAAACTGCCATTTACATTCCATGACTTGCCACATGATAGATGAAGAGTTTTAAAAATAGATTGAGTTGAACAATTGATATTTACAAAAGTTATCGTGTTTACGCCGCCATGCGGTCTTGATAAATCCACACCTTAAGCCACTAAAACCCCTTTTTATGTAAAAATAGTGATTAATGGATTTTAAAAAAAATCAGTTCAACAATTAGTTATCTTTCTGACAATGTGCTTTTTCTATCACTTATATGTATAATATGATTGCTAGATACGATTTCATGCGACAAAACGTTGGAATCTTAATTTTTAGGTCCTAGCAGAAAATAGATGCGCGCTTCGTGCTTAATGCATGCAATATTAATAATAACTGGCTCTGTTTCTCTCTCTGAACCCATTCAGTACCTTGCTGGAGGGATCCGGGAGAGGAATTCAGCTTAGGAAAGGACGGACAAAAGTGACCCACTTTTTTATGGATAATCTTAAGTTATTCGCCTCCAGTCGCTACCATCTTGTGGAATTGCTAAACATCAAGTTTTGTCACAGCCTTTTGTCGGGCGTACATAAGACACACGCATATAGCGGTTGAGTTCTGCCTGTTCTCATGTATACCTTTGGCATACTCAGGTGGAATCGGACTAAACTTAACGCCCTGGATAGAAAAACCCGCACTACCATGATGGCCCATAGAATGCATCATCCGAGATCGTCGGTAATGATGCTGCACTTGCCGCGGAAGCATGGTGGGCGTGGCTTTTTAAGCGATCTCACCATGCATAATTGCGAAATGTGCGAACCCCGTAATAACTTCCTGACAAGAACGGATGATCGATTCTATAAGGACATTTTTTGTGATAAAGGGCATACTCCTCTATCCTTAGCCAACTTACAATGGCAAGTACAGAGCATTTCCAACCGGGATGCCGTATGGACGGAGAAGGAGCTCCAAGGGAAGTTCTACAAGACTCTACATGAACCTTTCGTAGACAAAATTGCCTCTGTCCACTGGCTACGTTTTGGTGACCTCTTTGGGGAAACCGAACGTTTTGTCTGTGCGATACAGGATCAGGTTATTAAGACCAACAACTATCGGAGATACATCCTAAGGGATGGCACCGTCGACATCTGTCGAGCTTGTCTCAATCCCGGTGAGTCACTTAGGCATGTCATCTCTGGTTGTTCGGCACTTTCTAACTCTGAGTACTTGCACAGGCACAACCTAGTAGCCAGAATTCTACACCAGGAGCTGGCTCCGAAATACGATCTCGTGGGTCGGAAATTGCCTTATTATAAGTACTTGCCAAAACCCATGCTCGATAATGACCACGCCAGGCACTCCTAGGATGGGGCCTCCATCACAGACAGGACTATTCTTGCGAATAAGCCTGATATAGTGCTGACAGACAGGGCATAGTTAAGGATATTTTTGGTCGAGGAAAACCTCGTGAAAGCCGAAACAGATAAGCAAACAAAATATCTGGACCTGGCTCACGAGGTTGTGTAGTTGTACTAAAACAAAAAAAGTAATTTCAATCCAGTACGCACTTTAAATTAAATATTACTAGAAAATCGATTAGTTATAATAGCTTTTTGGCTTACGAGGTGACCGACATGTGGGGTGGCATGCCTACCGAAATTATACCTGTAGTCGTTTCTGTGAACGGGCTAATTTTCAGTCAGCTTCTCGGGTCATCTGAGGCGACTGGGACTCCCTGATTTACTGCTCAAAGCTCAAATGCAGAAGGCGGTGCTCCTTGATAACCCTCGCATCATTTTATTTATTTATTTATTTATTCTTTTTTGCACCAAATATTTGTACAAAAGGCGAGCTTAATGCTATATGGCATTCTCTACCAGCTAACCTTGGGTAGAACAGAAAGTGAGTTTAGGCAGTTAAGTTGTCATGATATTATTCAGTTCAAATATATGTACATGCAACACATACATAAAATATACACATATATACATAAAATATATATAATTCATATACATATATAAATAAATACACACATTTACACACACATATATATATATCTCAATAAATGTATATATAAATAACTATAAACATATAAAGAAAATTGATTCAACTTTGTAGGTTACGGATATGCTCAAATAGTTTTCTTTTAAAAACATTTTTGACAGGTATTGTTCGCAGGTCAACAGGCAATTTGTTCCAGAGGGTAATAGAAGTAACTGTGAAAGAATTTGACATAGACCCAGAATGGTGGAGAGGAGTAGACAGGATTAAACTGTGTGAAAAACGGAGATTGAGAGAATGAGTGTCACTACAGAATTGAAATCTTTCTTTTAGATAAAGGGGTGAGGAAGGATCATTAAGAACTGAAAACAAAGTGGACAGAATTCGGAAATCTCTGCGCTGACGTATAGTCAACCACTTTAACTGAGAGCGAAATTCTGAAACGTGATCATATTTGCGCAGGCCAAAGATGAATCGGATACAGTTGTTAAGTAACCTGTCCAATCTATTTAGCAGCTCCCGAGAAATATTAGTTAGACAAACATCGGCGTAGTCAAATAATGGAAGAATTAGAGATTGGACGAAAAGACGTTTAGTTGAAGGAGGCAGAAAGAACTTAAGGCGATAGAAGGAACGAAAGAAATCATTCGCTGATTTCTTTCCCTTTCCCTCTATCCCTCGCCCGTTTGGTCTGTTGAGGTTTTTTTTATAGGAGAGGGGGCAAACGAGCATACGGCTCACTTGATGGTATGTGACTACCGCCGCCCATGAACAACTGCAACACCAGGGGAATTGCAGGTGCGTTGCCGGCTTTTTAAAAAGGAGTAAGCTCTTTTCTTTAAGGTTCGTAAGTCGTATCGGTCCGGAAAAATCACCGGTGGTAAACTATTCCACAGATAGGTCGTACGCGGAAGAAAACTCGTAGTAAAACGTACAGTGGTGAACCACCAAGCATCAAGATTGTGTGGATGGTATCGGGAGTTTTGCCGCGATTTGCGTTCGTGAGATTTGGCGCCTGGAATTAATCCGAACAATTCCGCAGAACACTCCCCGTGGTAAATGCGAAAGAAAATGCAAAGGGATGCAACATCTCTTCGGCTGGCACTTGATATGTCGACGCCGAGGATTCCGATAGTGACTGAGGCAACAAGGGGAGTGTATTGAAACTGATGATACAATAAAGGGGTTCTTTTGAGCGGTATATGCGCAAACTTGTGTCTTCTGGGGATTGAACTGGGCAAGATTTAGTCGCACTCAGTCTGAGACTTTGTTCAGCAAAATCTCGACTTCAGACACAAGATTGTTTCGGTACTCGGCGACGTTTTCCCGAGAAATATTGGCACGACCGGTGTAAAAAGCATCACCAGTGCTGTCATCCACATAGGAATGAATGTTACCAGTTAGCAACACATCATTGATATGCAGAAGAAACAACGTGGGTGATAGCACGCAGCCTTGTGGGATACCGGCATTAATAGATTTGTAGTCGGAGCATACATCGTCTACAACGACCTTGATACTCCGATTTGTAAGAAAGCTGGTGATCCAATGACACAATTTCTCGGGAAGCCCATAGAAATGGCAGCTTTGAAAGAATCGCTTTGTGCTAAACCAGATCGAAAGCTTTCGCAATGTCCAAACTAATGGTCAATGCCTCCCCTTTGGATTCTACTGCCTCTAGATATATGAGTCAAGTAGAGCAGAAGATCACCAGCTAATCGACCCTGACGAAAACCATAATGGCGGTCATTAATGGACTGGTAATCCTCAAGGTAACGCATAAGCTGGCAGTTTATAACGGATTATATTACTTTGCAGAATAAGGTGGTGATGGCGATAGGCCTGTAGTTAGACGGGTCTAGGCGGTCACCTTTTTTAGGGATCGGGTGGACAAAAGCCGTCTTCCATGATTTCGGAACTAAGCCTAGGGAATAGGAGTACCGGAAAAGATGTGTTAGAATCGGTGTCAATTCAGGAGTACTTTGAGAACCGAGCACTGAGTAAACCACACATCCGGCATGGAATGGAGTATTCACGCCGCGGAATGGTCAGTGGTGTGTTCCCCCCGTCATCGAGAATCGAGTTAGACGCAAAGATAGAGCCTAGCAGATCGACTTTCTCCTTTGAAGCATGTGCCACCGCTTCGTCCTCGCTGTGCAGAGATGGAAGAGATGGGTGGAAGGATCTGTTGTAGCAAGGAATCTGTAGCCATCTGGACATGGTCGATGAGTCGGTCTGTTTCAGCATTACCGCTATGGAACCTATAGAGGCACCCGTAGACGCGCGGATGGTCGTCGCTGTCTAGGCGTAGCCAAAGAATGGAAAGGTCCGAACCTTCAAGACTGCCGAAGCGTCGAAAACAAATGTTCTCTCTGACGTATACGCAAACTCCAGCCCGAGGCATAAAGGAGTGTTCCAATTTGTACCCCGAGTAGTAGAGATACGAAGTATCAGCCGGAGAAGATACCTGCGTCTTGATCAGAAGGAGCAAGGTCGGCTTCGTCGTCTCAAGAGGGTAGTGGACGGTGTTTAGGTTCGAATGAAGTCCCCAGATGGTGCACTAATTTACGGATAGCATGGCAGGGTTCGCCTTGGTCTTGTTGTCAGTTTGCCCCGAGCATTTTTTGTCTTGAGCGGAAATTTGGTTCCAGAATACACGGGGCGGCCAGATCACCCACGCTTAGGAGTGGAGTAGCTTGATCGCTGCCGGCAAGCTGCCGCGTGGCCCTATCGCTGTTTAATCCAAGTTCCATCTGGTTGGCTTTTTATTTATTTACGTATTGTTTACGTATTTATTTCACTATATTAGTAAATGTTCGTGCTGTAATCATAATATTCAGGTACATTTATCATTTCTATTTATATATTTATACAGCCCAACCAGATGAGAAAACTATTTAAATGCCCCAAAATAATAATAATCTGCAGGCTCTGGTTTCTAATAGCAGACGACGCTAACTAACATTATTATGCAAAAAAAAAACAGAGTCTAAAAATTTGAAGACTTCACATCACCTGCGTTTCTTTTGTAGCACCTGTGAATTAATCCATAAAAACCTCGGCAACTTGAACGGTGAGAAAAGAGTACACAGTTCACCTGATGTTAGGTGAATGCTGCGGCCCATAGACTTCTACACTTATCCTCATTTAAGAATGAATTCGCAGATGCGTTATCACGCCTGAGGACTGAGATGTAAACGCGCAAACTTGTGTCTTCTGGGGATTGAACTGGGCAAGATTTAGTCGCACTCAGTCTGAGACTTTGTTCAACAAAGTATCGACTTTAGACACAAGTTTGTTCCGGTACTCGGCGACATTTTCCCGAGAAATATTGACACGGCCGGTGTATAAAGCATCACCAGTGCTGTCGTCTGCATAGCAATGAATGTTACTGGTTTGTAACATATCATTGATATGCAGAATAAACAGCGTTGGTGATAGCACGCAGCCTTGTGGAACACCAGCGTTAATGGGCTTGTAATCGGAGCATGCACCGTCTACTACGACCTTGATGCTCCAATTGGTGATCAATGAAATGAAAAACTGGTGATCCAATTGCACAATTTCTCGGGAAGCCCATAGGAAGGAAGCTTCGAAAGAAGCGCTTTGTGCCAGACCCGATCGAAGGCCTTCGCTATGTCCAAACTAACGGCCAACGCCTCCCCCTTGAACTCCACTGCCTCCGCTCATCTATGAGTTCAGTTAACTAGAAGATCCCCAGCTGAACAACCTCGACGGAAACCGTACTGGCGATCACTAATCAGCTGGTGATCCTCAAGGTACCGCATGTGCTGGCAGTTAATAATACTTTCCATTACTTTGGAGAACAAGAAGGTGATAGCTATAGGCCTGTAGTTGGATGGATCTGGGCGGTCGCCTTTTTTAGGGATCGAGTGCAACAAAGCTGTCTTCCATGAAATCGTAACTACGCATAGGGAGTAGGAGTACCTGAAAAGACGCGTTAAAACTGGTGCCAACTCCAGAGCACACGTCTTAAGCACAATAGGTAGGACTCCATCAGGCCCACTCGACTTATTGACGTTCAGAGAGAGGAGTGCTTTACGCACCGAGTGCTGTATAAACAGTACTTCCTGCATGGAGCACTCACACCGCGGGATGGTCGGCGGTGTGTTCCCCCGTCATCTAGAGTCGAGTTGGAAGCAAAAAGAAAACCTAGCAGATCGGCTTTGGACAACCTTGGCGAGAGACCAGAATGCACGGGTTCCCGGAGGAACGCGAACTAGTTTCTCGTCAATTCTGACTTGAAGGATGACAATTTTGAAGGATCTGGAGGCGGACGTTGGTAATCTGTAAGAGCGTATTCCTACCCCGGTCTAGCCGACCCATGCCAGCTGTAACCATAATATAGCTGCGCGTCGCTCTACCATGTCACTAATTCTTTCCGAGATGTATCGATTTCTGCGGAATTTTACGAACCTATAAAAGAATACTGAATAAATTTTCATAACTTTTATTTTTAAATAATTTAAAATTAAAAATTTTGTACAGCCGACTTCTATATCAGTTATTTAAGAATAACTCAAAAACTATTGATCTGCCTTGATGAAATTTACACAAGAACTATCAGCTTTCATATAAAAAAAGAATCATCGAAATCGGTTCACCCAGTACAAAGTTATGAGGTAACATACATAAAAAAACATACACTCGAATTGAGTACCGTCTCCTTTTTGGAAGTCGGCAGAAAATGGAAATGACAAACGAACTTACAGTCCACCTGATGGTAAGTGGCAAGTGTCTACTGCAGCCCATAGACACCTGCCAGCCAACTTTAAACAAAGAAAGCTACAGATGCGTTGTCACCTCTGAGGACATAGGCCCGTATTAATAAACGTTACTCAACGACGGAGCCGTGGTAGCTCAGATGGTTAGCGCTCGCTGTAAACTTCACAGTACGCGAGCAACCCGGGTTCGATCCGCGCCAGCACCAATGAAATTGTTAATTGCAATTTTAAGTGCTGATTTACCACGTGCTCGGCGGTGAAGGAAAACATCGTGAGGAAACCTGCATGTCTGAGAAATAAGAAAAAAATATTTCGAAGACATGTGAAGAACGCCAACACACATTGGGGCAGCACGTTGGACATTCGCTTGCCCTAAAACCCTCTCAGAAATGAGAGGAGGCCTATGCCCAGTAGTGGGACGTAAATAGGCTGCAACTTTATTCAACGACAAACTCAAGTCCGTAATCATTTAATACGCCCTCATTACGATATCAGCATCTCAAGATCGTTGCTAATAATCACATAAAAACAGTATCTCAAAACGCTGTACTTAGGAATACAGTTACTGTGACCTGCACTCAAGTACACACACTTGAGAGTCGAGTTTTGTTTATTAAAGTGAAAACGCCAGGGTAACCCGCGAAATTCAAATTTTCTAACGTTTTTTTGCAATTTGTAGGTCAATGTCAGGTTTTATATTTAACAAAATATGATTCGCGACCGTAATGAGTATGTATTTACAGAATTATAATTTTTTTTTTTATAGGTAAGTGGTTGCTGTGACCCATAGACATCTACATTTATCCTCAATAAAGAATGAAAATGCAGATGCGTCTTCACCCGTGAAGACTAAGATAAAATGCCTCTTTCCCAGTAAAATGGGTCTCCGGTACTCTACACTCACCATACGAAACACAACAGCGTCAAGCTGCCATTTTACGCTGGTATTCTGTGAGGGCGTGATCCTTCCCCGGTCGAGCCGACCCATTCGTGCTACAACTATACTACTAATATAGCTGCAGCATGGCTCTATCACGTATACATCGTTCAATTAATTAATAACTTTGATACCTATATCGTAAAATACAATGGGTAGGTACCCATTGTATTTTACGATATTGTAATAAAAAATAAAAATTGACTAACAACTATTTGTACTCTATATTGAATAAAAAGTTATTCTGTTCTATTACATCTGTGGTATAGTTGACTTCATATTTCTTGTTAACCGTGTGGTGGTGTGTAATAATATTAACTACCCCAAATCGTCCCGTAGGTGTAGTGAGAGGCGACAGAGGGAAACTGAAGCAGGAGATGGGCAGCAGCATCTTCCTTATAATAACTCCAAATAATATTAACTTCGATTTTCAACCCGCCGCCCAAGCGTGCCAACTATGAAAAAATACCCCAAGTAGCATTGAGTTATATGTACTACGTACTAGAGAAGCCATTCCGAACATTGACTATGTTCAACTGAATTGTAGTGCAATCCGTACAAACTAATAATTGCGTAAATTGAAGATTTGTGAATTCCATAAAATAATTATTATTAAATTTTATTTAAAAATATAACATGTTTGTTTAGATGAAATTAAGATATTTTATATTAAATTCTTATATTTACTTTATATTAATATCTTATTTTATATCAAATTAAAGTCTTCTCGCATGCGCGACTACTACTCCCGCGCATCTATCCTCTGTTACAGATCAAAATGCAGATGCGTTTTCACCCGTGAGGACTAAGATGGAATGCCTCATTTCCAGTAAAAAGGGCCTCCGGCCACCTGCACTCACCAAACGAAACGCAGAGGTAAACCTCTACTTCACGCTGGTATTCTGTGAGGTCGTGGTACCACCCCGTTTCGAGCCGGCCCATCCATGCGACAGCAAAAGCTGCCGCCTGGCTTTACCACTGTTATAATCATCAATACAACCGTCTAAGTTCGTATAATCCCATTGTATGGCTATTTCCAGAAAATCTCCTTCAAAGGGATTATATGAATTTAGAAGGTTGTATTGGTGATTTTAATGAAATATGAAATTCGCGGGCCACCCTGGAGCTTTCCCTTAATCAGTGTGGCACTCAGCTGATATCGTAAACCTAAACCACATCTTGAGATATGTTTATTAATAAGATCATAACCTCAAGTGCGTGTACTTGAGCTGAGTAACGTTTATAAATAAGGGCCTAAGATAGAATGCCTCACAGCCTGTTACTATACCGGCTCTCTATACCCTTGTGACCAGAACACGGCAGTCCAGGCACCACTATTTGGTAGCAGAAATATAGGGTGGTACTCACACGGAGTTGTAGGCAGAAAGGTACTAACTACCGCCAGTAAAATTCAACAAACATTCTAATTAAATCAGAATTAATAAACTAAATAACTAACTCACGTAAGACTATCAAAGTTGACCACCATGCTCATGAGCATAATAATCATAGAAAATTTGTCTTTGGCACCCAAGTTTGACTGGCAGGGAATACCACATGGCATTAGGTCCGCCTTATGTGTACCCTTAACTTAAAGTTGTTACATTTAAGCCTTTTATTTATTCAAAACTTCATATACACATGTGGTATATAGGCGGAATTAATGCCTAAGGCATTTTCTACCAGTCTACCTTGGGATGATGCAAAGATAGAATGAAGTAGGTGTAATAAAAAATAATATGCTAATACTAAACTAAAATAACAAAAAACATGTAGCGCATGGAAATAAAATACATAAGATATAAATGGTAATAAAAATGAAATATATATATATATATATATATATATATATATATATATATATATATATATATATATATATATATATAAAATAAATTATAATAAATATAATAAGATTCTAAAAATGTATAATACTTAAGTACATATTATAACGTCTTTTTAAATCTATACAAACAAATAAAATGGAAGTGTCTGTTTGTAATGTCAAAATTACTGCTTTTTACTAAATGCATATGATAGTATATACGGTAGTTATAAGAAGAATACAATTTTTAAAATTTTTGTCTGTCTGACTGTCATTTTGTACCGGCTAATCTCCGAAACGGCTGAACCGATTTTGACGGGACTTTCACTGAAGGATGGCTAATGTTATAAGGAGTAACTTAGGCTGATTTTGTTTTAAAAAAATAATTAGGGTTCCGCGCAAATTAATTACAACCCATAAAATCCAATCGTAATAATAAATAATAATCTTTTTTAACTTACTTTAAAGGTTCTTTTTTTTATGTTCAATGTAAGTACAAAACTCCTTCCATTAAGAAATACAACTCACTTTTATAAAATGCAACTATAAAACTGATTCGCTCTAAGCAACAACAATGATTACAGCTGCCTTTTTTGTTCCCGATCCCCTTCATACGCAAGCCAGACGTGAACGTTAAGCCTGAAACGCCTCAAGTCTTATACAATTATAACTTTTATGTATTTATTGTCGAAGTTCTGATGCGGGCATATCCCTCGGTACAAACGCTTATTGGAGCTTGAACTAGCCAACGCAGCGAGTGCAATCTTCTTGGATTATATAAGAAAATTCTAGAAATAATTTTCAATTTTATTTCGCGATATTTTCTTAAAGAGGATAATAAAAAGTTAAATTGCAAGGGATGTACTTTTCGTAATTAGATTTAATAGCGTTTTATTCAACAAGGAGTGGGAACTTTATTATTATATTTGTTTTAAGTGGATATTGGTTCAGCATCGTTTGCATTCGTTTAGTTTGAAGCGACAGTCTGCCTGTGAGACTCAAAACCACACAACCCACGACGGGTTCGAATTCGCCATTCGGCTACTATCGTGAAACACTATTAACACGTTAACTCAGTGGGTTACGATAGTATTAGTGTTATAGTATTCTTTTATTTAAGTTTTTTTTTTCCTAATTTTTGATCCCAATTATTCATCGTAATAATTACCATCAATGTAGTTTAATATAATTCCACTGCTGCGCCAGGTCTTCCCCAAAGCACATGAGTAGGTAAATGGAACAGAAGCTTCTTAAGAACGTGCAAAATTGTTACCTATTTTGGTAGGGTTGTCACAATAGGTGAAGACAAATTAAACAAAACATTTGTTAAATAGTCTTATTATTCCGCATGATAGAATACTTTACAAATTACTTACTCTAATAATTTTCATTTTATAATTTTTGTTTTATAATAATTTATATATATTTAATATTTTTTTTAATGGCGTGGTAAATTCTGAATGGAACCATTATTAATAATACCACGTTTTTACATTAAAATATTCAAACTTGCAACTAACAAAACAAACAACGTACGTCGCTCTGACCCTGAGATTATTGTCCACTGGCTGTGCCAGCGTTACCGGTTTTTTCCAGTCTCGCCGCGTACGCGACAAGCGGCCAGTGGTCACGCAAACTCTGAAGTTGTATCTCTGTTCCGTTTATCTACTTATGTGCCCAAAGAGTGCTACAAAACACGGTTCTAATCCTCAAAGCTCTTTTGTACAAGTAAGCGCAAAAACCATTTACTGGTCAACGGTAAATGATAGTCGATACTTACATCTAACAACGATTGAAACAATCAAAATTGAGATAAGTTTTCACCGCTAAGAATTAATTGCCTCATTACCAGTATGAAGGTGCAATGTTTCTTAGGCATTTAATAGGTGTGGTAGGACTGCTTTTTATGTATGGTATTTAATAAGTGGTAGAGCCATGCTGCAACTAAATTAGTAGTATAGTTGTAGCACGAATGGGTCGACTCGACCGGGGACGGACACGCTCTCACAGAATACCAGCGTAAAATAGCAGCTTAACGCTGCTGTGTTTCGTATGGTGAGTTTAAAGAACCGGAGACCCTTTTTACTGGAAACGAGGCATTACATCTTAGTCCTCACTGGTGACAACGCATCTGCATTTTGATACGTAATCGAGGTTAGATGTAGATGTATATGGTCCACAGTAACCACTTACCATCAGGCGGACTGTGTGCTCGCTTGTCACCCTTATTCTATATTTTTTTAAATACGATAAACTCCGATAAAAGTTGTTTTATTTTACCCTTAAGAGGTGGTATTTTTTCTGCAAATGTATATGCAACAACCCCTAAAGTATAACATCTATATACAAATAAATAAAATTGAAGTGTCTGTTTGTAATGTCAAAATAACAGTTTTTACTAAATGCATATGAAAGTTTAAACTGTACTTATAACAACGTTTCGGGTGCTTTGCCGCACCCATGGTCACGAGGACATGTTGTGTAGTGTTTGGGTAAATATAACAAATCATTATAAATAACATAATTTCACATTATGAATTTGTGACTAAAAAAATGTTCTATTCAATTTGTCTGACTGTCAGCTTCAAAATGTGTAATTTTTTTTATTATGTTCAGTTCTTTGAAGTCGACTTTTGACTTTTATTGGAAATTATCTTTAATTATTTTTTTTTTAATAATCATAGATTTTAACAATAAAGCTTAAATAAATAAAAATATTAGGAACTTCTAACATTGTTAGAGTTATTTCAAATAAAAATTCACGTTATAATTATATGTATAATGCTGTATTTTGTACGGTTAGCGACGAAACCCGCAGACCCGTTATAATATAGTAACTAAACATAATCTGTGGCATTACATCATTGTCCTGAGATGTGACAACTTACGTTTTAAACGTAATCGATGATACTTGTAGATATATAAGAGCCATAGCATTCATTCTAAGCCTAATGAATTGTTTTTTACTTCTTGCCCTTAATTCTTTAAAAATATATCAGACTATCCTATTTTATATTGAAGTTCCTTTTACTTATTGGAACGAAATTCCTTATCGAACGGTACGGGTTTGGCGGATGGGAGCTAGGCGACAAAAAGTATAAGATTTTTTCGTCACTACCCCGTGTCATAGTGTACGAGTATTTTATTTTAAATGACGCTTCATTTTAATATACGCTAGTAATACATTTGTATTTGTTAATCAATAATATAAAACGTTTATCAATAATAAGGAACGTCGTTCCAACCGAGTGTTCCACGACACTCACGCATGTTTTTTTTAAATTATTTATCGCATTCCTTAATATAAAATAAAAAACAAAAGGCAGACGTAATACCTTGAGGCATTCTCTACCAGTCAACCTATTCAATTCCTTTATTATTATAAAACTTGGTTTTAGGAATTCCGATGCAGTAACAAACAAAACACCTATCAGTCCATACAGACGGACGTAACTCGACAACATCGCCTCACCACGTCACATTACGCCCGTATATTTACGACAGTCCCGCCTTGGGGTGGGCAGTCCGTTAATATTTTATACAGCACTGCCAACGACTTTTATTGGCCACGAACGTCTTAAGCAGATCGATACGGGTTGGCGAATCTCTCGTGTAGAGTTCAACTTCGTGTAAGCAAACTTCGTATGAGCAAAATATTACTGTATGGCCAGTGGTTTTTTTTTATTTCCCCAAAATTCCACTGTTCTGTGGTGATATAGTCTTGAAAGTACTGATTTATCTGAAAATATTTAACTTTTCCAAAATATACACAAATTTTAAATAGCAAAACGTAGTCGAAGTGCGTGTTAGGATAAATGAGATGCCATCAAAAACATAACTTGTAAAAAAACTAAGTCTCGCAACTCAGTTCTTGTACCGTAAAGAGTTGTGAGATCTATATAATACCAAGTCGGTTAATTTATTCAGTTTAGACTTAAGGATCCTTCTGTCTAAAAGTCTAAAATCTTTTATGTTTTAAATAAATAGATTGACTTACTTACTCACAAGTAATACATATTATATTAATTATTTTTTATAGGATAAGGGTGAAAAACGTGCACACAGTCCACCTGATGGTAAGTGGTTGCTGCGGCCCATAGACATCTACATCTATCCTCTGTTACAGATCTAAATGAAGATGCGTTTTCACCCGTGAGGACTAGGATGGAATGCCACATTTCCAGCAAAAAGGGCCTCCGGCCACCTGCACTCACCAAGCGAAACGCAGAGGTAAACCTCTACTTCACGCTGGTATAGTAAATTAGATTGTTTAGTGCGATTGCCAAGTCAATCTATGTATTTAAAACATAAAAGATTTTTAATATTGATATGGTCACTATAAGATGTTGTTAGGTTAGCTAATTACGTAATAACTTGAGACAGAAGAACCCTTAAGTAGGGACTTAATAAATTAACCGAATTGGTATAGGGCTTAGTACCGATCACCTAAAAACTATAACCTAAAAGGTTCTGTAAGTCAATTTGGGAAATCCTGTTGCCTAAATTTTTTACAGAATTAGGGTGACAAACGAGCACACAGTCCACCTGATGATAAGTGGATGCTGTAGCTCATAGACATCTACATTTATTCTGAATTAAGAATCTAAATTCAGATACGTTGTCACTCCTGCGGACTATGATAGAATGCCTCGCTTTCAGTAAAAATGGTCTCTCGTTGTCTACACTCACATAATAATTAAAACACAGGAACATTAAGATTTTACGCTGGTATTCTGTGAGAGCATGAACCTACCCCGGTCGGGGAGATCTATTCGCGAAACAACCACACTATACCTGCAACATGGCTCTATCGCGTAAAAGTATAAAATTGCTGTATAACTTTCCCTTTTCCTCTTTTTTATTGAAAGTCGTGACAATATATTTTTTTAAATACTAGTAGAGCTATTAAACATTACTAATATTCCCTTTAACCACTTCTGGTAAGCTTAAAATGCTTGTGTTAGAAGTGGTTCACGACAGTAGTCAAATGGCAGATTCGAACCCACGACCTTTCGAGTTCGCTTCCAAATTAATTAATTTATTACATAGTTATAACATCGTTGCAATTATGTTTACCAATACGATACTATGACTAATATAAATATAACAAAACTACTGACTATTAAATAATGACTATAAAATAATGAACCTATCTACACTCACTATACGAAACACAGCAGCAGCTATTTTACGCTGGTATTCTGTGAGAGCGTAGTCCTTCCCCGGTCAAGCTGACCTATTCGTGCTACAACTATACTACTAATATAGCTGCAGCATGGCTCTACCACGTAATAAAAAGTAAAGTAAATATTCGGGTAGTAGATATCCTTACACCACCAGCACACGTTCATATTAGTAGAATTTCAGTGTTGTAACTGTATTTCTTATTAAGAAAACTACGAAAAACTAAAAATTAGAACAACATTTATTGCACAATACTGCAGTTTGTGACTGCGCTTTCTTTCCGTCGTGAGCTAAAATTTTGTACGTGGTAGAGCCATGCTGCAGCTATATTAGTAGTATAGCTGTAGCACCACGGCAAGGACCACGCTCTCACAGAATACCAGCGTAAAATATCAACTTAATACTGCTGTGTTTCGTATGGTGAGTGTAGAGAACCGGAGACCCTTTTTACTGGAAAAGAGGCATTCTATCTTAGTCCTCACGGCTGACAAAGCATCTTCATTTTAATTCCCAAACCAGGATAGATGTAGATGTCTATGGTCCACAATATCCATTTACCATCAGGTGGACTGTGTGCTCCCATATTCTATAAAAAAAAACCGGCCAAGTGCGAGTCGGACTCGCGCACTGAGGGTTCCGAACAAATCCGTAGGCATATAAGTTTAAAATTATTAAAAATGTTTTTATTATATGATGTAACTAAAAATTTATGCTTTTCGTAATATTTCCTTTATCTGTGCTATAATACGTTGCTTCGTACCAAATTTTAAGATTCTGAGTTCACGGGAAGTACCCTGTAGGTTTTGATTCCCTTGCGGCATAATATTTGCGGCATAAACGGCTGTATCTTTTGATTGCGTTGGCTTAGAAGTTTGATTTTTTCACAGCTTCAAGGGACAGCAAACTTGAGTATTTGATGTGAATTTCAACTTGATACCTTCACGCGTTCCTGAGAAAAAGGGTCTTGACAGACAGACAGACAGACAGACAGACAGACGGACAGACGGACAACAAAGTGATCCTATAAGGGTTCCGTTTTTCCTTTTGAGGTACGGAACCCTAAAAAGGATATTCTTACACCCCCAGTACACGTTCATATTAGTAGAATTTCAGTGCTGTAACTGGATTTCTTATTAAGAAAACGACGCAAAATTAATAATTGTAACAACATTTATTCCGCAATACTGCAGTTTATGACTGCTTTTTTTTTTCGTCGTGAGCTTAAATTGTTTATTAAAAATATTATTGTAATAATAATAATTTATTAAACTTTAATTTTGTTATACATAAAATAGCAATAAAGTTAGGTAAAAATATTAAAAATATATTAACATCGGATCTAAATTAAATTTACAAAAATCTGTAAATGTTTACTCTAATTGAAACGATTGTAATCAGTAAACTAATCTTTATTTTTGTCTAAACACCGCCCTGTCCTTTTGTCCGCATACCATTTCCCAAATTGTGATAGTGGCAAAAAGTAACCAATTCTTAAAAAAATAACTTCTGTGTGGAGTGTTGAAGTTAAGAAAAACATTTTAGAAAGAATTTAAAAAATATTAACTAAACACTTTAGATGAGCAAGGTGTTTCAAAATAAAAGTAATGGAAAGTATATTTTTAAAATAAAAACAGAAATAATATAAACACACTGTTTTCTGAATTCGTATTTGTTTTAAAAAAAAATATTTTACATTAAAAAGAAAGCGCAAAATTGTAACGTCAATATTTTCAACGTTAAAAAATATGGATATTCGAAACAAAAGGCATTATCTGTACACCAGCTTGCTGAAGCTGAAATATTTTTTAAGCTCTGATCATTGTCCGTGCTGTCTATGACCCATATTTCAAGAAATTTATAATCTGTCAGGAATAAATGGAAATTAAAATTGAAACTAAAAGCCATAGCCATAGCCAAAATAATTTCGACGCAATATCTTCTGCAGTATACTCACCCACTGCAGGAGATATTGTACTAAAGCAAAGTGTATAGAAGAAATTAAATCTCGATTACCGAAACTATGTGGTAATTATTTTATTATTTTTAGATCTTTAAAGTCTTCTTTGTTTTGTTCTTTTGATACTACTAGTAAGAGCCAATAAAATATTCTTAAATTACCCTCTGTCTTTTTTATATTTTGTGCAAGATTTTATATATGTACTTAACATAAATTTACAGATAATATAATATATATCATCTATACACATGTTACTTTTTTATTTTATATTTCTCAATGAGTGTTTACTCTTTTGGGATATAAATTTCTTAAACCGCTAAAGTTTTCTTTGACTTTTTATAATAGTAAATTTATTTTCTTTATTATTTTCCAACCTTTTGAGTGAGCTAAGAAATGTCACAAGCTCAAGGTAAAAACTAGAATGTTGTTAGTATAGTTAAATTTAAAAAATCATTCCCTATTCAGCCCTAAAAAATTGCCGCAATTGACGAAGATACTCGTATCGTGTAACATACTGTTACAGATACGTATGTATGTATGTATTGTATTAATTTTGTTATAAGTTGAAAAAAATTTCAACTTTTAACATAATTATTACAATATCTAGTATATATTAATATGTTTAAGAGTTAATTTTAACAATATCATGAAATTTTTTACTCTGAATGTTAACCTCACTTCCACACGGTACACCTAATGATTGACTGACAAGGTCCTGGCGACCAACAAATGGCAGAAAATTATCCATATAATAATAGTATCAAACGAGCGCACTGTCCACCTGATGTAGTAACGTGTATGCCCAAAGTTATCTACATCTATCCTCGATTGAGAGTTAAAATGCAGATGTGTTGCCACCCCTGATGACTGTAGTAGAATGCCTTGTTTTCAATAAAATTGATTTTCGATTCTCTAGACTCAACATACTAACCATTTGACGCTGGTATTCTGTAACAGCGTGGTTCTTCCGGCGGGGCCCTTCGCGTCCAAACCAACTCCTTTTCAACTTTACGCAGCTTTCGACCTCTCAAAATTGGAAAGATTTAATCCAGCAGAGGTCTTGAAAATCCATCTATACCGCAGGTTGAGGCTGTGCTTGCAATAAAGATCATAATAAGCGAGCGAGTTATGTTCTAACACTACCCGCACCTCCGAAATTTCTAATTAAAATAAGTGCTGGTTTACCACGTGCTGGTGTTGAAGAAAACCTAGCGAGGTAACTTGCATTTCTGAAAAGTAAATATTTTGTGAAAAGAGACTACTCTTTTTTAAAAGGCCGGCAACGCATCTTCTATTCCCCTAGTGTTGCAGTTGTTCATGGGCGGCGGTATTCACTTACCATCAGGTGAGCCGCATGCTCGTTTGTCCCCTCTGCTATAAAAAAACATGCGTGAGTGTGTAGAACACTCGGTTGGAAGGAAGTTCCTTATTATTGATAAACGTATTATATTATTGATTAACAAATACAAATAAATGTATTACTAGCGTCTATTAAAATGAAGCGTCATTTAAAATAAAATACACTATGACACAAGGGGTAGTGACGAAAAAATCTTACACTTTTTGTCGCCTAGCTCCCATCCACAAAACCCGTACCGTCCGATAAGGAACTTCGTTCCAAAAAAAATTGTCAAATCCGCTGCGTGGTACGTACAGCGGACTTTACATGTTTTTTTTTTATGTACCATGTGTTTTTCCATTTGATTATAATGCGGCTGTCTTCAAAGCAAGAGTGAATAGGCATTTGTTAAGTTCAGTCAGGGCGTTTTATCATCTATATCTACATCACCACTAACCATCAGGTGGGACAGTAGTCAAGCAGTGGCTTACAATAAAAAAACAACGGTATAAACTGCAACTTTATTTCATTTTTTTTAACAGTGGTAGAGCCATGCGGCAGCTTTTGCTGTAGCACGGATGGGCCGGCTCGAACCGGCGTGCTACCACGACCTCACAGAATACCAGCGTGAAGTAGAGGTTTACCTCTGCGTTTCGCTTGGTGAGTGCAGGTGGCCGGAGGCCCTTTTTACTGGAAATGAGGCATTCCATCTTAGTCCTCACGGGTGACAACGCATCTACATTTTGAATTGGAATAAAGGATAGATGTAGGTGTCTATGGGCCGCAGCAACTACTTACCATTAGGTGGACTGTGTGCTCGTTTGTCTTATCCTATAAAAAAAAATCCGTATATTTTAAAATATATTGCAATTAATTTAGCATATGAAATCAAATATTTTCTTGACGGGAATCAAATTTATGTGTATAAAACGCGAGACTAGGTTTGATTCTGTGGCTTGTAAAAGCCAATAAACCAAAACAAGAGGGTACATTGCAACATTCGACTTGTTTGAAACCTGTACCCCGTTGCAGATACGGACAACTTCGAAGGGCTATTTACTGTCTATATAGAGATAAAGAGTTTGTCATGTATGAGACGGTAAATAGGAAAGACACGCCTTCTAGCACAGGCGTGGTTTATCTGTAGGCGTGGTCCATTTGTATGTGATGTACGAAAATTTTTGGAGGCGGTATGTTCTGTAAGCGATAATTTTAACTTTTTATGTTTATGATATTTATTACTTAACTATTGTCTGCTTTACGTAACTAATTTTCAAAGACCATGGTGGTGTTAAGCTCTGAAGATATGACACATCACACAAGAACCGTAAACATGTTTTCGGCGGCAACATCAAAAGAAAGAGAATTGAATATGGGAAATGCGTCATGGTATCATCAGAGTATATGAATGCCATGAGATGAAACCTGTCGGTTTTTATAATTAGTATATTAAGAGTATCCATATATCTGCTGATCATGAGATCCCGGGTTCGAGTCCCTGGTCAGGCCAAAAAATCAGTTATTGAGTTTTTCCATCAAGAAATTCTCAGTAGCTGCCTGGAGTCAGGAAGTTGGCGGTGTCTCACCCCCGTTCCTTGGAAAGCACGTAAAGCCGTTGTTCCTGCGCCTGATCTCTCTCCGGTCGTGTCGGTTTACCGTCCCATCGGACCATGAGAGTGTGGGAATAGAGAGTGCACCTGTGCTTGCGCTTACTCTGGGGTACTATGACACTGTCCTGCGCCGATGGCTAGTCTCCGTTGAGACTGACCGCCGGGACCGAAATTCGGTCTGAAGACATTATAATATATAAAAATCAATTGCTTTTCATTAAACTCGAATCTGGCTCGAACGATTCCGATGAAATTTTTTGTATCGATGTATATTTGAATGGGTCCCTGGATGGCTTAGATTTACAATTGGACGCCTTAGGTAGTACTTTTGCCGAGATACAGAAATTATAGGTGTGAAGCCGGGCCGGATTGCTAGTTTAAAATAGATATGGGAAACTACAAACACATTGCAAGACACCACAGAATGTGTAATTCATTTATAAGGTCAATTATTGCATTTATTTTTGTAATTTGGATAAACACTTGTGCTAGTTTCACATCCATTCCAACCATCCATTACAGCCTTTAAAAGTCCACTGCTGAACACAGGCCTCCCCCATAGATGGAATATTTGCCATAGTTGCCACGCTTGTAGGGTGGTTGGTTTTATTTTTAGTCGTTATAAGGAAGACACTGCTATCCATCTCCTGATTTATTTCCCTCTGTCGCCTTTATGACACCCACGGGATGATATGGGGTAGTGGATATTCTTACACCATCACTCCTCTGTGACTCACCAGTCTATACCGATACTATTCCTTTTCATAGAAATTTGTTTTTAAGGATAAATAGGGTTGTCTATAAGGATGTACTGAATGTTTAGACGTAACCATTTCAATTCACCTCTTTCACATGATCGACTATTTTACCGAGTCAAATGCTTTTCAAAAGCCAACTTTTTGAATTCACAATACTTTTCGAACATTTTTGATTATCCGCTGAACTATGTATAATAAGAATTTTCATAAGAATTTGTTCACGGTTATTCTTTCTTCTCTTTAACAAATTCTGCTTACTGTGTGGTCTTGAATAAACAGGATAGTTATCTTCTGATATAATTATTATGGAGGAGGTATATGTCGTATTTGCTACACTAGGCAAGCGGGTTCATAATGAGTGTATCTGCAGAAGAACAAGGGTAACTAACATAGCAAAACTAATTATTTAACTGAAGTGACAATGGGACTCCACTTCCCATGCCCCCACCGACCCTCAGGTCATACGGGCCGAATCTCGGATTTTAACCGTGGTAGAGCCATGCGGCAGCTTTTGCTGTCGCACGGATGGGCCGGCTCGAACCGGGGTGGTACCACGACCTCACAGAAAACCAGTGTGAAGTAGAGGTTTACCTCTGCGTTTCGCTTGGTGAGTGCAGGTGGCCGGAGGCGTTTTTACTGGAAATGAGGCATTCCATCTTAGTCCTCACGGGTGAATACGCATCTGCATTTTGATTCGCAAACGAGGATAGATGTAGATGTCTATGGGCCGCAGCAACCACTTACCATCAGGTGGACTGTGTGCTCGTTTGTCACCCTTATCCTATAAAAAAAAGATACCTTATTACTACTATTCTTGACTCCCTACAAATATTTCATCACTTTCTTGTCCCAAATTTAACGTCATTCTCTCCCTTCTGGGGCTGTACTCATTCTCCCCCTTCTGGGGCTGACTGATAATGGGACTATCATATAGCTCGAAGAACCGACAAACGACGGGGAAGAAATATTCTCTAGTGGTGGCCTCATACTGGTAAGCGCAATTTGGGCGACCCCCAACTAGATGGAGTATACCTGATGAAACACGCAGGCAGTCGATGGATGCGGGTGGCAAAGGACTGTACTTTGTGGCAATCTGTTGGCGAACCCTTATTGAGCAATGGACTTGTGATGGAATGTAGTAGTAGTAGTAGAATAATTACTAATTCTTCTTTTTCTTGAACAAAACTACTTTTACGGATTTTTTTTGCGTTTAATAAACTTATTAATCTTATTTTTATTTATTCCCGACGTTTCAGGTGCTTTTCAGCCCCCTTGGTCACGGAGTACTGAGGTGATTGATTTTTCTTTTTCTTCTAAATACTTCTATTAAAAGTCCACTGCTGAAAATGGCCTCTTCCGTGTCATCTACGTGGTAGAGCCATGCTGCAGCTATATTAGTAGTATAATTGTAGCACGAATGGGTCGGCACAACCGGGAAGGACCACGCTATCACATAATACCAGCATAAAATGGCAGCTTGACACTGCTGTGTTTCGTATGGTGAGTGTAGACAACCCGAGACCCATTTTACTGGAAAAGAGGCATTCCATCTTAGTCGTCACGGGTGACGACGCATCTGCATTTTGATTCCTTATTGAGGATAAATGTAGATGTCTATGGGTCACAGCAACCACTTACCATCAGGTAGACTGTGTGCTCGTTTGTCACCCTGTCCTATAAAAAAAATCTGCTTTTAGAAACTATCCCACGTCTGATGTAAAAACATATCCCACTTCTGATGTAAGAAACTATTTCACTTCTGATGTTAGAAATTATAGTCAAAAGTATTTAAATAAAAGAACACTACTCGGTAACAAACCCTGCTTACTATCAGGACCCAATAACATGATAACACCAAAGTATGCAAACCAACAGCATCACTGCCCATCTCAATGTAACACAGGGCAACCGCCTCTCAGCAACACGACCTTCCTTGCCTACACTAGTAGAATAACCCAAGAGGCATATTAACGACAGTGAGACCCTAACGGTACGTGTACACTAAAACCGATTTTGTCGGCCTATGGCGGACAGAACTACCCGGACGAGTAACTCGGACGTGTATGTGCTTACACTGCAACAATGTACCACGTGTGCCGACATTGGACGTTGCCGCATTTTTTTAAATATCTGGAACCGCTATATCCATTTCCCAACCAACTTCAGCCCATAACCGTTTCGAAACCTCTCGATTATTTTAATTGTTATTATATTGTCTATTATAAATACAACTAATTAATTTTTCAATATTCTTAGTCATTTAGGTAGATAACAACACTGACAGAAACATCAGAATAAAGACAGAATGATTAAATAAAACTATAAATACACTCAATTTGCACTGCAGACGCCGGCAATCTGGCGAGAAATCCCAACAAGTTCAGACTCAACGGTTGATCGGCCGTTTTCGTGCGTTATCGGACGATAACGGTCGTGTTTGTGTACGCACTTTCTTTCTTTTACAAGTGTTTGATTCGATCGTCCGAGTTCGGCCGTCATCGCCCGAGCAAACTTCGACCGATGACGGATTAGGTGTACGCGTACCCTTAGAATTACAGACTGATGCCTTTTAGGCGCCTGTGCGATACTTTATACTACTAAAACAAGTGGAAGATTAACATTCTACCTTCGTTTGTTCGCATTTCCTTTTATTTTTTTATCCTCATTCCCAACACTGCTTTAATTGTCACGAAAGTTAATAGAATCAGGCGTCACTTTGCTGAAACACATTATATTAAAAGTGTTAAAAATCAATTACCTAAGATCCGCATAATAAAATAAAATAATATGTGTCTTACCAAGTTTGAAGAGCACCTCTCAACTATTAAAATTATACACCAGAGTATACCTCGTTTAGAGGCGAAAACGTATCGACGGTGTTGATACACCTTCCTACTCTTTCTAGCTTTTTTTTATAGAATAAGGGTGACAAACGAGCACACAGTCCACCTGATGGTAAGTGGTTGCTGCAGCCCATAGACATCTACATCTATTCTCGATTACGAATCAAAATGCAGATACGTTGTCACTCGTGAGGACTAAGATATAATGCCTCGTTTCTAGTAAAAAGGATCTCCGGTTCTCTACACTCACCATACGAAACACAGCAGCGTTAAGCTGCTAATTCAGAATGGTATTCTGTGAGAGCGTAGTCCCTCCCCGGTCGAGCCGACCCATTCGTGCTACAACTGTACCTACTCCTAATATAGCTGCAGCATGGCTCTACCACGTAAAAACTAAGCAAGGCTCTTAGATAATTTTGAACATCTTTAATTAATTGTCACGGTTGACCAGACTTCTGTGACACTGCTGCCTGTCGCAAGCCTGGGTATTTTTAATATGACGGAAACCGTGATGTTTATTTATACCGCAATCTATTAGAACCTATAAGATGTTTTTGGTATTTCCCAAAGTCCCTTCTTACGACACCCACGGAGCGAATGGAGTGATTGATGGATTCTCTTGGTATTATTAATTAATGATTATTGAAAAGTGTTTTTATCCTGTTTAAAATTAGGTTCAGTATTATATATCAATCAGTTCATTGTGGCGGTGTAAGAATATCGACTACCCCATACCATCCCGTGGGTGTCGTAAGAAATGACAGAGTGAAACAAATCAGGATATAGGCAGCAGCGTCTTTCTAGTTGCAAACAAAAATAGCTGCGGTCACCAACACGCCTGGTGATCGTAGCGACAACAGCAAAAATCCCCCTATCTAATCTATAGAGAGGCCAATGTTCAGCAGTTGGCTTTAATGGTCTGCAACGGTGACAGATTCATAGTCAACACTAAGGTTATTGCAATGTGGTTTGTCATAACAACATTGCTTAGCAACTATTCGTAACTATCTACATCTTTATGAATCAACCGTCGAACGAATTACACGTGTTTGTTTGTATACGTGGTAGAGCCATGCTGCAGCTATATTAGTAGTATAGTTGTAGCACGAATGGGTCGGCTCGACCGGGGAAAGACCACGCTCTCACAGAATACCAGCGTAAAATAGCAGCTTAACACTGCTGTGTTTCTTATGATGAGTGTAGAAAACCGGCAACTCTTTTTACTGAAAAGGAGGCATTCCATCTTAGTCCTCACGGGTGACAACGCATCTGCATTTTCATTCACAAACGAGGATAAATGTAGATGTCTATGGAAAAAATGCAACTATTTACCATCATGTGGACTGTGTGCTCGTTTGTCACCCTATCCTTTAAAAAAAAAACCTTTTCTGTACGCATTACAAAAGATGACGCAAACAGTTTGGATCTAATGCTGGGAATATTGACAACAAAGAAGTGAAGACACGCCGACTGTCTGCTTGTCCAAAACTTATATACCGCATCCAAAACAACACCAACCGTGCACACATTTCTTCTTGCATCCCGGTATTAACCAGTAGGCGTGCAACGGTAATGCAATTGGCTAGAGAAAGCTGGTGGAAAATCAATAACCGGCAGGCTTCAACTCTTGCGGTTTATGAATATTTCACTGTGACTGTATAAAAAGTTTATTTAGAGCAAGCTACCTCCCACAGCTCACATATGGACTTCGAAATAAACTAAAAAAAACCACTACCGCTCTATCAATCTGACATTAACTATTGATTAATTCAAAGAAAAGTTTATTAAAGAAACAATGTTACCTTTTTACGTGGTTTCAATCCAGATGGGTCACCCTCGAGGACTAAGATGGAATACCTCGTTTCCAAATAAAAGGGTCTCCGGTTCTCTACACTCACCATACGAAACACATCAGCCTTAAGCTGCTATTTTACGCTGGTATTCTGTGAGAGTGTGGTCCTACCCCGGTCGAGCCGATCCATTCGTGCCACAACTAATATAGCTGCAGCGTGACTCTGCCACGTATAGTCGGTTTCATAGACTGCCTCATATTTTTTTACGTGACATCTCTGGGATAATTTGCTATAGTTATCCCGCTTGATAGCCGGGTTTGCGTCCACAGTTTTTTTTTATAATTGTTATTGAATTATTATCAGCAAGATGGTGCTAGACATCTCCTGTTTCAATTTCCCCTCTCCACCTCTTACGACATCCACGGGATATGGGGTAGTGGATTTTCTTATTTCGCCACCACACGGCGACTAATCTACGTATATTATACACGCAGTTATAGTTTGAAACGCCTAAAGGTTGTTTTTTCAATCGTCAGTTAAAGTTATCCATCTAATTATATAAGAGAAGAAAAGTATACCGAAAATTAAAAACAACATTTTTAAAAATTTTAAAAAAAGAATAAAGAAATATAAAAAAAGAAGAAAAAAAATCTTATAGCTCATAATTTGCCTTCACAATTTGTGTGACTTTTCTTATAGTTGTCCACCAATTAAAACCGTAGATTGTCACGTGTATCTTGGACTAGTAATCGATAATACATTTAACTGGCGACCCCAAACTGAGCGAGTAAGTGACAAATTACGAGCGTTCCTCGCAAACTTAAGAATCACCAAAAATAAGTGACTTTTCTCTCTATCGCGTCTTACTTAAATAGCAAATATTAATCTAACATATTTTAAAAACATATAATTAACCTTTATATAGTTAACCTTTTAAAAACATTTTTTTTAGAATAAGGCTAACAAACGAACACAGTCCACCTGACGGTAAGTGGTTGCTGTGGCCCATAGACATCTACATCTATCTTCGTTTGCGAATCAAAATGCAGATGCGTTGTCAGCCATGAGGACTAAGATAGAATGCCTCTTTTCCAGTAAAAACGGTCTCCAGTTCTCTTCACTCACCATACTTAACACAGCAGCATTAAGCTTCTATTTTACGGTGGTATTCTGTGAGAGCGTGGTCCTTACCCGGTCGAGCCGACCCATTCGTGCTACAACTATACTACTAATATAGCTGCAGCATGGCTCTACCACGTATATTACATTTAAATAATGTATTAAATATGTATATATATTTATTAATCGCCTTACACTCCGCTTACCAAGATCAAGAGAGCCTGTATAGTTAGTGAGAAACTCCAACTTAGTCCTTAAGGGGACAATGCATTTGTGGTGTTCTTTACTAAATGTCGGTAACAAAGTTACAAGTGCCCACCGTCTGTCTACTCATCATCAATTAGACTGTAAGTTCGTTAGTTATTTCAAATTCATAAAAAAACCTGTACTATTTGTATTTCCACCAAATAACCCTAAGCTCTAAGATATAGGCTCCGGTTCTTTACACTCACCATATGAAACACAACAGCATTGAGCTGCTGTTTTACGCTGGAATTCTGTAAGAGAGTGGTCCTCTCCCGGTCGAGCAGATCCATTCGTGTTACAACTATGATTTAACTAAACGCTCCATGGCTCTACCACGCATAAAAAAGTTATAAGTTTAAAAATGGTATAAACATATCACCGTTTCAATTATACGTTTTTATTGTACATATCAAGGACAGTGGTGGCTCAGAGGCCACTCTTGCCGTAAATATCAGTCTCGATCCCGGCCGGCATCAATGAAATTGTTTATTCCAGTTTTAAGTGCTGATTTACCACGCGGTTGGCGGTAAAGGAAAACATCGTGAGAAAACATGCATATATAAGAACTTTAAAAATTATTTGATGATATGTGAAGTCCGACAACTAGCATTAGGGTAGGATGATGGATATTTTTCTTGCAATAAAAGTTCAAAAAAAACTTGAACTTTTAGTTCAAGAGCAATGTTAAAAAAAAAATTATATGATAAGGGTGACAAATGAGAAAAGAGGAAGCCATTTGCCCAGGAGTCAGCCGTACGCGTATAATAAGATGGGTCCGCCTAAAAAGGGCCGGTTACAAATAAGGTCCATCTCTTCAAACTTATCGGAATTAATACTTAAACCAAAATGGATATCGTGCTGCCACTCCCCAGTAACCAATTACAAAAGTGCACCGGCGTTCATTGCTTTCGCGGTGGCCATTTTTTCAGTGGCTCTGGGTATAACTTCAGGGGCGATCGACGTGACTCAACATACTCTGATTCAATTTTGCGTTGTTTTAGTAATAAAACCCGGTCGTTATGTAATAATTCTGCAATAGTAATGTTAAAATACTTTCAGAATGTGGATTGACGAGTTAAGTTACCAAAATTATTGTTTTCTTATCACGATTTTGTTAGATTTTCTCAGGACATATCTAAGTGCTTAACAAGGTCCACTTTTTGTCTCAAATAAGGGCCAAACCTTATTAGAGGCAAGAAGCTTTAAAATATGCGTGATCAGTTACTTAAATGAATTATATAAGTGTAAAAAAAAAGTTGGCCTGGCAAGTAGCACTTTTGTGCGGTAATAACGACAGACCCCCACGCTAGGCCATAGCTATCGCACAAAAATGCCATATGTCTAGACACCTTTCCTTCCTTGCACTTTAACTAATATTGAAAAAATAATCCAAACGCTTTCGAGTTTTATACTTAGCAACATATTTACCCATTCGTTTTTACGTAGTTTTATCAGATTTTATTTACGCAAATCAACAGCAGCTTTTGAGATAAGTATTGTTCATACATAATATAAGTATATTGTTTCCAGTAAAGACAAAAACGATTCTCAGGATGGTCTCTAACAGATCTTCAGGATGCTCTAGATGATATGATAAAACAGCCAAATGTCTAAGTGTGCAGCAACTTTAAAATACCATATACTACGGCGAACGTTAAAAAATCACATAAAATTTGGAAGCGTGGTGAAGAGAATGAGAAGGAAAGCTGTTTTTACCGACACCCAGGAAAAGGAATTGGTAGAGAGAATTAAGAAGTTTTCAAATATTACCTTTGCCTGATACCTTTAACACCAAAGTAAAACGTAAACAAATTTACTTATTTTGTGGAAAAACACCATAAAAAATCCTTTTAGTGACAAAAATCTACTATAATTACAGAAGTGTAATACCAAATAAGGTCCAAGTACTAAGATTGAAAAAAATGACTGATTATTAACATTTTGTGATTTTCTTTACTAGAGTAAATAAAAATCTGCACACAACTACAATTTGTTTCATTTATAACTATAAAATAAATTAGTTATAACTTATATTCATTTCCTAATACTTTATAAGGGCCACGACACTAATTCATATGAATATCCGTTTCATTATGCGAAAGCCACGATTTTAATAGTAGTTTAAAGCCATTGCTTTATAAAGATGTGATTTTTCTGGTATATATAACGCCTAAAATCTTGCAATTCAATTATGGACCTTATTTAGACCCCTAGTGCCGTATAGGGACCATAGACAAGCTTTTAAAAAACTGATTTTGTAAGTACCTCGACCTTGGTACCTTGTTTATGTATAATATTTTCTCTTCAAATATAAACAGGTTATTTGATCATGATGTTCAACAAATTAAAAGACTTCCCAAAATTGATTTATAAGGATTTCCATAAACCCGGCCCTTATTAGATGCAACTACCTTATAGGCTTCAATTTTAGTATACTTTACTTTTTTTACGTACAGAATTCATAGTTATTATCCTACTATCACTAATATTACTTGGTAGATGCTTTAGTATTAATTGGACATGTGTGTCAATCGTGAATGACTCGTCCATTTGACCCGGGTCGTATCAAAGTATTGATGATTGCAATCACATTTTTTGAACGTTCCAGATGAAACTATTGACAGCACCTAAGACCAGAGTATAATAATATCCGACGACCGCTATTACCGAGTGGGTCTCACAGATCACAGAGTACTGAAACTCAAACTAATCTATATGAATGAACATATCTAGTATGTATACATAGTTAATAGGCATTTTAATTATTATACGCACTTTACTAAACCTATTTTTACCCGAAAGCATCAGAACACACCTAGTTTTAGCCGTGAATAAATCGAATACATCCAAGCTAAACCAACCGCATTCGGCTGCATTTAATTGTAAACGGCTTGGCTTAGGTGTAACTGAACTTGAGTTAGTCCACATAACTTATGCTATCAGATATCTATACTATTTTATTTTTTCATATTTATGTGACGTAATTAAATGATTCCACTTGTAAGTTTACAAAGAGATTGTAATTAAAATCAATAAAATGTAATTCTGGGGACACGGCAGTACCCCCGCCAAGTCGATCAAAAAAGGGGCATGGCCGTACCATCCTTTTCTCGGAGCAGTTCAGGCCATTTTCG
Source organism: Parnassius glacialis (assembly GCA_033319125.1). Taxonomy (NCBI): domain Eukaryota; kingdom Metazoa; phylum Arthropoda; class Insecta; order Lepidoptera; family Papilionidae; genus Parnassius; species Parnassius glacialis. Next base: position 32,844,622 of record JAVANC010000002.1, read on the forward strand.
AACCCTTATAACTTCGTTGTGAATAAAACTAAAAGCCTGAATTTTCATATATTTCAAATATCGGTATATTTCAAATTTCATTCAATTTGAACCAGTAGTTTAAGAATATTGTCACTCACCCACTGACCGATCATCAAAACTCTAAGCCACTTCTAGCAGACATAAAAGCTTCAATTTGGAATTCAATTATTGTTTAGTATATAAATGCAGAAAAACTAAAATATTTTGCAATTTCGGTTCAGTTTTCGAGATACATCAACTGCATAAATAACTTTGTAATCCCATATAAATATATAGGATTACAAAGTTAAATTTGCAGTGAATAAATCAGTGTATATTTTTGTATCAGTGTATATTAGTGTATTTAATATTGTATAATATAATAGAATAATAGGTTTAGATTGGTACCTAGATATAACTATCTGCAAACAGAAAACCCGCCTTAGAAGAACACAAAAACTCTCCGATTACACTCTTAATTTCATGGCTGTTAGATGGGATATGAAACTGTACAGGCAACTGAACAGACAGATCTCCAAATGCATGCGGCGGGACTTACGCAACTTTAATACTGCTCATATTGAAGAAGCGATCGAGCGGAACCAGGGCTCCAAAGTCTTTGCTAGAGATCTGTCTGCCAAAAAGAGCCTACTGTCGAAGCTGAAGACCGAGTGTGGCAGCGTCGTTTCCGGGACACCTGAGATTTTGAATGAGATTGAGAGGTTCTATGGGCAGCTGTACATATCATCGTTGGAGCCACACGTAAGTGTGAGTAACGATCCAAGAGCGAGTCTTATCCGACACTACTCCGATGATATCCCGGAAGTCAGTCTGAGCAAGATTAGAATGGCTATCCAGCACCTTAAAAACGGCAAGTCCCCAGGCGAGGATAGAATTACAGCGGAGTGTCTGAAAGCGGAAAACCGGTACTTGAAGTCCTTCAGAAGCTCTTTAATTTCGTCCTCCATGGTGGCATTACACCGGAGGCGTGGAGCAGAAGTACGGTGGTCTTGTTCTTCAAGAAAGGCGACAACGCTCTCTTGAAGAACTACAAACCGATTTCCCTTCTGAGCCGAGTCTACGTGCTGTTTTCGAGAGTCATTACTAATCGTCTCGCGCGCAGACTTAACAAATTCCAGCCTTCCGCACAAGCTGGTTTCCGAAAAGGCTTTAACAACATAGACCACATACATACCCTTCGGCAAATTGTACAGGAGTCAGAGGAGTACAATTTGCCGCCATGTCTGGCGTATGTGGACTATGAGAAAGCTTTTGATTCCGTCGAAATTTGTGCGGTGCTGCAGTCCCTTCAGCGGTGCCAAGTTGATTGTCGGTATTTCGAAGTTCTGAAGTGCTTATACAGTAGCGCTACGATGGCTATCCGAGTTCAGAATCAGAGTACGAAACCTATCCAATTGCAAAGAGGTGTAAGACAGGATGACGTTATATCCCCGAAACTCTTCACCGCTGCATTGGAAGACGTTTTCAAGCTTCTGGACTGGAAAGGATACGGTATTAACATCAGTGGCGAGTACATCACTCATATTCGATTTACTGACGATATAGTCCTTATGGCAAAATCGCTGGAGGATCTAAGCACTATGCTCAATGACCTCAATAGTGTTTCCCAATGGATAGGTCTTAAGATGAACATGGACAAAACAAAGATCATGTTTACGTCCATGTCACACCTATGCCGGTAGTTGTTGGGAGCACTAAGCTCGAAGTTGTTGACGAGTATATTTACCTGGGACAAATAGTCCGACTAGGTAAGTCCAACTTCGACCGAATGGTCAATCGACGGATTCAACTCGGTTGCGTAGCGTTCGGGAAACTACGGCACATCTTCTCGACAGGTATACCTCAAAACTTGAAAACGAGACTGTACAACCAGTGCGTGTTGCTAGTGATAACCTATGGAACTGAGACGTGTTCCTTCACTGCTGGCCGGATGAGGAAGCTCAAAGTCGCTCAGCGAGCTATGGAGAGGGCTATGCTGGGAGTTTCTCTGCGTGATAAACTTAGAAATGAGGATATTCGCAGTAGAACCAGAGTGACCGACATAGCCCAACGGATTAGTAAGCTGAAGTGGCAATGGGCCGCCCATATAGCTCGAAGAACCGACAACCGATGGGGAAAAAAGGTTCTCGAGCGGCGGCCTCGTACTCGAACTGAATATAGCTTGTATTTGCGACAAAATATTACTAGGTCTCTTGTTAAAATTACACATTTTTATACACCGCTCCCCTCTTTTGTAATACATCTGTGCGTCCATTACGCTGACGGGAAGTAAATCGACCGGATTCTATGGAGGGATTTGTTTTTCAAACGTTTGTTTTATTTTAACAAGATACAGTGATGTGTTGCCTACGGGTTTTATCAACAAAAAATGATGAATGAAATACGTTTTATAGACTTTATCGTGTTTAGTTTTTAGCTCAGTACACTTCGAGTGCACACTGCAGCAAGGCTTCGGAGAGTCTAAAGTTCATATAGTACACGACCCTGACCATTTCAGATTTTATTAATTACAAATACTAAATACTGAAAATAAACAACCCAAGGTTGATTTGCAAGGCTATTGAAATTAAGAAAAACATCCCAATTTCAAAAGAAAAGATACAGTACGTCAATATACAATACACATACAATATACAGGGTAATTAAAAAATGAAGATACCGTTATAAGTAATAATTATAACGACGAGCGCTTATCTCTTGACCTACCACAACTCGCGACAATATTTTTAATTTTCCTTAATTTGTCGGGTCTTGAAAACGTTTCCTAAATATAATTAACCCCGAACGTCTTGGATTTTTAATTTTCTGGCGTAAACAACATGGTTTAACTGCAATCTTTAAGAAGCAACATTAACTAAAATCCTTTTTGTGTGGTGGCGGTATTACAATCCACTACCTTATATAATCCCGTCAGTACTGTAAGAGGGAAACTGAAATATTCTTGCAATAAAGTTTTTTGGGGCTACGTTACTAGTTTGTATGTGGTAGAGCCATGCTACAGCTATATTAAAGTTGTAGCACGAATGAGTCGGCTCGACCGGGGAAGGACCACGCTCTCACAGAATACCAGCATTCAATAGCAGCTCAATTCTGCTGTGTTTCATGTGTTGAATCTAGAGAACTGGAGACCCTTTTTACTGAAACCGAGACATTCAATCTTAGTCCTTTTTTATAGAAAAGGGTGATAAACGAGCACACAGTCCACCTGATGGTAAGTGTTTGCTGTGGCCCATAGACATCTACATCTATCCTCGATAATGAGTCAAAATGCAGATGCGTTGTCACCCGTGAGAACCAAAATTGAATGCCTCATTCCCAGTAAAACGGGTCTGCGGTTCTCTACACACACCATACGAAACTAAGTAGTGTTAAGCCGCTATTTCACGCTGGTATTCTGTGAGAGCGTGGTCCTTCCCCGGTCGAGCCGACCCATTCGTGCTACAACTATACTACTAATAAAGCTGAAGCATGGCTCTACCACGTTAAAAAGTCCTCAGGGATGACAACACTCTACATTTCGATTCTTAATCGACGATAGACGAAACTGTCTATGAACCACAGCAACCACTTACCATCAGGTGGATTGTGTGCTTGTTTGTCACCTTTATTCTATATTTTAAAAAAAACTCAATTCTTATAACTCTATCATACTTAAACTATAATGAAATTAAAATTGACTGCAGACGTTTACACTTGCTATGTACTAAAACAGTTCCTTAAACTACTTGTATTATAAAAATCACGTCGCAAGTGCCTCGCGAATCGTATAATACTACGATTTCCCTTAAGATTAAATAGTAAAACATTTTTATTGTTTGCGCAGTTAAATTTAACTGGCCATTTGACTGAACAAACTACCGAAGTAAGAATACAAATGAAGTTACACGAATTTGACGCTCCATTATATTTTCTTTGTTTGAAATTAAATGAAATAAAAAAGAAATATTAGCCTCTATACAAGCAACTTTATGAAGTAACCCAAGATTTCTCCAGCCAGTGAGTCTGAGAAAGAGAAGCCCTGCAACTGTATTATGGCTCGACCGGAGATAAATCCTTCACTTACAAAATTTTTACGTAAAATAGCAGCATAATGCTTTCGTATTTCACAAAAGTTCTTTTTTTATTTATTTATTTATTTATTCATAGGATACCAGCAGTGCACACATTATTATATTTAATTGAACGTGAGCTTAATCTAGGGACTGATGTGTGCACCCTTATAGGTGACACAGCATTACAAAATACTACATATAGGTATAAAAATTAAGACAGGACAGAGCTACAATAGCTTATAAAGAAATATGTCACAAAAAATAATACTTAAAGATAATTTATAACCAAGACAATAAAAAGCATGCACATAACTAAGCAACAGTAACTGTAGGGACACAACAACTGTAGGGAACGTGGATATTAAATTATAATTAAATTATTCACAAATTATTTGTAATAGTGATCTATTACATTTTTCCTATATTTAGGGAAAGTATCATGAAAAATATCGACAATAGGCAACACACCACAGAGTGAATTATAAGTGTCACACATTCGTGGTACCAGGGCGTATGACCCCATGTTAGTCCAGTGTAACAGTTTTGTTATTTTTATAAAATTGAAGTGTCAAACGAACTTACAGACCATCCGATGGTAAGTATGCCGTAGCCGGCAGTACATGAACACATGCTACCAACATCAAGAAAAGAACGCAGATTTTTTTATAGAATAAGGGTGACAAACGGGCACACAGTCCACCTGATGGTAAGTGGTTGCTGTGGCCCATAGACATCTACATGTGTCTTCGTTTGCGAATTAAACTGTAGATACGTTGTCACACGTGAGGGCTAAGACAGAATGCCACGTTTCCAGTAAAAAGGGTCTCCCGTTTTCTACACTCACCATACAAAACACAGCACAGCATTAAGCTGCTATTTTACGCTGGTATTCTGTAAGAGCGTGGTCCTTCCCCGGTCGAGCCGACCCATTCGTGCTACAACCTATTAGTATAGCTACATCATGGCTCTGCCACCCGAACCCGTGACACGATTAGGAGACTCGTTCACGAGCAATAGACCAACGAGACAATCAATCATAGAAATAGATGTGTTTCGAGAACAAACAATGTTACATTCTATTGTGCCATTGCAAAGCAACAAGTATCCGTCTTTGGAGGAAAACAGAGCGGTTGCCATTTATCCGGGCAACGGTTGTGTACGTGTTTGTTTGTTTTTATCCGGCCGGGGGCTGCGTGTGCTGTCTCATTTGAATAACCGGCACGGGTGACTGCGCGGGGCTTGAAAATGCGATCGGACGTTGGGAAAACATTGATAAGACGCTATTGCTGTATATTTTTAACTTGTTAAATTTTTTTATTATTTTGTTGTCGTAGTTTAATCTTATTGTATATTCATTCGTTCGTTACAACGCATAAATTTTATACGTGATAGAGCCATGCTGCAGCTATATTAGTAGTATAGTTGTAGCACGAATGGTTCGGCTCGATCGGGGAAGGACCACGCTCTCACAGAATACCAGCGTAAAATAGCAGTTTAACACTGCTGTGTTTTGTATGGTGAGTGTAGAGAACCGGAGACCCTTTTTACTGGAAAAGAGGCATTCCACCTTAGTCCTCACGGGTGACAACATTAATTACAGTTAATTTCTGTCACCGTTACCGTTACAGCCTACCGTTAGAGTCCACTTCTGAACATAGACCTCCCACGTGTATATCCTAATTCCGGGGGATATTTTCCATAGTTGCTACCCTGGGCAGGCCAACACACCTGCCGCGGTTTATTTTTTATTTTTAGTTGTTATAAGGAAAAACTGCTACCCATCTCCTGATTTGTTTCCCTCTGTCGCCTCTTATAACACTATGTATAGTGGATATTTTTACACCGTCTGTTACTATTAAATACAATTCATTTGTTAAAGGAATATTAGTGACTGTCAGACTTATCCACATTAAGATATCCTTATCTCAGTTGACTCAAGAAAATCTGTATAAAATACCAGTTGTTTGCCGCTACAGAAATATTTTATATCTCGCAGTCCTCTTAATTCGAATGCAAATGATTAACTTTAATTCCTCCGATAGGGGCGCATTTGTATTGCAGTTGAAATCACCTCGAATGTTACTTTCTTTTGCCATTGTTTCAAAAATGACTGTATATTTATAGGCGGGTAAATATCATCTTGTTTAACAGTTTTTATTCACGCTGAAAAAGCCATGTGAATGCTATCTGCTTTTTTTAATCTACATTAAAAACAAAGGGATTCTAAATTCAATTGTATGTTTAGTTTCTTCTTTTCTTTTTTGTATGTATGTTACACTATATCAGGACTGGTCCTGTGTCTGATCTCTCTCCGGTCGTGTCGGTTTACCGTTCCATCGAACTATGACGATGAGGGAATAGAGAGTGTACCTGTGCTTGCGCATACACTTAGGCACTATAATCCTGTCCTGCGTCGATAGCTAGTCTCCGTTGAGGCTTTATACTTTCACTAAGGCAAAAAGTTATAAACTGATGGGACTTAAAAAAATAATCATCAACTTTATTATCGTCCGAAAAACAGTTAAATATCAAGCAGTAGCCTCACCCATGGTAGGGATCTGATTTAGCAAAATTTGATTTTGATGTTTTAATGACCGTGACCGAAATTTGATCTGGACGGCATTTTTACATTATATCTTCATTAGTTGAACCGATTTTAATGAATCTATTTTTTATGAATAGGTTATATTTCATCATAATCATCACTACAGCCCTTCACAAGTCTACTTCTGAACATAGGCCTCTCCCAAGGAATGCCACAAATCACTAAAGCAATAGAATCTGTCACGAGCCACCTGTATCCATCGACTTCCTGCATGTCTTACCAGGACGTAGCTCGATTTAGTTGGGGGCCGCCCTGCACTCAAGTTGAAGTGGCAATGGACCGGCCATATAGCCAAGAACAGACACCGATGGGGAAGAAAGGTTCTCTCGCAGCTTTGCACGTGCAAACGAAGTGTGTTACTGATACAGGAAGTCGATACATGCAGGTGTATCAGGATTGTGGCATTCCTTTGGGAAGCTCTTTGTTCAAAAATGAACTTGTGTATATACAGTAGCATCATCATCATTACTGTAGATATTCAGTAATGATAATGATGATACTGTATATAAAAATAGCAACTAGGTGATAAGCGTTTGTTTTAAAATACAATTAGCACGCGAGTTAACCGAGAGAGATGCTGGCACCACTAAAATAGCATTATTTTAAATTCTAATTTAACACATGTGACGTAATAAAAGTAAGAAAACGCCCCGTGTGTGCAAAATTAAGAAACATTAGAATATATGAAGTCCGTCAACACCCATTACAGCAACGCGGCATACTCTCCTACCCTGTCACAAATGAGGAGAGGCCTGTATCTAGCTGTGGGGTAAGTGACTGACTTTATCATATAATGATTTCTTATATTTACGCGAACACTACACATTGAATAAAACTACTTTTACGGATTTTATCGCGTTTAATTAACTTATTTTTCTTATTTTTATTAATTCCCGACATTTCGGGTGCTTTCCAGCACCCATGGTTACGGGGGACTGAGGTGATTGACGTCCCGATGTCAGAGTTAACCCGGAGTACCTTCAGCTTTTTGAATACAGCTCCCTCAGTAGCAAAATGTCTTGATAATAGCAGACTTCAAAACAAGAGGACGTTGTCCAAATTAATAATTATCTTCATTATCAATGGAATTAATGAATATTATGAGTTGGACGCTTTATTTAAATAAAAATCAGATAAATCGGTTAATAATAAAATCACATAGTTCTTGGATGGTTTAGAATTTAGATTCACTATTGGAGCCGGTAGGTGGCGCTGTTGTCGTGATCCAGAAATCACCCGTGCGAAGCCGGGGCGGATCACTAGTACACAACAAATATCAGATATAGTAAACATTTATTAAATAAAGGATGTTTTCATTTTTATTATGAATATCAGATTTTTAGTAGACAACTTTACCTTGGAAAGTTACACGTGGTAGAGCCATGCGGCTGCTATATAGATACGCGAACCACGCTCTGACAGAATACCTGCGTAAAATAGCAGCTTAATGTTAAAATGCTGGTGTGTTTCATATGGTGAGTGTAGAGAACCAGAGACGCTTTTTAATGGAAAGAAGGCATTCCATATTAGTCCTCACCACGCATCTGCATTTTGATTGTTAATCCAGAATAAATGTAGATGTCTTTGGGCCACAGTATCCACTTACCATCAGGTAGACTGGGTGCTCGTTTGTCACCCTTATTCTATAAAAACTTTAAGTTTTAAAACATTACACATTACATTTTCATCACATATTTTTTATGAAAACCGCTCAGCTTGTTTTGGCGCGAAAGCAACATGTCAAATAGACTGATGATAGCCATTTACGCGGGAAACGATTACCAAAGATGGTGTCGACGTGCCTTATCTTAAAATCGCAATTTGTTTCCATTGTTGCCAGCTAGGTACGACATCTATATACTATGTTTTTTATTAAAATTAAGACGACAAACGAACTTATTGTACACCTGATGGTATGTGGTTACTCCTGCAAAGTGACGCACCGTACCCACAGGAGATCGACGGTCTACTCTCTATACCCCTAGACCGGAATACAGACACACCCATCACGTTGATTATTATACTAAATTTCATAGGAACAACGAAAACTATCGCAAAAGTAGCGTAGAACACCTTGTACATAACCTAGAAGACATACGCTTCTTTTTTGCTGTATTGCTGGGATATTGGCTTAGTCATAGCGTAGGCGCTAGATTATTAGCGTTGGCGTAACGTACGCACTTTCAGATCATCATCAGCAAAGCGTAGGCGTTACCACGTTGTCGTTAAGTTACGTAGTTGGTGGATTATTAACGTAGACGCAGCGTAAGCAATTGTAAGATTATCGCAAGTATAACGTAGATGGTGGCACATTGTTGTAGAAGTTTTATAGGTGTTGTATCATTGGTGTAGACGTAGCGTAGACACTTGCAGATCGCTACAAGCGTAGCTTATACGTAAGCATATGGTCGTAGAAGTTTCGTAGACGGTGAATTAGTGGCGTAAGCGTAAACCGAAGATATACACTTGCAGATAATCGCAAACATACCCGTAGCATAGCGTTAGCATATTGTCGTGGAAGTTGGATATGTGGTGGATTACTGTCGTAGACGTGGCGCAGGCTCTTACTCTTTTTCACTTTTGTAAATTATACCAACGTACATTGACTGTTTAACACTTTCACTGTCCGGTTTCCAGGCACAATAGTAAGACAATGGCAATGACTCATATGTGGGTCACGGGACAGTGAACGTGTAAAAATAAAAAATAAACGCAACTAGTAAAGTAATTTTTGATGCTTATTTTGGTTCTAAAAAAATACCCATACCAGTGAGGTCGAGCAGTATCAAACGGCGAAATGTCTCGTATTACAATCTCCAATCCACGTACCAAACATGGCAATTATGGCAAATACTTTTCATAATTTCTTTCTTCATTTTAATGACAAATGTTGGCTCCCGTTGGGATTCAAATCTTGAACCAAAACTCAATAGATATTTACTTATTTTTAATTTAATAAAAATTCAATTTAAACAATGACGGAATGTAACAATGGAAACAGGCAAGAAATAATTCCAGACAGAATATTTCACATGGGACTGAGCTTGGTTCTAAAATATTAAAGCTGCATTAAATGTAGTGAGCTCTAGCTGAATCAATATCAAGGTAAGCTTACAGCTATTATTTTTAAAGATAATAGCCAATATAGTTAGTAGAGCCGTGCTTTGGCTCGCTGTTAGAAGGAGACACTATCACAGAATACCAACGTAAAATAGCAAGATTATATATGTTTCGTACGGTAGTAAGAACCAGGGTCTTTTCATTCTCAGGCACCCACGCCAAAACCATGCTCAGCTTATCTTAAGAACACGCACTCACGTACACATATGCATCTAGAATAATTTGCAAGTAACAAAATTTAGGTGAATATGTGTGCACCCAGCACTAAACTTTTACAAACTGATAAAGAAAGAAAGACGAAAGTATGCATTAGTGCGTATAAAGAAATATACCATGGTTTCAAAGTTAGACGGCTCAGTGACGCAGTGAATTAGCAATGAGTTACTGCGCTAAGGGCCGCGGGTTCGATCCCGCACGGAACAAGTATTTGTATAACCTGGAAATAATTGTTCCGGGTCGGGATGTTTGTCTTTGTGCAATTTGTGTTTGTAAACTGCCTCCACGATACAGGAGAAAATCCTAGTGTGGGGTTAACGTTTTTTAAAAGAGAAAAAAAAGAGAAGAGTTTTTTATAGGATAAGGGTGACAAACGAGCAGTTAAGTAAGTAACAGTAAGTGATTGCTGCGGCCCATAGACATCTACATATATACTTTATTGCGAATAAAAATTCAGATGTGTTGTCACCCGTGAGGACTAAGATGGAATGCCAGTAAAAAGGGTCTCCGGATCTCTACACTCATCAGTTTAACGCTGCTGCGTTTCGTATGGTATTCTGGTATTCTGTGTGAGCGTGGTCCTTTCCCGGTCGAGCCGACCTATTTCTATCACAACTATGCTACTAATATAGCTGTAGCATGGCTCTACCACGTAAGATCTGCCACGTTACATGCGATTTACGCCGGGGTTGTATAAGTTGATGTAACTCTGAAGCTAATAAAAAAAACGGTCTCGATACGTCTATTTTATCGGGAGTTGTCGTGACCGAATACAAAATCAACAATCGGACGTCCACTTAATTTTGTTTTCAAACCGTTATTTTTCAAAGTATCAATATAAAATGATTTTTATAAAATATAAAATGGATTACTATTTATGGATTATTAGAGTATTTCCTTGATAAACGGCTACCCATATTATCGAATAAGTACAATATGGTTATGATACAAGCATACTAAGACCACAAAGTTGTTTGACCTTGACGTATGAAGAGCAAAGCAACCTAATAACACTTTGCGTTATGAGGCGTGCAAAAATAAATTCAAGAATAAAAATATAATATATAAACTATATCAAACTAATAAAACTCTTTTGCTATTTGTTCTGATATGTTGAAGTACATACTTTTACTCACAGGACTTGTTTAATACCAGCCTCAATTATACAAACTGTTCGCATTTATAAGTGCTAACCAGTAAGCCGTGTTAGATAACGATTTAAATAGAATTCACCTCACCGCTACGTCGGTCAACTGCCAAATATCTGTACTGTATCTAACTCAATTTAAAACCTAGTTTCAGCTAACGTTATGGCGTATATCAGGTCTTCAATTAATATTGTCCAACTGACGTATTTTTTAAAAATTATTATTTTTTTCAATAAAACGTAAAGGACGAATTCAAAAACTAAAAAAAAATTAAATAGTTTCCAAATTATAGCTTTTGAATTGGATGCAATTATTTTTTTATAGAATAAGGGTGACAAACGAGCATACAGTCCACCTGATGGTAAGTGGTTGCTGTGGCCCATAGACATCTACATTTATCCTCGTTTGCGAATCAAAATGCAGATGCGTTGTCACCCGTGAGGACTAAGATGGAATGCCTCGTTCCCAGTAAAAAGGGTCTCCGGTTCTCTACACTCACCATACGAAACACAGTAACGTTAAGCTGCTATTTTACGCTGGTATTCTGTGAGAGCGTGGTCCTTCCCCGGTCGAGCCGACTCATTGGTGCTACAACTATACTATTAATATAGCTGCAGAATGGCTCTACCACGTAAAATGCATTTTGTATCGAAGATGTGGAACTTATTGTGTTTTTTTAGTTAGATTTTGTAGGTTAAGAATTAGATTTTTACTCGTATTTTTTATTAATAAATTAGCAATCCGCCCCGGCTTTGCCAAAATTTAATCTACTGATGTGGGGTTATTAAATTGGGTTGTTTGGACTTAAGATAATCATCAAAGACTATTTATGTAATTAATTTTTGGATGTTTCAGAAAAAAATTAGTTCTCCGAATAAAATATAACCTAGATCTCTCCTAACGTTGACCTCTATCTGTTCGTAAAGTTTCATCAGAATCGGTCCAGGCATTTGGAAGACTAGCCTAGACAGACAGACAGGCGGAGAGGCAAAAATTTTAAAAATTAATTAATTAATAGTATGCAAGTAATCCCCTGAGCTTAATCGAAGCCAGTTATTTCAACATAACAGACAGACACTTCAATTTTATTTATATTTATAGATGTACAGATTAACTTTTTTGCCTTTTTGATATTACGTTATTTACTTCAAAGTATGAAGTGCAAGAACTGTGGTATCTCAACTCACCCCACGCAAATTTTACAGTGAACAAGTAACCAGATTTGATTATCGCCGACCATAATGAAATTGTTAATTGCTATTTTAAGTGCGGCGGTAAAGGATATCGGTGATTGAGTCGGCTCCAGCAGGAAAAGACCACGTCTGGACAGAATACCAGCGTCAACTAATTTTCACAAGTACAGGAAATCCTTCTTAGGAATGACAATCTCGATTATAATTATAATTGCGATTGCGATTCAAAATACAGATACGTTGTCACCCGTGAGGACTAAGATGGAATGCCTCTTATCCAGAAAAATGGTCTCCGGTTCTCTACGCTCACCATACGAAACACAGCAGCGCCAAGCTGCTACTTTACGCTGGTGTTCTGTGAGAGCGAGGTCCTTCCCCGGTCGAGCCGAAAAGAGCCGTTATGCTGTGGTCTATAAAGATCTAAGTTCTCTAAGTTTAACAGTGGTAGAGCCACGCGGCAGCATTTGCTGACGCATGGATGGTTCGGCTCGAACCGGGGTGGTACCACGACCTCACAGAAAACCAGCGTGAAGTAAAGGTTTACCTCTGCGTTTCGCTTGGTGAATGCAGGTGGCCGGAGGCCCTTTTTACTGGAAATGAGGCATTCCATCTTAGTCCTCACGGGTGACAACGCATCTGCATTTTGATTTGTAATAGAGGATAGATGTAGATGTTTATGGGCCGCAGCAACCACTTACCATCAGGTGGACTGTGTGCTCATTTGTCACCCTTATCCTATAAAAAAAATCTACATTCATCCTTGATTAGAATCAAAATGCAAATGCGTTGTCACCCCTGAGTACAAAGCTAATATTCAACGCTGGTATTCTGTGAGAGCGTGGTCCTTCCTCGATCGAGCCAATGCATTCCTGCAACAATCATAACATAGCTGAGGCTTCACCACGTATAAACGTATAAGTGTCAATGAGCCGCAGCATCACTTAACTTCACCAGGAACTATGTGCTTGCTTGTTATTCTAAGATACATAAAAATTATAGAACATTTAGTTTATAGATTATTTTATATGTGGTAGAGACATGCTGCATCTATATTAGTAGTATAGTTGTTGCATGAATGGGTCGGTTCGACCGGGGAAGGACCACGCTCTCACAGAATACCAGCGTAAATAGCAGCTTAAAACTGCTGTGTTTCGTATGGTGAGTGTAGAGAACTGGAGACCCTTTTTACTGGAAAAGAGGCATTCCAACTTATTCCTCGCGGGTGACAACGCATCTGCATTTTGATTCGCAAACGAGGATAAGACGTAGATGTCTATGAGCCATAACAACCACTTACCATCAGGTGGACTGTGTGCTCGTTTGTCACCCTATCCTATAAAAAAATAGAACATTAAAACAAAATTTATTTAGATACAAGAAGGATCTATTCTATTGGCATATTATTATATTAAATATATTTGAATGCAAAATCGGTGCCTGTTAATTCTATATTCGACTCAAAGACCCTTTATACATACATGATACTAGCAAGATACGATACGATATTTTCATTGGTTATCTGTAGGGTGCTTGTTCTTAATACGAGGCTCATGCATTAGGGTACTTAGAATGAACATCATTTCGTATCACATACAGCTGAATAAAGCACGTTTTTAATTGTATAATTATGTATTCTAGTCATAAAGAGGCACTTGCAGTTTTGATCTTTTTATAATAAACAGGACGACAACGAAAAAAAAGAAACTACTGTAAAAAAAACTACTCATTCATACAAACATGAATGATGAAAAATTTTGTACAACCGACTTCAATAATTTATATTGAAGTCGGTTGTACAAAATTTTTCATTTTTTCATTTTTCATTTTAAGGATAACTCTAAAATTAATGATCAAACCTTTATCAAATTCATAAGAGACTACATGAGAAATACCAGCTTTCAAAGAAAAAAAGAATCATCAAAATCGGTTCACGTAGAAAAAAGTTATGAGGTAACACACAAAAAAAGAAAAAATACAGTCGATTGGAGTACCCTTTTTGAAGTCAAGCTAACAAGAGATTGACATAAATTTTTATAATTTTACCAAATGTCAAACGAATCTTATGGGCATATTGTTAAATTGTCGACTTCTCCTATACAGTAGCAGAATATACATTCTACTACTACTATCTATATATCTCTACTACATATCTCGCTCACATCACTCGTCTACGGTACTAGTCGCCTGTAAATTTCTACTTGGTAGAGCCATGCTGCAGCTATATTAGTAGTATAGTTGTAGCACGAATGGGTCGGCTCGACCGGGGAAGGACCACGCTCTCACAGAATACCAGCGTAAAGTAGCAGCCTAACGCTGCTGTGTTTCGTATGGTGAGTGTAGAGAACCGGAGCCTCTTTTTACTGGGAACGAGACGAGAGAAAATCTTAGTCCTCACGGATGACAACGCATCTGCATTTTGATTCATAATTGAGGATAGACTTAGGATAGACACTTACCATCAGGTAGACTGTGAACCCGTATGTCACCCTTATTCTTAAAAAAAGGTATCGTATCTCAATGCATGAAGGGCCTTACTCTAAGTGCAACGGTGGAACGGAACGCGAGCCGGACGTTGCCGACGCCGCATCTCCGGTCGAATGTTAAATTTGAATTTCGAACTGATATCGCACTTACTCTGGACACTTTGTGGTAAGCAGACGCCTCGATAGCTGCGACTTGCTTTCTTGCTTGCGGAAATTAATATACCATCATTTCGCTATATCTTCTTGACTTCTGAAGGTAACTAAGTCTGAGGTAAATTTAGAAATAACAAGAATCACAAATAATTTGTTTATTTGTGATTCTTATTGAATTCGCCATACAAACTTTTTCTAATAAACAGAAACAAGTTATCAAACAATACGTACGTAACTTTGTTGAAATGGTATCATTTGTATACGATACCCTTATAAAGGCATTCAATTGAATATAAATAAAAAAGATCTAGAATTTTCCAACTTTTCCACCTTAACTATTGAAATACATGGAGTTTTTAAAATTTTAGTAATTTATATTAACATTAATAAAATAGACAATGGATGTGGCAGGCTTCAAAATAAAAGAGAAAGATGTCGTATAAGCCTGTCTAAGAATATCCGTCATATTAGATTTATTCTTAGTGTAGACGTAGAAGTTAATATCTCTATATAATATCTTTATATATAAAAATTACGTGTCACGTTGTTTGTCCGCGATGAACTCCTAAACTACTGAACTGATTTCAATGAAATTTTGCACACTGTGTGCAGTTTAGTCCAACTTGAGAGATAGGATAGTTTTTATCCCGATAACTAACCCTCAATATTTTTTTATTGCAATTTTAAGAATTTTTTATAGGACGGGTCTTCGTAAAGGGCAGAACAACGTCTGCCTGGCTAGCTAGTAATACATAATATTACATAAACACTCACGCCTGTCACCCAGAGGGGTAGGCAGAGACTATGGACTTCCATTTGCCGCGATCCTGACACACCTCTCTCGCCTCCTTTACATCCATATATCCACGCATATACGCTAGTCGGTTAAGTGTACTTCTAATCTGGCCCATTTTCAATGTATCGCCGATATGGTCGATAAATCTTCGTCTAGGGCGTCCCTTCCCGACTCTGCCGTTCACTTCTGAAACATATATTTGCTTTGTCACTCTTTCCTCGTTCATTCTTTCTACATGACCAAACCACTGACCACCACCAGCTAGTAAGTATATAAAAATCATTTTATCTCCGTTAGTCTCGCAAAACCTCAAAAATGGCTGGATGAATTTTGATGAAATTTTTGTGTGTGTGGGTCCCTGGATGATCTAAACGATTCACAATTGGACACGGTAGATGGCGCTGTTGCGGAGATCCAGAAATTACCCGTGCGAAGCCGGGGCGAATCACTAATAGTATATATTATACAAAAAAGACACGACACCGTTTTTTTTTTCAAGTTCACTCTGATCTTACGTACACTCTATTAACATACTCTAATACAACAAATCCAGTCCTGGTCCCGGATAAGGTGTCCGTTTTAAATTATAGGTTACTAAATACAATCCTTTTTTATTATTACTTCAATAAAATAAAAAGAGATGCGATAAGGACTGCAGACAGAAGTGAAAACTCAATTATATATGCGTATACATGTTCACAGGCTGCTATACTATGGCTGGCGTCAGACTAGCGACGCGTACATGCTAGTGACGTATTGCTCTCGCGCGCTATACGTCACTAGCATGTCGAGGTCATCGGTGACGCGACAAATAAGTTTTTCTCCTACCAAAAATAGCTCAACGCGGCTAAAGATTAACAGTGGTAGAGCTAAGCGGTGGCTTTTGCTGTCGCACGGATGGGCCAGCTCGAACCGGGGTGGTACCACGACCTCACAGAATACCAGCGTGAAGTAGAGGTTTACCTCTGCGTTGCGCTTGGTGAGTGCAGGTGGCCGGAGGCCCAATTCCCCCCCCCCCCCCCCATCAACATGGTAGTGGAATTAAATAAAAGACTACCCCAGGAGGGTACCAGCATCCCTGGAGAATCCCTCGCTGAGCATCCACGACCAAACTACTCCACTCCTGGGCGTGGGTGCTCAGGCTGCCCCGCGTATTCTGGGGGGGGCGAAATTCCGCTCAAGACGAAACCTGCTCGGGGCAAGCGGAGCAAGAAGACAAAGGCAACCCCTGCCACGCTTACCGTGGATTTCTGCAATATCAGGGGACTTCATTCAAACCTTAACGCCGTCCACTACCATTTGGAGATAGCTAAGCCGGCCTTGCTCTTTCTTACCGAGACACAGGTGTCCTCTCCGGCTGATACTTCGTATCTCTCCTACCCAGGGTACAAATTAGAACACTCGTTTGTGCCCCGGGCTGGAGTTTGCGTGTATGTCAGAGAGGATATCGGTTTTCGACGCCTCGGCAGCCTTGAAGGTACGGACCTGTCCATCCTATGGCTGCGCGTAAACAGCGACGACCATCCCCGCGTTTACGGGTGCCTCTATAGGTCCCATAGCGGTAATGCCGACACAGACCGACTCATAGACCACGTCCAAATGGCTGCAGACTCCGTGCTACAACAGGTCCCATCCGCAGAGATCGTGATACTCGGTGATTTCAACGCCCACCACGCTGAATGGCTTGGTTCTCGTTTAACCGATCATGCGGGTAAATCTGTCTATGACTTTGCTTTGGCATATGGTCTAACACAACTGGTTACTTCGCCTACGCGGATCCCAGATGTGGAAGACCATGTACCTTCCCTGTTGGACCTTCTGCTGACCTCTCATCCGGACGGATATCAGGTCTCCGTCGATGCCCCTCTGGGCTCTTCGGACCATTGTCTGATCCGGAGTACGGTGCCACTCACGCTCCAATCGCAGTTGCGATCTACAGCTTGCCGCCGTGTTTGGCACTATAGGTCAGCTGATTGGGACGGGATGCGGTCTTTTTCTGCATCCTACCCTTGGGGGTTTGCTTCTCGCCGGAAGATCCCAGCGTTGTTGCCGATTCTGTTGCTGATGTGGTGGTGGTGCCCATCGGAGGTAGATCCCAGCCATGGTTTGGTCGCTCCTGTAAAATAGCATCACGCTATAAGCAGAAGTGCTACCAGGCCTGGGCTGACGCATCAACATCTCGGGATGTAAACACCAGCGCACTTAAAAAGAAGTATAATTCCGCCTCCAGGTCCTTCAAAAGCGTCATTGCCAAGGCAAGGTCTGAGCACATCGGCAGAATTGGCGAGAAGCTAGTTCGCCTTCCTTCGGGAACCCGTGTATTCTGGTCTCTCGCCAAGACTGTCCAAGGGAACTTCTGTCAGCCATCTCTTCCATCTCTGCACAGAGAGGACGACTCACTGGCCCATGCCGCAAAGGAGAAAGCCGATCTGTTGAGCTCTCTTTTTGCGTCCAACTCGACTCTAGATGACGGGGGGAACACACCGCCGACCATCCCGCGATGTGAGTGCTCCATGCCGGATGTGCGATTTACACAGCGCTCGGTCCGCAAAGCACTATTCTCCCTGGACGTCAGCAAGTCGAGTGGGCCCGATGGAGTCCCCCCCATTGTGCTGAAGACGTGTGCTCCGGAGTTGGCACCGGTTTTAACGCGTCTTTTCCGGTACTCCTACTCCCAAGGCGTAGTTCCAAACTCATGGAAGACAGCTTTGGTGCACCCGATCCCTAAAAAAGGCGACCGCTCAGACCCGTCCAACTACAGGCCTATCGCCATCACCTCCTTGTTCTCCAAAATAATGGAAGCCGTTATAAACTGCCACCTCATGAGGTACCTTGAGGATCACCAACTGATTAGTGACCGCCAGTACGGTTTTCGTCGGGGTCGATCAGCTGGTGATCTTCTAGTCTACTTAACTCATAGATGGGCGGAGGCAGTAGAGTCCAAGGGGGAGGCATTAGCCGTTAGTTTGGACGTAGCGAAGGCCTTTGATCGGGTCTGGCACAAAGCGCTTCTTTCGAAGCTTCCTTCCTATGGGCTTCCCGAGAAATTTTGCAAATGGATCACCAGTTTCCTTGCTGATCGGAGCATCAAGGTCGTAGTAGACGGTGAATGCTCTGATTTCAAGCCTATCAACGCTGGTGTTCCACAAGGCTGCGTGCTATCACCAACGCTGTTTCTTCTGCATATCAATGATATATTGCTAACTGCCAGCATTCATTGCTATGCGGACGACAGCACTGGTGATGCCTTATATACCGGCCGTGTCAATATTTCTCGGGAAAACGTCGCCGAGTACCGGGACAAACTTGTGTCTGAAGTCGAGTCTTTGCTTAACAAAGTCTCGGATTGGGGGCGACTAAATCTAGTCCAGTTCAATCCCCAGAAGACACAAGTTTGCGCGTTTACCGCTAAAAGGAACCCCTTTGTCGTATCTCCTCAGTTTCAAGGCACTCCCCTTACTGCCTCAGCCAGTATCGGAATCCTTGGCGTCGACATATCGAATAGTGTGCAGTTTCGTGGTCACTTGGAAGGGAAGGCCAAATTGGCCTCTAAAAAGCTTGGCGTGCTCAGCAGAGCGGGACAGTATTTCATGCCGGCACATCGCTTGCAACTTTACAAAGCGCAAGTTCGGCCCCACATGGAATACTGTTCTCATCTCTGGGCCGGGGCACCCCAGTGCCAGCTCCTTCCACTTGACCGCATCCAGCGCAGAGCGGTTCGAATCGTCGACGACCGAGTTCTTTCTGATCGGCTCGATACACTGGCACTGCGTAGAGATGTTGCATCTCTTTGCGTATTTTATCGCATTTATCACGGGGAGTGCTCTGAGGAATTGTTCGGACTAATTCCAGCCGCTCAATTTCACCATCGCACATCGCGACAAAACTCGCGTTACCATCCACACCATCAGGATGATTGGCGGTCCACGACTGTGCGATTTAGAAGAAGTTTTCTCCCTCGCACGACTTCCTTGTGGAATCAATTACCACCAGCGAATTTTCCGGACCGATACGACTTAGGAACCTTCAAGAAAAGAGCTTACACCTTTCTAAAAGGTCGGCAGCGCATCTGCAATTCCCCTGGTGTTGCGGTTGTTCATGGGCGGCGGTAGTCACTTACCATCGGGTGGGCCGCATGCTCGTTTGCCCCCTATTCTATAAAAAAAAAAAAGAAGTTTTCACTTTATAAAAATCCTAGGAGTCCGTATGAGTAGGTATTACTTTTTTACCTATATCTGTTGCCAATTAGTGTGTTCTGTATGTTCCAGCTTGAAATGTATAGAGCACCAGTACAATTACAGAGTGTGAGCCATTCCACCTCAGATTTTTGAGGTGATTATGCATCTGTAGCCTTATTTTTTTGAAGTTGATGTTAGCCACTAAGAGACTACAGTTACTCACCAATATATTTTTTATAGGATATGGTGTCAAACGAGCACACAGTCTACCTGATGGTAAGTGGTTGCTGTGACCCATAGACATCTACATCTAACCTCAATAAAGAATCAAAATGCTGACGCGTTGTCACTCGTGAGGACTAAGATGGAATACCCCTTTTCAAGTAAAAAAGGTCTCCGGTTCTCTGCACTCACCATACCAAACACAGCAGTGTTAAGCTGCTATTATACACTGGTAGGTATTCTGTGATAGTGTGGTCCTTCCCCGGTCGAGCCGACTCATTCGTGCTACAATTATACTATCAATATATCTGCAGCATGGCTCTACCACGTATAAAATATGAACTTAAGTTTCATTTCTTACTGCAATAATGTCCTCCAGACCGAATTTCAACACGGTTTCGGTGTCCAGTTTTAACGATGACCAGCCGTCTGCGCACGTCAGTATGAAAGTGACAGTAGCCTAATGGCAGGGTGCGGACCGCTAACTCAAAAGGCCGTGGCGTGGATTCGAATCCACCATTCGACTAATATCATCAACCACTCCTAACACAAGGATTTTAAGCTTACCAGTAGTGGTTAAAGGGAATATTAGCAATGTTCGTAGCATAGCCAGTATGTATTAAAAAAAATTGCGAGAGTGTATGCGCAAACAAAAGTGCACTCTCTATTACCTCACTTTCATAGTCCAATGGATAGGTAATCCAGCACGACCAGACAGATCTAGCGTAGGATCAAAGGTTTTACGTACTTTCTGAGGAACGAGGGTACAACAACGACAACTTTATACGTGGTAGAGCCAATTTTCAGCTATATTAGTAGTATAGTTGTAGCACAAATGCGTCGGCTCCACCGGGGAAGGGCCATGATCTCACAGAATACCGGCGTCAAATAGCAGCTTAACACTGCTGTGTTTCGTACGGTGAGTGTAGAGTGAGAACCGGAGACCCTTTTTACTGGAAAAGAAGCATTCCACCTTAGTCCTCACGGGTGACAACGCATCTGCATTTTGATTCGCAAACGAGGACAGATGTAGATGTTTATGGACCACAGCAACCACTTACCATCAGGTGGACTGTGTGCTCATTTGTCATCCTATCCTATGGACTTCCATTTGCTGCGATCCTGACACACCTCTCTCGCCTCCTTTACATCCATATATCTACGCATACACGCTCGTTGGTTAAGGGTACTCCTAATCTCTCCCATTTTCAATCTATCGCCGATTTGGTCGATAAACTTTCGTCTAGGACGTCCCTTCCCGACTCTGCCGTTCACTTCTGCAACATAAATTTGCTTTGTCACTCTTTCCTCGTTCATTTTATCTACATAACCAATGCTCTCTCTAATTATAGGAGGCCAAGCTCTCTAGTTGTAGGGGGAATTTTCCTTAATAATCACTTTTTCACTGCTGTCTGTCGCCAGTCTGGATTTTTAAATCTGTCGTTATCTAAATAGTAATACTGCCATCTATTACAAACCATGAAATGCAAGCATGAGATCATACATCCTATACAAAACCTATGAAAAAAATGGATGATGTATTTACTTACGCTACCAACGTACGACTAGACCAGTCTCACAGATGTTGAGACAGCTAGATTAGTGTATTTTAGTTACTCATAATTTCTTATGGAATTTTACTATGGGTAATGCGATTGATATTGAAGCTATATTTGTTTTGCAAAAGAAAGCCGTACGGACGATTTATAACCTAAATTGTAGAGTCCCTCAGAGAAAAATTTAAAGATATAAACATATTAACTTTGGCATCGTGTATTTATGAGAATGTAATGTATGTGCATAAAAACATAAATAGCTTTAATAAGAATAAGGATGTGCATACTTTAAACACTAGGAACAAACATAAGCTTGTAATGCCAATTACTAGACTTCACAGAATCAGTAATTCATTTATGGGGCAATGTATACGCTTTTACAACAAAATCCCAAAACATGTTTAAAGTTTGTCAATAAACAAGTTTAAAAGTTTTATTAAAGAAAAACTGTACAAAAAGGGTTGTTATAATATCAAGGAATACATGAATGAAAATAACCCCTGGGAATAAGGTGATCGCCACCATGCTGGTTCTATGAAAAATCAATTAAAATTTGTATAAACGAAACTGTTGTTAAGTGAAATATGTTTGAAAAAAAAAGTCTCGCTGGGTTTCTTGGTGGTTCTTCCCAGGACTGAGGTATTTTCCGAACCTGTGATAAATAAAAAATGACTTTCAATAAGTATTATGTAATAATCAATATTGAATAAAAAATCATTCTATTATATTCTATTCTATTCTACTATATTCGTACGTCCTACTTATCTTCACGCACAATCCCTGACGGGGTAGCCAGAGAGAACAGATCGCCAAGTGTCACGATCCTTACATACCTCTTTCGCTTCTTTCAGATTCATTATCTTCTTTATACATGCACGTCTAGGTATCCGAGTACTCTTGACCCTCCCCTCTTCGAGCAGTTTGCTCACATGGTCTTCGAAAGTTAGTCTCGGTCTACCTCGACACCTTTTAATATTAACTTTCGCGCTATATATTTTCTTCACCATTCGGTCTTCACTCATTCGCTCAACGTGCCCAAACCATCGAAGCACGCCCTTATCAATTTTTGTGATAA
This sequence comes from Parnassius glacialis, assembly GCA_033319125.1. Taxonomy (NCBI): domain Eukaryota; kingdom Metazoa; phylum Arthropoda; class Insecta; order Lepidoptera; family Papilionidae; genus Parnassius; species Parnassius glacialis. Next base: position 32,867,440 of record JAVANC010000002.1, read on the forward strand.
GGTCATCTTTCAAACCTGCCATATTGCGAATCTCTTCGTTTCGCTTTCGGTCGGCCATGGTAACGCCGCACATTTTACGAAGAGATCGCATCTCCACTGCATTCAACTTGCTTTTATGCTTCTTCTGGCACACCCAGGTTTCGCTGCCATATAACAAAGTCGGTACCAACACTGCGTTATGTATTGCAAGGCGTGCACTCTTCACTACGCCTTGCCTTTTGACTAACGCAGTCAGGGCACCATTGACTTTGTTCCCGGCAGCGACACGCCTGTCCACATCTAAATCACATCTTCCATCCCGGCTAAAAGCACTCCCCAAGTATACAATTTCATTTACCTGTTCTAGACCCATATTTCACACTTCGTTCTCTCTTCGTCCCTTTCAAATACCAGAACCTTAGTTTTATTAGCATTCAAACGGAGACCTTTAATTTCACATTCCTCTTCCATACACGTGACTAATGCCTGCAGTTCTGCCTCTGATGGTGCAATAAGCACTGCATCATCAGCATACAGCAGACAATTTACTTTTAACAAAATTTACTTTGAACAAAAATACTACGTACGTATGAACGTCAACGTCAACCATATGTGTCAATAATTTGTAATGTGTTTATAATTTAATTTAAAAATATTTTGTATCGTATTTCCGAGTTAAATTTATTGTAAAACTGTGAATAGTGATCAAAAAAATCGGTTGTGATGTTATCAAAGACCTCAGTACAATAGTGTTAAAAAAAAAAAAACAGTGTAAATAAATCAAGACTAAATTGTACACAAACTGGAACAATACCTTAAAAAAAGTGTTAATTGCAGTAATAATACATATAAACAAATAACCTACTCGCTAAACAATATCATTTAAGATCCTGATTCATCCAAGCGCGATCTGTATCAATAGAAACCAAAAAAATTCCGCTTCAAGCGGCCTTTTATTCAAATCTCATATGATTTGCATATCGTTGTTGGGACTGATCAGTGCTGCTGGAATTTTGTTTTGTGTACCAATTTGTACGCGTCGAATATTTGACAATAAGTGCTCTTGTCCTGAGCAACCTATTTGTCCTGACTGCGGCCTCAACTACTAATAATATTCGTTTGGAGACATTGTATTCGGCGTCAACTATTAGTTACCGATAAGAAGACGCTGCTGCCCATCTCCTGATTTAGTTCCGATGATGAAATGGAGTTATGGATATTCTTACGCCACTACACAGTTAAATATCTATGAAAAGTACAAGGTTGTAACACTACCAAGACGGGCCGCCCTACACTACGTCCGAGACTCACTGTCTACTCCATCGGTAGTCGGTTTTTCGAGGTCAACGCCGCCCGGCGAGCCTGCGCATTTCGGGCGGCGTCAACGCCTGACGTCTGGCGGTCATCACGCCGACTTAGAAATACTAAGATTATTAAGATAAGCTAAAATTTTGTTATGGCACTTTGTGCCCATAGTAGTGCGGTGAGCAATGCAGCTTCCCAAATTCTGACGGAGTCGCTGGGGGACATGATACAGTGCCCGGAGTGTCCCCAGGTTCGACTTTTTAAAGGCCGAAAAGGACTCAAAATTCATCGCACAAGATGCCACAAAAAATTTCAAATTCCTCTTTCGGCTCCGATTACAGGCTCCGAAACAGTAGCCAGTAGTAGTTCTACCAGCGCTGCTACTCCTTCCAAACCGTTTTGGGAGGTTTTAAGCTCTTTCAAAAATTCTTTTCCGGTTTTGAAACGCATTCCGCGCGGTGCTCGAATTTCGGTTGCCCGTTGTTTATCATCGGCTATTAAAAATGCTATTTCGAAAAATTCCAAACAAGCCTGGGAACATCTCCTTCTTTTTCCATACAATGTTCTTTACGTACATTTTGATCCCTTAAACCAAAAATCCCTTACAACTAGAGTAAAGGAAAACTGCGTAAAGTATAAAGCATTGGAGGAAAATCCTTTAGATCTTGCTAGCATTATTCCGCCCAAAAAGCGGAATAATCAAAATTCCAAAAAATCTGACGTTTCGGCCACTTTCAAAATAGTAGAGAACAAAATTAGCGATGGCGATATCAAAGGCGCCGCACGTGTCTTGTTTTCTAGCGACTCTATCGCCCCCTATACACCCGACACGGTTAAGTCACTTCATGACAAACATCCACCTGCAGCGGCGAATCTCCACCTACCTGATCCACCAAAGTTAGATGACGTTGCCATTGAAGTCACTGCCCAGGAGATTTCAGCGGCGGTTATGTCTTTCCAGAGTGGCTCAGCTGGAGGACTAGATGGCCTAACCCCTCAACATCTAAAAGATCTTCTATCTTTTAGCTCTGGTGAGGTGGGCGAGACCCTTTTGAAAGACATGACGGCACTGTTTAATCTCATGTTATCGGGGCGGGTCAATGGTGACGTCATTGAAATTTTGTACGGCGCCAATTTATGCGCACTTAAAAAAAAAGACGGTGGTATCAGACCTATTGCGGTTGGCACCACATATCGCCGCCTCGCAGCCAAAGCGGGCTGTAGGAAAAAGGTTGCTCTTTTAAGCAGCCTTTTTCAACCAATGCAGCTTGGTTTTGGTTCGCGGAGCGGGTGTGAGGCTGCTGTTCATTCACTTCGTACCTTTCTCGATCAAAATTGTGGAGAGGTGCTGCTAAAGGTGGATGTGAAAAACGCTTTCAATTCAGTCGATCGAGGTGCCCTGTTGACACAAGTCAAAGACAAAATTCCGGACCTTTTCAACTTTCTTTGGCAATGCTACGGCAGTCCCACCAAATTAACATACAAAAATAATGTTTTATTATCATCTGTCGGCTGTCAACAGGGTGATCCTTTTGGACCCGCGATTTTCTCCCTGGCCATTCATCCAATTATTCAACGTCTCCAGTCCAAGCTTAATGTTTGGTACTTGGATGACGGAACCTTAGGAGGCGACGTGAGCACTGTGCTCAATGATTTGAAAATTCTCATTGACGAATTCCGTCTGATTGGCTTAGAACTAAATTTTTCAAAATGCGAACTCTTTGTTTGCGATTCTTGTCCAGATAAAGATTCGGTTATCAAAAAATTTAATGATTTGGCTCCCAATATCAAATCAGTAGACAGGAGTTCCCTCCGTCTCCTGGGTTCACCGATATTAGAGGAATCTTTTTCACCTTTCGTTGAGGAAAAAATTCAAAAGTTCATGAATGCTTCCGAAAGATTGCTCAAAATTAACGCCCATATGGCTTTTACAATTATGAAATACTGTTTGTTCGTTCCCAAATTTACTTACACTTTACGATGTAGTCCACTGTGGAAACACGGTGAGCTCCTTTCGAGCCTAGACAATGTCGTTAAAAACGCGCTAGTATCGGTTTTGAATGTTGAGATGGATGACAGGACGTGGTCGCAAGCCTCCCTACCAGTGAGGTTGGGAGGCTTAGGGGTACGCAAAATTTCCAGTGTAGCGCTACCTGCATTCTTGTCCTCCATTCATGGTTCGTATAAATTAATAGAAAAAATCCTTGCACCCTCTTTAGGCCATTCCGATGTAATTGTAGCTCATTCAAGTGAGGCCAAGAATGCCTGGAGGCTGGCTTGTCCAAATACTGATTTTCCCAGGACCTTGTCTTCGCAGAGACTGTGGGATCGGCCGATCTGCGATCTAGCACGGAAATCACTTTTAGATACGTGTCCTAGTATCGCGGATCGTGCCCGTATTCTTGCAGTCTCTGTATGGGAATCTGGGCTTTGGTTACAAGCTATGCCTTCTTTTAACACAGGTAGCCTTTTGGACCCGACTGCATTTCGTCTCGCCGTCAGTTTACGTTTGGGTGCAAGGTGCTTTGAGGCCCATCGCTGCCAGTGTGGTACTGTAGTTGATCAGCTCGGTCACCACGGTCTCTCCTGCTCAAGAAGTGCTGGGCGAATGGGTCGGCACGCTAGCCTGAATGACATCATACGCCGGGCTTTTGCCACCGCCAATGTTGCAGCTATACTCGAACCGAGTGGCCTTGCACGTGACGATGGTAAAAGGCCTGACGGTATGACACTTGTGCCCTGGAAGATGGGACGGCCCCTTGTGTGGGACGCGACTTGCGTTGACACAATGGCACCGTCACATCTTTCAGAGACACGGAGTAAGGCTGGCGCGGCGGCTCATTCAGCGGAACAGCACAAGCGGCGCAAATATGCTAATCTCGGTAGTGGTTACATATTTGAGCCGTTTGGAGTTGAGACGTTGGGTCCTTGGGGACCGGGAGCTCATCTTCTTTTCCAAGACTTATCAGAGCGCCTGGTTGACGCGACGCGTGACCAAAATGCTGGCGTTTATTTGGCGCAACGCATAAGCATTGCCATTCAGCGTGGTAATGCCGCCAGCATGCTGGGTACGCTGCCAACTGGTAGTGGGCTTGAACATTTGGATTATCTTTAGACCTTTAATGGTCTCTAGGTAGTACAAATGTTCTTTTTGTGTAGCAGGCTAAGTAGTTTAGTTAGTTGTATTTTGTGCGTATTTTGTTTTATAACGAAATAAATTGTTGTTATTTACTTTTATGTCACCCAATTTCACACCCAAACAGCTATCTTTCAGCTTCTGTAAACAGCTGTCGAGATACAGTATGAACAGCCAGGAAGACATGACACAACCCTGTTTCACGCCCGTTTGGACGCTAAACATGGGTGACAGGTCATGCCCTACCCGCACACAGGCTTTACAGTTACAGTAAAGTGACTGCACAGCCCTTAGCAATCGACCATCCACACCATACCCCGGCAACAGTTCCCACATTTTCTTCCTTACAACCTTATCAAATGCTTTCTCAAGATCCACAAAAGCACAGAAAATCTTCTGGTTAGCAGCCAGAAGCCTTTCCGTGATCATGCGTAGAGAAAACATTTGATCCGTGCATCCTCTTCCAGGTCTAAATCCGCATTGTGCCTCCCATAGAAATCTTTCCGATTTCTCTTGCATCCTACGTGTCAAAACCTTCGAGTAAACTTTACTTGCTAAACTGGTCAAGCTGATCGCCCGATAACACCCGCAGTCAAAATGTGAACCTTTACCTTTATATAAAGGCACAATGACTGCGGATCGCCAATCATCCGGGACATCCCCTGTCCGCCAGCACAAATTGCACAGCAGACAAAAGCTGTCCCAGACGCGAGGCCCACCATACTTGACCATTTCAGCAGTAACTCTGTCTAGTCCCGCAGCCTTACCACATTTGAAACTTCGAATCACACGTTCAATCTCTTTCATACTGATGACCTCAGTGTCATCGAGGTCCAGGTCTGGCGTACCAGTCACGGCGTCATCCCCGGATCCCCCACTAAGATCATCACACGCATACATTTCTCTATAAAATTCGCTCCATCGCTGCATGACGTCCAATTTTTCTGTGAGGACGTCATTAGTTCTCGAAAGCACTTTGTTCATTCTTAAGGCCGTCGCACCACTTCGGGTCCTTCCAACCTCTTTCCAGAAGAGTTTGGAGTTCTCCTTAAAGTTGTGCGACAACCTTTCGTCCGCTTCCATTCTACACCTTTCACGCATTTCCTCAATCAATGCTTTCGTGTGAACTTTCTGCAGCTTATATCTTTCTTTCATCTTCTCTCTCATATCCTTATCATTACTAGAGGCCAAGTAGTCTAACCATGCTTTCTTCTTTTTCTCTACAGCTTCTTTAACTTCACCATTCCACCATGCATCTCTTCTTTTACTACTGCCTCTTTTTATTGTTCCACACACTTCTTCCGCTGCACTTACCATTCCATCCCTAAGGTTCTGCCATGTTCTTTCCACACATTCATTTCTGCCATCGATGGTGTAAATCTTTTCGGCTACCCTCGCATGATATTTGTCCCTAGTATCCGCTTCCTGAAGCTTCCAGCTTCGGATGCGACAGACCGACTGTGGTTCTGTTACCGCCGTCCGGTAGCGCCAACCCGCGAACAGACCCCTAAATCTAGTAATCACTAGATAGTGATCCGTTCCCAGGTCAGCACCCCTGAACACTCGCGTATCCATCACCTGTTTTCGCAGTCGGTCATCCACCAGAAACAAATCGATCATACTTCTCTCATTCTTTCTTTCTCTAGTATACATATGGATTTTCTTGTGATTAAACATAGTGTTTGTCACAAGAAGACCCTTTTCCTTGCATACCGCCAGTATAAGCTTGCCAGCATCATTAACCCTTTTATCGCCAAACTTTCCAAGCACCGACTCGTACCCTGGTCGAGCGGTACCAACCCATCCATTCAAATCACCGCACACAACAATTCTTTCGTTTCCTCTAGCCAAATCTAGAACTTCTCTTACATTCTCCCAAAACTCCTCCAGCTCAGCCCTGGACGACGAAGCTACCGGCGCATAAACAGCCAAAAGGAATAACTTCGTCAGTCCTAATTTAAAGCGAACCCAGAGAAGTCTTGAGTTCACAACCTTATATTCAGTCATAACATCGACCAACCGAGACGACAGCAGCACCCCCACTCCCTGGCGGGCGCTCTCGCTCTCCGGGACTCCGGACCATAGAGCTAACGCCCCGCCAGGGAGCTCTTCAGTACCACTGCCCTTCCGTTTGGTCTCCGACATACACACGACATCTAATTCTCTTTCTTTCATTATTTCAATCAACTCATTCATCTTATCTTTCATGCCTCCTCTAACATTCCACGTGCCAACTCTGCACTCTGTCCTCCACCTTCCGCCGTGTCGGGCTGTGCGTGACGGGTGGCGGTCCCCATCGCCTCTTTGCGCGCTGCATTTCACACCAACGGGAACGAGCTGGTGTGCGTCGCCTTGGGGGGACGCCCTGACCCTCGTTGGCATGGGTGCGCAGCTGAGTAGAATTGCAGCCCTGAAAAGGGCTGGCAGGGGTCGCGACGAGCACGCTTCTACAACCCCACGTCCTACCATCCAATAAATGTTGCTGAATATTATTGTATTTTCTATTTTAAGAAAAACTTTGTGAAAAGTTTTCTGGAGTTAAAATGATTTGCATATCCTACTAATATTATAATCGTGAATATTTGTCAGGGTGTATGGATGTATGGATGTTTTTTACTCTTCCCCGCAAAAACTACTGAATGTATTTTAATGAAACTTTACAATAATATACTTAGCTCATACATCAGAACAACACATAGGCTATAATTAATAAAGATATTGTGTAAATTGGTCAAAATATAACAATAAGTGTTAACTAAGTCGGAAAAAAATCTGTCATTTGCGAGCTATTTTGGCGTGCGGTGCAAAAACTGTAATAGTTACACAAATAAAATGTATGGTGGAATTGTTTCTCGTAAATGGTTCTACAAAAAAGGCCACGACAATACACAGTCAGGTCATAAGTATTGTCACACAGTAAAACTTTTCTTTTAGAATGCTGGCCACAAAAAAGTTTATTGAATTCGAATTTCGAATTGTTCATGAAAATAAAACAGTATACTTTTTAGAATTTTACACATTTTTAAATATGGAGTGGACGCTTAAAGAAGACCGTGTTGCAGTTATTGCCTTGCATTGCTGCGGTTACGCGCCAATTCAAATTTTTGACATACTGAAAAATTTGAATATAAGCAAAAGATTCGTTTATCGTACCATCAAACGATACAATGAAGACTCTAGTGTAGATGACAGGTCAAGAAGTGGTCGCCCTCGGTCTGTTAGGACTCCAGCAGGGATAAAAGCTGTGAAGGCGCGAATTCAAAGAAATCCCAAACGTAAGCAGAAACTGTTGGCCCTTCAGATGGGGTTAAGCAGAACCACGGTGAAAAGGGTGTTAAATGAAGACTTAGGGCTTCGGGCATATCGAAGAAAACCGGACATCGTTTGAATGCTCGTCTAATGTTCCTGAGACTGAAGAGATGCCACGCTTTGTTGAAGCGGTACGCGGGAAAAAAATATCGGGAAATTATTTTTTCGGATGAAAACATTTTTACTGTAGAAGAGAGCTACAACAAACAAAATGATAAGATGTACGCACACAGTAGTGAAGAAGCGAGCAACCGTATTCCGCGTGTCCAACGAGGTCATTCTCCATCCTCGCTCATGGTATGGTTGGGAGTTCCTTATTGGGGCTTAACAGAGGTACATTTTTGTGAGAAAGGTGTAAAAACAAATGCAGTTGTGTATCAAAATACAGTCCTAACGAACCTTGTGGAACCTGTTTCTTATACCATGTTCAATAACAGGCACTGGGTATTCCAACAAGATTCGGCGCCAGCTCATAGAGCGAAGAGCACACAAGACTAGCTGGCGGCGCGTGAAATCGACTTCATCCGGCACGAAGACTGGGCCTCCTCCAGTCCAGATTTGAATCCGTTAGATTACAAGATATGGCAACACTTGGATGAAAAGGCGTGCTCAAAGCCTCATCTAAATTTGGAGTCACTCAAGACATCCTTGATTAAGGCAGCCGCCGATATTGACATGGACCTCGTTCGTGCTCGATAGATGACTGGCCGCGCAGATTGAAGGCCTGTTGTCGTGAAGCGACAATTAAAAGAGAAAGAACCTAACCTAAGAACAGCAAAACAACAAAATAGACCAAGAAAATAATATATTATAATTTTTTAAAAGGTATTTACAATCTTATAAAAAAAATGAAATATGAAGGTGATGGATGAAATGAGATTACAATTATATTAAAAAAAAGGGATAGGAGAATAGGAGAATTAGTATGATAGTGGAGCCTGGAGCCTCGCTGCTTTTGTAGAAATCGACACACGCAGAGCTTGAGGTTTCTCAGCGGCGACGGCACGCAGCGCCTGGACTGGGCACACGCAGCGTCCGGAGCCGGCGCACGTAGCGCCTGGGGTAGGTGCGCTCAGTTCTTGGAGAAGTAGTCGCCGCGCCCAGAGGTAGCGCGGGCAGTAGGGACGCAGCGCCTGGAGCCAGCAGTCGAAGCGCGCCTGAAGGTAGCGCGGGCAGTAGGTTGCACTCAGCGCCTGGATCAAGCAGTCGTAGCGCGCGGAGTAGTGTAGCCCCGCACTTGAATTAGAATTCACCGACGACTTCACGTGTAGATGGAGGCTTGCAGGATCCCGGCGCCGACGACTTCACGTGTAGATGGAGGCTTGCAGGATCCCGGCTCCTGGTATGCAGGATGCGCCGGTTGTAGATGGAGGCTTGCAGGATCCCGGGGCAGAGCGGCCCCGGGATAAGGCCTTTAGTAGATGTTTCTCGTTTGAGAACTGAAGCGAGACTGTCCTGTATTCTCCAATTGTTTGGCTTTTATACCTTTTTAGAGAGAACGAGAAATTATTTAAATTAAAACGAAATTTATTGTAAATGACCTACAGCCAAAAAGTATTTATGTAGAAAGAACATCATACCAGAGACGAATTTAAATAAAAGTTACCATAACAACCACAAAAACAATGGTTGTCAAATTGAGGAATTTTTAGTTTTAGGACTGTTATTAAAAAACTATTACATTTAAGTAAGAAACGAGATAAAAATCACATAGGAAAAACTAATGCACGACAACGTACACTAAGCCTGAAATTGTAGAGTTACAGAGAATTCAATAAAAGACCAAAAAAAGGTAAGACTTCGTTGACAGCTAGTTTAAAAGTACTAAATAGTGTGAAAATACGCAGTAAAATGATATGTTATTGTGTAAAAACGTTACAGGATCCTATATAAATAAAGGTGATGCAAAATATAAATGCAGAGAATCAAAAACAGAATGAAAAAAATAGTATAAAGTGATGCAAAACATGAATGCAGAATATCAAAGCAGAATGGAGAATTAGTGTACAATGAAATGTAAGTTGCATAACACTACATTTTCCCCCCGACCCTGGAAAATTTTTGACTCAGCAAAAATTTTGACATGTACATTCTAAAATAAACCATAAAAACACAGCTTTGAAGAAACAGACATCAACAGGCAAAATCAGATATACTATCTCTTACATTCATCATCTGCATTCAGGTAAGGGTGGAGTTCACATACAATGGCTACCACTCTAAAAGTGTGTTTTCGAAACGACATTAAGGCTTATTTAAGGAGTAGTCAACCGCTCCTGTGTGGAAAAAAAAATTAATTAGTCGAAGAGACACCACTCTAAAAGTGTGTTTTCGAAAGGACATTCAGGCTTATTTAAGGAGTTGTCAACCGCTCCTAAGTGAAGATAAAAAAATTCGAAGAGACACCACTCTAGAAGTGTGTTTTCGAAAGGACATTCAGGCTTATTTAGGGAGTTGTCATCCGCTCCTAAGTGAAGATAAAAAATTAAGGGAGTAGTCAGCTGCTCCCAGGTGAAGATAAAGGTGAAGAAAATTAAGGGAGTAGTCAGCCGTTCCCAAGTGAAGATAAAGATAAAGAACTTACTCTTAAGCAAGCATTAGTCGCTATGAAGTTGAAGAACCCTGGAACACCAAACAAACAAACAAATTAAAAGAAATTAAAATAATAAGGTGAAAATGATGGTGATATTTATACATATATACAAATTACAAGTTATATTTATACATATATACAAATTAACAGTTAATAAATGTTTAGAAAAGTATTTAACAGTTAATAAATGTTTAGAAAATTATGGTTCGTTTCGCTTCAGCTTTCAAAAATAATTTTATATTAAGTGTAAAGTGCAAAGTTAAGTTTAAGAAATAAAGATTTTATTAAAAATTGTACCTCTTTAAGTTATCTAGAATAAAAATATTAGAGTGATGAATGTAACTTAGAGTGATGAATGTAAATGAAGTGTTATATGTAGGTCTAAATATAATCCAGATAAGTTGAAAAACTAGAAGAAGTTTTGTTTTAGAATTTTGAAGGTATGAAAAGGTTGTGTAAATGAATGATGAATAATGAGTTAAGAACGAAAGGGAAAGCAATTAAATCAAAAGAGAATAGACAAGGCGCAGTAAAGGTGAAGAATTAAGAGAGAAAGAGGACTTTTACGTTGGGCGCCAAACTGTAATGAAGCGACAATTAAAAGAGAAAGAACCTAACCTAAGAACAGCAAAACAACAAAATAGACCAAGAAAATAATATATTATAATTTTTAAAAGGTATTTACAATCTTATAAAAAAAATGAAATATGAAGGTGATGGATGAAATGAGATTACAATTATATTAAAAAAAGGGATAGGAGAATAGGAGAATTAGTATGATAGTGGAGCCTGGAGCCTCGCTGCTTTTGTAGAAATCGACACACGCAGAGCTTGAGGTTTCTCAGCGGCGACGGCACGCAGCGCCTGGACTGGGCACACGCAGCGTCCGGAGCCGGCGCACGTAGCGCCTAGGGTAGGTGCGCTCAGTTCTTGGAGAAGTAGTCGCCGCGCCCAGAGGTAGCGCGGGCAGTAGGGACGCAGCGCCTGGAGCCAGCAGTCGAAGCGCGCCTGAAGGTAGCGCGGGCAGTAGGCTGCACTCAGCGCCTGGATCAAGCAGTCGTAGCGCGCGCAGTAGTGTGGCCCCGCACTTGAATTAGAATTCACCGACGACTTCACGTGTAGATGGAGGCTTGCAGGATCCCGGCGCCGACGACTTCACGTGTAGATGGAGGCTTGCAGGATCCCGGCGCCTGGTTTGCAGGATGCGCCGACGACTTCAGGATGCGCCGGATGTAGATGGAGGCTTGCAGGATCCCGGCGCCTGGTTTGCAGGATGCGCCGACGACTTCTGGATGCGCCGGATGTAGATGGAGGCTTGCAGGATCCCGGGGCAGAGCGGCCCCGGGATAAGGCCTTTAGTAGATGTTTCTCGTTTGAGAACTGAAGCGAGACTGTCCTGTATTCTCCAATTGTTTGGCTTTTATACCTTTTTAGAGAGAACGAGAAATTATTTAAATTAAAATGAAATTTATTGTAAATGACCTACAGCCAAAAAGTATTTATGTAGAAAGAACATCATACCAGAGACGAATTTAAATAAAAGTTACCATAACAACCACAAAAACAATGGTTGTCAAATTGAGGAATTTTTAGTTTTAGGACTGTTATTAAGAAACTATTACATTTAAGTAAGAAACGAGATAAAAATCACATAGGAAAAAACTAATGCACGACAACGTACACTAAGCTTGAAATTGTAGAGTTACAGAGAATTCAATAAAAGACCAAAAAAAAGGTAAGACTTCGTTGACAGCTAGTTTAAAAGTACTAAATAGTGTGAAAATACGCAGTAAAATGATATGTTATTGTGTAAAAACGTTACAGGATCCTATATAAATAAAGGTGATGCAAAATATAAATGCAGAGAATCAAAAACAGAATGAAAAAAATAGTATAAAGTGATGCAAAACATGAATGCAGAATATCAAAGCAGAATGGAGAATTAGTGTACAATGAAATGTAAGTTGCATAACACTACACTGTATTCAAAATCACGGAGGTCATTTTGAATAAAGTTTAGTGTCATAAGAATCTATGTTTTGTTAAGTTCATTTTGGTATATAAATGGTTACATAATGAATAAACTTGTTTGAATTATTTTATATTAAACGTGTGACAGAATTTATGACCTGACTAGGTATATATCTATTTTTTATGTGTAAGCCATTATTACCAAAATAATAAACCATAAATTAAATTAAATTTGATACTTTATTTCCAATGCACATTTTACATTAACAAATGGATTTTATCAAAATAAATACTCTAATCGCTTCTAATCTTCAAAGTAGATAAACTTTGTCTTTTAAACTACGTAATTTGGTCAAATATTTTAAAGTAACGACGATATAAAATTGTGCGGGAAACATCGCTCATCGCCGCGTGACCAAATGTACCTTCTTCACGCTTAAACCGCTGAACCTGATGAAATTTGGTATCGAGATAGTTTAAGTCCCGGGGAAGGTAATATGATAGCTTTGATCTTTGATCGATAGCGATGATGAAAATCATCCCTAAAGAGGGTGATGGAATTTACCAAAGAGAATATAATCACTACGTTTAGAATTTACTATGAAAGTGCGATTATTGATGGATCACCTATGGTTTAAATTATAATGTCTACGCTGACGAAGTCACGGGCAAAAGCTAGTAAATAATAAAACCGTTTTGTAACTAGGCCGTTTGTTTATTTAGAGAAATTTCAAAAGCCAAAGCATAGGAGCCCCTTAAAGCAAATTCCAACAATATCTGTTAAAATCACACGAATGAAAAGTTTCCCATATCACAGAGACAAAAGGACCCCATGATAGTAACATACGGTGGCGTTATATTACACGTGTAACTGTTCTCAACAGAAGTGAGACACCGGGATGTCAGGCGACGTGGCTTTGACAATAGAACTTCCCGCGCTTTATTATCGGCGGCCATTTTGTTTATCGTTATATAAAAATAACTAGATATAGTAAGATATACAAAGACTACATAAGTAATGAGTAAATGCAAATGTGTAAGTATCCTTGAAAGTTTAACTTTGTATAATTACTAACTACAATAGAATATATTTCTTTTGTTTTCTGTAACCACCTTCACCAGCTTTGTTCTCTGCCAGCTTTGTTACTGTCCTAAGGTGACAAAGCTGGCAGAGAATTGTTTTTAGCATTACGTAAGTATAAGGTTCAATAATGAATAAATTAATTAATAAATAAACAAAAACGAAGAAAGAAATGAAAAAGAAACATCTTTACTTGTAGCTACAAAATATATAATGCACCACATGTTGCATTGCATCTTTTTTTATATGAGAGAGGGCAAACGAGCACCGGCTCACCTGATGGAAAATGACTACAGCCGCCCTTGAACAATTACAACACCAGGAGGATCGCAGGTGGGTTGCCGGCCTTTTAAAAAGGAGTACGCTCTTTTCTTGAAGGTCCCTAAGTAGTACCGGTCCGGAAAAATCGCCGGTGGTAAACTATTTCACAGAGAGGTCGTACGCGGAATAAAACTCCTAGTGAAACGTACAATGGTGGATCGCAAAGCATCCAGATTGTGTGGGTGGTATCGGAAGTTTTGCTGCGATGTACGTTCGTGAAATTTGGCGCCTGTGATTAATCCGAACAATTCCTCAGAGCACTCCCCGTGGTAAATGCGAAACAAAGTGCAAAGAGATGCAACATCTCTTCACAGTGTCAATAAATCGAAACCGATCGGAAGGGACTCGGTCGTCGACGATTCGATCGCTCTGCGCTGGATGCGAAGTGGAAGGAGCTGCCACTTGAGAGAGGCCCTGCCCAGAGATGGGAATATTATTCCATTGGAGTCCGAACCTGCACCTTGTAAAGTTGCAGGTGGTGTGCCGGCATCAAATACTGTCCCACTCTGCTGAGCACGCCAAGCTTTTTAGAGGCCAATTTAGCCTTCTCTTCCAAGTGACAACGAAATTGCACGTCACTCGATATGTCGACGCCGAGGATTGCGATACTGTTTGAGACAACAAGGGGAGTGCCTTGAAACTGAGGAGATACGACAAAGGAGTTCTTTTTAGCGATGTACGCGTGCACTAGTGTTCTCTGAGGATTAAACTGGACTAAATTTAGTCGCTCCCAATCCGAGACTTTGTTCAGAAAAGACTCGACTTCAGGCAAAAGCTTGCTTCGGTACTCGGTGCCATTTTCTCGAGAAATATTGACACTGCCGGCGTATATCCTGTCATCCGCATAGCAATTAATGTTACCAGTTCGCAACATGTCATTGATATGCAGCAGAAGCAGCGTTGGTGATAGAACGTACTCTTGTGGTGTACCAGCATCAATAGACTTGTAGTCGCAGGATGCACCGACTACAACGACCTTGATGCTCCGATGTGTTGATGACTTTGCATTGGTGGGTGGTAACCTAAACACCAACGGCTGAAACGTACCACCGGAATTGGTACTGCTCGTTTAGCACTACTCGGGGGACACATGTAGGGAGTTAGATTTTAAGTATTTCCTACGGACGCAAGCACCAATGAACGTTACTGGTAGCAACATGTCATTGATATGCAGAAGAAACAGCGTTGGTGATAGCACGCAGCCTTGTGGAGTACCAGCATCAATAGACTTGTAGTCGCAGGATACACCGTCTACAACGACCTTGATGCTCCGATGTGTTGATGACTGCATTGGTGGGTGGTAACCGAAACGGCAATGGCTGAAACCTACCACCGGAATTGGTGCAGCTCGTTTAGCACTACTCGGGGGACACGAGTAGGGAATTTTTAAGTATTTCCTATGGACGCAAGCACCAATTAACGTTACCAGTTAGCAACATATCATTGATATGCAGAAGAAACAGCGTTGGTGATAGCACATAGCCTTGTGGAACACCGGCATTAATAGGCTCGTAGTCAGTACATGCACCGTCTACAACGACCTTGATACTCGGATCTGCAAGAAAGCTGGTGATCCAATTGCACAATTTCTCGGGAAGTCCATAGGAAGGGAGCTTCGAAAGAAGCGCTTTGTGCCAAACCCGATCGAAGGCTTTTGCAATGTCCAAACTAACGGCCAATGCCTCCCCCTTGGACTCTACTGCTTCCGCCCATCTATGAGTCAGGTAGACCAGAAGATCACCAGCTGATTGACCCCGACGAAAACCGTACTGGCGGTCACTAATCAGTTGGTGATCCTCAAGGTACCTCATGAGCTCGCAGTTTATAATGGAATCCATTATTTTGGAGAACAAGGAGGTGATGGCGATAGGTCTGTAGTTAGTCGGGTTTGAGCGGTCGACTTTTATGGGGATCAGGTGGATAAAAGCCATCTTCCATGATTTTGAGACTACGCCTAGAGAGTAGCAGTACCGGAAAAAACGCGTTAGAACCGGTGTCAATTTCGGAGCACAGGTGCCCAGCACAATTGTGGGGATTCAGTCAGACCCACTCGATTTGTAGATGTCCAGGGAGAGGAGTGCTTTGCGAACCGAGCGCTGTGTGAACCACACATCCGGCATGGAGCACTCACACCGCGGGATGATCGGTGTTGTGTTCCCCCCATCATAAAGAGTCGAGTTGGATGCAAAGAAAGAAAAGCCTAGCAGATCGACTTTCTCCTTTGCGGCATGGGCCAGTAAGTCGTGCCCCCTGTGTAGAGATGGAAGAGATGGCGGACAGAAGTTCCCTTGGCCGACCACAATACACAGATTCCCGAAGGAAGGCGAACCAGTTTCTCGCCAATTCTGCCTATGTACTCTGTCTTTTCCTTGGCAAGGACACATTTGAAGGATCTGGAGGCGGAATTCTACTTCTTTTTAAGGGCACTAGTGTTTACAACCCGGTACGTTGATGCATCAGCCCAGGCCCAGTAGCACTCTTGCTTGTAGAGTGATGCTATTTTACAGCAGCAACCATGGCTGAGATCTGCCTCCGATGGGCATCACAGAAGAAGGAATAGAAAGTTCCATACCCTGAAATTCTACATCAGCAACAGAATTAGCAACAACGTAGGGATCGTCCAGCGAGAAGAAAACCTGCCCCCAAGGGTAATGCAAAGAAAGACCGCATACCATCCCAATCAGCCGACTAATAGTGCCAAATATGGAGGTAGCCTGCAGAAAGCAACCGCGATTTCAGCGTAAGTGGCACCACACTCCGGACTAGACATTAGTCCGAGTAGCCAAGACGAGCGTCGACGGAGACCTCAATTCTATCCGGATGATAGGTCAACAGAAGGTCCAACAGGGAAGGTGCATGAACCTCCACATCTGGAATCCACGTAGGTGAAGTAACCAGTTGTGTCAGACCATATACCAAGGCCAAATCATGAACAGATCTCCCCACATGATCGGTTAAACGTGAACCGAGCAATTCGGCGTGGTGGGCGTTAAAATCGCCAAGGATCACGATCTCTGCGGATGGGACCTGTTGTAGCAAGGAATCTGTAGCCATTTAGACGTGGTCGATGAGTCGGTCTGTTTCGGCATTACCGCTATGGGACCTATAGAGGCACCCATACACGCGCGAATGGTCGTCTACGCGTAGCCAAAGGATGGACAGGTCCGAACCTTCAAAACTGCCGAGACGTCGAGAACAGATGTCCTCTCTAACGTATACGCAAACTCCAGCCCGAGACACAAAGGAGTGTGCCAATTTGTACCCCGAGTAGGAGATATACCAAGTATCAGCCGGAGAGGAGTTTAGGTTCGAATAAAGTCTCCTGATGTTGCAGAAATTCAAGGATAGCATGTTAGGGGTCGCCTTGGTCTTGTTGCTCAGTTTGCCCCGAGCAGTTATTGTCTTGAGCGAATTTCGCCCTCCCCAAATTTTGGTCGTGAATGCTCAGTGAGGCATTCTACAGGGGTGCTGGTACCCTCCTGGGGTAGTCATAGTAGCAACAAATAGGCATCCGACTCAATATTATGTCGCAGTGTAACAACTAACAGCAGATATGCTGGTGCCCTTAATTATAAGTAAAAATTGAGAAAATAAAGTAATGAATAAAATAAAAAATGCGATTAAGCTTTTTGTAAGGAACAAGGGTGACGAACATACACACAGACGATCTGTTGGTAATTGGATGCTGTGGCACATAGATCTCTAGAATGCATACTGCAAATGCGTATGCGTTTTTTCAAATGCGTACCCCTGAGGCTAAGATGGAGTGCCTCATTTCCAGTAAAAATGGTCTCCGGCTCTCTACACTCGCCAAACGAAACACAGCAGCATAAAGCTGCTATTTTACTTCGTGGGCATCCCCCGGTTGGCCCATTCATGCTACTACCTAAAATAGCTGCAGCGTGGCTCTCCCACGTATGAAAGCCACAACCTAGTAAATAATATAGAATAATTTCACAGGAATATAAACGTTAAGAAGGTATGTCAAGCCGCCAACTGAAGCAGCGCGACGGACGCACCTCACCTCACCTCACAAATTAGAGGAGGCCTATGCCCAGCAGGGGGACGTATATAGAGGCTGTAAATTTGCTACTGCTTTACCAAAGACTAAAAAATGTTTATATAATTTATACGATATTTATATTTACTAGAAACTTAAATTATCATACAGCACTTCTTCCTGCGGTATAGAGTGGCTGCATTTCCTTTGTGAAAGGCTATATTTATAGCCTTTAAGCCAATAAAATATACCTCTTGTTATGAGCAACTACTAAAAACGGATACAGTACCTATAGAGACTCCACAAACCGATAGACTCTACAGAAAATAGTAATAAATCGTGTCATTTACCCAATTGAGCCCAACTAATGGCCACTGCGGTCCTAAACGGGGTTAATTATTGGTTTTATAGTCATAATAATTACCCTCTTACTCGTAAGTTACTTACAGCGCCATCTTTCGCTGAATAGTGTAATTTTTTGACAACACATTTATTATGGTTTTTTTTATAGGATAAGGGTGACAAACGAGCACACAGTCCATCTGATGGTAAATGGTTGCTACGGCCCATAGACATCTACATCTATCCTCTATTACAAATCAAAATGCAGATGCGTTGTCACCCGTGAGGACTAAGATGGAATGCCTCATTTCCAGTAAAAAGGGCCTCCGGCCACCTGCACTCACCAAGCGAAACGCAGAGGTAAACCTCTACTTCACGCTGATAATACCCCGGTTCGAGCTGGCCCATCCGTGCAACAGCAAAAGCTGCCGTGTGGCTCTATCACAGTTATATAATGTTACATATAATGTTTGTAATTACCCACTCTAAGAATCATAAATATGAGACAATATGACACCTGCTCATTGCATGTAATATCTATTCGGAATTAATACAATAGGAGTAGTATAAGTGAGTCTCCCACCAACTTCAATTACTTGTTTTGTTTATTGTTTCAAACTGAACCTGTCGCGTATTTTGTCTCCCGGAAACATAGACTTTAGACCTGAGACATTTTTTTTTATTATTCATGAATAGTTGAATTGTAGAAAAAGGTAGCCGCAGATTATACACGTTGATTTTTTATTTTTATCTATGAAAGTAGTCTTAGTCTAAAAACAATATCAATTCTTTTGATCCAGTAGGCTATTACTGAAGATAAATCATTCAAAATGAAAAAGCAGCCGTTTCTGGTTTTGTTTATTTTCTACAAAGAGAACCACTAAATACGGTGGTAAACAAAGAAATATTTTTACTTATAAATTAAACAATAACCAACTTAAAGCCGTGGTGGCCGTAACGGCAGGGGCTTAGCGCTCGCTGTAAATTTAACAGTACGCGAGCAACCTAGGTTCTATTCCCGCCGGCACCAATTAAATCGTTACTTATAATTTTAATGCTGATTTAATACATGCGGTGGTGAAGGAAAACATCGCGAGAAAACCTGCATATCTGAGAAATATGCAGGTTTTCTCGCGCGATAATTACAAATCAACAGTGGTAGAGCCACGCGGCAGCTTTTGCTGTCGCACGGATGGGCCGGTTCGAACCGGGGTGGTACCACGACTTCACAGAAAACCAGCGTGAAGTAGAGGTTTACCTCTGCGTTTCGCTTGGTGAGTGCAGGTGGCCGGAGGCCCTTTTTACTGGAAATGAGGCATTCCATCTTAGTCCTCACGGGTGACAACGCATCTACATTTTGGTTTGTAATAGAGGATAGATGTAGATGTCTATGGGCCGCACAACCACTTACCATCAGGTTGACTGTGTGCTCGTTTGTCACCCTTATCATATAAAAAAAAGAAATAAAAATTGTTTCGAAAATATGTGAAGTTCGCAAACACTTGCCCTAAAAGCCGCTCAGAAATGACAGGAGGCCTGTATCCAGCAGTGGGTGGGACATATATAAGCTGTAATTTTAACTTTAACTTTTTAGAACACCGGAACTATTCTCTCTTCCTCTTTGAAATTGAATGGATTTCAGACCTTCTCATAATATTTTTACTCCTCGAAAATGCCTTCTCGCTATATTTTCCTTCACTGTCGAGCACGACATAAATCAGCACTAAAATTGCACTTTTATAATTTTAGCGATGTCACTATTAGAGATCGTACTTAGGTAACTCGTGGACTGTAAAACGAACGCTTGACCTTTAAGTCCGTCTACTCCTTCGTATATCATTCATTAAATTAATCAAGTCCAAACTTTTCGTAGCCATGATAACACGGAGTAAAACGTTGAAAATTCAATTTCCAGTAGCTCATTGTTGTCACAGACGCCATTGTTAACGGGACTGTGATAGCATAACCCTCTTTGCACGTCGGTTAAACTGACAACTGCTAACTGTATCATATGTACAACTTGGATTCATTTTCGCGCCGCTTCCTGAACGGGGCGGGCTTTATCGGTGGTTGATATTTACGTATGAGACTTGGTTACTTTGAGTAGCGAGTAATAAAAGGAAACAACACCGAACAGTTTCTAGCGGGAATCGCACTATACTAAATGGTAATTTTGTCGTTTTAGGTTCAAAACACGACTGGGAAAGAATGTAAATGAACACAAAACTCTTTTCTTTTGTAAAGAAGTTCTTTATAGGATGGTATGGGTTTGGCGGGTGGGAGCTAGGCGACAAAAACTGTAAGATTTTTTCGTCACTACCCCTTGTGTTATAGTGTAGAGGGGCCTTGACGGCAAAATAAGGAAGTGAGATGGAATAATATCCATCTCCCTCGCACTTTTTCTTATCTTGTCATGAAAGAAATATTATTTTATTTCAAATGACGCTTCATTTTAATAGACATTATTAATTCATTTATTTGTATTTATTAATCACTAATATAATACCTACGTTTATCAATAATGATATACTACGCAAGGAACTTCTTTCCAACCGAGTGTTCCACGACACTCACGCATTTGTTCTTTTTTTTTAACGTTATGTAATCATATTTTATTTTTATTAATTACATATATATGTAATTATTTGTAGATGGACTCGCATGGAACAAGTAGTTGTACTTGTTCCATGCGAGATTTGAAACCGCGACCCTCAGTGCCGCAACTCATTGCTAAGCCACTGCGCCTCGAAGTCGTCGACTCTCTTAACTTTACCCCTGTAATAAAATCGTTACTCGGGTGCAGACGGTCACCGATTGATTGATAACTAAATATCGAATTAACTGGTATGGTACGATATAATACTCATCATCATCATCATTACAGCCCTTCACAAGTCCACTGCTGAACATAGGCCTCCACCAAGGAATGCCACAAAGCACGGTCCTGAGCCACCTGCATCCATCGACTTCCTGCATATCTTACCAGGTCGTCACTCAATCTAGTGGGGGGACGCCCAACACTTCGCCTGCCGGTACGAGGCTGCCACTCGAGAACCTTTTTTCCCCATCGGTTGTCGGTTCTTCGAGCTATATGGCCGGCCCACTGCCACTTCAGCTTACTAATCCGCTGGGCTATGTCGATTACTCTGGTTCTACTGCGGATATCCCCATTCCTAAGCTTATCACGCAGAGAAACTCCGAGCATAGCCCTCTCCATAGCTCGCTGAGCGACCTTGAGCTTCCTCATCCGGCCAGCAGTGGAGGACCACGTCTCAGTTCCGTATGTCATCACTGGCAACACGCACTAGTTGTACAGTCTCGTTTTCAAGTTTTGAGGTATACCTGACGAGAAGACGTGCCGTAATATCCCGAACGCTGCCCAACCGAGTTGAATCCGTCGATTGACCTCTCGGTCGAAGTTAGACTTACCTAGTCGGACTATTTGTCTCAGGTAAACATGCTCGTCAAAAACTTCGAGCTTAGTGCTCCCAACAACTACCGGCATAGGTGTGACGTGGACATTAAACATGATCTTTGTTTTGTCCATGTTCATCTTAAGACCTATCCGTTGGGAAGCACTATTGAGGTCATTGAGCATAGTGCTTAGATCCTCCAGCGATTCTGCCATAAGGACTATATCGTCGGCAAATCGAAGGTGAGTGATGTACTCGCCATTGATGTTGATACCGTATCCTTTCCAGTCCAGAAGCTTGAAAACGTCTTCCAATGCAGAGGTGAAGAGTTTCGGGGATATGACGTCACCCTGTCTTACACCTCTCTGCAATTGGATAGGTTTCGTACTCTGGTTCTGTCCTCGGATAGCCATTGTAGCCCTACTGTACAAGCACTTCAGCACTTCGATATACCGACAGTCAACTTGGCTCCGCTGAAGGGACTGCAGCACCGCCCAAATTTCGACGGCATCAAAGGCTTTCTCATAGTCCACATACGCCAGTATGTGGACGATGCAAGCCTTTGATTGACATAGTGGAAAATTGTACACCTCTGACTTCTGTACAATTTGCCGAAGGGTATGTATGTGGTCTATGGTGCTAAAGCCTTTTCGGAAACCGGCTTGTTCGGGAGGCTGAAAGTCGTCAAGTCTGCGCGCGAGACGATTCGTAATGACTCTCAAAAACAGCACGTAGACGCGGCTCAGAAGGGAAATGGGTCTGTAGTTCTTCAAGTGAGCGTTGTCGCCTTTCTTGAAGAACAAGACCATCGCACTTCTGCTCCACACCTCCGGTGTAATGCCACCATGGATGACGGAATTAAAGAGCTTCTAAAGGACTTCAAGTACCGGTTTTCCACCCGCTTTCAGAAGCTCCGCTGTAATTACATCCTCGCCTGGGGCCTTGCTGTTTTTAAGGTGCTGGAGAGCCATTCTAATCTCGTTCAAACTGACGTCCAGGATATCATCAGAATAATGTCGGATAAGACTCGCTCTTGGATCGTTACTCACACTTGCGTATGGCTCCAACGATGACGTGTACAGCTGCCCATAGAACCTCTCAATCTCACTCAAAATCTCAGGTGCTCCGGAAACGATGCTGCCATATTCTGTCTTCAGCTTTGACAGTCGGCTCTTTCTGGCAGACAGATCTCTGGCAAAGACTTTGGAGCTTTGGTTCCGCTCGATCACTTCTTCAATAGGAGCTGTATTGAAGTTGCGTAAGTCCCGCCGCATGCATTTGGAGATCTGTCTGTTCAGTTGCCTGTATGCTGTCAAATCTGTTGAAGAATCTAGCTTCATCTCCCGTCTAACAGCCATGAGATTAAGAGTGTGATCTGAGAGTTTTTGTGTTCTTCTGCGGCGGGTCTTGCAGAACTTAGCTCCGACCGCATGGACAGTTTCCACGAGCTTGTCATTCATATCGTCCACTTTATTGCAGTCTTCTAGGCACTGAAAGCGGTTTTGTAACTCGAGCTGAAAGGTTTCGGGACTTTGAATTAGAGCACGAAGGGGACGGAGCGTTGACTTCATTAGACGAGACCTCTCCAACTTAACGTTTAGGTTCAGTGTGCCTCTAACCATTCGGTGATCGCTGCCGGTTTTCACCCTCGCGATCACTGATACATCACTGAACAGTTGTCGTCTGGTCGTCATAATGAAGTCTATAATATCTCTCGTCTATATCGTCTATAATAAGAATCTCATTTTTTGTCGAACCGTCGGGGCTCGACCAGGTCCACTACCTGTGGGGCCGCTTCTGGAAGAAAGAGTTTATCATAAAGAGTCCCTCTTTCTCCATGAAGTCGGCCAGCTGCTGGCCCCTTGGGTTCCGTTGCCCTATTCCAAATTTCCCTACTTTCAGCTCACCATTCTCTCTTGTGCCTAGTTTTGCATTGAAGTCTCCCATTAACACCGTATATTGGGTTTTGGAGGAATGCATGGCTCTAGAGATATCCTCATAGATTTCCTCCAATTCCTCATCGGGGTGTGCCGAGGTTGGTACGTAAACCCGTATGACCTTCGACGAATACCGTTTGGTGATTCTGAGTATAAGGTACGCAACGACACACTCTCAATCTTTACAACGTTGTTAACGAGAGACTTGTGAACGATAAATCCGACACCTCCTTGGGACAGATGGTTGCCCAACCGGGAATAGAGCAAGTTGCCGGATTCGAGGATTACCGTTTCCTCCCCCTCTCTTCGGACTTCGGATAATCCTATAATATGTCAGCGTAACTTGTCTATCTCTTCTTCCAGCTCCACAATCTTCTCGTCAGTCCTCAGGGTGCGTGCGTTGTATGTTGCCAGGTCGAGTCGTCATAGGTGGCAACCGAACCTCCACCGGAGATTCTCAGCACCCCCTGCCCCGCCGTTACCATGGTCGCCACCGTAGCCAGGAATAGCGGGGCCGCCGGGGACTGAGGGCCGTCTCTTAGTAACTTTATCCATTTATTTGCCGGGGGGTATTTGCCATAGTTGCCACGCTTGGCGAGCGGGTTGGCAACCGCAGTTTTCTTTATTGTATTTTTGCTGTTATCAGGAAGATGCTGCTGCCCATCTCCTGTCTGTTTCCCGTTGTGGCCTTTTACGAAACCCACGGGAAGATATGGGGTAGTGGATATTCTTAACCGCCACTACACGGCACGATATAATACTAATAATAATAAATTGTCCTCCAGACCGAATTTCGGCACGGCAGCCAGTCTCAACGGAGTCTAGCCATCGACGCAGAACAGGATTATAGTGCCCGAGTGTATGCGCAAGCACAGTTGCACTCTCTATTCCCTCACAAACATAGTCCGATGGGACGGCAATTTAATACGAACAAAGAGAGATTAGACGCAGGACCAACGGCTTCACGTGCTTTTCGAGGCACGGGGATGAAACACCGCCAACTTCAGAATTTCTTCACAGAAAAACCCAATATATGATTTTTGGATCTCAATCGCGTTTACGACCGCTAGACCAACGAGGTAGTCGACAGATAGCTCGGGTTTCCCTTTAATATAGTATGTACGTAAAAACGGGCTAATGACGGCTAATAATTTTTTGCTCACCAGATGTCGCTAGTTGACACTGAGATAAAGTTTTTTTTTACACAATGTAATTTAATTGAGAAGTTGTTTTTTAATAAAAGTTTATCAGTTTCTATAGTATTATATTAATACACAAAACAATGCGTCAGTGGTTTGCTCTTTATTTTTTTGCACATTTATAACTTTTATTTTTTTATTTTTCTACTTTTACGAATATCTGTGGTTTGGTTTATTTATTTTTAATGTTATTAGTATAAAATATAGCTAATAGTACAGAAAGAAACAGTAACTTGTACATTTTTCGAACAAATTAACTTCCCCACTATGAAATCTGTCAAATATTATACCTCACTTTCTAGTGGCCCCGCCCTGGTGGCAGAAAAAGTCGTGGATAAAGGCGACAAGCACTATCTATAGTTTTTAAATATCCCTGCTTGCAGCAGTCCACTATGCTCCGGCGATTTCATGCATCGAAATGAGGTGTCGACAATATTGCTCGATGTTTACCGATTCTCGGACACGGCGGTCAACACAATAAAACTTTATTGAGGTTCTAACCCAGTCCATTTTGTTTTTACAATGTCCGAGGTATCCAATGTCGTGTTTTATATTATGGTCCGCTATAAATACTTAATACGTATTCAATATATTTACTGCATATAATATGTAGCTTGACATTAAGAAAGACCCCAGAGGTTCTTGCCAGTTCTTCTCTGACAAAGTCTTGTTTTCCGAACCTGAGTGTAGATTTTAATGTTCATAATGTACTCATGGTAGAGTATTGACTCTACTGCAGCTCGCTGTTGCAATATTATAGTTGTAGTACCTACGAATGAGAAGGCTCGATCGAGGAAAGACCATGAACTCTCACAATAATAAAAGTTTATTTTGTTTTAAAAAAAGATTGTCTCTGGATTCCGGCCTTATATTTCGACCGAAACTCCACTTTTGTGCGCAATCATTAGAATTGTACCTGGTAGAGCCATGCTGCAGCTATGTAGTTGTAGCACATAATATAATGATATGTCGTAAATATATTCGAAAGGGTTGTCTCGCTCCACGCTCTGACAAAATACAGCGAAACATAGCTACTTAGTCGTGCTGTTTTTCGTACGGTGAGTCAAGAGAACAGGAGACTGGGGGTATAGTCCTGAGGAGTGATAAGGCATCTGCATTTTAATTCTTTGAATAAAGATGAAGATGTCTATGGGTCACAGCATCCACTTACCATCATGTGGACAGAATGCTCGCTTATCACCCTAATTTAATAAAAATGATTTTGACTGATTTTGAGACTTAATTACTGTCATGTAAGAAGGAAAGCACCCTGAAGAAACCTGCATGTCTGAGATATAAAAGATATTTCTAAGACTTATGAAGTCCGCCAACACCCAATAGGGCAGTGGACTATTCCTTGCTTTAAAACCCTCGCTCCAAAATTAGAGGAGGCCTAAGCCCTATTGAACGACTATGGCTATAACTTTTAACTTTAAAAAGGATAGGGTGAGTGATTTAGAATTAATCCACCATCTTCTTCTCTGAATAAATTACTAGGTATATTGCAGACTCCTGCTACGTTTTCCATGTGTTTCTTATATAGACATAAACGAAGGTGAAAGGGAGAATTAGATGGGAAGAGAGATAGAGTGTTGCGACGTGTATCCGAACAAAACGTCACCATTACCATCACAAAATGAATGTGAAAGCAATTAAAACGTAGTCATTACAGAACGGAAAGTAGAATGATATCCCCAATTAAAAAAATTAAGTACATGTTTATGAGTATACATTACTAGAGCCACAGCGGGCGCTTATATGAAACTCTTTCCGCAAGAATTTCAAATTTTACAAGTTGCGGCGCGTAAGTCTAGCACTGAACGAAACGTGGAGGGGATAGCTGCGCGTGGGTACTGTCACGCACAAATTCAATTGCGCGAATGCAACTGGAGAGCCAATCAACGCGTCCGAACAACACGCACGAGCCAATCAGTGCGTGAGAACGAGGCACGGCCTCCCCGCAACTCGTCTACTACCCCATGATCCCTTATTTTTGACTTATGCGCAATAACGGTCACCGCTGGACTTTCGTGTCGTTATCTAAGACAAATTTGACTAATTTCGGCTCAAGCCTCACAAACATATTAGGTGGATTCCCTCATGTTTGAGAGGTTTGCACAAACATTACTCAAATTTACCTAAGAGCAGGACGTGGAGTAAAATAAAACTATAAATAGATGTAATTATGTAATTTTATTTTCTGAAAGACGGATTGTTTAACAAACTGAATATTATAATTAATGTTTTTTATTGCTTTTACACATAGTATTTCTATGTATTATTTAATATACGTTATTCGTAGAGAGTTATTCTTCACAGAATACGAAGGTAAATGTAAATCATACTTATTATTATACTATAAAAAAAAATCAGCAAAATTCTCATCGTGAAAAATTTACTCAGCTCAAATACGTGATCATTAGAATCAATAGACTTAATAACCCCTGCAAATAACTGTCAATAAATTCAAAATGTATACAAGATTATTTTGCAACAACCGGCCAAATTTGCAAAGAAGGCTCAGAATAAGTAATATAGGCAATTGGTGAAGAAAAGTTAATGAAAAAAAATCTCAAACATTCGTAATGGTCGATCGGTAGGCAAAAACGTTGTTGCCCATAAATCACATTCAATTTTGAATAATTTCAAATAAAAGTAGGCGCCTTATTTACTAGTATTTTCAAAACCTGCAATAACAGTATATCTTTATTTATATATTTGAACTTAAGTTTAAAATTTGGCTACTCTTTGTAAAATAACCCTGTATAGTTTACTACAATATTATCATACGTTTCCTTTTCCTTATTTAAACCTGTGGAAAGCAATAAGATGATTTTGTTTTTTTGTTTCCATAACACATAACATACTTTTAATTCTAATTAATCGAGTATTAAGTTTTTAATTATTGAATTAATTCTTCTAAGATCTTACAAAAGTGTCTAATCATACGATATGTCAGTGTCTAATTATAGAATAGAATAGAATAGAATATTTTTTTATTCAAAATAGATCACATGTGTAATTCTTATTGAAAGTCATTTTTTACTTTACCACTGGTTCGAAAAAACCCTCCGTCCTAGGAAGAACCAGCAAGAAACCCAGCGGGATTTTTTTAAAGCAAATTTTACAATAATGGTTATACAAATTATATAAGTACAAAATTTATTTTAGAAACACTGGAACTTGGAAGCGATCACTTCATTCCCAGGGGTTATTATCAACCATGTATTCATTTATACTATAATAACCCTTTTTATACAGTTTCAACTTAACAAAACATTTAAACTTGCTAATAGAGAGAGCCTGTACACTTTCCGGGACCTTGTTGTAATAGCGTATACATTGCCCCAAGAATGAATTACTGACTCTGTGGAGGCGAGAAACTGGTATCACTAGCTTGTGTTTGTTCCTAGTGTTTACAGAATGCACATCACTTTTTTTACTAAAACTACCTTTGTTTTTGTGAACATACATTAAATTTTCGTAAATATACTGAGAGGCCAAAGTTAATATATTTATTTCTTTAAATTTATCTCTAAGAGACTCTCTCGGTTTTAGGTTGTAAATAGCTCTAATGGCCCTCTTCTGTAAAACAAAAATAGTTTCTGAATCAGCCGCATTTCCCCATAGCAAAATCCCATAAGACATTATGCTATGAAAATAACTGAAATAAACTAATCTAGCTGTCTCGACACTAGTGAGACCTCTAATCTTTTTTACAGCATAGGCTGCAGAACTTAGTCTGCTTGCTAGTTTGGATATATGGGGGCCCCACTGAAGCTTTGCGTCGAGAGTGATGCCAAGAAAAATAGTGGATTCAACAGGGCTCAGTTCTTCCCCATTTAAAAACACATTGGTACTCAGATTTTTAACATTCGTTGTTGTAAATTTAATACATTTAGTTTTATTTCCGTTTAAATGTAGATTATGAACGTTAAGCCAATGCACTAATTTTGATATAGCATTATTCACTTCGTCACATTTAAATGATTGACGTTTAAGTTTAAAAATCAAGGAAGTATCATCAGCAAATAATACTATGCTATCAAAACATAACTTGTAAAAAAAGCCAAGTCTCGCAACTCAGTTCTTCTATCGTAAAAAGTTGTGAGATCCATTACAAGTCGGTTAATCTGTTCAGTCCATAGAATGATACATAGATTGACTTGGCAATCGCACTAAACAATCTAATTTAATATTTAATATGTATTACTTGTGAGATATATTGTGTTTTCATGCGATTGCCAAGTCAATCTACTCGTATGTATCAATCTATGGACTGAATAAATTAACCGACTTGGTATTACATGGATCTCACAACTTTTTACGATAGAAGAACTGAGTTGCGAGACTTGGCTTTTTTTACAAGTTATGTTTTGATGGCATCCCATATCTTTTTGTAGATAGTTATATCTAGGTAGCTATTTACACCTACTATTCCATTATATGTACATATACAGGTACACTGATTCATTCACGGCAAATGTAACTTTGTAATACTATATGTTTATATTGGATTACAAAGTTATTTATGCAGTTGGTGTATCTCGAAAACTGGACTGAAATTTTAAAATATTTTAATTTTTCCTTGATTTTTATATTAAACAATAATTGTATTCCAAATTTGAAGTTTCTATGTCTGCTAGAAGTGTCTTAGAGTTTTGATGATCAGTTAGTCAGTGAGTGACAAAATTAAGAAACTTTGACTAGTTATAATTCTTAAACTACTGGTTCCAATTTAATGAAATTTGAAATATACTGACTCCATATAATGCCTACTTGGTTAGTAAAAATTCAGGCTTCTAATTTTATCCATAACGAAGTTATAGGGTTTCGGAAATGGCCTGAACTGCTTCGAGAAAAGGATGGTACGGCCGTGCCGCTTTTTTGCTCGACTTGGCGGGGGCACTGCCGTGCCCCCAGATCTCATGATTATCATCTGCAAGAGAAGGTAAGTTATTAATATTATACGATTATACGATTGTCTTATGATTTTTTAATATAATAATAATAATAGCCTTTTATTCCTAAACATAGGGTTACAAGAGGTCCCTAAGTTCGGTGTGCCTTTTGGCATAGGCCTCCTCCAATTCCTTCCAATGGTTCCTGTCCCTTGCTACTCTCAACCAGAATGGTCCCGCTGTCTGTTTCAAGTCGTCTTCCCATCTCCTGACTTGACGACCCCTGCCTCTTTTGCCGTCTCTTTGTTGCCAGAGAGTGACTTGCTTGCTCCATTTGTTAATGGGGTGGCGTAGCAAATGTCCAGCCCATCTCCATTTTTGGACGTCTATCCGGGTAAGAATGTCTGTGAGTTTTGTTCTTGTTCTAATGTCTACGTTCCTGACTCTGTCTTTGATTTTTAACCCTAGCATGCTTCTTTCCATGGCACGTTGGCATTTTGTTAGCCTTTCCCTATGGTGAAGTGTTGTTGACCAAGTTTCACAGCCATAAGTAAGAACTGGTAGAATACAGGTCTCGAATGCTTTCTTTTTTATGTGATTGCCTAGATCCTTACTTTTCATTATTTCCTTCAGTGACCAATATTTTCTCCATCCTTGGGCTATTCGCCTGTTTATTTCCTTTGTCATTTCATCTGAAGGGGATATTATCTGTCCTAAGTAAATATATTCTTTGACATATTCGATCTTGTTGCCATCTACCATAACGTCTATTTCCCTTGAGTTTGACATTAATTTTGTTTTTCTGGCATTGGAAATCAATGCCAGAAAAACAAAATTAATGTCAACCAACCAAAGACCAACTTCTCTACTTATATTTGCTAGGCTCTGCATCATTTGTTCTATTGCTGCTGGATTCTCTTCAAGAAGCACCAGATCATCGGCAAATCTTAGATGGTTTAGGCGAGCTCCATTAATGTTCAGACCTAAGTGGTCCCAGTTTAGCTGTCTAAAGATGTGCTCGAGTACGGCGTTAAATAGTGCAGGGGAGAGAGGATCGCCTTGGCGTACGCCCTTTTTGATAGGAAATGGTTCTCCTGTTGATTCTAGTTTAATACTGGCCTTGCTAGATTTGTATATACTCTTAAGTATTTCTATATAGTTGCTCTGGACCCCTTGTTGTTCAAGGCTCCGCCATATGTATTGGTGCCTGAGGCTGTCGAATGCCTTTGAGTAATCTATAAACGCCAAGTAGATTTGTTTATTGTATTCGTTATACTTCTGTATCAACTGTTTTATTGTGTGAATGTGATCTATTGTGCTGAAGTCTTTTCTGAATCCTGCCTGCTCTACGGGTTGGCTTTCGTTGAGTGTTAATGATATTCTTTCTAGGATCACTTTAGCAAATACTTTATATATATTTGATATAAGAGAAATCGGCCTATAGTTCCCAATCTTTTCTCTATGGCCTTTTTTATGTAGTAGAACTATGTGACACTCGGTCCATTCTTCTGGAATTTGCCTTGTTTGTAAGATTTCATTGAAAAGTTTTGCCAGCACGGGACTGTATTCTTCTAAGGATCCCTTGAGTATTTCATTAGGTATCTTGTCCGGCCCTGGGGCTTTCTCGAGTTTTTGAGATTTTATTGCCTTGATTACCTCTGATGTAAGGATTTCTGGCACTTCATCTACTTTGTTTTCTTTTACTTCGTTTACTTCCGGAATTGTGGCCATCCCTGAATCGAATTTATCAGAGTACAATAGGCGGTAATAGTCCGTAGCTAGTTTCTGTATTGAGAGTCGATTAGTTGAATAAGATTCGCGTTGCTTTAGTTTCGCTATCCATTCTTTCCCATGTTCGCTTAGTTGTTTCATAGCCTTTTTTGTTCCTCCTGTTCTTTTTATATTTTCTTCCAAAACTCTATTTCTTTTCTCTTTACGGTCTTTCCTCATATTCTCCTTAATTTCCTTGCTAAGGGTTGCAATTTTTTGCCGTCTTTCTTTGTCCTCTTTATTTGAAATTAGTGTTCTTCTTTCATCTAATAGTTCTAGTGTCTTTTTACTTAAATAGATTTCTTTGCTTCTGGGTTTGCTGACTAGCATCTCTTTCAATTTGTTTTGTAATCTCCTGTATTTAATCCCAGTTTCTGCGTCGGAGGTAATAATTTCATTGAGTGATTCTGTTGTGCGGGAATTTGTGGAATGATTGCATTCTGATATTTGATACAGCTTATTATTGTTTACTAGGTTTTTCCTGGATATTTTGGGTTGGTTTAGGTTTAGGCAGCTTCTTACCATACGGTGGTCAGTGTTAAAGTTGAGGTTTTTAACTATGTTGGTATCTGTGAACGCTTTTGCGTTTCTGTTAGTTATAATAAAGTCAATTTCAGTTTTGAATTTTGCACCTGGGGAGGACCACGTCCATTTGCTTTTAGTTTTTTTGTTAAAACATGAGTTCATTAAAATAAGGTTATTTTCCATCATGAATTCTACTAATTTCTGTCCATTTTGGCTTCTTTTGCCATGCCCAAACTTCCCAATTGAGGATTCTTCTCCAGTTTGCCTTTCTCCAACCTGTGCGTTAAAGTCGCCCATGATTATTATGTTGTTGTTGTAATGCGGTTTTATTGCTTCTGAGATACTCTCATAGAAATATTCTATTTCTGATTTCCCCGCTTGTTCTGTTGGGGCGTATATTTGAAAGATGGCCCAGTTTTTCTTGTACCCCGGAAATTTTAAATGAACTACAGCAATTCTGTCAGAAACTCCTTCAAATCCCATAATGTTCTTCTTCAGTTTAGACTTGATGAGGAAACCTACTCCTTTTTGTCCGGTGTGTTCTCCTTTGTGAAACATGATATAGTCGTTCCTCTCTTCTATCCCTTCTCCTGGCCTTCTCATCTCGCTGATGCCAATTATGACCCATTTTATGTTAGATATGGCTATTTCTAGTTCTTTTAGGCTCTCTTCTGTTCTTAGTGTCCGAGTATTCAGTGTGCAGACATTTATATGTTCAGTGATCTTTTTACCTTGTTCTATCTGTATTGTTTTCTTATTAAATATGTTTGCTTTAGGGTGTTTCGAAATATAATGTTTTGATTTAGATGGAGGGTGTTTGTCTTCTTCCCCCACGGTGACAAGCCGGCTTGGGGTGCAATTTATGAATGTTGTATTTGGTAATGTGGTTGTTAGGGTTGTTTGGATCCGGGTGTCGCTTATTAGTTTTTTGAGAGATTTGATAATGAAGCTGATCTCCCACGCTCTACATAGTTCAGTATATTTGGTCTGATAATATCCTTTGTCGCAGTTTTAGAGGGGGCGTTGTTCAAGGTGGTCAATGTACTTTCGGTACTACCTGCATTGACTTTCTTTTGTGATGGTATTTTCGGTGATCTTGAAGTCTCTCTTTTCCTTTTTTCTCTGTTGCTTTCGTGTGTTTTCCTTATCATCAGTTTGTCGTATTTTATGAAGGCTATATTCCCTTTTTTCTTTTCCTCTTCAACTTGCAGCTGCAGTTGTTTACGTTTTTCTATTATTTCTTTAGGGTAATCCTCTTTGATATTTACACCTTTTTGCAGGTTAGATCTGTTTCGCAGAATCATATGTTTTTTCCATGTAGTTGTGAGTGAGACTACAACAGGGCGATTTTTATCTAGCTCTTTTTTACCGATTCTGTAAACATTATTAATTTCGAAGACTTCAAAATGTACTCCCATTTCTATTATAATGTCTTTTATGTAGTCTACTAGCTCTGGTTCTGTTCTTGCTTTTCCTTCCTCGATGCCAAAAAAGACAAGGTTATTTTTGCGCTTATCCTTATCAACGAATTTAAGTTTTAACTCTAGCTCGTTTATTTTATTTTTGAGTTGGGCGTTTTCTTCGGTGACCACTTTAAGCTTTTCGTCTAGTGCTGCCATGACATTTTGTGTTACTGAAGTTGTTATAAGTTTAGTTTGTTGGTCTAACTTTTCGTCTAATTTTGCCAATAGGATTTCCATACTTTTTTCCATCTTTGGTATTTTTTATATTGTTATGGCAACACTTGGTTCACTGTGGCAACACTTGTTTCTTTATGGCAACACTTGTTTTGCTGTGGCAACACTTGTTTTGCTATGGCAACACTTGTTTTGCTGTTTGTTATGTTGGTACTGTAGTTTCCACTCTATAGTCTATGTACAATTTGCATCAGCTGACACTTGACGGTATTTTTGTAGGTTAGAATGATTACAATTACGGTTGATTAGTACTCGCAATTTAACACTTTTTCTGTAATTTTTTCACTGATCACGTATTTTGTACTTTGTTGTAGTCAATAGTTCGTATGACACACTTTGTTGGCACTTTTTTACACTGTTTATTTTTTATTTTTCGCGGAGCTCTGTGACGTGCGTATTGACTGATCGACGACCGGAACCGGAACTCCGGAAAATATATATATATATATACATATATTCTTGAGTTCTGACAGTAGGTTATGTTGCGGCTGTTGCGGCTGTTGCGACCCTTGGGCCACTTGGTAGGGCCATGCTGCAGCTATATTAATAGTATTGTTGTAGCACGAATGAGTCGGCTCGACCGGGGAAGGACCACGCTCTCACAGAATACCAGCGTAAAATAGCAACTTCTAGCTGCTGTGTTTCGTATGGTGAGTGTTCACAAACGTGGATAGGTGTAGATATCTATGGTTCACAGCAACCACTTACCATCAGGTGGACTATGTGTTCGATTGTCACCCTTATACTATAAAAAAACTTTTTAATTTTAAAAATTATTGGACGAATATGTATTTTTTTATTTATACGATTATCGCATGAATAATTATTTTCTAACAATACGACGACACAGTTCCGAGGAAATACAAAACGAAAATGAAGCATTCTAAACTGATAATAACTGCATTTAAGCAGACAGCAATAATAAATAATAAAATCTAAACCTACGAAATACCTACTTTTTAATTAATCGAGAAAATATTTTCAACATGAAAGAAGTTGACACACAAATGTCGTTTTTTTTCTTTTATTTCGTAGTTTATCTTGATAGAATTTTGCTAATATTTAATTACTAAATTTTAATCAAATAATTATTCCAATATAATAAACCTAATTATTCTAAGGTACAAACCAAAACAAGTAAAAACACGGAATTAACGTTTTGAGTTTTTTCCAATATAATTGTATTTTTGTATCTAATTTTTAGGGTTCCGTAGCCTAATGGCCAAAAACGGAACCCTTATGGATTCGTCATGGCTGTCTGTCTGTCCGTCCGTATGTCACAGCCACTTTTTTCCGAAACTATAAGAACTATGTTTTTGAAACTTGGTATATAGATGTATAATGTGCACCGCATTAAGATTTTCACACAAAAACAGAAAAAAAAACAAACAAGGTCCCCATACTTAGAACTCAAACTTAAAATTTAGATAAAAAATATATGATGTACATTACCATGTAAACTTCCACCGAAAATTGGTTTCAACGAGATCTAGTAAGTAGTTTTTTTTTAATACGTCATAAATCGTTAACCGCAATTTACCTTTCCTTCAATCAACTCAAACATAAAAATAAAAAAATACACTATTATTAAAAGATCGATCAAAGTTACAACGAACTACAAGAACTTTTATACTATGTTACTTGCTGTTACGGAACCCTTCATGGACGACTCCGATTCGCACTTGCTTTATTTTTTGTCGCCCAACCCATACAGACCAAATTATAACTGTGATTTGTAAAAGAAACTTGACTACAACGCCACCTATTTGATCCGACCAAATCTATGAACATTCATCGCGACAAAAAATATAATATGTGAACATGAGCTCAATCGGTCAAGTCGTTCAGAAATTAGGTACACGATTACTATATCGTAATAAGAAGATAGCGCGGGAATCAGATAGGAATCCTTTGAAAATACTATTTAAAAATATTGTCTGAAAGAATCCAATGGAAAATATGAAAAAAGTAAAACGTGCTGGCGGGATCCCAAAAATATCACAACTGTAGACGACAAGTCAATTTGCCGGATCTGCGAACTATCTTTTACACCCCGATGACTATCTCAGAGCTGCATCGCAACTAAGTAACTCTGGTCGGCTTCGTTTTGATATGTCATTTGATTTTGTTTTATCTACCGACTTCAAAAAGGAGCCGGCACTCAATTCGACTGTATGTTTTTTTTTTCTGTGTGTTATAACTTCTTACTGGGTGAACCGATTTCGATGATTCTTTTTTTATTTGAAAGCTGGTACTTCCCACGTGGTCCCATAGAAATAGCCAATAGCCAGCCAATAGTTTTTGAGTTATTCTTAATAATTTATATTGAAGTCGGTTGTACAAAATTTTTAATTTTTAATTATTGTGTAAATGTATCAGTATCGATTAAAAATCGATGCCTTCTAATAATCATAAATATCGAAACATCGAATAATCATAAATATAAATTTATTGTCCACCATGAATAAAAATTGCAAAATAAATTAGGTGGTAGTGCCACGCTGCCGTTATGTGATGATTGTAGCATGAATGGTTCGGCTCGACCGGGTTAGGGCCACGCTCTCAAAGAATACCAGCGTAAAATTATTTGTTGTATTGTTAGTAGCTTAATGCTGCTGCGTTTCGTGTGGTGAGTGTAGAAAGTCGGAGACCCTATTTACTGGAAAGTAAAAAAACTATTTATTTAAGGAAGGTATTCCATCTTAGACCTCAGGAGTGGCAACCCATCTGCATTTTGATTCTTAATAGAAGATAAGTGTGTGGGTTTCAACATTCACTTACCATCGGGTGGACTGTGTGCTCGTTTATCACCCTTATTCTATAAAAATATGCGAACATTATTTGAATGGACATAAAATATGTGTAGCCACCTGCTACGTATTAAAAATAAAAAGAATTAACTAAATTAATATGAGTGATATATCATCATCATAATCACAAGTCCACTGCTGAACATAGGCCTCTCCCAAGAAATACCACAGAGTATATATTTACACATAATTTTAGATGACAAAATTATATCATAATGAAAAAACATAATATAACGCAGTGGCGAAGTGATTCCCACAGACAACGATTCCCACCAGAGTTACATAATAGCACTGTTGGACAAACTTGCCTCCGATTATACAAGTCTGAAAGTTTATTAAACTGCATTATAACATTTTCTGTCTATAATTTCTAGCATTTCTTTATAAGCTATTGGTATCTTAAACATACACCGAAAATATACAAAGAATACACTGAAAATTGACAAACGCAGAACAAAAGCCGAGATACCTGTTTGAATAACAAATGTAATAACGTCAAAGTAATTGCGCTCTGAAGAAATTTGACTTGACACTGGCAGAATTCTATCAAGAGATGCCATAATTTAAAAGAAGAAGAAGAAGAAATTGTTGATTTTATTTCTGTAAAATATCCTGTTCTCTGATATTAAGCCTTGTGCGGAATAATCGTTTCAATGTGTACGCGTACACAGGAACGCTAGGCCGTACGTAGCAACGCGTATACAATTTGAGCACGCGTGTCGACTTGCGACAAGTCGTCGCCATTCGGTTTTCGGTTGCACAATGAGAAGTGCCGCAGTGGTGGTGCACACGACAGCTGTGTTTCGGAACATGGTGGATATTGGCTGGCGGACTTGCGACTTGTCACCACTCACCACACGATTATAATCCCGCAATGCATAAAGGTGTCCTGTAGGCGTATTCGACATACATAGATTACGCGTAAATTGGAACGCTTGGCCCATACAAGGCTTTATATTCTTACATCCAAAGTAAATCGCGTATGGCTCTCCGAGCTGACCACTTTACCTGTTGGAGGTTTCCCCTTTTCCATGCACGGCCTAATTGGTGACCCCAACGTGATCCTAACACGCAATTTGCAATTTTAGGACATTTCAACATTTCTTTTAATGGTTGGTCTACATTCACTACCACCTACCTGTGATCAACCCTTTCACTCATTTCATCAACACTTTTTTTGTATAGTAAAAATTTGCATATATAGCGAAACTTGGTTGAATTCGCTTTTAACCAAAGCCTTTATAAAGACAGACGTCTATCGAGTTTTCGTAAAATAAACGTTTGTAAGCTATCAATTAAATATGTTTGCTGGCGCAAGTAATAAGCATGTTGCACTGTCATACTGGTATGTCTGTTGTCAACACTGAGTCGTTACGATATGAAATGAAACGGACGTTATTTTTTAAAGGTCAGTGTACTCCACCATGGTGAATCTTTGC
Organism: Parnassius glacialis; assembly: GCA_033319125.1. Lineage (NCBI taxonomy): Eukaryota > Metazoa > Arthropoda > Insecta > Lepidoptera > Papilionidae > Parnassius > Parnassius glacialis. Next base: position 32,905,168 of record JAVANC010000002.1, read on the forward strand.
GGCAACGGTAGTGACCTTGAATAAAACTAATCATATCGCGTTCAATTTCCATTTATTTTTACCGACTTTCATTACTGAAGTTTTGGGCGCTTAAGCTCTCGTCGCGCCGTAAGCGAAACACACCGAAGCCCAAAACGCGCTATCAAAGTTCTGAAGTTAACGCGCTATATATAGAACAGCCTTGCCCAACGGGAGATCTCCCCTTTTTATTCCACGGCCAAAACAGTACCCATGGTCACGGAGAAACTGAGAAGTGTGACGTCCTGATATCATAGATAACCTTTACCTTACGGTAGTGACATTGTCTAAAGGCAGAAGTCAGTGACTAGGAGATCACAAATTACAAAGATAAAACAATTAAAAATACAGGAAATAGGATAGAAAAATCCACGACTTGCGTTGCTTCTGTTACGTTTCGTTTTCTTACAAGTAATTCATAAGGCACAACACCCGCCCCGACCCCCGACTAACGAACAACGAACGAAACCTTATTATTATGTCACAATTACATTTTAATCATATTTTTTTCAAATATTTAAAAAGATAACTATGTAAAATATAAAAACACATTTATTATCAACGATAATTATTATTACATTTTATTTACAAATATGTTTGTTTAGGTTAAAATAAGAGTATTTTATATTAAATTAGCAGATATGCAAAATAAATGACAATTTAAAAAAATTGTACTCGATATAATTAACCATACAATCTAAATAAACAATTATTACATACTGATCATTCTACCTACGTATACCTACGTAATCTATGATGACAAAACTGGCCGCGTAGGCGCAACCATGAAGTTATAAGGCGCCGCGCAACACGCCTATATCACTATATCAACTGCGCATGCGCGTGCACGACTGCTATCTCCCGCGCATGCGCGAAAACAGAGTAGCGCACATTTTTTGTTTGGAATAGCTTTTCTAGTACGTAGTACATAATAAAACTCAATGGTTATATAGAAATACATAGGAGTCATATTTTATTATGCATGTCAAAGAGTGTAATAATAGATATGGAAGGATGTATGTACACATTAATCTTAGGGTATCATACATCCTAATATAATCTTCTGTTTATATATCTATAATATAATCTTCTGTTTATATATAAACAGAAAGACGTGAGAGCACAGAGTACATTTGGGAGAGAGTAGATAGCTCCTATGTATAGGTTAAATTAAAATATGAAATGTTTTTCCTTTAATATCTACGTTCATACATGTATCGGTGCCTACCGGGCTTTTAGCCAAAAAGAAATATTTGTATAATTAGTGTTTTTTTTTTCTTTTATATTAGCAATTTTTTTTAATTATTTTATTACGGGCAATTATGTCACAACATCGCTTAAATTCTGTGCTGATCAGTTTATGTTGAATTTAAATCACGCTACCTATGTAATGATATTCAAGACTCTGTATTTCGCCATAATTATGAATTTTGTAGACCCCTTATTTGCTTATTGTAAACAGTCGACCGGCGGGTTAGTGCCTATATTAACTGCGTGCCGTTATATTTATATACTTATAATTTATATATTTATTTATTTCCTATCTATTTTACATACATTACATTAATTCGTTATACAATACAATGTCTGACGATGGTTCCTTTTACTCGGTTTCTGACTCAGATTTATCATTCCACTCAAGTCCACTGAAGACTCGGTAATATAATTGATTAGCCTAAATACGTTTATTGCTCAACAAATTACAAATTCCTATAAACATTTCAATGTTTGTCACATCAATGCGCAGAGCCTACCACAACATTTCTCTGAACTTTTGCATATTTTTACTGATACGATCCACGCTATTCTAATCTCTGAAACCTAGCTCAAACCTTCTTTACTCTTGACTTCTTTTTGTATACCCGGGTTTGTGCTATTACGTAATGATAGATTAGGAAACCGAGGTAGTGGAGTGGCGATCTACCTTCGCTGTGATATCTCTTATAAAGTTATTGCGTTTTCTCCTTCTATAGCGTCTGCATCTCATAAGTATCTCTTTGTAGAAGTTCTCCTAAATAGAAACAAAATTATTCTTGGAGTTGTATATTCTCCGCCCTCATTTACTATTTTCATGACCTTGAGTCCACTCTCATGAAAATCGCATCTTAGTACGCACATCATATAACTATGGGCGATTTCAATACTGACTTTTGCAGAACTCTAGATCGCGAGAACTACGAATGATCATGAATTCAGTAAATTTCTCTATTCTCCCGCTTGGACCCACGCATTCTAGCATTAACACTGCTGATTCATGGTTAGATTTGATAATCGTTTCGTCTAATGAATATGTTGTAAATCATGGGCAGTTTCCGGCTTCTGGCTTCTCGCGGCATGGTTTTTTATTTATTACCTATAGAGTGAAATCGCCAAAAGTTACCGCACCTGTTTTGCGCCTGCGTAGCTTTGCGACTCTGGATGTGGAGTTGTTGAAACGGAAGGCTGCCTCAATTGACTGGTCAGATATTTTTTTTACATCTGATGTAAATCATATGGTATAGACACTGACTTGTAATATCCTTCAGTTATACGATGCAGTAGCCCCGATACGTAATGTTAAAGTCAAGCGACCTCCAGCACCATGGATGGACAGTGATATCCGTAAAGCAATGGCAAAACGTGATTGGGCTTCTGTAAGATTTAAAAACAATCGCTGTGATGCCATCTGGAATATGTAAAAGCTACCAGAAATAAATGCAATCAGATGGTTCGAGCTGCAAAACGGCGACATATCCATAAAAACATTTTAAACTCTTCGCCAGCCTGCACTTGGAATTTTCTCAATTTCCTTGGATTAGGTAAACAAAAGAATTTCCCTGATATGGAGGCAATATCTCTCAACGATCTTAATTTAGCACTTCTTCTCGACACCTATAGTCGACAACTCCACTAAACATAAAACCATTTCACTTATCTCATCTCTTCCCAAAATCGATGCAAATTGCTTTGCTTTTTCTCCAATAGCTGATGAAGATGTTCGTAAAGTTATTTTTTCCATTAAATCTAAAGCAACTAGCTATGGTTATGTGAGTAGAAATATGATTATTCCCATACTTGCTAACATTCTCCCAGTCATTACCCACATCATCAATTTTTCTTTTTCTACTGGGGATTTTCCATCTTTTTGGCGTAAAGCATTTGTCTTTTCTGTTCATAGTTCTGTTAACCATTTTTGACCAATTTCTACACTTCCCTTTCTTTCAAAGATTTTAGAATCAGCTGCACACAAACAGCTATCCAGCCACATATATAAAAATAAACTTCTTAGTCCCTTACAATCTGATTTTCTTCCTGGATATAGTACAACCACAGCTCTCCTTAAAGTTCTCGAGGACGTACGAGAGGGTATGGAGGAGAAATTGACTTCTCTTATACTTTTGGTACAGTCGATCATGACATTCTTCTTGCTATCTGCAATTACATGGGCTTCTCTTCGTCAGTTTTGGATTGGTTATCAACTTATCTTCGTCGTCGCCAGCAAAGAGTTAAGGTCAATCAACAGTCTTTCACTGATTGGTCTGATCTTGCTACTGGTGTTTCGCAACACGGAATTCTTTCTCCCCCTATTTTTTTTCTAGTTTTATAAATCTTATAACTGTAAATTTCAAATGCACCTACCATCTGTATGCTGACGATTTACAGCTGTACGCTCGGATGGATCCATGAGAGGTTAACTCTGCGATCGAAATTTTAAATCTAGATCTTCAGGCCATCTGTGAGTGGTGCACAAGTTGCTGTCAATCCTGCTAAATGTCAAGCCATAATTCTCGGTACCCTCGTCGTCTAGCTAAATTAGATTTCAATTCACTAGAGCTAATTATTTACATTAGCACAAATATTCCTCTTAGACATGTAGTTAAAGGGTTGGGTTATTTTTTTTTTATAGGATAGGGTGACAAACGAGCACACAGTCCACCTGATGGTAAGTGGTTGCTGTGGTCCATAGACATCCACATTTATCCTCGTTTGCGAATCAAACTGCAGATGCGTTGTCACCCGTGAGGGCTAAGATGGAATGCCTCTTTTCCAGTAAAAAGGGTCTCCGGTTCTCTACACTCACCATACGAAACACAGCATTATTAATGTGCTATTTTACGCTGGTATTCTGTGAGAGCGTGGTCCTTCCCCGGTCGAGCCGACCCATTCGTGCTACAACTGTACTAATGTGTTAATCATCATTCATCATCATTACAGCCCTTCACAATACCACTGCTGAACATAGGCCTCCCCCAAAGAATGCCACAAAGCACGGTCCTGAGCCACCTGCATCCATCGACTTCCTGCATGTCTTCCCAGGTCACTCCATCTTGTGGGGGGACGCCCTACACTTCGCCTACCGGTACGAGGCTGCCACTCGAGAACCTTTCTTCCCCATCGGTTGTCGGTTCGTCGAGCTATATGGCCGGCCCACTGCCACTTCAGCTTACTAATCCGTTGGGCTATGTCGGTTACTCTGGTTCTACTACGGATATCCTCATTCCTAAGTTTATCACGCAGAGAAACTCCGAGCATAGCCTTCTCCATAGCTCACTGAGCGACCTTGAGCTTCCTCATACGGCCAGCAGTGAAGGACCACGTCTCAGTTCCGTAAGTCGTCACTGGCAACACGCACTGGTTGTACAATTTTGTTTTAAGGTTTTGAGGTATTTCTGACGAGAAGATGTGTCGTAGCTTCCCGAACGCTGCCTAGCCGAGTTGAATCCGTCGATTGACCTCTCGGTCGAAGTTGGACTTACCTGGTCGGACTATTTGTCCCAGGTAAACATACTCGTCAACAACTTCGAGCTTAGTGCTCCCAACAACTACCGGCATAGGTGTGACATGGACATTAAACATGATCTTTGTTTTGTCCATGTTCATCTTAAGACCTATCCGGTGGGAAGCACTATTGAGGTCATTGAGCATAGTGCTTAGTTCCTCCAGCGATTCTGCCATAAGGACTATATCGTCGGCAAATCGAAGGTGAGTGATGTACTCGCCATTGATGTTAATACCGCATCCTTTCCCGTCCAGAAGCTTGAAAACGTCTTCCAATGCAGCGGTGAAGATGTTCGGGGATATAACATCACCCTGTCTTACACCTCTCTGCAATTGGATAGGTTTCGTACTCTGGTTCTGTACTCGGATTGCCATCGTAGCTCTACTGTACAAACAATTCAGCACTTCGATATACCGACAGTCAACTGAACCGCTGAAGGGACTGCAGCACCGCCCAAATTTCGACGGAATCAAAGGCTTTCTCATAGTCCACATACGCCAGACATAGTGGCAAATTGTACTCTTCGGACTTCTGTACAATTTGCCGTAGGGTATGTATGTGGTCTATGGTGCTAAAGCCCTTTCGGAAACCGGCTTGTTCGGGAGGCTGGAAGTCGTCAAGTCTGCGCGCGAGACGATTTGTAATGACTCTCGAAAACAGCACGTAGACGCGGCTCAGAAGGGAAATCGATCTGTAGTTCTTCAAGAGAGCGTTGTCACCTTTCTTGAAGAACAAGACCACCGCACTTCTGCTCCACGCCTCCGGTGTAATGCCACCATGGAGGACGGAATTAAAGAGCTTCTGAAGGACTTCAAGTACCGGTCTTCCACCCGCTTTCAGAAGCTCCGCTGTAATTCCATCCTCGCCTGGGGCATTGCCGTTTTTAAGGTGCTGGAGAGCCATTCTAATCTCGCTCAGACTGACGTCCGGGATATCTTCTGAATAGTGTCGAATAAAACTCGCTCTTGGATCGTTACTCACACTTGCGTGTGGCTCCAACGATGACGTGTACAGCTGCCCATAGAACCTCTCAATCTCACTCAAAATCTCAGGTGCCCCGGAAACGATGCTGCCCCATTCGGTCTTTAGCTTTGACAGTTGGCTCTTTCTGGCAGACAGATCTCTGGCAAAGACTTTGGAGCCTTGGTTCCGCTCGATCGCTTCTTCAATACGAGCTGTATTGAAGTTGCGTAAGTCTCGCCGCATGCATTTGGAGATCTGTCTGTTCTGTCGGAGAGTTTTTGTGTTCTTCTGCGGCGGGTCTTTCAGAACTTAGCTCCGACCGCATGGACAGTTTCCACGAGCTTTTCATTCATATCGTCCACTTCATTGCAGTCTTCTAGGCACTGAAAACGGTTTTGTAACTCGAGCTGAAAGTTTTCGGAACTTTGGATTAGAGCACGAGGGGGACGGAGCGTTGACTTCATCAGACGAGACCTCTCCAACTTAACGTTTAGGTTCAGTGTGATTCTAACCATTCGGTGATCGCTGCCGGTTTTCACCCTCGCGATCACTGAGACATCAAGGAACAGTTGTCGTCTGGTCCTCATAATGAAGTCAATCTCATTTTTTGTCGAACCGTCGGGGCTCGACCAGGTCCACTTCCTGTGGGGCCGCTTCTTGAAGAAAGAGTTTATCATAAAGAGTCCCTCTTTCTCCATGAAGTCGGCCAGCTGCTGGCCCCTTGGGTTCCGTTGCCCTATTCCAAATTTCCCTACTTTCAGCTCACCGTTCTCTCTTGTGCCTAGTTTTGTATTGAAGTCTCCCATTAACACCGTATATTGGGTTTTGGAGGAATGCATGGCTCTAGAGATATCCTCATACATTTCCTCCACCTCCTCTTCGGGGTGTGCCGAGGTTGGTGCGTAAACCTGTATGACCTTCAGCGAATACCGTTTGGTGATTCTGAGTATAACCCTCGACGACACACTCCCGATCTTTACAACGTTGTTAACGAGAGACTTGTGGACGATAAATCCGACACCTCCTTGGGACAGATGGTCGCCCTCCCGGTGATAGAGCAAGTTGCCGGATTCGAGGATTACCGTGTCCTCCCCCTCTCTTCGGACTTCGGATAATCCTATAATCTGCCAGCGTAACTTGTCTATCTCTTCTTCCAGCTCCACGATCTTCTCGTCAATCCTCAGGGTGCGTGCGTTGTACGTTGCCAGGTCGAGTCGTCGTAGGTGGCAACCGAACCTCCACCGGAGATTCTTAGCACACCCTGCCCCGCCGTTACCATGGTCGCCACCGTAGCCAGGAATAGCGGGGCCGCCGGGGACTGGGGGCCGTCCCTTAGTAACTTTATCCATTTATTTTCCGGGGGGTATTTGCCATAGTTGCGACGCTTGGCGAGCGGGTTGGCAACCGCAGTTTTTTTATTGTAATTTTGGCTATTATCAGGAAAATGCTGCTGCCCATCTCCCGCCTTTTTCCTTTTGTCGCCTTTTACGACACCCACGGGTGTATATGGGGTAGTGGATATTCTTGACCGCCACTACACGGCTGGGTTAATGATTGATGCTAATTTAAGATGGCAATCTCAGGTAGCTGAAATAAGCCTGAGAGTGACAATCACCCTGCGTGGCCTTTATCGTTTCAAGAATTTCCTTGCAACCGAGACTAAGGCTATGTTGTTGCGAACACTTGTTTTACCCGTCATTGATTATGCTGATGTGTGTTACCCTGATGTGAGTCAAATACTTCTGTGCAAATTGGATCGTTTTTTAAATAATTACATCCGTTTTATTTTTGGCCTTCGTAAATACGATCATGTTCACGATATAAGGATTTATATCGTTCTAAGCTTAAATGGCTCCCTATCCATCAGCGTAAATGCATCAGAATTTTTCACACGCTATTTTCAATCCTATATGATCCATGCACTCCTCAATACCTGAAATTCAAGTTTCAATATTTGGGTTCTTCTCACGACCGTAACCTGAGATCCTCCGAGCGAACTACTTTATGTGCTTTTCCTCGCCGTAGCTTTATGTCTCAGTCTTTCGCCGCTGAGGCCATAAGGCTATGGAATAAATTACCTCCTCATATCAGGAAAGTGACTTCTGTTGCAGCCTTTAAAAGAATGGTGACTGATCACTACCTTTGTCCTTTCAGCAACTGACCTTCTTATTTAAATGTTTTTGCATAAATTACATAAGTTGTATTTGTATAATATGTTTGTATGTAAGTATGCTTAAAATGTATGTATTATGTATTGTTTAAAATTATGTATGTTTATTTATCAGGTATAGAGTATATTATTTAGGTTAGTTGTAGTTATATATATATATTTGTATTTACCTGTATAGTATGTATATGTTTATATTTACATTCACGTATATATTGTCAAGTTTTTATGGCACCTGCTTAAGTTTCTCTGCGTAGCTTGTGGTTGACTGGTAGAGAATGTCTAAAGGCATTAAGTCCGCTAATTGTATATTTTAAGTGCAATAAAGATTTTAAATAAATAAATATTATTATGGTGTGTATATACTTATAACGTTGTTTATTTTTTCGTTTTTTTTTTTAAAGAAAAACGTTACCTCCACACTGGGATTTTCTCCTGTATCGTGGGAGCAGTTTACATACATAAATTTCACAAGGACAAACATCCAGATCCGCACGGCACAAGTATTTGTAGGCCATACAAATACTTGTTCCATGTGGGATTCAAACCCGCTGACTTCAGTGCTGCAAATAATTTTAAGCCACTGCGCCACGGAGCCGTCAAAGCCGTTTCTGCTTTATTTAATTGATAAATCACATAATTTTTGATGCATATTTAGTAGGAGGGCTCTAATAGAATTATAATTTATTTAAACGTTTTTGTTATCCTTATATTATTATCCTTATGGAATATAGTTAGTTAATAACTGTTATTTGTCGAATTTCCTAAAATTATTTGTATGATTTGTTGTGTAATGTTGTAAGCCTGTTATGATCCTAAATAAATAATATAAAAAAATAATGGAATATTTACACGTTTGTCACCGTTACTTTTGTAAAAAAATACTTTAAGAGTTAACTACGACTTCAAATTCAAAAGCCGACAAATTTTGTGATAGCCCTAATACTTTATTTAACAAACTAATAACAAGAACGACCAAAAAGAATATAATATGTTTTTTGACATGTAATAATTCTTTAGTCATAGGCAAGCGATTAAAAATACAACAATAACTAAAGCTTATAAGTAGTACTAGATAAGTAAAACGTACACTGTCATAGAGAAAAGAGTATTAACTAGTAATGTGCCAGTACAAATAATTAATGCCGATATCGGTACTGGTATTTTTGTCTATGGTAATCATGAAAGCGTGGAATCATATCCTCAGATTTGTGATATGGTGTGTCTGTGATCTTCAGAGTTTGATATCTCTACATGACTATTATCGTTATATTAAGGTGGCGCGACGGGCTGGGCCGTAATTTCTGTAGTGTTCGAGTTTTTTTTTTTAACCAAACTACTGAAAAACATCGAGCGCTAGTGAATCTTGGCTCTGCAACCTTAATAAAAACCACAGAGTACTTTTTATACAAATTGGAAATAGTGAGATTAATCAATACAACAATAAAATTAAAAAAAAAAAAATTTTTTTTTTATTTCTCACAAATTCTATATACAACACATTATAAAACAAAATAAATAAATAAATTATTGTCCTTTAAAAATAATTGTTTTATTTAAAAATGTCCTAATTTTTTTCTTTCGGAGCAGAAAACTTTTGGTAATGTATTGAATCATAATTTTTAAAAGCTCTTTGCTGATCAACGCACGTTTCCATTCTTTTGCCCGCATGTTTTGGCTATTCATTATATCAAAGAGGTTATTAAATATTCTAATAAATTGTATTGTACCCGTACAATTAGCAAATTCAGGAATTCCGAATAATTTACAAAATTCCAGAACGTCTGCTACTGATGCGCTGAGGAATTGGGTAGCTAAACGTACTTTAATTTTCTGCCTTACATAGTTAATACGATTAGTTTTTATTTTAGTACCCAAATGAAGCCCTTCACTGCTTTGAATTTTGTCTAACAATTCTAATAACTGCCAAGAAATTGTTTCCCCGTGTATTTCAACTAGAACTTTTTGTCCCCAAATGTGTCACGTATTAATTTGATGTTATGGCAAGGATCTGGCCACAGATATACTACCTTATCATCATTAGCTTTAAAAGAATAATTCAATGCATCGATATTGCACTCCAAAATATTGCACATAGCTTTATTGGTTGATGCACCGTCAAAAGTGAGCGCAACAACTTCAACTCCAGAATTTTTTAGTAGTGATATACATTTCTGTACCAATAGAGATTTTTGCTGTGCGGTGATTGAGTCAATAAGAAAGTAGCCCACAGGTATTTTCCAGGTGTCATTTGCGGCAGTTATTATATAAGTTAATGCTTCTTTAGCAAGTGGTATATCTTGTGAATCCAAGTCACATCCGATATTGATGTACCCAAAATATTTTTTTCCGTCCCATTCGACCAACTTGCGAATAGCCATTTCATCGAATGATAACGCTACATATAAAGGTTTATTATTATTTAATTTTACCCTTTCTTTAATAGCTTCAAAGGCCTCTGTAGTGAATCTTGGATCACATTGGATAAATTGGTTCCACTTGCATATTGTTTTTGGGTGTGGCAAAATATCTTTTAATTCAGTGCACACATACTCGTATGCCCGCGGTGATAAATAATTTAAAGTGACTGCGAATTTTTTCAACTCCAAAGAGTATTTACGCTTATCGTCTCGTATCGTATTTTGAATACAAATGGCGCAGGTTGAAATTGAATGCTATACCTTCACTACATCTCCGGTATAACAAACATTATACAGTAAGATCCTTTTTCAATAAATCTGTTTATTGTTTTGATTTGTTTAAAAATTAAATTACTGATTACGCGGTGTTGATATTTTTATGTTGATATTTTGACTGTTGAAATTAAGTATCCCACCCTTAAAATTCAAAATTGTTTATTATTATTTCCCCCATTGTTTATTTCGTTTAATCCATACATTTCCTATGATGCAAAAATAACATAAAATTACTAAATTGTTCTAGAACTATAGCAGCCCTGCATCTACACTGGCGACTGCATCAACATCTAGTGTGCCTGAAAAGAATATTGCATCAACATCCAGTGCAATACCGACAATTGCACCTGCAACATCCAGTGCAACATCAACCAGCACGTCTGATTCTAGTGCAAAATTAACTACTACAGTTAGATTTAGTGCGACGCCAAGTCAGTAAGAATTAATTAGTTGTATATCTAAATTAGAACAGGATTTAGAAAAACTGCGAAAAATTGCCAAACGACGACAGTTGAAAATAAATTGTTTGCATCAGATGAGAAGATGTTTAAAAAAAATCTGGATTTAAAGTTAAGATTAGAAAAATTTTGAATGAAGAAAAAATAGAAAAAGAATATTTGCTCATATTAGATTCAGTGAATAATTATCCAATAATTGAAAAATATCTACATAAAGAAATGGGAGACGACAAGCGTAAATACTCTTTGGAGTTGAAAAAATTCGTAGTCACTTTAAATAACTTATCACCGCGGGCATACGAGTATGTGCGCAATGAATTAAAAGATATTTTGCCACACCCAAAAACAATATGCAAGTAGAACCAATTTATCCAATGTGATCCAAGATTCACTACAGAGGCCTTTGAAGCTATTAAAGAAAGGGTAAAATTAAATAATAATAAACCTTTATATGTAGCGTTATCATTCGATGAAATGGCTATTCGCAAGTTGGTCGAATGGGACGGAAAAAAATATTTTGGGTACATCAATATCGGATGTGACTTGGATTCACAAGATATACCACTTGCTAAAGAAGCTTTAACTTATATAATAACTGCCGCAAATGACACCTGGAAAATACCTGTGGGCTACTTTCTTATTGACTCAATCACCGCACAGCAAAAATCTCTATTGGTACAGAAATGTATATCACTACTAAAAAATTCTGGAGTTGAAGTTGTTGCGCTCACTTTTGACGGTGCATCAACCAATAAAGCTATGTGCAATATTTTGGAGTGCAATATCGATGCATTGAATTATTCTTTTAAAGCTAATGATGATAAGGTAGTATATCTGTGGCCAGATCCTTGCCATAACATCAAATTAATACGTGACACATTTGGGGACAAAAAGTTCTAGTTGACATACACGGGGAAACAATTTCTTGGCAGTTATTAGAATTGTTAGACAAAATTCAAAGCAGTGAAGGGCTTCATTTGGGTACTAAAATAAAAACTAATCGTATTAACTATGTAAGGCAGAAAATTAAAGTACGTTTAGCTACCCAATTCCTCAGCGCATCAGTAGCAGACGCTCTGGAATTTTGTAAATTATTCGGAATTCCTGAATTTGCTAATTGTACGGGTACAATACAATTTATTAGAATATTTAATAACCTCTTTGATATAATCAATAGCCAAAACATGCGGGCAAAAGAATGGAAACGTGCGTTGATCAGCAAAGAGCTTTTAAAAATTATGATTCACTACATTACCAAAAAGTTTTCTGCTCCGAAAGAAAAAATTAGGACATTTTTAAATAAAACAATTATTTTTAAAGGACAATAATTTATTATTTATTTTGTTTTATAATGTGTTGTATATAGAATTTGTGAGAAATAATAAAAAAATAAAAAAAAAAAATTTTATTGTTGTATTGATTAATCTCACTATTTCTTTTTATGAAGTTTTTATGAAGGTTGCAGTGCCAAGATTCACTAGCGCTCGATGTTTTTCAGTAGTTTGGTTAAAAAAAAAATTAAAGACTCGAACCCGCTGCGCCACCTTAACATAACGATGATAGTCATGTAGAGATATCAAACTGAAAATCACAGACACACCATATCACAAATCTGAGGATATGATTCCACGCTTTCATGATTACCATAGACAAAATACCAGTACCGATATCGGCATTAATTATTTGTACTGGCACATTACTAGTTAATACTCTTTTGTCTATGACAGTGTACTTTTTACTTATCTAGTACTACTTCTATGCTTTTAGCTTTAGTTATTGTTCTGAGATTTCAAACAATAGTTGAAGGCGCCAAATTCGCAGTTAACTGTTAAAATAATTACAATACTACGTATACAAATTCGTTTAGTTTCCAAAAATAATGTGTTTGCATTTTTGTGCATTTCGGAAATGGCGGCTGATCACTATGTTAATTTCATGCGTTTGTATTTCCGTCTCGTTTATATTCGGGCCACTACAAACATTCGTTTGGTTAACAGGTACGTACTTAATTCCATTATATTGTTACTAATTTAGTCTTTTTCTGTTTATTTGTTGTGCAGTGTCGGTGTAAGAATATCCACTACCTCATATCATCCCATGGGGACGCCCACATATGGGTGATAACGTAACCACACGAATCAGGAGATTAGCAGCAGCGTCTTTGTAATAACTACTAAAAATAAAAAAACTTCCAACGCTCTTGCCAAGCGTGGCAACTATGGTAAATATCCCCCCTACTAGGCTAACTATGGCGGAGGCCTATGTTCAACAACGGTCTTTAATAGGCTTTAACGCAAACGCTGTTTATTTCAATTTTAATTAAAGTTTTTGTCATACTTCTCCATTCACATTAGCCCACTGAGTCATTCTTATTAGCACATCAAAGATCTCTGCTGCACATAATTCTCTCGAGTTCTCTTTTTTATAGACCTATCGACCCGCCCCGGCTTCGCATGGCTGATTTCTGGATCTCAGTAAGAACTCCACTTACCGGGTCCAATTGTGAATCTAAACCATTCTCTAATCATCGAAAACCGTTGAAGCGGGCTAAAGCCGGACTGACCCGAATGAAACGTAATTTCTATAAAAACTTCAAAGGCGCCGTCATAAGGTCTAAAATTGCGTAGCACCCGCGACGATTAAGACCGCTTAGAAATAGCTTAGAATCTTTAAATATTAAAAAAAAATATTGATTTTAGTTGTCAAAATAATTACCAAGTAAATTACGAATATCGATGTTATGAATGTATTTGAGTGGTTCCCAAGCATATAGATTAAGTAATTTCGTTGTAATTTCAACTATAGTGATTTTTAGAGGTGTTTTCGTAAATAATTATTATCGAGATAAAATTTTACAATCGTGTTTTTGAACAAGCAAATTCAAGATAAAGACATGAATTTACCTATATCAAAATTCCAGTTAGTCGTGTCTTACTCCTATATTATTCGATATAAGGAGGTGCATTTTACGCGGTGTCGCCTTAATCACACAAAATTTCATCAAAATCGGTCCAGCCGTTTTGGAGGAGTTCCGTTACATACACACGGAAAGACGAATTTAATAATATATAATATACATGTAATCTACATATAAACTTTCCTCTTGAATTATTTTGTTTGTCGATGGAAAGCGCATCAAAATCCGTTGCGTAGTTTAAAAGATCCAAGCGTATAGACGGCGGGAAGCGACTTTGTTTTATACTATCTCTCTTACAAAGCAATAAGGACCGTGGCCGAGCTCACTTGACTACTCTAGCGCCATCTATTATCTATCTACGGAAGCGGTTGCGATGTATATCGATATGAAAATTTGACGCGCTAAATACATCGTTCTTTATTTAATACATTTCCATAGATGTCGCTACATGGTACCGCTAAGTAAGATTGACGAAGTCATTGGGCTCTAGTGTACATACAAGCGAGCATACAGTCCACCTGATGGAAAGTGGATGCTGTGGTCCATAGACATCTACATGTATCCTCAATTAAGAATCAAAATGCAGATGCGTTGTCTTTGAGGAGTAAGATGGAATGCATCGTCTCCAGTAAAAAGGGTCTCCGTTTCTCTACACTCACCATACGGAACACAGCCGCTTTAAACTGCTATTACCGGTGTTCCGTGAGAGCGTGGTCGAGCCGACCAATTCGTGCTACGACTAACTAGCTACAGCATGGCTCTACTACGTAAAACTCTGTTGAGTATTTATCATTGCAAATTGATTCTCCAGCAAATTATAAGGCCGATATCCAGAAACAATCTTCTCTACCGACTACAAAAAGGAGACGGTACTCAATTCGACTGTATGTTTTTTGGAACGAAGTTCTTTATTGGACGGTACGGGTTTGGCGGATGGGAGCTAGGCGACAAAAAGTGTAAGATTTATTCGTTTTTTCGCCTTGGCGGCGAAATAAGGAAGTGAGATGGAATAATATCCATCTCCCTCGCACTTTTTCTTATCTTGACATGAAAGAAATACTATTTTATTTCAAATGCCGCTACATTTTAATAGATGCTAGTAATTCATTTATTTGTATTTGTTAATCTATAATATAATACCTACGTTTATCAATAAAAAAAATCGGTTGTCTGTAAAGTCGGTTTACTGACGATAGTTGAACGTGACAACGTCATAAGAAATATTTAATATCGAAAGAATCATTACCTTTATCGCCGCAATTATCGTTGCTATAAACAATTGACACCACATTCACTTTTCACTGCACTTCATACTTGACGAAAACATGTAAATGTATTATTGTATAGCAGCTCTCCATGCGGGCATGCCGAACGCGGAGGCCGATTGTGCCTCTTTGTCGCTCCTTCCGCGCTCTCGCTTGCACTTTAAATGGAACGCCTAGGTAACGCCGCATGAGTCATGTTTTTTCGTCCGTGCAGCCAGTTTCATCGATTTATAAGACGTTGTCACGTCAATAATATACTACGCAAGGAACTTCGTTCCAACCTAGTGTTCCACCACACTCACGCATTTTTCTCTTTGTTATCTCATAAATTTTTACAGGGTGAACGGATTTTGATGATTCTTTTTTGTTTGAAAGCTGGTGCTCCACATGTGGTCCCATATAAACTGATCAAGGTCTGACCAATAGTTTTTGAGTTATTCTTAATAGTTTTTGATATTGAAGTCGGTTGTGCAAAATTTTTAATTATTTATATAAAACTAGCTGTCCCACCCGCGTGGAATTTACTACGATTTCATGGGTTTTAATTTATTTGCGCCGAACCCTAATTCTTTTTCTAAAATAAAAGTATCCTAAGTTACTCCTTATAACATCAGCTATCTGCCAGTGAAAGTCCCGTCAAAATCGGTCCAGTCGTTTCGGAGATTAGCCGGAACAAACAGGCAGACACAGACAGACAAAAATTTTAAAAATAGTTTTTTTGTTATTATATGGTACTGTATATAATTTCAAATGCATTTAGTAAAAAGGTGTTATTTTAACATTACAAACAGGCACTTCAATTTTATTTATATGTATAGATGTAAAGATTGAAATAACAAACGTGACTACTACAGATTTTTTTTAATAGGATAAGGGTGACAAACGAGCACAGTCCACCTGATGGTAAGTGGTTGATGTGACCCATAGACATCTACATCCGTTGTCACCCGTGAGGACTAAGATGGAATGCCTCATTTCCAGTAAAACGCGTCTCCGGTTCTCTACACTCACCACACGAAACACAGCAGCAATAAGGTGCTATTTTACGCTGGTATTCTGTGAGAGCGTGGTCCTTCCCCGGTCGAGTCGACCCATTCGTGCTACAACCATAATATAGCTGCACCTTGGCTCTACTACGTAAAAGAAGATTGAGATGGAATTATTCACAGACCTTAATTATACTGACTCTCTGTATCCTTCAGATCGGAACCCAGTATGCGCTCTACTACTTGGTGACAGAAGTACATATGTATGCATGGAGAAGGGTAGTACATACGGTCCCCTAGACATACCTACAATTACCGTCTCTTGGACAGAAACGCCACAATGTCAGCAGTACTGTACAAATATAGCCAAATAAAGATATTGTCTTCCAGACTCTGAGGTACTTCACTTGTTCAAGTATAATGGAAGACTGGCCATTTTCCTGTGGTACATTGTTGCGTGTATGTGGATAATTCTGATCGCAAACATTATCTTATTTATCGGTTGCTGTTTCAACAACTCCAAGCTGGTTACGGTGTACAATTATCTCATAGTACTCCATTTGATAGTATCCTTCAAACTATGCGCTAAGTACTCCATCAAGTGTTTGTTCTACGTCGAAAAATGTTTTTATTACTCCCCAGGAAGACAGGGTGACTACAGTTTTACAGCGGTTGGTCTGATACTCGGTTGTGTATTGTACACGGTGCCCTGGGTAGTTATTTTGTTTGTTGTATTTAATTATATGGAGACTTTAGCTTGCTGCTTGTTTTATTTAAGCTTGCAACCCGCCCCGGATTTGCCTGGATAGAATCTGTAAGATAACAGAATATTTTTTATTACTTTTTTAAACTTCAAAATTTTCAGATAAAAATATAGCCGTGATCCTGCTAGAGCTTATAGCTTGGCATTAATCTATAAATGTTCGTGAAGTTTCATCACAGGCGGATCAGCTATTTTGGACAAGACATACCGACAGACAAAAATTTTAAAAATGGTCGTGCGAATAACCTACTCAGCTCAATAAAATGAAATTATAATGATATTGCAGACGAACACTTTAATTTTATACATACGTGTATGGATTAAGTTAAAATTAAAAATATTATATGTACATTTTTTTATAGAATAAGGGTGACAAACGAGCACACAGTCCACCTGATGGTAAGTGGTTACTGGGGCCCATAGACATCTACATCTATCTTCGTTTGCGAATTAAAATGCAGGTGCGTTGTCAGCCGTGAGGACTATGATAGAATGCCTCTTTTCCAGTAAAATGGGTCTCCGGTTCTCTACACTCACCATACAAAACACAGCAGTGTCAAGCTGCCATTTTACGCTGGTATTATGTGAAAGCGTAGTCCTTCCCCAGTCGAGCCGATCCATTCGTGCTGCAACTATACTATTAATATAGCTGCAGCATGGCTCTACCACGTAAATCTACCCTTATCGTCATTTAAGTATCAAAATGCAGATGCGTTGTCACTCTTGAGGACTGAGATGGAATGCCTCGTTTCCAGTAAAAAGGGCATCCAGTACTCTATACGCGCCATACGAAACACAGCACAATTAAACTGCTATTTTAAGGCTGGTATTCTGTGATAGCGTGGTCCTACCTCGGAAGAGCCAACCCATTCTTGCCAAAACCATAATATAGCAACGATGTAACCACGTATAAAACAAATATGTATATGATAAATTAAGAAAGTTAATATATCAATTCCTTCAACTTAGAACCTTATACGGTGAGAATAGAGTACTTCTATACTCACTATACGAAACACAGCACAATTAAGCTGCTATTTTACGCTGGTATTCTGTGAGAGCGTCGGCGAGCCGATCCATTCGTGCTACAATCGTAATATAGCTGCAGAGTGACTACCACGTTAAAAAAGAAAAATCGGTTGTCTGTAAAGTCGGTTTACTGACGATAGTTGAACGTGACAACGTCATAAGAAATATTTAATATCGAAAGAATCATTACCTTTATCGCAGCAATTATCGTTGCTATAAAAATTGACACCACATTCGCTCGCACAGTCGCTCGTTCCGCGCTCTCGCTTGCACTTTAAATGGAACGCCTAGGTAACGCCGCATGAGTCATGTTTTTCGTGCGTGCAGCCAGCTTCATCGATTTATAAGACGTTAAAAATATTATAGATACATATAAAAGATCCAGGCAAATATCGCCGTATGAGGCAATCTAAGGGGAAACTTATGTTCAGCAGTGGACTTTAATAAGCTGTGATGGATGATGGATAATGGTTGATGGAAAAGGCATTTTAAGGATTCAAGCATCGTGCATGTTTTTTTTTATAGACGATGGGGCAAATTTTTTATAGACGAGGGTGCAAACTATTATGCGGCTCTCCTGATGGTAAGTATCGACCGCCGCCAATGAACAACTACAACACCAAGGAATTCACAGGTGCGTTGCCTACCTTTTAAAAAAGAGTACGAAAAAGTACGAAAAAATCGCTGGCGGTTGACGATTCCACAAGGAAGTTGTGCGAGGAAGAAAACTTCTTGTAAATCTTGCAGTGGTGAACCACCAATCAACCAGACAGATTTTATTTTATTTCGAAGTGTGACGACGCTGTATCAGAATTTACTAATTTTGTCCCGTGAGTGTGTCTCACATTGTGGAGAAGATGTCCATCGGTGCGCCTTAACGTGCCGATGATATATTATTAATAAATTATGTATATGATATATTACTGATAAATTGGTGTATATTTTATAAGGATGACAAATGAGCACACAGTCTGGGTGGACAGACACCTATATCTATCTATAAGCCTAGATACGGGGTTCGAAACTGGGTTCCTAGCGTACTGTGAAATGTTTTAAATATGTACTAGTAAGAATAAATAGTAATAGTTTTCTGTTTTATCCATAACTTAGCAAAATATATCAAAACAGGCGCCGAAGCCTTACCCAGACACTTATAGAATTCAACTGAATATTCCGCCAAATATTTCAAATTCTATTGGTTAGATTCGTTAAATTCTAAATCGGGCATACCTAGCTAGAAACAACTGGAAACAGTTCCTAGGACATTCTTGTAACAATGAATTTATGAGTTTAATGGAACTAAATAAACGAGTATTAATAAAATCTGGGTATAAAATTATTTAGCTAAAATCCGGGTAAAAAATAAAAATGATGCGTCTTACTTAGTTTGAAGAGCACCTCCCGCTCTTCCTCACTTGCGTGTACTATCCCCATCACCACTAATCTAAGCACCACTACACTAGGAAGGACACACCATTATTGTCAACATAATTTTAGCGTCAACAGGTATTTTATTCTACTACCATTTTAAAACAAGTTTTCTATGTTTGGAGAAGAAATGGCGACAGAAACTCCTCAGGTATCCTCTTTTTGTCTTTTTTCAAAGGTCACTGATATATGGTCCCGAGGCAAGTGTTTTCTTTTTTATAGAATAAGGGTAATAAACGAGCACACAGTCCACCTGATGGGAAGTGGTTGCTGTAACCCATAGACACATACATTTATCCTCAATAAAGAATCAAAATGCAAATGCATCGTCACCCGTGAGGACTAAGATGGAATGCCTCTTTTCTCGTAAAATGGGTCTCCGGTTCTCTACACTCACCATACGAAACACAGCAGTGTCAAGCTGCAATTTTACGCTGGTATTCTGTGAGAGCGTGGTCCTTCCCCGGTCTAGCCGACCCATTCGTGCTACAACTATACTACTAATATAGCTGCAGCATGACTCTACCACGTACAAAAAAGTGTGACATAAATTAATTAAAACAATAATGGACATTTAAATAGTTTTACTGTGTAAGGAATTAACATGGAGAATTCTATGTCATAGCATCAATTATTAAGTGCCTGTTTGTTTGATCAAGCATTTTAGTATCCACAAGTAGCGTTTTGTAATTTAAGGTAATTCAAACTAATTGGAGTGGAAGACTGTCATACTTATCTCATCAATGAGGCAAGTGTGACAGTACGCTTCTTTTTATAGTTACTTTATTATTATCTGTGGTTTACGACAAAATTGAAGAGATGATACAACTGCCAAAATATTTTAGGATCTACAAATTTTGTGTAACAATGAGTTTTTCCCCACATGGGGCAAGTTTTCTGAGTAGTTTAAAAAAATGACATCTGTCGATAAAATAGTTGATACTAAGTACTTAACTATCGGTATAGTCAATAGCGTAAACGTTCCTGCATTGTTCAATAGATGGAATTTAACCAAAAAAACGTGCTGATGCCGCATATTATATATGTTAAAGTGAGACATCACACACTAAACAACAGAATCATAAATATATGGAACAAGTTGCCTCAAGACGTCGTAGATGCTCCCTCTGTAATTAATTTTAAAAGCAAACTGGACAAATGGTGTCAAGACAATCCAATTTAGTGTATTCTCACTGTGGACTTGGAGTAATATAAAACCACCAACACAGATATAGGCATATCAGCTATAAGCTGCTCGCGTATTACCACATAATAATAATAATAATTTGCATTTGTTACACTTGCCCCACTGTCACACTTGCCTCAGGTGACCATAATATTCTCAACCACAATTGAAAAGATCGTTAATTCGCCTGCCAAGCGTAACATTTAGGGTTAATTTTTCCTATAGCGGGAGAGGCCTACGTCCAGCAGTGGACTTTTAAGAACTGATGAAGAAGAAAATATAGTATAGATAGATAGTATAATTAGATTCGAACCTTAATCCCACCATCCAAAAACTATTTTTTTATAGAATTGGGGTGACAAGCGAGCACACAGACCACCCGATAGTAAGTAGTTGCTGTGACCCATAGACATCTACATCTATCCTCATTTGCGGATCAAAATGTAGATGCGTTGTCAGCCGTGAGGACTAAGATAGAGTGCCTCTTTTCCAGTAAAATAGGTCACCGGTTCTCTACACTCACCATACGAAACACAGCAGTGATAAGCTGCTATTTTACGGTGGTATTCTGTGAGAGCGTGGTCGTTCCCCGGTCGAGCGGACCCATTCGTGCTACAACTATACTACTAAAATAGCTGCAGCATGGCTATACCACGTATAAAATAAATGATGAATAAGATATACTAAATGTTTATTATGCTATCCACTGCTGAATATAGGCCTCCACTAAACAATGCCACAAAGCACGGTCCTGCAAACATCGACTTTCCGCATATCTTATCAGGTCATCACTCCATCTTGTAGGGAGCCGCCCTACACTTCGCCTACCGGTACTGCCACTCGATAACCTTTCTTCCCCATCGGTTATCGGTTCTTCGAGCTATATGGTTGCCCATTGCCACTTCAGCTTAATCCTTAGTGCTATGTCAGTTACTCTAGTTCTACTCCGGATAATCTCATTTCTAAATTTATCACGCCGAGAAAACTCCAAGTATAGCCATTTCCACAGCTCGCTGAGCGACCTTGAGCTTCCTCATACGGCCAGCAGTGAAAGACCACGTCTCAGATCGATAAGTCATCACTGGCAAAACGTACTAGTTGTACAAGCTTGTTTTCAAATTTTGAGGAATACCTGACAAGAAGATGTGTCGTATTCTCCCGAACGCGACTCAGCCGAGTTGAATCCGTCGATTGACCTCTCGACAACTCTTCACCAATTTGAGCATAGTGCTCTCAAATACTACCGGCATAGGTTTTTTTTTATAGGATAAGGGTGACAAACGAGCACACAGTCCACCTGATGGTAAGTGGGTGCTGCGGCCCATAGAGATCTACATCTATCCTCGTTTGCGAATCAAAATGCAGATGCGTTGTCACTACACTACACAGGACTAAGATGGAATGCCTCATTTCCAGTAAAAAGGGCCTCCGGCCACCTGCACTCACCAAGCGAAACGCAGAGGTAAACCTACTACTTCACGCTGGTATTCTGTGAGGTCGTGGTACCACCCCGGTTCGAGCCGGCCCATCCGTGCGACAGCAAAAGCTGCCGCGTGGCTCTACCACTGTTAGAACTATCATGTGTAACATGGACGTTACACATGATCATAGTTTTATCCATGTGCATCTTAAGACCTGTCCGTTAGGAGGCGCTATTGAGGTCATTGACCATAGTGCAAATCGAAAGTGAATGATGTACTCGCCTTTGATGTTAATACCGTATCCTTTCCAGTAGCTTAAAAATGTCTTCCAATGCAGCGGTGAAGAATTGCGGGGATGTAACGTGACCTTGTTTTACACCTCTCTACAGTTGGATAGTTCCCCGTGCAGTGGCGGGTAAGAATATTCACTAACCCATATCTTCCCGTGGGTGTCGTAAGAGGTGACAGAGGGAAACTGAAACAGGATATGGGCAGCAGCATCTTTCTGATAACAGCAAATTACAATAAAAACTGCGGTTGCCAACGCGCCAAGCGTGGCAACTATGGCAATATACTCCCCCAGGGAGAAAGTTACAAAGAGACGGCGACCCCAGTCCCCGGCGGCCCCGCTATTCCTGGCTACGGTGGCGACCATGGTAACGGCAGGGCAGGGGGTGCTAAGAATCTCCGGTGGAGGTTTGGTTGCCACCTAAGACTACTCGACATGGCAACATACAACGCACGCACCCTGAGGACTGACAAGAAGATCCTGGAGCTGGAAGAAGAGATAGACAAGTTGCGCTGGGATATTATACGATTATCTGAGGTCTGAAAACAGGAGGAGGACACGGTAATCCTCGAATCAGGCAACGTTTGGGCTTGTTGTATTAGGAGGGCGACTATCTGTCCCAAGGAGTTGTCTGATTTATCATCCACAAGTCTCTCGTTAACAACGTAGTAAAGATTATGAGTGTGTCAATGAAGGTTGCGTAACGTATACTCAGAATCACCAACGTCGTCGTTTATCCACCAACCTCGGCACATCCCGATGAGGAGGTGGAAGAAATGTATGAGGATATATCTAGAGCCATGTATTCCTCCAAAACCCACTATACGGTGTTAATGGACTTCAACGCATAACTAGGCACAAGAGAGAACGGCGAGCTGAAGGTATGGAAATTTGGAGTAGCGCAACGAAAGCTATGGGGCTAGCAGATGGCCTACTTCATGGAGAAAGCGGGATTATTTATGATGGCATCTCTCTTCCAGAAGCGGCCCCAGAGGAAGTGGACCGAGTGATCGAGCTCCGACGGTTCGACAAAAAATGAGATTGAGTTCATTATAACGACTAGACGGCAACTGTTCAGTGATGTCTCAGTGATCGCGAGGGTGAAAACTGGTAGCGATCACCGAATGTTTAGAGGCACACTAAACCTAAGCTTTAAGTTGGAGAGGTGTCGTCTAATGAAGTCAACGCTCCGTCCCCCTCTTGCTCTAATCCAACGTCCCAAAACTTTTCAGCTCGAATTACAAAACCTTTTTCAGTGCCTAGAAGATTGCAGTGCAATAGACGATATGAATGACAAGCTCGTGGAAACTGTCCATGCGGTCGAAGCTAAGTTTTACAAAACCCGCCGCAGAAAACACAAAAACTCTCCTATCACACTCTTAATTTCATGGCTATTAGACGAAAAATGAAGCTGCAGTCTTCAGTAGATTTGACAGTATACAGAAAACTGAACAGACAACTCTCCAGATGCATGCGGCGGAACTTACGCAACTTTAGTACTGCTCGTATTGAAGAAACGATCTAGCAAAACCAGAGTTTTAAAGTCTTTGCCAGAGATCTGTCTGCTAAAAAGAGCCAACTGTCGAAGTTGAAGACCGAATGTGGTAGGATCGTCTCCAGGACACCTGAGATTTTGAGTGATATTGAGAGGTTCTATGGGCGATCCAAGACAGAGTCTTATCCGACACTATTCCGATGATATTTCGGACGTGAGTCTGAGTGAGATTAGAATGGCTCTACAGCATCTTAAAAACGGCAATACCCCGGACGAGGATGGAGTTACAGCGGAGCTTCTAAAAGCGAGTGGAAAACCGGTACTTGAAGTCCTTCAGAAGCTCTTTAATTTCGTACTCCATGGTGGTACTACTCCGGGGGCGTGGAGCAGAATGGCGGTGAACATGTTCTTCAAGAAAGGCGACAATACTCTCTTGAAGAACTACAGACCGATTTCCTTTCTGAGCCACGTCTACGTGCTGTTTTCGAGAGTCATTACGAATCGTCTCGTACGCAGGACTAGGATTGGTACGATAAGTCTCGTACTCTAATTTTGTACTCCGATAGCCATCGTAGCCCTACTGTACAAACACTTCAGCACTTCAATACACCAGCAGTCAACTTGTCACCGCTGAATGAACTGCAGCACCGCCCAAATTTCGACGGAATCAAAGGCTTTCTCATAGTTCACATACGCAAGACAAAGTGGCAGATTGTACTCCTCGGTCTTCTGTACAATTTTCCGAAGAGTATATATGTGATCTATGGTACTAAAGCCTTTTTGGAAACCGGCTTGTTCGGGAGGCCGGAATATAAACATTAACTATGCAAAATCTCATAAAAAAGTTTTCTTTTCACGTAATAATATATAGATTACTTGCAAGTATAAGTAATTAGATTCGAACCTTGATCCCACCATCCTAGAACTATCACACAGACATAAGATGTTACAAAGACATCACCTTGATCAATACGTTTTTAACATGTTCAACCAATTTCTCTTTCAAAAAACTGAATAAAACAAACAATACATTATAAACTTCACACGTCAGAATACCGCCATTAACAACAATAATGAAATTGTTCGCAAGTCATTTAGCGGAACTCTAAGCTGCAGCAGATTTCGTGTTTGCAGACAGACAGACGGACAAATGGCCGCGAGCACTTCATTACGGTGTACAGGCGTAAGCAGTATTGTAGAGCAAGGTAGAAACAAAACGCTTTTACAGAACTAGTGGTAAATTAATTGCTCTGTATTTTACAATGGCGTAAAGAAAATGGGACAAATATAAAAGTAAAAAGTCTTAAAGATACTTTTTTAATTTGTATGTTTTTGTTATGGCCAGGTAGTATTAGAAAATGTTGCACAAAGGGTAAATAGGTATTATAACTTTGTGAATGCGTCTCGAATCTCGAGTCGGTGTAAGGAAATACAACATTTATCCAAAAGGTCGCTCAGAAAAACCAAAGAAATTCTCATGGCTCAAACAGATGATCTTCCTGATTACAACTGAAAATAATAACAGACTGTGGCACTAACTAAGCAAATATTTTGGAATGAAGTTCCTTATCGGAAGGTACGAATTTGAGGAATGGGGGTTAGGCGAGAAAAAGAGTAAGATTCTTCCGTCACGACCCCTTCTGACGTTTCGCTTCCTTATAGCCTTGGCAGCTATAAGGAAGCGAGAGGAAATAATACCCACCTCCCTCGCACTTTTCCTTATCTTGCCATGAAATAAATATTATTTTTTTTATAGAAGAGGGGACAAACGAGCATGTGGCTCACCTGATGGTAAGTGACAACCGCCGCCTATGAACAACCGCAACACCAGGGGAATTGCAGATTCGTTGCCGGCCTTTTAGAAAGGTGTAAGCTCATTTCTTGAAAGTCCTTAAGTCGTATCGGTCCGGAAAAATCGCCGTTGGTAAACTATTCCACAGAGAAGTTGTACGAGGAAGAAAACTCCTAGTAAAACGCACAGTCGTGGACGGACAAGCATCCAGATGGTGAGGATGGTATCGACTTGACGCGATGTGCGTTCGTGAATTTTGGCGGCTGGAATTAATCCGAACAATTTCTCAGAGCACTCACCGCGGTAAATCCGATAGAAAATGCAAAGGGATGCAACATCCCTACGCAGTGCCAGTGTATCGAGCCGATCAGAAAGAACTCGGTCGTCGACAATTCGAAGCGTTCTGCGCTGGAGTGCGCCGGCCCAGAGATGAGAACTGTATACCATGTGAGGCTTGCGCTTTGTAAAGTTGTAAGCGATGTGCCGGCATGAAATACTGTCTCGCTGTGGTGAGCACGCCAAGCTTTTTAGAGGCCAATTTGGCCTTCCCTTCCAAGTGACCATGAAACTGCACACTATTCGATATGTGGACGCCGAGGATTCCGATGCTAGCTGAGGCAGCAAGGGGAGTGCGTTGAAACTGAGGCGATACGACAAAGAGGTTCTTTTTAGCGGTAAACGCGCAAACTTGTGTCTTCTGGGGATTGAACTGGACTAGATTTAGTCGCCCCCAATCCGAGACTTTGTTCAGCAAAGACTCGACTTCAGACACAAGTTTGTCCCGGTTTATCAATAACAATATATGACAAAAGGAACTTCGTTCCAACCGAGTGGTCCACGACACTCACGCTTATGTTTTTTTTCCCCTATGTTGCAATCGATGGAGGAGGCCTATGTTCAGCAGTGGACTTTGATAGACTGTAAACGTGAAATATATAAAATTAATAGGAGTTTGTTACGCTAAGACAGTGCAATTTACAATGTAAGACTTCATCACCACTTACCACCAGTTTGGATTGTAGTCAAGCACTGACTAATCAATGAAATTGAACTGTCTGTAATATTGAAAGAACTGCCTGATGTTAAGATAAGGGGGTTATTTGCATGCAGTTGAGACATGAACCGTAAACATTTCTTTAAATATTTGTCTGTCTGTCCGGACTAATCTTTAGAATGGTTAAACCGATTGTAATGAAAATTTACGAACTGGTAGAGAACAATGCCAGGAGTGATATAGGTTTCGGGCTTTATTTACCCTAAAAACTTGGAAATTTGTTTTTTGAAAATTCGAAATGTTAAGATAAATTGTCTTTGATGGCCTTAAAACTAAATAACGCCACATTAGTAGACTCTGCCCAGGTGGTGCATAAACAGATTTCAAGTAATAAGTAAAAAATTATGATAATAAAGAAATACGTTGAATATTTTCTTAAACGCCAATCTTTCTTCCGGCTGTGCGTCGCGGTATTCGTAAAAATGTTCATTAACGAAGTCCGAGTTGCTGTTAGACGCAAACGATAAACAAAATGCATACGCAGACGTACAATACAATACAAGTAGCGGTAATATTTTGCATCGTCGGCTACGAGATCTTTTTTTCAGCGGAAACAGCCCCGACTTCGCCGTTGAAAAAGTTCCGTAGACTGTTATTAACGACCGTGATCTTTACAAAAAGTATTAACAAGACTAGACTGCGGGCGGCTTCAATACTAAATCTGTCCTTGCAATAAAGAATATTTCAACAATGTGACTAGAATGAATAGAGAACTTCGGCAAAAATCGATACAAAAAACAATCCCTCCGAGGTCGTGATTTGTTGTGCGTACACATAACATGATGATATATGTAACAAAACGTGTTATATAACTCGAGATGCGACGGAGGCGTCGCGCGGGGCAACAACAAACGACAATGTCATATAACATTGTTATATTGTATTGTTGTTCTAATGTGTACAGTATTGTTATATGTTGTAATGTTGAAAAACAATGTTACATAATGTGAACGTGTTATAAAACAAACTGTTACTTAATCTGTACGCACCTTTAGTCAAAATAACTGACTGAATCGAGCTACTTTTACGGATTTCATCGTGTTTAATTGAAATAAAATTTGGTTATGGTTTTGGCTGCAAGTTACCTTACTGCATGCTCTTTTTATAAAAACAATATAAAGCACAGACTAAAAATAAATCTTTCACATAAACTCTTATCACATCAGTTTTAAAAATCTCGTTTGGACTTCGGCAATATTTAAATAATTTTGTTTTGTAATAATTTTGATTATTATTTTGGTACATTTAAATAGTACTAACTGATACCCGCGACTTCGCCCGCGTTGCTTGATATATTAATAAAGAAAACACACATCACTGAACACGTAGTGCTTATAAAAATCGTAGTTTCTTAAAACTTTAATAATTTTGTATTAAATGAAGATATCGACTATTTTTTTTAAATAAGGGCCAAGTGTCTAAAAAATAAAACTTGTAAAACCTAATTGAAATCTATCCAGTAGTTTTTCGCGATGCACGACTGCAAACCTCTATCATTTTATTTATTCTTGTCTGGTTTTTATTATATATAAAAACTGATAAATAATTTAAAAAATAATAATGTAGTTATAGTATCGTATTTATTCATAGTATATACCTATATAAGGGCAGCGTTCGGGAAACTACGACGAAACTCAAGGTCGCTCAGCGAGCTATGGAGAGGGCTATGCTCGGGGTTTCTCTGCGTGATAAACTTAGAAATGAGGATATCCGCAGTTGAACCAGAGTAACCTACAGCCCAACGGATTAGTAAGCTGAAGTGGCAGTGGGCCGGCCATATAGCTCGAAGAACCGACAACCGATGGGGAAGAAAGGTTCTAGAGTGGCAGCCACGTACCGGTAGGCGAAGTATAGAGCGACCCCCCCCACGAGATGGAGTGATGACCTGGTAAGACATGCAAGAAGTCGGTGGATGCAGGTGGCTCAGGACTATGCTTTGTGGCTTTCTTTGGGGGCGGCCTATGTTCAGCAGTGGACTTATGAAAGGCTGTAATGATTATGATGATGATGATATATATAAGGAAGTCATAGTCATAGTCATAGTCATTTATTCCATAGAACAATATTACATCGTATTGGAAATTTATTACATGGATAAAGACATTTACATGCAATTATTAAAATTAAAATTAGAAGCGATAAAATTTAAACATCATTTAACAAATTAATTAAATACTTTTCATGTCATATTACACTACAAATTACATTAAAAATTATACAATACATAAACAGTAATAATTAACATTGTTTAAGTTTATTTTTGTTATTTAAGTAATCGTCAACTGAATATTAGCTTTTTTTAATTAATAAATATTTTAATTTGTTTTGAAATTTGTGGTGGCAATAAATAGTTTTAAATGAGGTAGGCAAAGAATTAAATAGTCCAATGGCTTGATATCTTGTGCTGTGGCGTACAACATTCAATGTTGGTGTGAGAGAAATTTTTAAATCTTTTCGGCGGGTCATTTCTCTCTTTTTCCTTTCTTCGTATGTTTCATATTTGTGAAAGTTCTTTACTAAATGAGTAAGTGAGACTAAGATATACAGAGAGGGGACCGTTAATATGCCAAGATTTCGGAAATGTTCCTTACACGATTCAATTTGTGGAATACGTAACATGGTACGGATCGCCCTTTTTTGTAGTACAAACGCTGCCTTAACATTATACTTATAACTATTGCCCCAGAATATTATGCTATAACGTAGTTTAGAATCTACTAGAGCAAAATAAACCATTTATAGCTGTTCTAACGTAACTTCTTCTCGTTAACTTCTTAAGGCATAGCATGCTGAACTGATAGTGGATTCTAGTGCTTTAATTTCCTTTTTACAATTTAAATACATGTCAATGTGGATTCCTAGAAATTTGACTGATTCAACAGAGTCAATACTTATACCGTCAATGTTAACGTTTATTGAATCTTTTTGTCTTGCTGTAGATTTAAAAAGCATTGCGTATGTTTTATTTGTATTTAATAAAAGATCGTTTGTAGTAACAAACTTAAAGTCATACAGTGTGTTTTTCATTTTAGTATTTAATTCGTCTACCGAGCTAGCAGATACAATCGCGTTGGTATCATCCACATAAATAGTTAGTTTTACATCATGCTGTTTGGTATGGGTGTAAGCAGTTAAGTCATTAATGAATATTATAAATAGTATGGGTCCCAAAATGGAGCCTTGTGGAACGACCTTCTTTATGATTGTCAATTTCGATTTGTATACCGTTTCTTCACCGTCTATTATTGTTTTAATCTCAACAAATTGTTTCCTATTTGATAAGTAGGATTTCAATCACTTTAAAATTGAGCCTCTAATTCCGTAATGTTCCAATTTCAGTAGCAGCATATCATGATTGATCGTGTCAAATGCCGAACTTAAGTCTAAAAATAAACCTCCTACCTTATATTTATCATTGAGTCTACATACTACATCATCGACTAGTGTATTTATAGCATCTATAGTACCCACATATGGTTGATACCCAAATTACCAAAAAGACCCAATCAGATGGAAGCCCTCGGCAAGAGATACCAAACAGCAGACTGGGTTCGTCTAAAAACGAAAGTCACCTACGGACGAAATGGACAGTATCGAAGAGAAGAGTCTTCTGCATTTGAGCCCTGAGCTGACTATTACTGAGTCCTAGTCGCCTTAGATGACCCGAATGACTAACCGGGATTAACCCGTTCGCAAAAACGACTACAGAAATAATTTCGTTCGGCAAACCACCCTACATGTCGGTCACCTCCTGAGCTGGGTTTGATATTTTTAACCGACTTTAAAAAGGAGGAGGTTCTCAATTCGAGTGTATGGTTTTTTTGTATATATGTTACCCGATATCTTCGCAGATTGTGAACCAATTTTGATGAATCTTTTTATATTAAATAGGTCAAGGATCATATAAATTTGGAGAAAAAGTTTTACCCCTAAGAGTAGCAAAAAAATTAACAATTTGAAGTCGGTTTTTACTTTTTGTTAAAATTTATAATTATATCTTATCTCTCTCGGTTTTCACAAGTATAGAATGGTAATGTCGACCAAAATATCTGGTACCAAAAAAATCGCTGCCTGTGATGATGGCCCGGTCCCACTAGAACCTGGCGCGGTCATTTTCGAGCACGACTTTCTCTGATCCACGAGACAATATTTTAAAGCGAGCTTCTGGTGTAGAATCCTGGCTATCAGGTTGTGATTATCATTACCTAATATACGTAATTCTAACTATACCACGAATCATAATCAAAATACGCTATCGTAAGATATCGGATACAATATCGGAAGGTCCAAGCACTTACAGAATACCAGTGTATTTTTTATAGAATAAGGGTGACAAACTAGCACACAATCCACATGATTGTAAATGGATGCTGTGGTCCATAGACATCTACACTTATCCTCAATTAAGAATCAAAATGCAGATGCGTTGTCACCCTGAGGACTAAGATGGAATGCCTCGTTTCCAGTAAAAAGGGTCTCTGTTTCACTACACTCACCATACGAAACACAGCAGCATAAAGCTGATATTTTACGCTGGTATTCTATGAGAGCGTGGTCATATAACATGGAATACTGTTCCCATCTTTGGGCAGGGGCCCCCCAGTCCAAGGAGCTGGTCCTTCCACTTGACCGCATCCAGCGCAGAGCGGTTCGAATCGTCGACGACCGAGTTCTTTCCGATCGGCTTGACTCACTGGCACTGCGTAGAGAGGTTGCATCTCTTTGCGTATTTTATCGCATCTACCACGGGGAGTGCTCTGAGGAATTGTTCGGACTAATTCCAGCCGCTCAATTTCACCATCGCACATCGCGACAGAACTTGCGATACCATCCATATCATCTAGATGATTGGCGGTCCACCACTGTGCGATTCAGAAGAAGTTTTCTCCCTCGCACAACTTCCTTGTGGAATCGATTACCACCAGCGATTTTTCCGGACCGATACGACTTAGGGATCTTCAAGAAAAGAGCCTACTCCTTTTTAAAAGGCCGGCAACGCATCTGCGATTCCCCTGGTGTTGCAGTTGTTCATGGGCGGCGGTAGTCACTTACCATTAGGTGAGCCGCATGCTCGTTTGCCCCCTCTCCTATAAAAAAAATATAAAGCTGAAGTGACAGTAGCAGTTCTTCTCTTTAAGGCGTCTCATTTTTAAAAGATTGTGTTCTTAATAATACCTTTGAATAAGACTGGATGATAATTTAAGTTTTGACGTGACAACGTCTTATAAATCGCTGAAGCTGGTAGCACGCACGAAAAAACATGACTCATGCGGCGTTACCTAGGCGTTCCATTTAAAGTGCAAGCGAGAGCGCCGAACGAACGACAAAGAGGCCCAATCGGCCTCCGCGTTCGGCATGTCCGCATGGACAGCTGCTATACAATAATACATTTACATGTTTTCGTCAAGTATGACGTGCAGTGAAAAGTGAATGTGGTGTCAATTGTTTATAAAGGTAATGATTCTTTCGATATTAAATATTTCTTATGACGTTGTCACGTTCAACTATCGTCAGTAAACCGACTTTACAAAAAAAACCGATTTTTTTTTAGTTTTAGTTTTATTTATTTTATTGTTTTTTTAATATATTTGAATAAGACGAAAATTTAATAAAATATTTTTGAAATTGACTTTCACCTGGAACTATATGTCAATGACCTGAACTGAACACGTGTTTTGTTTTTTATAAAATAATAGACAAGTGTTGTTCAATCGATTGCATTTTTCATCCGCATTTTAAAAGAAAATACCGGTCGAATTACTCCATTTCAGTTCCAATATGAAATATTTCCAGAAATAGTTTTCGCATCAAAACAAGTTCGACGCAAGCGAAACAATGCTACATATGAGTTTCTTCTCTTTTTTCGAAACGCATGAGTTTTTTTGCGTTTATTTTAGCAGACGTTATACGTTGAGGGAGAAATGCACCTCGCGTTACGTTAATTGCTTTTTTAAAACACATTCCATGCGCAAGTTTTTTAATAACCAGCCACATTGCGCGGAAATTGCGTAAACTCCTGGCTGGCGAGGATGTTTCACGGTTTACAAATGTATAATATAATAATAATAATAAAGCTTTTTATTTGTCTCAATTCACACATGGTTATGGTAACTGTATAGATGTAGCACGAATGGGTTGGCTCGGCCGGGGAAGGACCACGCTCTCACAGAATACCTGCGTAAAATAGCAGCTTAACACTGCTGTATTTCATATAGTGCAGAGAACCGTAGACCCCTTTTACTTCAAAAGAAGCACTCCATCTTAGTCCTCAGAGGTGACAACGCATCTGCATTTTGATTCTTAATCGAGGATAGATGTAGATGTCTATGGGTCAAACTGTCCTGTAAAAAAAATTATATACAAAAAATCATCACAGACTTAACTTAGAACAATACTTAAGTACCATAAAAGTAATGAGACAAACTGGCCTGTGACTCAGCTATGTGGTGATTTGAGGTCACCGCTGGTATTCTGTCAAAGCCGACTCTTAAAAAGGCAGTATCTTAACCTAATTTTGGCACAGACGCGAATAAAATATAAAGAATAGACTGAAATACATACTTATATGTGCTATGCTACCTCCCTCCAACTTTATTCAACATATAATGGAATGGATTTGTATTAATAAAAAACATATAACGTACCTGTTTTATTAATACAAAATCGTAGTATCTCAGGGGCTAAACGCTCGCTGTAAATTTCACAGTACGCGAGTAACCCGCGTTAGCTCCCAACCGGCTCCAATGATGTTGTTAATTGCAATTTTAAGTGCTGACCACGTGCTCGACGGTGAAGGAAAACATCGTGAGGAAACCTGCATGTCTGAGAAATAAAAAAAAATATTTCGAAGACACGTGAAGTTCGCCAACACGCATTGGGGCGGCGCGGCGGACATTTCCTTGCCCTAAAAACTTTCTCAGATAGGGTTGCCAGGTCTCAAATCCGAAAAGCCGAAGGCCAGCCAGTTTAGCTGGACATTTGGGTAAAAAGATCGGAAGCTCATAATTTTTAACAGACGTCAAAAAGGAGGGGATTTTCAATTCGAGTGTATGTTTTTTTTTATATATGTTATGCAAGATCTTCGCATATTGTGAACCAACTTTGATGGTTTTTGCGATTTTTTTGATTTTAATTACTCACTTGCGCTAGCGATACAAGGTGAGGCGGGCTAAGCAGAAACCAACACATGACAAACGTAAAAAAAAAAATGCTCTAATTTACTTTTCTTACAAAAGCCGGACAGGCCGGACACCGACTAATTTGGTCGCACACGCATCCAAAAAGCCTGACTGTGTCCGGCTTTATGCGGACGCCTGGCAACGCTACTCACAGATATGATAGGCCTGTGCATAGCAGTGGGACTTACACTACAGCCCATAATCAGTCCACTGCTGAACATCGGCCTCCAAGAAATGTCACAAAGCACTACCCCGAGTTTTACTAGGTCGTTATTCCATTTAGTGGGTTTCCCCTTGGTTTCCCCATACTTCGCTTACGGGTACGAAGCTGCCACTCGAGAACCTTTCAACGGTCATCGGTACTTCGAATTATATGACTACCCATTGCCACTTAGCTTACCGATTCGTTGTGCTGTGTCGGTTACTCTGGTTCTATTGTAGATATCCCGATTATGAAGTCTACTGCGCAGAAAAACTGCGACCATAGCCTTCTCAATTTATAAATATGTTACAAGAAAAATAATAGATAGAATTCACACGGTTATAACTTTAAGAGAGAAAAGTATAAATATATATATTTGATTATCCCTGTTTTGTGTTACTTCTTACAACTTGCCTGACCTGATGACATATTTAGTAGTTTACATAAACTGTTTAAATTATTACTTACACTTCTAAAATACCTATATCGATTTTTGGTAATAATAAATACACAAAACAAAAAATACTAACACTCCCCGTTAATTTTAAATTACAACGCCATCTGTTGTTGAGTAGCTAAATATAGTATTATGAAATAAAATTTACGTATTATATTATTATTATATCTGATAAAAGATAAAAATGAGTTGTATTTGTTTTTGTGTAACATCTAAAATACCTAAAATTGTTATAGACGAACATTTTTTCAACCTTATAACTAACTGGGCCATCTGGTGGTAAAAAGATGCAAATACAAATCTCATAAAATATTTAAACATGCGGAAAATTACTGTTATTTTCAGCGGCATTTTCGTTGGAAATTGAACCCGAATGATTATACAATATGGTTTAAAATAAATAAACTAACATCACTAGAAATAACATCACTGAAATATTAAAGACGGTACGAAGTCAGTGAGGTAAAATAGGCGGATCGTTCCTTGGCAATAAGAAACGGATAAGAAAACTTATTTTTATTTGCCTTAATTGCAATATTTTGCGCATGCCATATTTTTGTATTATTATGTTATAAATTATAATACTGAAAAGTAACACAAATTCAAAATATATAAAATTTTATAAAACCCGTCTAAGCTAAAAAATGTTTTATAGTAGACCATTCATTGCATAGGAATCGGAATGCAAACATGTAACTTTTGACGGAGAAAATTGTATTCAAACTTAGAATACGATTGAGTGAGATAACTATATAAGCAAATACTTCTAATTATATACTGATGAAAGAGATAGCATGTAAGTCGATACACTAAATTTTGAATGTGTGAAACAATAGTGACTTTAATTCTCAAACTTTACGAAACACAGTGTTTGGAAAATAGGGCTACGTAGTGAAATATTACGCCACAAGTTCCTAGCTGGAAAACGGGTGTACTTGTGTATGTGTGCGAGCGGTGGGGATGTAAATGTGTGCAATGCTAGACGCATCCGTGTGCGTTCGGTAGAGGGTGGTACGAACGCTGGCCTGTAGGGTCAGCATATTCTACTCTCTCGCGCCCTTAACTTTATGCAAGACATCGAGTGACTAAAATTATTGTTTTATCGCTTAAATTTGTTGAGTCATTTTTGTTGAATGATATTTTTTCCAATAATTACTCAAATTTGACATTATTAAAAAGGGGCAAATTGTTTCCAGTTTTTCAGTTATATTATATTTATTAAGTTCTAGTATTTTTATGAATATTGTTTTTTATGATTTCCTTGAATAGTAAATGAAGTACGATTTCCAGTTTTTGTATAAATTCAGCATCAGTGTAAAATCTACGTTGCTGTCTCTACAACTAATCTCCGCCACCCTCCCATAATAGGCCATCTCCTCGTCTCCATGGGAACCAGCCAAAATGGCGGACATACCCCCCGCCGCACTCCGCTGCAGGTATAAAAGCACTCCCCAGGCGTTCAACAGTCAGAGAGCCAGTACGCGTCGCCGCGAGTGTATGTCACTTGCGTTTATTTTTACCCGTTAGATTTCGAAAACCCCTATTCTATCCCTCAACCCTTTCCCTCCTATTTCATCCTGTTGATTTTGTTAATAAATATCCAACTATTTTATTTTAAAGTTGTTTTATTTTTTTTATATTTCGCTCTTACTCTTGTGGTGTGACCAGTCGCTGTTCTTCAAAGGTAAGTGAAAATCTTCAAAATCGTTGAATTTTAAATTATCAAACGCGTTCGGGTTTAAAAGTTCATTAATATTTTTAACACGTGCTTCAGAGGATCTTATCGATTTCTGTGCAGATGCGAGGGGGTAAAAATAACCACACAGATCTCGCAACCGCCGTACTAAAACTAACTTTGACTCTTGGTATTAAAGACGAGAATAGAAAAGTCGGGTCTTGACTTATGACCGTGCTCGCAGAATCCGCGGTGAAAATAATTAACGTGGAATAGATTGAATAAAGACGGTTAGATAGGTTTTTCTTTTGTACCTGTTACCTTAATGATCTGCGATGTGACAGAAGCTCGCTCGGGTGCGGTTTTCAGAAATTTACTTAACGAATAGCTCTTTAGGTCAATTTAAGAGACAATATGTTAGTAGACGAAATGAACAGTTCTCAGAAAAAAGTTAAGTGTCTGTTTTTGTTGTTTCGTCTTCGTCAAACGTTAACATACAATACAAAAGGACAAATTCTTCGTATCAAAAATGTTTCTAATGTATTTTCATACTTTTGTAGTTAAAATTATAGTATCA
Source organism: Parnassius glacialis (assembly GCA_033319125.1). Lineage (NCBI taxonomy): Eukaryota > Metazoa > Arthropoda > Insecta > Lepidoptera > Papilionidae > Parnassius > Parnassius glacialis. The sequence continues at coordinate 32,941,943 of JAVANC010000002.1, forward strand.
AAAATTACTTTGCTGGTTTGTAGTCATTATGAATATTCATTATTCAATATTAATACTTAATTTATAATGCCTTGTTAATATAAGTACTAAAAATTTCGATACAATCTTTATCTGGATTAAAGTTCTATTTATTTATTTAATAATCTTTATGTATTCCTATAAATTTTTAAATTACTTAAAAAACTTTAATCAATAAATATAATAATAGATTTTAAAATAAAACCCAACATTAAAATGTTGAAATGGCGCGATTACTACTGCCTATAAGTTCCAACTTTTTTATATTTACGCGAACATTACACATTGAATAAAACTATTTTTACGGATTCTTTCCATTACCTTAAAAGTTAAAGCCACCATGTAAGATTCTCCTAACTTAATAATGCTAACTTTGACATCGGGATGTCAATCACTTCAGTTCCACCGTGACCATGGGTGCTTTGCAGCACCATCCATAAAAATAGCTTTGTCCAACCGAGCTGAAGTCACATTTTATTTAAAAAAAATGTTTGGTTTTCTGCACCTTAATCTTAATATGATATCTAGCTAACCATTAATTGAACTTTATCTCCGAAGACGATTTCACCTTCTTTACAACACTATGGTATTCTTCTCCTTTATCCATCCGTTTAAGTCCACTGCTGGGCTTAGGCCTTTGCCGCGTATTGTAAGCGAACTGACAATTGCAGTGTCAAACATCTCGAACCTTTCAAACCTCAGAAGTATTAGTAAGGGTTTCACTCTTGCCCGTCCCCAGTCGGGGTATTTTACGTCTGGCGTGAACGAGCAGGTTATCCCATTGGAAGGCATTAGCATTTCCCATGGTCATCTCTTAAGACACCCACGGGACGAAATGGAGTTTTGAGTTCTCTTTCACTGTTATCATATGGCCATTATGATATTACTATAGCTAATTTCGAACAAGCGGATATTATACATGTTGTATATTTATTAAGGCAAGGTGCCTTGCTTGTCCTGCAGATATAACCCTTATGCGATATCATTGATTAATTATTGCATAACTTTGATGATTGTGAACTGTTCTTTTTTTAAATCCCGCTAGGTTTCTTGCTGGTACTTCCCGGGACAGGGTTTTTTTTAAAATTTCGAACCAGTGATAAATTAAACAAAAGAGTGACTTTCAATAAGTACGTATTATTTATAATCTATACTGAATATTGTATCGAAATATTGGATTGGATTTAGAATGCAGCATCTAGGGGATAAGCACACGATATTTTACCTTTTACAAATTGCTACCACCTTATAGCTCAAAAAATGTTTTATAAGTCTCGATATATATAAAAATGCATGTTGGTATATCTGTGATTAATAGACTTTGACACCATTTGACTGATCTTTACAAAAGTTGACACCAATAGATGTATTTTAAATGAAGAAGATTTTTATGCTATCCACTTTATTGTAACTCATCACTAGATGGCGCTTAATCACATCAACTTTTTACCGTTCAAGCAATCGCCATGAAAATTGGTATACAAAAGCAGGAAGTTGCATATATTAGATTCCAGCAGATATACGCCCTACAGCTGGGCATAGGCCTCTTCTCATTTCATAAGGGTTATAGAGATCCGTGGCGCTGTGGCTCAGCAGTGAGTTACGGCGCAGAAGGACGCGTTTTCGAATCCCGCACGGAACAAGTGGATATTTAAGCTCAGTTCTTTGAACCGTCTCAGGAACTTCCTTCCGGTCAAGATAAAGATAACTCTGATGCAATCTCTCATTTTACCTATTATTGACTATGCTGATGTATGTTTTCCTGATCTCAATAAGGTTTACCTTGATAAGCTGGATCGTCTCGTCAATAACTGAACCCGTTTTATTTTTCTTTTTCGCAAGTTTCAATTTGTCATCGAAGACGCATTAGGATACTTAACACAGTGTTTACTGTTTCATTCGATAACCACTATCCAAATTATCTGAAACATAAGTTTCAGTTTCTGCGGGACACTCACGACAGATAGCGTCGGTCATCGGAGACTCTTGCTATCTTTATACCCCTTCATCGTTCGAGTTTCATATCTTCATCGTTTGCTGTCCAATCCGCGCGCCTATGGAGTGATCTGCCTGAAAATTTAGACAACCGACCTGCAAACAAACATTTTCGTCATCATTATAGTTGTAATCTCTGTATATTAGTTTCATCAGTATATTACATATCTTTATGTATCTTGTATTATATTATATTTTCTTATAATATATAAATTTATATATTTGTGTATATTGATGTATGTATATATGTATATGTATGTGTGTATGCATATTTCTTTGTAACCGCCTTCGTAGTTATATGACTGCCTTAAGGTTGACTGGCAGAGAATGCTTTTAGCATCAAGTCCGCCTTTTGTTCCTGTACTTAATATGTAAGGTTCAATAAAGTTTAAATAAATAAATATTTGCCCTCGTATAATACATGTATGCAAACGCCTCTACGATATAGGAAAAATTCCTAGTGTGGGGGTGATGCACAAATATATAATGAACCGCTCTTAGCTCTTAACTTGTTTGTCACATTATAAAATACGCTGTGCGTTAACTGCACCCTTTGTAACTTATAACGATCTACAGCATAAAAATGCTATATAGTTGAAAAAAAAGTTAACGTTTGGAAAGTTGTTTTTTATTAATAATATAATATATTTTGTATAACAACTTCTAACAAAGAAGGTTACAAATACGTCGTCACCTCAGAAGCCTACGTTGGAATACCTCAGTCTTATTACACTGGATCGCTTTAAAAACCTATCTAGACGGAATTCTAGGCAGGAAACGGGTCGTAAAAACTTTATTCTCATTTAACAGTGGTAGAGCCACGCGGCAGCTTTTGCTGTCGCACGGATGGGCTAGCTCGAACCGGGGTGGTACCACGACCTCACAGAAAACCAGCGTGAAGTAGAGGTTCACCTCTGCGTTTCGCTTGGTGAGTGCAGGTGGCCGGAGGCCCTTTTTACTGGAAATGAGGCATTCCATCTTAGTCCTCACGGGTGACAACGCATCTACATTTTGAATTGTAATAGAGGATAGATGTAGATGTCTATGGGCCGCAGCAACCACTTACCATCAGGTGGACTGTGTGCTCGTTTGTCACACTTATCCTATAAAAAAAAATACTAACTTCATAATTAAAATTCCTAACTCTCTTAAAAATACGAATAAGATGAAGTTTTCAATTAATTTCTGACACTAATATAAGTAAAAACAATGGGGGACCGTTTTTTAACGAGAACGATATATTATTTATGTTTAGGTCTATTAAAACGAGACAATTTTAGACGAGACTTATTAAGATAGAATGTCTCGATCTCCGTGAGGATTACCTCAGGGATGAGAACGCCTGTACTGTGGCTATACAACGTGTAACCAAAAGCCTGTGGTTCTTTTTAAGTGCGTTATCAGTCTCAGTATTCAAACATAAAGAAATAACCTTTTTTCAAAAACTTGAACATTAAAATATTTCATTTTAATTTAAAAAAAAATATGCAAATTTTATGTGGTTTTATTACATGTAACTGACACGAGCGTCGGTGAGCATCGGGGTATTTCACAATCCTCTTATTCTCCGGATAATGCAGAAGTAATAAAACCACATATAATTCTCAATTTTTTTTTAATTAAACTAATTTTTTAATGTTCGTTTTTTGAAAAAAGGTATTTCTTTACATTTGAATACTGACTGATAACTCACTTAACGAGAACCACAGGGTTTTTGTTACATGTTGTATATGTGTGTGTAGTTTGATTCTTACTCGATTAAAGATGAAGGTGTCTCCAGCATCAACTTACCATCAGGTGGATTGTGCGCTCGTTTGTCACCATCTCTTGTATAAAATTCACTGTAATCATAAGCCTGTAATACGCCCAAAGGTCAACATACAGCTCTCCCATACTAGTTAGAATTTGATCACGTCAATTCTACCCATTATGGGGGAGGCGATAGCCCCATTCGCAGACTATTTTACCTTTCCAAACCGGAAGCTTACCACTCGCTGTGGTAAGTCTAACATTCTGAGATGACAAATCCGCCATCTTATATTTATGTGGTATTTTCCATTTTCTTTTCGCATATGTAAATAATTCTACCTCGTTATCAGTCCGTAGTAGTCCATTGGCGAAAAAAGGCCTCCACCGTAGGTAGCCTCAATAACCCCCATATTTGCCATAGAGGCTACGCTCGGCAAACGGGTATGCAAACGCTGGTTTTTTATTGATTTGTGTTCAGGAAGATACTGGCTCATTTCCTGTTTTAAATCTCCCTATCGCCTCTTGAACCTTGGGCTTAGACTTACGGGGCTCAACTCGGGGGCTAAGCGCTCGCTGTATATTTCACAGTACCCGAACAACCCGAGTTCGATTCCCACCGGAAGCTATAAAATTGTTAATTGTAATTTTAAATACTGATTTACCACGTGCTCGGCGGTGGAGGAAAACATCGTTAGGAAACCTGCATGTCTGAAAAATAAGAAAAGAAAATTTCGCCAACTCGCATTGCAGCAGCGTGGCGAACATTACCTTGCCCTAAAACACTCTCAGAAATGAGAGGAGCTCTTTGCCCAGCTGTGGGACATATATAGGCTGTATCTTTAGCTTAACTTTCTTACCAGCTTAGCCCGGGAAATAATATGAGATAATGGACTTTGTTACATCGCTACATGGACCCCTTTATGGCAGGGATGATTTACAAATGTAAATTTATGGAATTAAATATTTACGATTGGATCTTTAGCCTAAGCCAACTTTGTATAGCAATAACTTCCTATGCAGGGCATCTATAGAAGCTAACTTCCCGGCTAGTCCCCTGAAGATAATTCATTATCGCAAATTAATTAAACGATGGCGCAAGCGATACCGGGCGATATATTAATAACAATTTAATTGTGGCCGGTGCTGATATTCGGAGCGTTAATTATTTGGTGCATCCGCCCGCTTCCCTCGCGGTCTCACATTCCGCTAATTTGACGTAACCGTTGTAACATATTGACATTTAACGATTAAAATATTTGCATCCTCAACTGACAGATTTTTCATGTGGTAGAGCCACGCTGCAACTATATTATGGTTGTAGCACGAATGGGCTGGCTCAACTGGGAAAGAAACAAGCTCTCACAGAATGCCAGCGTGAAATAGCAGCTTTATGCTGCTGTGTTTCGTATAGTGAGTGTAGAGAACTGGAGACCCTTTTTACTGGAAACGAGGCATTCCATCCATCATCCATCATCAGTCCTCAGGGTGGTAACGCATCTGTATTTTGATTCTCAATCGAGGATAGATGTAGATATCTATAGGCCACAGCATACACTTACCATTAGGTGGACTGTGTGCTCGCTTATCACACTTATTCTATAAAAAAAACTATATGGCATTTCCACAGTTACGTCATAAAACACCCACCGCAGAAAAGGAGTGGCTACACGGCGCATTCTTTTTTTAATAATAAGAAAATAAAGTTGACTGACTATAATATAGTCGTCCGCTATAGCATTTAGTTGGCCAAGTTAGCAAAACTGCTTAAATGAAATTTGCAACTACCTTAAATTCATGATATCTAATTGATATGAATGGAATTTATGAACGCTTGTGAAAAAATATAGCTCAGCGAGTCGCAGATCCACTGCTCCTGTCACACCCTCGGGAATAAAATTTCGACGGGGGTTCGAGTACACTTTTTATTTATTGCATTATTTAAGTGCATAATACCATATCATGTTGATACTTTTAAAAGATTTTCGTATCCGAGCAAATAGGGAAGAGAATTTGAAGTTAATAAATTATGCAACTATCCGTCCTACCTTTTGTCTTTCGATTTTTTTAAGTTAATTCAAAAATAGGCGGAGGTTTCAAACACGTCGGAACATTTTTTTATTATTTATAATTCATTACTACGTTTGTTCGATTTCAATGATTATGAGAAAATCATGGAACTCAAAAATTGCATGTCGGATGGGCGAACAATTGTCTTTTACCTTTTTGTATGAAGTTAGGTACAGGTGTTCATGGACCTAGTCACTTACCATCAGGTGGCCTGAAAGCCCATTTGCCACTTCAGATGTATTAAAAAAAATTAAATCAGCACATATATATACTCGACAATTTCATTTATACTAGTGGAGATCAAATGTGGTTTGCTCGCGTTTACCATTGTAAAATTTGGACGGACACAACTAAATTTATTTATTTTTTAAAATAACGTGCGTAATTCAATCACGCAGAAAATAGAAATATTAGGTAATATAAATAGAAAACAAAATCAAAGCCATTTCAAAGCAAACGTCCAGAATAAAAGGCAAAGAGTTAAAAATGTTCGACAGTTTCAGCGTTTTCGTTCAACTACGGCAAACGTTGGACGATGTCCGATGTGACGATTCAAAAGGGTTTTAGATGATTTGTGCGGTCTGAAGCTAAATCCATTTTTATCTGTTAATGCTTCGCGCGATCGTTCGTAAATCAATATTTTAAGGTTATTTTTTTAATGGCCAACAATTCGTCGTGGACGCCGCAAAGGGATAAACCTCAATTTTTCAAAAAATTACGGGAGAGCAAGAAAACATTTATTATTCCCCGGTTACTAGCTTTTTTCCATCAGAAAATTAATCTTATTTGTAGTTTTCCATTAAGTCTAATATATTTATATTATACTGCCATCTATCGGAAACCAAAAACTTTCCCGTCATTTCCTTAATTGCCTCTTACGATATCGACTACATATACTCTGACTCATACAACTAATTATAAACAAAGCATATTAGGGCTTAGATCCTGTAATTACAGTGTCCGTTTTCCTCTTCGACCGAAAAACGTGGCTCTACCGCGTAAGAAAGAAAATGAAAACCAAAAAAGGGATAGGTTCCATTATCAAGTAAAGTAAAGGTAAAATTATATTATGTATAATATTCGACATATATATATATATATATATATATATATATATATATATATATATATTCGACAGTGGTAGAGCCACACGGCAGCGTTTGCTGTCGCACGGATGGGCCGGCTCGAACCGGGGTGGTACCACGACCTCACAGAAAACCAGCGTGAAGTAGAGGTTTACCTCTGCGTTTCGCTTGGTGAGTGCAGGTGGCCGGAGGCCCTTTTTACTGGAAATGAGGCATTCCATCTTAGTCCTCACGGGTGACAACGCATCTACATTTTGATTTGTAATAGAGGATAGATGTAGATGTTTATGGGCCGCAGCAACCACTTACCATCAGGTGGACTGTGTGCTCGTTTGTCACCCTTATTCTATAAAAAAAAAAAAAAATGTATACGATCAACTCCTGTGAGCACACGTCTTCTTCATTTTTACGAGGGTTATTGTCATATTTACAAAGTTTAAAACTAAATATGATATTAAGGTTACAATAAAAGTTAAATTATATTATTTTGAAGCAATATTTTTGTACTCACAATTTTTTAGAATTTGTCTGAAAGTGTTTACTCTGTTGAATCTAGTGCTGTTTGAAGCCTAGTTCTCATTTCGCTTTGCAATAATTTAATGACTTGCTTCTTAACGAGGTTGTTAAACAAAATCATTGAGTATTCTCAAATTTTCATTCGAAATAATAATCTTAATGATCTGACAACCGGATAAAAATTAAGGCTTTTGGACTGCATAATGAATGTTGTAGATTTCAATATAAAAATGCCGGAATTTCTAACATCTTCATAAATTAATCGCAGTAATCATTATAATAATAATTTGACCTATTTTACCACTTCCCGATGTTATAACCTATGATTTTATTACTACTGTGTACAACCCCTTTCCATTTTCGAATCATATATTATAATAATGTATAATATATATAAAGAAATAAATGCCTATAAAATACATATTACAATAATTGAATTTATTGCATTTAGCTTAATAATTATTTTCTATTGTCTAAATCAATACCAAATCTCTTTTTCTTATGCTGTTGCTTTTGCCTGCCCCAAGCACATAAATTGTAAATGGCTTTTTAAAACATGGCGATTTTTCCAAGCATTTCGTCGACTTATTGCTTCTTTCCAACATCTATATATATAAACTTTTAAAAAACTTCCTTTTCTGCGTGGTATAGCCATGCTGCAGGTCTATTATTGTTTAAATACGAATGGATTGGCTTGTTCGTGAAACTATATACTAACTATATGTAGAGTTCGGCTGTAGTCAGTATAATGGAGTTGCAATTATTAGGGCCCCTGAATGAATTTAAGTGACAACGTGTCATTCAATCCTTGAGTTAACATTGCATTCAAAGTTTGATTCTTCTTCGATCTTCTACCATAACGGAATCTGTGAGCCCCTTTGTAATTTTAACTTATACGAAAAATATTACAAGAATATTATTTTAAATAATATAGTTTGTATAAAGTTAAATTATGTATTACAAAGCGACGAAACGACTGAAATAGAATCTAATATAACTTTGCCAGTCTTACTCATTTATTAGTTTCTTCACAAAGGCAACTCTTAACATTAAATTTCACTAAAGTATGAACTATGGAAGCCTAAAGAAGTGAGAAATTAATAGAATCTCCAAACTTTTCCGAACACTGAGCAGTAGTACTGTACGTAAATCTAAACAACTTACACCGTTCGTTCAGATAACTTCGTATGAACGTTTTGAATCAATAACACACTTTGTGTAATAAAATTGTTGGAATCCTTTTTAATACACGTTTATCAGTAGTTTGTTCTGAAGTATTCTCATATAAATGCTTGGTGCTACGCCAAAAACAGTTTCACGTAAACGCCGCTCTCGAGCGAAGTATAGAAACTTTAATGTTTTTCAATTTAAAAACAGTTCTGTGGTGCTTAAGCACAAAAATTAATTTATTGGAAATAAGGCCTGCTCTCACTACTAAACTATACTGTGCGACGCCTAAACGTAAAAACTTAAAGTACTTCATTTGTGATTTTGATTGACGTGTCATATTCTTGTGTCACTTCGGTAAAGCGTAATTGTGGTCTGTGTTCCGACTGGTTTTCCCTTACAGCATCATATAGTATATCACTCCAAATCACAAATGAAGATGAAGTTTTACCAAGTGACAGAAATCGCAAGTATATATTATATTAAAAGTAATTACTTCGTTCTAAGTTTAAAGAATTGATATATTAACTTCTTTTTAATTTATTATATATTTGTTTTATACGTGGTAACGTCGCTGCTATATTATGGTTTTAGCAGGTATGGGTTGGCTCTTCCGGGGTAGGACCACACTCGCACAGAATCGCCAGCGTAGAACAGCAGCTTAATGCTGCTGTTTCGTATGGTAGGTGTAGAGAACTGGAAACCCTTTTTACAGGAAACGAGACATTCCATCTTAGTTCACAGGGGCGATAACGTATCTGCATTTTGATTCTTAATTGAGGACAAATGTAGATTTCATGGGCCACAGCATCCACTTACCATCAGGTGGACTGTGTGCTCGTTTGCCAAATTTAAACTATAAAAAAATATATTATTGTAACAACTATTCAATAAATAGACCACTGAAATGTCGCTCTGATTTTAAACTGCGTCAATATTTCTACAGATCGTTAACCTTACATGTGCTAGATCAGCCACATTGCATTGTTAGCTCGGTAGATAAGTTTTTGTTGATGAGATAATCTTAAGCTCTAAGAAAAGCGTTTCTTAACAAAACTCATTCCTAAACCATCAGTTATGTATATAATCAGTTTAATGAATCTGCCTTATTTAAAAATGCGGCTAAATATGAATTCAAAACGAACAAACGATCAATGATCACGTGACAGAGCCACGCTACAGATGTTTTATAGCTGCATTAAGAGTATGTCGGCTCGATTGGAGACAAACCACGCTCTTACAGAATATACTAACGTAATATAAATGATGGATGAGGAGAACCGGAGACTCTTTTAACTAGTAAAATGTATCACATAATTGTCTTCATGGGTAATTTTTGATTTTTAATCGATGCTTTTGGTAAGGTATTCCATCCATTATTTTGAGGTGCTGTCAGGGAAATGCTGCTATCGTATTAACGTATTAATAAACGTTACTCAACGACGAACTCAAGTGCGTTATCATTTGATACGCCCTCATTACGATATCAGTATCTCTATATCGTTGCTAATTAATAAACACATAAAAACAGTATCTCAAAAGGCTGTACTTAGGAATACCGTTCTGTGATTTGTACTCAAGTACACACACTTGAGAGTCGAGTTTCGTTTATTAATCAGTGTGGCACTCAGCTGATATCATAAACCTAAACCGCATCCCTCTCATAACCTCATGATTGTATATAAGTGCGTGTACTTGAACTGAGTAACGTTTATTAATACGGGCCTTAGTTTCCCTCTGTAGCCTCTTACGACACCCACTGAAAGAATCCACTATCTCATGGATTCTTTTATGGCACTCCGAGGCTAGCATCTCCTAAAAATGATCCGCATACTCCCCACACTAGGCAGGCAGTTTGTTCTGTTCTATGTCCTCCGATCTGTGATTCGTTTTAAAGAATGGTATATAAAATTTAATTATGACCATATTCGGGACGGCTCCGACATTACATCATATTAAAAAAACACAAATTCTCGCGTAATAACTTTTGTTTCTACCAAGGGTAATTCGTGACCATAGATAAATTAAAAACTACCTAGTTTGAAACTAGAAGGTTGCTGTATGCTGCTACTCTCATCTTGGAATACTGTATTTAATAAAATCAAATTCAAACCCAAGTACACTACTGGGAGGTTTCAAGATATTGTTAGCTCATTCTGCGTGGGTCGGACTGTAATTAAAAATTAAAAGCAAAGAAAAACCCGAGTTAACTAAGAATTAAGAAAGCCAGACAACCCATCTCCCTATTAACATAATAGCTACAAGGCACTCGAAACGTCGATAATTTAAAATGATTCAAATGCAATAACATTTCTGTATACAATTTTCGAAGCGACAGTAATCTAATAGTTAAGGGTGCTGACTGCATACTTGAAACGTCGGGGGTACGAATCTATTTTTCAATCGGGGGTCTATTTTGCAACCGACTTCAAACAGGAGGAGGTCCTCAATTCGACTGTTTATTTTATTAATTTTTATTTTTTGTGTGTTACCCCATAACTTTTTTCTATGTGAATTGATTTTGATGATTCCTTTTATTATTTGAAAGCTGGCTTTTCATGTGGTTCTACATAATTTTGATTAAGGTTTGACCGGTAGTTTTTCAATTATCCTTAATAATTTATATTGAAATCGGTTCTACAATTTTTTTTTTAATTTTGCCACATGTTATAAAACTAAAGTAACAAACGAACTTACAATCCTCCTGGCTGGAAACAGTGCTCTATAATCATTGAGTTATATGTACTACGTACTAAAGAAGCCATTCCAAACAAAAAAATGTGCACTACTCTATGTCTTCGCGCATGCGCGTGAGATAGTAGAGTCGCGCATTCGCAGTTGATTTAAGCGCGTTGCGCCTGCGCAGTCAGTTTTTAATTTAAACTTTAATTTGAAATCTCGTATGATTATCGCCGCTCCACACTGCATGAATGCACACTTATTCTTATCTTACCATGAAAGAAATATTATTTTACTTTAAATGACGCTTCATTTTTGTCGACTACGTAATACGTTTGTCAATAATAACATACTACAAAAGGAACTTCGGTCCAACCGAGTGTTCCACGACACTCACGCATGTTTTTTATATAAAATAGATAAATATAAAAGTAGGATACTAGAAAATAGCTATAAAATTCTAAATTGCCCAATTGCTTGCCTAGTTTAGCAGCTTCAAGTCTTATAAATTCCAAACTTGGAAGTAAAACGAGCAGCATCCCCGCTAGCTTTTCTGCAAACAAAATCTATTAAGTGCGAAAGTGAATATATAACGCAACTCTCTTCATAAAATATTTATGTATGAAAATTGAACGGAGGAGTTGCCGGGAGTGTGAAACAGGCTCACTTATGTACGTTGACTAGAGTTGGTCTGTAGATGCTTTAATTTAAAGTGTTTTTTTTTACTTTATAGTTTAAATAGTTTAGTTAAAGGAATTGAAGTAATACGTACATCATTATCATTCATCGTCATAGCCTATCAAATTACCTCATAGGGGGGATATTTGCGAGAGTTGGTACGCTTGGCAAGCGGTTTGGCAACCGCGGTTTATTAATTTCTTGATGTTATTAGGAAGGCACTGTTGCCCATGTTCTGGTTTGTTTCCCTTTGTCGCCATTTACGACACCCATGGGAAGATATGGGATAGTGGATTTTCTTACACCGCCCCTACACGGTATTAATCCATTACGCTATAAATAAATTTAATCATCAACAATAATCCATAACCATCTTTATCTATACAAATAAATAAAATTGAAGTGTCTGTTTGTAATGTCAAAATAACCGCATTTTACTAAATGCATATGAAAGTATATATGGTACCAATAATTAAAAAACAATTTTTAAAATTTTTTGTCTGTCTGTCTGTTTGTTCCGGCTAATCTCCGAAACGGCTGGACCGATTTTGACGGGTCTTTCACTGGCAGATAGCAGTTGTCATATGGAGTAACTTAAAGTACTTTTCTTTTAGAAAAAGAATTAGGGTTCCGCGCAAAAAATTATAACCCATAAGATCGTAGTAAATTCCACGCGGGTGAAGTCGCGAGGAACAGCTAGTATATTATGTTATTCTTCCGCCCGTGTGTGTGTGACTGAACTTCTAAACGGCTGGACCGATTTTGATGAAATTGTGTGTGTGTGTGTGTGTGTGTGTGTGTGTGTGTGTGTGTGTGTGTGTGTGCGTGTGTGTGTGTGTGTGTGATTAAGTTGATTCGAGACTTGTTTAAATTCACAATTAGACCAGATATGTGTAACTGTTTTCGAGATACAGAAATCACCCATGCGAAGCCAGGGCGGGTCTCTAGTCAATTATATAATAATAAACGAAATGAAATATATTTCTTTCTTCCACGTAAGAAAATGAAATTACGTTTGTCAAATGTCATATTTTTTTTATATCTGCTACCGTTTAGAAGTGACATTTCTCTGACCAAATAGGAAATTGCGAAGGAAACTTGTCTTTTTTTAGTAAGTTAATATCACAACAGCACAATTCTTAAATATAATATTTTCATTCGATGGCACAGTGGTTAGTTAACATTGAGTTTCGGCGCTAAGGGTCGCAACTTCGAATCCCTCACATAACAAAATATTTGTATAGCCTACAAAGAATTGTTGCAGGTCTGGGTGTTTGTTCATGCACAATTTATGTACTATGTAAACTGCCACCACGGTACAGTAAAAAAAAATAGTGTGGGGGTAACGTTTTAAAAAAAATACACAAAAGAAATAACAGGCCTATCGATAATGAGGGCTAATAATCTTCCACTCACCAGATGTCGCTAGTTGTGACTGAGGTAAATTTAATTTGTTACACAATGTCAGTTAATTGAGAAATTAGTTTTAAATAATAGTTTATCATTATCTAGAGTATTATAGTATTACACAACACAATGCGTCAGTGGTTTGATTTTTAATTTTTTGCACATTATAACTCTTTTTTTTTTAAAGTCGGTTATTTATAGTTTGGTTTATTCATTTCTAATGTAATTAATATAAAATATAACTAATAATACAGAAAGAAACCTTAAAGATTACATTTTCCTAAGAAATTATCATCCCTGCTATGAAATCTGTCAAATATTTTACCTCACTCTAAAGTGGCGCCGCCCTGGTGGCAGAAAAAGTCGTGGATGATCTCTCATGATGAGTCCTCATTGAAGCCTGTTCTATGAAGATCATCTAAAAAGGATTTTAAAATGTGAAATTCGTCACTGCGTAGCGAACTCGAGCAGACAAGAAGCAGCACCTGTTCACAAGTATGTACGTTCTTTATTTGTCGCGTATACGTTATATCCTATATCATTAATTCGATTACATTGTAACTTTGGTGAGACGTGTGCGCGGTCACGAAGATTTCTGTAACAACGATTTTAGGCTTATATGTGCCACATTTTTGGCAACTAGGACTAAGCTTGACTTGGCAACACAGTAAGCACATTTGTGAAAAGTTTGTGTCCATTTGTAGAAAGAAAAAGAATGATACTTGTATCATTACTAAGATAAGATAACAGTGGTAGAGCCACGCGGCAGCTTTTGCTGTCGCACGGATGGACCGGCTTGAACCGGGGTGGTACCACGACCTCACAGAAGACCAGCGTGAAGTAGAGGTTTATCTCTGCGTTTCGCTTGGTGAGTGCAGGTGGCCGGAGGCCCTTTTTACTGGAAATGAGGCATTCCATCTTAGTCCTCACGGGTGACAACGCATCTACATTTTGAATTGTAATAGAGGATAGATGTAGATGTCTATGGGCCGCAGCAACCACTTACCATCAGGTGGACTGTGTTCTCGTTTGTCACCCTTATCCTATAAAAAAAAAAAATAACTTCGTCAAATTAACGTTGCCAAATTGCTAGCTTTACATTTTGATCTATTTCTATTCTATACATAATTTCCCCTTTTTTCATACTTCATTTTACTATTAAAAGGCCATCAGACAACTTGTAATGATTTAAAAGATTAGGAAATAAAAAGGGTCAATGGTTCATCTGGGGTTATAGTTGATGCCGAAAAAGGAACGCGTCTCACCCTACGTGGATGCTGGATCGATAGAGGTCGTCTGTGACGTAGTGATGGTAACTGGAGTTACGATTGTCGATGTTTTAATAGTTATATAATTATATTATACTATGTAATTCTAGTTATATAGTTTACGTTTTTATTTTATAGTATTAATATATATTACCAAATTTACACATTTAAACAATAAGGACATCCACGACTTTTCTGCCACCAGGGCAGCGCCACTAGAAAGTGAGGTTATAATATTTGACAGATTTCATAGCGGGGAATTTAATTTGTTCGAAAAATGTAAACATTATTGTTACTTTTTGTCCTATTAGCTATATTTTATATAAATAATATTAAAAATAAATAAACCAAGCCACAGATATTCACATAATTAGAAAAATTTAAAAAAGTTAAAAATGTGCAAAAATTAAAAAGCAAACCACTGACGCATTGTTTTGTGTATTAATATAATAGGTACTCTAGAAACTGATAAACTTTTATTAGAAACAACTTCTCAATTAAATTACATTGTGTAACAAAAAGCTTTACCTCAGTGTCAATTAGCGACATCTGGTGAGCAGAAAATTATTAGCCCTCATTATTGACTAGATAGACTGCATGCTCGTCTGTCATTAGACTGACGGGCGCGCATATTGATGAAAAAAACACAAATAATAAACGTATTGGAAATTATATTTCTCATATCTACCAGAACTTGATGATTAAACTATATCTTTACAACCATGACTGTTTGTAGTAAACGAATACAATTTCAAGCGATGTATTTATCACATGCTCTGTGCTGACGTACACAATTGTAAGGAACACAGGTAAATTCGTCAAAATGCAATTGAGCAACGCAATTTACTTTTATCTACTCTAAGAATGTTTATACATAAAAGGGGATTAGTAGGTTGTAGTTAACTTTAGTAGTAGTCTCAAAATCTGGGCGCTTTCCTTAACTTTTATAGTAATCAAAATACCCATTTACGTCACTTATGTTCTTATTTTCTTTTTAATATCTGCTTGCCGATAAAAATTACGAAATAAAATATTTTTGTTAGAAAAAATAAGTTATATATGTCGAGGATATATATATATATATATATATATATATATATATATATATATATGTATATATAATTTTTGATAAATAAACTTTCACCCACAGTGAATTATCACAAAACAAAGACCACAATTATAGTTTGAAAGCCATAGATTAAAAAAAATATGTTAAATATATAAATTCACTTCCAGGTGTTTCAAGCCATTATAAATTCATAAACATCACTTTAAACTTGACTACATCATTCTATATAAATTAATATAAGTACTTTAAATTTCCATCGTAAATTGCTTCTTCGGCCAAGTTGCCAGTCTAACAATATTTTCTCTATAATTATCGGGCAACCCTCAATTTTCAAGCCATTAACTAAGATGATGGACCATCAACACCCCATAGAATCTCATTAGATTAAACTTCCTTAGTAATTGAATTAATCCTTTTAATATTTGAGTAAATATAATTTAGATCAATATATACAACTACATAGATTCCAAAATTATTCATTAAGTGTTCTCGTCGTTAACGTACAATGAAATAAAAAAATGAAATTAAGATCTCATTCTATTCAAAATCACAACGTAGACAAGAAATATCTTAAGAAATATTCTTTTTATACGTTAGCCACATTAGATTTTTCTCGAGGATCGAGGAGACTGATTACATCCGCAAATTTAATAATAATAAACATTCAGACCCGAAACATTAGTAGGCCGTAAAAATATTTGAGAACACAATACGACTACTTTGTGAAATCGAATCGTCGACGACCGAGTCCTTTCCGATCGGCTCGATTCATTGGCACTGCGAAGAGATGTTGCATCCCTTTGCATTTTCTTTCGCATTTACCACGGGGAGTGCTCTGAGGAATTGTTCGGATTAATCCCAGCCGCCAAATTTCACGAAAGCACATCGTGGCAGAACTTCCGATACCATCCACACCATCTGGATGATTGGCAGTCCACCACTGTGCGATTTAGAAGATGTTTTCTTCCTCGCATGACTTCCTTGTGGAATCGATTACCATCAGCGATTTCTTCGGTCCGATACGACTTAGGGACCTTCAAGAAAAGAGCCTACTCCTTTTTAAAAGGCCGGCAACGCATCTGCAATTACCTCCCTGGTGTTGCGGTTGTTCATTGGCGACGGTAGTCACTTACCATCAGGTGAGCCGCATGTTCATTTGCCCCCATTCCTATAAAAAAAAATCTTTACCACCGGCAGTTTTTCTGGACCGATACGACTTAGGGATGTTCAAGAAACGAACTTACTCCTTTTTAAAAGGCCAGCAACGCACCTGAAATTCCCCTGGTCTACACTTACTATCACGTGAGCCGCTTGCTTGATTGCCCCTTCTTCTATAAAAAATAACGTATCTCCGTGTAGTGGCGACATGAACCCATCATCATCAGTGTAAGAAGAGACGACTATGGCATATGTCAAAGACATCTTTTGACAATTTTAAAATGTTACATACACAAACAGGTGTTGGAAAGCTGCTACAAAAGAACTAGAGCTGTGTTATTTTGGTCGCAAATACACCAGCGTAGCGATTACGACATATTCCCTCTACAACGGAAATTATTAAAAAGCATCCAGTTATATATTCTTTCATTCCTTTTGCCAATTTCGCCAATCAAAAATTAAAAATTTTGTTGACTTCAATATAAATTATTGAGAAGAACTCAAAAATTATTTGTCAGACCTTGATCAAATTTATATTATTTATATGGTACCACATGAGAAGCACCAGCTTTCAAATAAAATAAGAATCATCGAAATCGGTTCACCCAGAAAAAAGTTATGAGGTAACACACTTAAGAAACATACAGTCGAATTGATTTCGTCCTCCCGTTTGAAGGCGGTAGAAAATGAAAGTCGTGGTAGCTGTAGTAGCTAATCGTAAATTTTACAGTTCGCTAGCAACCTGAATTCAATTCCCGGTTTCAGTGGGCGATAATGAAATTGTTAATTGCAATTTTAATTGCTCATTTACCACGTGCTCGATGGTGAAGGAAATATCGTGAGGAAACCTAATTGTCTAAAGAATAAAACATATCGAGGCTATGTAAAGTACACCTACATGTATTGGAATAGTGCTGCGAACTAATTGAAATATAACCCTCTCGAAAATGAAAGAAGCTTTGCGCTCATATAGTACATAGGCTTTAACTATATTTTCTTTTATTTAAAACTAGTGAACCGCCCCGGCTTCGCCTACATTGTGGCGTTTAGATTTAAAATAAACCTAGCTAGCTAACAGCATAGCAAAGTAGCGAAGCAATCAGCTTTGTAGCGGTTTCTAACGGTTGCCGTTGAGCAATCAGTTTCAAAATAGGAGGTTCAGATGCCTGGGTGATCAGTAATCGATTACTGAAAACAGAATTTGAAAATTCGAAACCGTTCTCGAGATAATCGTGGGACAGACGGACAGACGGACAGACATCGTTAAATCAATAAGTGTCTTCACAAGCTTCGCCATTTAATAATCATCAAAGACCATATATTATAAAAATTTTTCGATTCCTCAAAAAAAAATTCCAAATTTTTCCGATAAAATATAGCCTATAATTTTATACGTGATAGAGCCATGCTGCAGCTATATTAGAAGTATAGTTGTAGCACGAATGGGTCGGCTCGACCGGGGAAGGACCACGCTCTCACAGAATACCAGCGTAAAATGGCAGCTTGACACTGCTGTGTTTCGTATGGTGAGTGTAGAGAACCGGTGACCAATTTTGCTGGAAAAGAGGCATTCCATCCTAGTCCTCACGGGTGACGACGCATCTGCATTTTGATTCTTTATTGATATATGTAAATGTCTATGGATCACAGCAACTACTTACCATCAGTTAGACTGTGTGCTCGTTTGTCACCATATCCTATAAAGAAAAAGCCTAGATCACTTCTGGCATTGCTTTTTCACATTGGCTTTCTATCTGTTTGTAAAGTTTCATCAAGGAACAATCGGTTCAGCCATTGTAAAGACTAATCCGGACATACAGACACACAGACAGACGGACAAAAATTTTAAAAATGGTTACTCTGGTCTTAATGACATGCAAACCCCCACAGTTCAATAAAAGCAGTTATTTCTTTATTACAGACAGACACGTCAAATTTATTTATATGTATAGATGTTTCAATAAAGAGAAATCTGAGAAGATTGCTTGTTCAAACATAATCCGCATGCTACATACACTCACAAACTTCTTTCCTTGGAGAACTGAAAACTGCTACGGTCTTAGGTTTTACATCACCAGGCTTTCATAAAACTAGTAATGTAATAAAAAACCTAATAATAAGAGTTTTATAAGCAAACTAGCTGTTCCTCGCTTTCTCATCCGCGTGAAATTTATTACGATTGGATTTCATGGGTTTTATTTTTTTGCGCGGAACCCTAATCCTTTTTCTAAAATAAAAGTAGCCTAAGTTACTTCCTTATACATCTATTATGATCCATCAGCTTGGCAGATCCATTCAGACAGACAAACCGACAAAAATGGAACAGACAAAACATCGTATATGTTTTCATAAGAATTTAGTAAAAATCTGTTATTACAAACAGACACTTCAATTTTATTTATTTGTATAGATAATGAAAAGGGTTCATGAAATTTAATTTTCTTATCTAAGCACTGTACGTCTTTCCACCTTAATTTCGATCAATTTCGAAATCAAATCATAAGGGCCTCATGAATCGATTGACGTTTTAAAAAATTAGTGACGTTAGACAAATGAAAATTCATTTTCCAACGTCGATTCTTCCGTCGAAAATAACGAGTATTAATTTCGTTCCATTTTTCTTCGAATCGATTTCTATTAATAGTTTGGACTTTCCATCTTTATTGGCCAGGTAGTCACTCCATCTAGTTGGCCGCCCTACACTACGCCTACCGGTACGAGGCTGGCACTCGAGAACTTTTAACAGTGGTAGAGCCACGCGGCAGCTTTTGCTGTCGCACGGATGGGCCGGCTCGAACCGGGGTGGTACCACGACCTCACAGAATACCAGCGTGAAGTAGAGATTTACCTCTGCGTTTCGCTTGGTGAGTGCAGGTGGTCGGAGGCCCTTTTTACTGGAAATGAGGCATTCCATCTTAGTCCTCACGGGTGGCAACGCATCTGCATTTTGATTCGCAAACGAGGATAGATGTAGATGTCTATGGGCCGCAGCAACCACTTACCATCAGGTGAACTGTGTGCTCGTTTGTCACCCTTATTCTATAAAAAAAAAAACTTTTCTTCCCCATCGGCTCTTGGTCCTTCGAGCTATATGGCCGACTCCTTGTCAATTCAGCATACTGATTGATCACTTGCGCTATATCGGTTACTCTGGTTCTTCTGCGGAAATGCTCATTAAAAAAACTCCGAGCATAGATGGAGTGACGACCTGAGAAGAGATGCAGAAAATCGATGGATGCAGTGGCTCAGGACTGTGTTTTGTACTATTCCTTGTAAGAGAGTTATGTTCAGCAGTGGAATTGTGATGTGCTGTAATAATTAATGAATAATATATATGTAACTTAAGTGTAAAATTTAATATGAGACATCTGGGAATACGTAGCGTTAACTTGATAATTCGCTCTTTCACATTAGATTCGATGGTAATAACTCACCTTACCCTTACTTATATTATCTCTATACCTGTCTCTTTCTATTGTCATTTAGTAAAGAAAGCATTCATTAAATTGATATAGATTTATATGAGTAATTTCGTCATTCATTACAAATTAAATTTGAGAATTAAAAGTTTTTTTTTCACAAAATAGCTGATATATACGCAATTCAAATCCATATTTCTATAAAACGAAACGAAATACTGTATACTTTATTCAGTCAATTGCAAGCACGTGTGTTACGTGGCAGAGCCATGCTGCAGCTATATTAATAGTATAGTTGTAGTACGAATGGGTCGGCTCGACCGGGAAAGAACCACGCTCTTACAGAATACCAGCGTAAAATAGCAGCTTAATGCTGCTGTGTTTCGTATGGTGAATGTAGAGAACCGGAGACCCTTTTTACTGGAAAATAGGCATTCTATCGTAGTCCTCACGGCTGACAACGCATCTGCGTTTTAGTTCGCAAACGAAGTTAGATGTAGATGTCTATGGGCCACAGCAACCACTTACCATCAGGTGAACTGTGTTCTCGTTTGTCACCCTTATTCTATAAAAAAAAGCAATTCCATTTTGTAATTACATAAATGAAAAACATTTTTGTACCAGTTCATGTTGAAAACAAAAGCAACAACATTAATATTAATTCAAAAATATATTTTTTTGTTTTTGTGTGAAGTTCTTTCCAGTAAACGAACTTCGTAATTTTTAAGAAACAGAATAAACTTTTACGCAACCCTTCCCTGTTTGTATTTATTATAAAATAAAATTTAAAAACGTAACAAAAATTGTATTTTTATTATGTTACTTAGCTTCATATAATACTGCTAGCTACAGCTACTAATAGGACATAGGCCGCCATTTTACTACATTAATTTAAAAAAAAAGCGAAAGAAATGTCGTAACATATGTCATATATTTGGACTATTGAATTTATCGCATATCGCAGTAGTTTATTGATAACTAGCCAGTATTTAATTATAAAATATTCATAAACAACATTTATTTTATCAACTCTTCGATTACTCGATAAAAAGTTCGTCAAGTTTTTGGGTAAAACATAGCCTAGATTACTTCTGGCTGTACTCTCTATATATGCTTGAAGTTTAGCGACAATCAATTCAAACTTTAGGACAGACAGATAGACTTCAATTTTGTTTATATCTACAGAAAAGTGTGTGATACACAAAAGAAAAGGTGTTTTAATTAAAATATAATAGAAATAAAATGTTTGTCATGACGCGGTTAAGAGCATTCTTTTATTTTTTAAATTATTTCTAATATACAATTTAAAAAATAAATAACTTTTTAGAGTGGACTAGTGTTTTAATTTTCAAGTTATAATAAATCCACTACCGGTACCCGTTAGAGGCAACAGAGGGAAACCAAAATAAGACGACAAGATGGGCGGCGGCATCTTCCTGTTAACAACTTTATAATAATGATTTCTTATATTTACGCGAACACTACACATTGAATAAAACTACTTTTACGGATTTTATCGCGTTTAATCAACTTATTTTATATTCCCAACGTTTTGGTATTGCTTTCCAGCAACCGAAATCCCCCAGCAGTCCCCCGTGACCGTGGTTGCTAGAAAGCAACCGAAACGTCGGGAATATAAAATAAGTTAATTAAACGCGATAAAGCCCGTATAAGTAGTTTTATTCAACTTTATAATAATAATATACTGCAGACGCAAACTCGCCTGACAATCGTGCCGACTGTGGCAAATATTCTCAATATGAAGCACAGATTATGGAAGGTAGTGACGACAGCATTAACGACAAAAAAAAATACTCTTTGAATTTTCTTGTCTAACGAAGTGTCCAATTAATATAGGTCCAGGATTGATTCATTAAAATATTATTGTAGCACTTTTCTACTTGGTAATATTAAAATAATGAGGCGACACTGTCACTATCGGTTCTTGGTTCTTGACAAATCTGTTCTTTTTTATATCGTCGAAATATACTTGATTACAGTTCAAAACTCTCGGTAGAAGAAATTGAACTGTAAGTGTGTTGTTTTAAGTGTTATCGTTCTGTGGTTCAAATGTTCAAACTACAAACTTAAGGAATATACTTAGATACAACATACAACAAAACCATGCTCAAGTAGAGCATGGTTTTGTTTGTTTTTAAGGAATTTCATTATACGTCAATGAATTTTTAGCAGACTTCAACAAAAGAGGAGATTCTTAATTTGATTGTATGTCTTTTTTTCAAACGAGCACACAGTCCAAGTAATGGTAAGTGGATATTGTGGGCTATGGACAAATACATCTATCCTCAGTTAGGAATCAAAATACAGATGACTACGGTCACCCTGGAGTACCAATGAAATACCTTGTTTCCAATAAAAAGGGTAAAGTAAAAAAGTAAAGTTGCAGCCTATTTACGTCCCACTGCTGGGCACAGGCCTCCTCTCATTTCTGAGAGGGTTTTAGGGCAAGGAAAAGTCCGCCGCGCTGCCCCAATGCGTGTTGGCGAACTTCACATGTCTTTGAAATATTTTTTTTCCATCACCGCCGAGCACGTGGTAAATCAGCACTTAAAATTGCAATTAACAATTTTATTGGTGCCGGCGGGGATCGAACCCAGGTTGCTCGAGTACTGTGAAGCTTACAGCGAACGCTAATCATCTGAGCTACCACGGCAGTAAAAAGGGTATTTTTTTATTTTTTTATAGGATAGGGTGACAAACGAGCACACAGTCCACCTGATGGTAAGTGGTTGCTGTGACCCATAGACATCTACATTTATCCTCAATAAAGAATCAAAATGCAAATGCGTCGTCACCCGTGAGAACTAAGATGGAATGTCTCTTTTCCAAAGAAATGGGTCTCCGGTTCTCTACACTCACCATACGGAACAGAGCAGCGTTAAGCTGCTATTTTACGCTGGTATTCTGTGAGAGCGTGGTCCTTCCCCGGCCGAGCCGACCCATTCGTGCTACAGCTATACTACTAATATTGCTGCAGCATGGCTCTACCATGCTATGAAAAAAATTGTATATATGTCAATCATATTATATGCGAGTATATCAAACAAATTTAATGATTCTTTTTTACAAAGAGGTTAAAATTCAAGTATATTCCCATACAAATTATGATATTGTTGAGAGCCTTTTAGCTTTACGCGAAAAAATGGGTAAATCTAGGTTAACTATTTCCTCGGGCATTACCCTGAACATAAAAATATTTTAAGTTCATAATAAAAAGATTAAATATTATTAAATTAAGAAAACTAATATATCAACACTATCAACTGATATCATGCTGTTATCGTTGCTAATTTCAAAACTGTTTAAAATACTTTTTAAACAGTTTTGAAATCAAATAAATTTTAGTATTTCTTTCTTTTCAGTACCCTTGAAATAATCGTTCAGCATTCCTTTATCGATAACTGTAAAGTCGCGATCACATCACTATCGTTCCCCTTCACGCAGCACACATTTCTGCGCGCACCTATGTTGTGTGGGTATTTTAGAATGATTGTAAGGGATCTCTCGTGTCTATTAGACATCACTTTCGTGCTCCACCGGTGAATTCATCTGAAAGGAATACGTATACTTAGTTTGCTTTTCAATCTGCCTTTGTCGGGGTTGTCGTAATACATGCGGGTGTGACGTCACGCCTGCGAAATTATTCGAGGCGGAGTCCCAGGTGACTGCATTGTTTTTGTGTGTAAGACATTGATTTCTGATGAATATATAACACACACGTAGGAATAGGTGTTCTTTTGTAGATTTTTCTATGAATAAAACATAAATAAACCGTGTGCATAAATATTGAGTAGGTCGTCTTTAGTAAAACTTATTTTTTTTTTGGTTTAGTTTAGTCAAAAGTAAATAAAAGTTACAGCCTATATACTCGTACGTCTCTAATTTCTGAGAGGGTTCCTTGCCCTAAGCAAGAAAGTGTTGGATTGGCGGACTTCACAGACCTTCGATATATTTTTTTACTCACGATCATCGTAAAATGTTAAAAACTTAGTATGCAAATAATTTTAATTTAATTCCAATAATTAATTAAAATAAAATATTAAGTGTTTTTTCTTTTTTTTCAATACTAACAATGGTATTTATATTACTTGCATTCCTTTTAAACACTTCCGGTAAGTTTAAAACGCTTATGTTAGGACTGATCCACGACTATAATCGAATGGCGGATTCGAACCCACGACCTTTAGAGTTCGCGGTCTGCACCCTACCATTAGGCTAGGCATCACTTGAATTGACTGTTAATTTTCCATATATTCGCGGTGGAAGAAAAACATTGGCAGGAAACTTTTATGACTGTCATATTTCGAGGCCACGATCAAGTCAGGTCTAGGCCATTTTCCTCCCAGTAAGGGACGTAGAACTGCACATTTTATAACAACGTAACGAAATGCATGTTTGTTAGTTAATTAGTCCATTCGATCAACAGTTACTGCCTGAAATCACATAACTATCCATAAAGACCTTTTTATAGAATAAGGATGACAAAAGAGCACACAGTTTACTTGACGATAAGTGGATGTTGTTGCACAGATTAACTAAAATTAAAAGTACTTTTATACTATACTAGTTGTTCCCCGCGACTTCACCCGCGTGTAATATGACGTTTTTTTTTGCGAAAACCCCTAATTCTTTTCCTAAAATAAAAGTAGCCTAAGTTACTCCTTATAACATCAGCTATCTGCCAGTGAAAGTCCCGTCAAATTCGGTCCAGACATTTCAGAAATTAGCCGGAACAAACAGATAGACTGTCAGACAGACAGACAAAAATTTTAAAAACAATTGTATTTTTGTTATATGTACCGTATATAATTTTATATACATTTAGTAAAAAGCTGTTATTTTGACATTACAAACAGACACTTCAATTTTATTTATTTGTATATAGATATAGATTAAAAAACTATGTTAAAAAAAACTATTTATTTAGATTAACTAATAGGTTGTGGCTCATAGACATCTACATGTATCCTCGATCAAGAATCAAGAGGCGTTGTCACCCGAGTCTTCGGTTCGCCACATTCACCATACAAAACACAGTATTAAAACGCTGCTGTTCCTAGCTGGTATTCTGTGAGAGTGTGAACCTCCCCCGTGATACGCTGCCACATTGTTCTACCAAGAATAACCTTTACAATTATATTCATGGGAACTATTTGCTCGTATGTATTCTTATAACTTATAAGGGGAAGGAAGGTTCTCGAGTGGCAGCCTCGTACCGGCAGGCGAAGTGTAAGGCGTCCCCCCGCTAGATGGAGTGACGACCTGGTAAGACATGCAGGAAGTCGATGGATGCAGGTGGCTCGGAACCGTGCTTTGTGGCATTCCTTGGGGGAGGCCTATGTTCAGCAGTGGACTTGTGAAGAGCTGTAATGATGACAATGATGATGATGATGATGATGATTCTTATAAGAAATTTCTGCCTCATTGGTCTCGTATACGTAAGCGGAACTGTTGATCGTGAAGTCCTGAGTTGGAATACAGGTCGAACCAAAATCAATTAATGAGTTTTCTGTCAAGAATTCTTTCAGCCACAGTACTGATATTTCACGTTGGTATTCTACGAGAGTGTGTTCCTTCTCTAACTGACTCATTTTTTTTAAATACTTTCAATGCTATAAACATTAGTCATATTCCCTTTAACCACTCCTGCACGGCTAGCATGGGCTGGGGACAAAAAATGTATCCCCCGATTATATCCACTGACAAGAGATAAAATTATCTTGTCCTTAGGCCAAAACACGCCAACGGGGAGAAGGATATCCCCGTTTGACATAACGAGTAGACATACTACATCCCCCGTCCGTACCACGTAGCCAAATGAAAGATAAAAAAATATGATTTTTGACATTTGAAAGGGACAATTATATCCTAGTTCATTGGACACGTTTTTTTTTTTTGTTTTTTTTATAGTAGAGGGGGCAAACGAGCATGCGGCTCACCTGATGGTAAGTGACTACCGCCGCCCATGAACAACTGCAACACCAGGGAGGGAATTGCAGATGCGTTGCCGGCCTTTTAAAAAGGAGTACGCTCTTTTCTTGAAGGTCCCTAAGTCGTATCGGTCCGGAAAAATCGCTGATGGTAATCGATTCCACAAGGAAGTCGTGCGAGGAAGAAAACATCTTCTAAATCGCACAGTGGTGGACCGCCAATCATCCAGATGGTGTGGGTGGTATCGGGAGTTCTGCCGCGATGTGCGTTCGTGAAATTTGGCGGCTAGGATTAATCCGAACAATTCCTCAGAGCACTCCCCATGGTAGATGCGAAAGAAAATGCAAAGAGATGCAACATCTCTTCGCAGCGCCAATGAGTCGAGCCGATCGGAAAGAACTCGGTCGTCGACGATTCGAGCCGCTCTGCGCTGGATGCGGTCAAGTGGAAGGAGCTGGCACTGGGGAGCCCCTGCCCAGAGATGGGAACAGTATTCCATGTGAGGCCGAACCTGCGCCTTGTAAAGTTGCAGGCGGTGTGCCGGCATGAAATACTGTCCCGCTCTGCTGAGCACGCCAAGCTTTTTAGAGGCCAATTTGGCCTTCTCTTCCAAATGACCACGAAACTGCACGTCACTCGATATGTCGACGCCGAGGATTCCGATACTGGCTGAGGCAACCAGGGGAGTGCCTTGAAACTGAGGAGATACGACAAAGGGGTTCTTTTTAGCGGTAAACGCGCAAACTTGTGTCTTCTGAGGATTAAACTGGACTAGATTTAGTCGCCCCCAGTTCGAGACTTTGTCCAGCAAAGACTCGACTTCAGACACAAGTTTGTTCCGGTACTCGGAGACGTTTTCCCGAGAAATATTAGCACGGCCGGTGTATAGAGCATCACCAGTGCTGTCATCCGCATAGCAATGAATGTTACCAGTTAGCAACATATCATTGATATGCAGAAGAAACAGCGTTGGTGATAGCACACAGCCTTGTGGAACACCAGCGTTAATAGGCTTGTAGTCAGAACATGCACCGTCTACAACAACCTTGATGCTCCGATCTGCAAGGAAGCTGGTGATCCAATTGCACAATTTCTCGGGAAGCCCATAGGAAGGGAGCTTCGAGAGAAGCGCTTTGTGCCAAACCCGATCGAAGGCCTTCGCAATGTCCAGACTAACGGCCAACGCCTCCCCCTTGGACTCAACTGCTTCCGCCCATCTATGGGTCAGGTAGACCAGAAGATCACCAGCTGATCGACCCCCACGAAAACCGTATTGGCGGTCACTAATCAGCTGGTGATTCTCAAGGTACCGGATGAGCTGGCAGTTGATAATGGATTCCATTATTTTGGAGAACAAGGAGGTGATCGCGATAGGCCTATAGTTGGACGGGTCTGAGCGGTCGCCTTTTTTAGGGATCGGGTGGACAAAAGCTGTCTTCCATGAATTCGGGACTACGCCTTGGGAGTAGGAGTACCGAAAAAGACGCGTTAGGACCGGTGCCAACTCCGGAGCACACGTCCTCAGCACAATTGGGGGGATTCCGTCAGGCCCACTCGACTTCTGGGTGTCCAGGGAGAGAAGTGCTTTGCGAACCGAGCGCTGTGAGAACAGCACATCCGGCATAGAGCACTCACACCGCGGGATGGTCGGCGGTGTTTTCCCCCCGTCATCAAGAGTCGAGTTGGACGCAAAAAGGGAGCCTAAAAGGTCGGCTTTGTCTTTTGCGTCATGGGCCAGTGAGTCGTCCTCCCTGTGCAGAGATGGTAGTGATGGCTTACAGAAATTCCCTTGGACAGCCTTGGCGAGAGACCAGAATGCACGGGTTCCCGAAGGAAGGCGAACTAGTTTCTCGCCAATTCTGCCTATGTGCTCTGACTTTGCCTTGGCAATAACTCTTTTGAAGGACCTGGAGGCGAAGTCATACTTCTTTTTAAGTGTGCTGGTGTTTACATCCCGAGTCGCCGAAGCCGCAGCCCAGGCTTGATAACACTCCTGCTTACTGCGTAATGCAGTTTTACAGGAGCGACCAAACCAAGGCTGAGATCTGCCTCCGATGGGTACCACAGATGATGGAATAAATAGTTTCATTCCCTGTAGCACCACATCAGTGACAGAGTCAGCAACAGCGCTGGGATCATCCGGCGAGAAGCAAACCCGCCCCCATGGGTAGGATGCAAAGAAAAACCGCATTCCGTCCCAATCCGCCGACCTGTAATGCCAAACACGGCGGCAACCTGCAGAACGCAACCGCGAAGGGAGCGTGAGTGGCACCATACTCCGGATCAAACAGTGGTCCGAAGAGCCGAGAGGGGCATCGACGGAAACCTGATATCCGTCCGGATGAGAGGTCAGCAGAAGGTCCAACAGGGAAGGTGTATGATCCTCCACATCTGGAATCCGCGTAGGCGAAGTAACCAGTTGTGTCAGACCATATGCCAAGGCAAAGTCATAAACAGATCTCCCCGCATGATCGGTTAAACGTGAACCGAGCCATTCGGCATGGTGGGCGTTAAAATCGCCAAGGATCACGATCTCTGCGGATGGGACCTGTTGTAGCAAGGAATCTGTAGCCATTTGGACGTGGTCGATGAGTCGGTCTGTTTCGGCATTACCGCTATGGGACCTATAGAGGCACCCGTAGACGCGCGGATGGTCGTCGCTGTCTACGCGTAGCCATAGGATGGACAGGTCCGAACCTTCAAGACTGCCGAGGCGTCGAGAACAGATGTCCTCTCTGACATACACGCAAACTCCAGCCCGAGGCACAAAGGAGTGCTCCAATTTGTACCCAGGGTAGGAGAGATACGAAATATCAGCCGAAGAGGAAACCTGCGTCTCGGTCAGGAAGAGCAAGGCCGGCTTCGCCGTCTCGAGATGGTAGTGGACGGCGTTTAGGTTAGAGTTAAGTCCCCTGATGTTGCAGAAATTCACGGATAGCGTGGCAGGGGTCGCCTTGGTATTGTTGCTCTGTTTACCCCGAGCAGTTATGTTTTTGAGCGGAATTTTGCCCCCCCCAGAATACGCGGGGCAGCCTGAGCACCCACGCTCAGGATTGGAATAACATGGTCGTGGATGCTCAGCGAGGGATTCTCCAGGGGTACTGGTACCCTCCTGGGGTAGTCTATTGTGTAATTCCGCTACCATGTTGATGGGGGGGGGGGGGGGGGATTGGGCCTCCGGCCACCTGCACTCACCAGACGAAACGCAGAAGCAGAGCTTCTACTTCACGCCGGTATTCTGTGAGGTCGTGGTAC
Source organism: Parnassius glacialis (assembly GCA_033319125.1). Classification (NCBI taxonomy): domain Eukaryota; kingdom Metazoa; phylum Arthropoda; class Insecta; order Lepidoptera; family Papilionidae; genus Parnassius; species Parnassius glacialis. The sequence goes on from JAVANC010000002.1 coordinate 32,971,425, forward strand.
TAACCCGGCTCGAGCCGGCCCATACGTGCAACAGCAAAAACTGCTGCATGGCTCTACCACCGTTAACGTGTTATATTCATACAAAAAATTTATCTAAATCTATCTCCCATTTTATCTACTTTGGATATTATATCCACTAGTGTGCCCATGCTCGAAGGGTGGATAAAACTAAGCGAGGGGATAAACATTTTCTCCTTTCCTCTGGGATAAATTTGTCTCCTGCCCATGCTAAGCCTGCTGGTAAGGTTAAAATGCTTGTGTCAGGAATGGTTCACGACAATAGTCGAATGGCGGATTCGAACCCACGACCTTTTGAGTTTGCGGTCCATACCCTACCATTAGGCTACTGTCGCTTTCTTTGCTACAGCGATAATACGGCCGCAGCGTTACGCAATCAAAATATAATTGTAAACAAGAAAATTGCGTTCACTAGTCGTGAAATTTGCTGAAAAAAATTCAAAGCTGTAGCAAACGTAAATAATCTTAAAAATTATCTTATTCATGCAAATTACAGGCAATACACCGCTGCTCAACCGAGATTACAGACTGTAACGAACACTGAAACTGCCTAACAAATTATTGTGACAGTTTTGTAACCTCGTCTGGTGTTTATAATAAAACCTCCTTAGCTTCACCCTTTTATGAAATTTATTAACGGGAAGCTTTCGTCCGGATTACGGTTTAAACCTTTATAAAATTTATTTAAATTGCAGCTTGGGGGATATGGACGAATATTTGCTGAGCGAAACCTTCAAATAGATATTATATTTATAAAAGATGTTGACGGTCCAGCGTGAAAATAAATTCTTTTTGGCCATGCACTTTAACGAGTCATTCCATCTTCCATGTAACCGTGTAATGGCGGTGTAGGAATATCCACTACCCCATGTCGGCTCATCCGTAAGAAGCGACAAAGGGTGGCAGCCTGGGGTATAGGCAACAACGTCTTTCGATTAACAACTGAAATAAAAAGCTGCGATTGGCTTGCCTAGCGTGGAAACTATGGCAAACCTATTTATGAGGCATTCTATAGGGAAGCCTATGTTATGCTGTGGAATTCGATAGACTGTAATGAATTGTATTTTTTTGTATGCGGAAGGGGAAGGGGGGGAGGGGGGAACAAGCATGCGGCTCTGTTAGCAAGTGACTAACGCCGCCCATGAACAACGGCAACGCCAGGGGAATTGCCGTTGCTTTGTCTTATCTCTAGGGGTGACAACAGCCTCTTAAAAAATTTGTTTTTAATGAATCAATGAATTTTAATAATAATAATAATTAACATACCGATACTTGGGTATGTCACAGAACATCGGTGTCGATGAGGCGGGTATGAAGCAGTCAGTTTGCGATGTGTTTATGCACGCTTGACAAAAATGACAAAAACCTATAACGGTTGGATCATGCCTGTTCTCATGTATACATTTGGCATACTCAGATGGACTCAGACCGAACTGAACGCTCTGGATAGAAAAGGCCGCACTATTATGACGTCCCACAGGATGCATCATCCGAGATCGTCGGTAATGAGGCTGTACTTGCCGCGGAAACATGGTGGGCGCGGCTTTTTGAGCGCTCTCACTATGCATAATCGTGAAGTGTGCAGCCTCCGTAATTACTTTCTGGTGAGATCGGGTGATCCATTCTATAGGTGCATCATTTCGTGTGATAAAGGGCTTACTCCTCTATCCTTAGCCAACGAGCAATGGCAAGACCCAGCAGTACAGTGCATTTCCGACCGGGAGACCGTATGGAAGGAGAAGGAGCTCCACGGGAGGTTCTACAAGGCGCTACATGAGCCTTTCGTAGACACAGTGGTCTCCCTCCACTGGCTATGTTTCGGCGACCTCTTTGGGGAAACCGAGGGTTTGGTCTGTGCGATACAGGATCAGGTTATTAAGACCAACAATTATCGGAAATACATCCTAAAGGATGGCGCCGTCGACATCTGTCGAGCTTGTCGCCATCCCGGTGAGTCACTTAGGCATGTCATCTCCGGTTGTTCGGCGCTTTCTAACTCTGAGTATTTGCACAGACACAATCTAGTAGCCAGGATTCTATACCAGAAGCTCGCTCTGAAATACGGTCTCGTGGAACGGAAACTGCCATATTATAAGTACTTGCAGGAAGCCGTGCTCGAAAATGACCGCGCCAAGCTCTACTGGGACCGGGCCATCATCACAGACAGGACTATTCTTGCGAATAAGCCTGATATTGTGCTGATGGACTGGGCACAGTCAAGGATATTTTTGGTCGACATTACTATTCCTTATGACGAGAACCTCGTGAAAGCTGAAACAGATAAGCTGATAAAATATCTGGACCTGGCTCACAAGGTGACCGACATGTGGGGTGGTCTGCCGACCGAAATTATTCCTGAGGTCGTTTCTGCGAACGGGTTAATCCTAGTCAGCCTCTCGGGTCATCTGAGGCGACTGGGACTCCGTGACGGACCGCTCCAGGCTCAAATACAGAAGGCGGTGCTCCTCGATATCGCCCGCATCGTCAGCCGGTTTCTTTCCCTTTCCCCCTAACCCTCGGCCGTCTGGTCTCCCCTGCCGAGGGCTTCCTTCTGGTTGGTTTTTATTTATTTATGTATTTTTTATGTATTTATTTTATTTTATTGATATTTATGTATGTTTACCATTGTCATTTACAATTATATATTTATACTGCCCAACCAGATGAGAAAACTTTATAGATACCCCTATAATAATAATAACAATATATATATATATATATATATATATATATATATATATATATATATATATATATATATATATAATGCTTAAAATCTAGGGAAAATAAATTAATACCCTGTGCCGAGGTCAGTGATCAGTCTCTGCACGAGACATTTCCTCAGCGGCTGTACATATTATAGTATATCTGTCCGATACGGTCCTCAGACCTCAGTTTACTTATGCTTTTTTTTAAATACTAGAATGCTATAAAGAAATATTACTAATATTCCCTTTAACGACAGTAGTCGAATGGCGGATTCGAACCCACGACCTTTCGAGTTCCCAATCCGCACATTCTTGATATTTTATATATTATTATCGTCTATTATCGTGCGCCCGACCATATCGCGCGAGTATCAGTTAGTAACATTATAATAAAATTTTGATTACTATAGGTGTCTATGGTACTTACCATCCTGTGGAGTATGCTAGTTTACTTCTTTTTACATATAGTAAGTGAGGGTAATACGGTCATTCGGTTAATATGGCCACTTTGTTATAACTCAAAAACTACGGCCTCGTTCGCATAGATTGCTCTCTGTACGATAGCTCTTCATCGGCCAATCAAATAATAAACGGTCAAAAGAGCGCTACTTTATCGACGCCATTTTGACAGTTGACATTATAGTAAATATATTTTATTCGATTTTGGTACTGTGTAATGTAGTTAGTTTTTTTAAGGTGATTTTTCGAAATGTTCATAATTATTTTTATAGCTTGTTTGCTTTTTTTTTCTTAATATATTAGTTATAGTATACGACTTTGTGTTTTAGTCTCTGTACTCCTCCTAGTTTTGGTTTTATACGGCAGCAAAGCTTATGGTGACCATATTATCCTCAAGTACCTTAATATACAGACACAGTACATTTAATACACAAGTACAGTGGTAGAGCCACGCGGCAGCTTTTGCTGTCGCACGGATGTGCCGGCTCGAACCGGGGTGGTACCACGACCTCACAGAAAACCAGCGTGAAGTAGAGGTTTACCTCTGCGTTTCGCTTGGTGAGTGCAGGTGGCCGGAGGCCCTTTTTACTGGAAATGAGGCATTCCATCTTAGTCCTCACGGGTGGCAACGCATCTGCATTTTGATTTGTAATAGACGATAGATGTAGATGTCAATGGGCCGCAGCAACCACTTACCATCAGGTGGACTGTGTGCTCGTTTGTCACCCTTATCTTATAACAAAAAAAAAATATATAAATTCACAGCTTAGGCAGAAATGGCGACCCCATGTTCATTCAAATCTAATTCTGTCGCCAAGTTGCTAGTTGCACTGATGATACGCCGGTCTGGAGGCTATAAAGAACTAGCAGGACTAGCATGGGCAGGAGACAATTTTATCCCCGAGGAAAGGAGAAAATGTTTATCCCCTCGCTTCGTTTTATCCGCCGTTAGAGCATGGGCATACCGGTGGATATAATATCCACAGTAGATAAAATGGGAAATAGACTTAGACGTAGATAGATTTTTTATATGAATATAAACTTAAACCCACGTCCAATGAACTAGTTCATTATACTACAGACGGGGGATATATGTCTACTCGTTATGTGAAACGAAGATATACTTCTCCCTGTTGCCGTGCTTTGGCATAGGGACAAGGTAATTTTATCTCTTGTCAGTGAATATAATCGGGGGATAATATTTTTGTTCCCAGCCCATGCTATCCGGGCAGTATATTATAGATTGAGGTTATTATTTTTACCCTCTTAGTTATTTATTTTTATAGAAGATGCAGCAAACGAGCATGCGGCTCACCTGATAGTAAGTGTCGAGCACCTACGAACACCTGCAATCCTTACATATGTTATTATTACTATCTTAGCTCTCAATGTTGAAAATGCGGCTATAGACTTACTGTACTTTCCTTTGGTGATCCTAATGGATGCCATACACGATCCAGTTTACAGTCAAGTTTGCAGCGCTTGAAACGGCGTCCGGTAAACTTGACGGTGTATGGCCATCAGTTAGCATGGCAAGTTTACTTGAAGCAAAAATTGAATTTCGATTCTGCAGACTTGATCAAGCTAGCAGCGTCATGTGAACATTCCACCTCAGTCCTCAGTGGTGACAACGCATCTGTAGCCTGCTTTGTTTGAAATTGGGTGCAGATGTTCAAGTGCTACAGTAGCCACCTGCCGTCAGATGGACTTCTAGTTCGTTTCCTCAGTTTTATAAAAAATTCGTAGTAAATCAGTACCTATTTTAAAAGTGTAGTAAACGATTTCATTGTAGAGGTATCACCTCGATTGAATTCATTTGCATTAAATTATTTATCGTTATACCCTGTTACCACTTATCCGCTGATCTACCTCAGCTCTTATTTAGTACATCTTATACAAGCTGGAAGTGAAAAATCCATTAATTAATTCATCGCAAACAACTTACGGTCGGTTAATGTTGCGCGCCTCAACAAGTTTGAGTAAAATTTTGATGATTGAGTAAAATTTTGAGGTACTTTTATTCCTTTGATTTGAGAATTAATTATCTAAGGTACGTGAGGGGAATATGGTCACCTTAAGCTTTGCCGCCTTATAAAACCAAAATTAGGAGGAGGACAGGGACAAATACACAATGTCGTATACTATAACTAATATAGAAAAAAATAGCAACCAAGCCTTGGCAATAATTACCAACACTTCGAAAAATCGACTTAAAAAAAAATATTACGTGAGGGTAACATGGTCATCCGGTTAATATGGTCACTTTCTTATAACTCAAAAACTACAGCGTCGTTTGCATAGAACGCTCTGTGATACGATAGCTCTTGATCAGTCTATCAAATAATAAAGAGTCAAAAAGGCGCTCCTTTATCGACGCCATTTTGACAATTGATATTATTGTAAATATTTTAGTCGATTTTTGTATTGTGTAGTGTAGTTAGTTTTTTTAAGTAGATTTTTCGAAGTGTTCCTAATTATTTCCAAAGCTTGTTTGCTATTTTTTTTTCTTAATATATTAGTTATAGTATACGACTTTTTTGTCTCTGTTCACCTCCTAATTTTGGTTTTATAGGGCGATAAAGCTTAAGGTGATGTTACCCTCACGTACTTACTATAATATCGACTGTCAAAATGGCGTCGATAAAGCGGCGGCCTTTTGACCCTTTATTATTCGAATGACTGATGAAGAGCTATCGTATCACAAAGCGATCTATGCAAATTAGGCTGTAGTTTTTGCGTGATAAGAAAGTGACCATATTAACCGGATGACCATATTACCCTCACGTACTCTAGGTGATGAGAGTTTCTAAATCCCATGCTGTGACTACATCTACAGTTACGTTAATCCGTCTATTCCTCGAAAAGGACTGCACTCTTGAGTCTACTGCTGCCTTTACAGGAGGTTGGGGGATGCCCATACGACCATGCTTGTCAGTTTTATATTGTTACGAGTTGTTATCAGGAAGTTGCTTTTTCATATGTCGCCTCTTATGACATCCACGGGATGACTACGCCGTAGTCGTCATCATCATCATCATTGTCGTCATAATTACAGCCCTTCACAAGTCCACCGCTGGACATAGGCGAGGCCCAAGGAATGCCACAAAGCGCGGTCCTGTGCCACCTGCATCCATCGACTTCCTACATGTCTTACCGGGTTGTCACTCCAACTAGTGGGGGTCTACGGGTACGAGTACTGCCGTAGTGGGTACACTAAATCCGCCCCTACACGGCCATTGCTGTTTAACGTGGTAAAAGTAAAAAAATGACTTTTAATAAGAATTACAGACATATAGAATGTTTTTTATTCAATATAGATCACCTATATTGATTAAATAACATTCTATTCTAATTCTGCAATTTAAAAAAACCAGCCAAGTGCGAGTCGGACTCGCACACCGAGGGTTCCGAACAAATCCGTAGGTATATAAGTTTAAAATTATTGAAAATATTTTTATTGTATGATGTAATTAAAAATTTATACTTTTCGCAATTTTTCCTTTATCTGTGCTATAAAACGTTGCTTCGTACCAAATTTCAAGATTCTGAGTTCACGGGAAATACCCTGTAGGTTTTCATTCCCTTGCGAATGTCGAAAATTTGCGGCATAAACGGCTGTATCTTGATTGCGTTGGCTTAGAAGTTTGATTTTTTCACAGCTCTAAGGGACAGTAGACTTGAGTATTTGATATGAATTTCATTTTGATACCTCCACGCGTTCCTGAGAAAAAAGGTCTTGACAGACGGACAGACAGACAGACGGACAACAAAGTGATCCTATAAGGGTTCCGTTTTTTTCCTTTTGAGGTACGGAACCCTAATAAATACTGCTCCAATGAACTTTATTTTTATTTTTAAATTGCATTTAAAACTTAATCGCGACACAAGCATTTTATTTTCATTATACATTTATAACACCTGTTATGTTTATGGCATTGCATGGTGGATCGTAGGTAGTACCACAGTGTTATTTACACCTGGCGTAAACGAGGCGCTTACACCGCCATCTATCGAAAGTTTTCTCGCGTAATACGAAAATAGAGGCGAAAAACCTAGCATTGGTATATGTATGTACGGTATTTAATAACTATAAAAGCCAACGCAAGCTGACTTTGACAGTGAATAATGATGACCAAAACCGAAATGTTTATCGATATTGTCGACATTATCGACGTTTGCGGTATCGGTTGGCAACATGTACACGTCATACCAAACTATCGGATTGAAAATTAAACGAAATTGCAGTGAAAACATCAAACTATGAGTTTCTATTTTAGAGAAAGGCGTAATTTTATTTTAATTGTAGTATAATAGTATCTTAATGACCAACGATATCAAAAGAAAAAACGAACGTTCCAATTTCAAATTTTCCTCTACATTTTTTTTTCGCGCTTAATTGAAATATCGTGTTTTATTGAAAAATATATCCGCGTCGGGAACATTTTCGCGCGATGATTTTTTACCATTTCAAATGTCGCCTCAAACTAGACGAATCGTTTGATAGGCTTCAAATAAAATTTATTGATAAAGGGCCTTCTAAACCAACCGTGTACTGCTATAACATAATTCAGCTCGGCCGGCTAACTTTGAGAGATGAAAATAAAAGTGGTCGACCTTTGACGACTTTTATGAAAAAAAAAACGTGCTATCAGTAACAAAATTAATTGAAGAGAATACAAAGGGTTTTAGAACATATTGCAGAAACCCTCGCTTGAAGAACGCCATTCAACAATTTGGTTATTTCAAAATGAACCAACGCCTACCAAAGAGCTCGAGCAGCGCAAGAGTCTCATCGCTAGTTTTATCCAACGAGGTAACTCATGCCAATTTCTTTATGCAAATCGAACCGGAGACCCTTTTAACTGGAAACGAGGCATTCCATCTCTGTCTTTAGGGTTGACAATGCATCAGCATTTTTATTCTTAATTGAGAATAAACGTAGATGTACATGAGCCACAGCATCCACTTACCATCAGGAGGACTCTGTGCTTGTTTGTCACCATTATTAAGTGGCGAAGCTTGCGAAGTCACTTATTGATTTCACGATGTCTGTCCGTCTGTCCGTCTGTCCGTCTGTCCGTCCGTCTGTCCGTCTGTCCGTCTGTCCGTCTGTCCGTCTGTCCGTCTGTCCGTCTGTCCGTCTGTCCTACGATTATCTCGAGAACGGTTTCGAATTTTCAAAATCTGTTTTCAGCAATCGATTACTGATCACCCAGGCATCTGAACCTCCTATTTTGAAACTGATTGCTCAACGGCAACCGTTAGAAACCGCTACAAAGCTGATTGCTTCGCCACTTTGCTATGATGTTAGCTTGCTAGGTTTATTCTATGAACAAATAACATCAATAGGAAATTGTATACTACCAAACGCTTGCCAGAAGTGTTCACTGCTGTGAGCAGTAAACAACGCGGCCGTGCACTCAGAGCATACTATATAGCATATTATATTATATTCAGTAAACAGTTTGCAAAATAATATGTTCTACTATCATATTAAGAAAAGTTTTTTAACAGTGGTAGAGCCACGTGGCAGCTTTTGCTGTCGCACGGATGGGCCGGCTCGAACCGGGGTGGTACCACGACCTCACAGAATACCAGCGTGAAGTAGAGGTTTACCTCTGCGTTTCGCTTGGTGAGTGCAGGTGGCCGGAGGCCCTTTTTATTGGAAATGAGGCATCCCATCTTAGTCCTCACGGGTGACAACGCATCTGCATTTTGATTCGCAAACGAAGATAGATGTAGATGTCTATGGGCCGCAGGAACCACTTACCATAAGGTGGACTGTGTGCTCGTTTGTCACCCTATCCTATAAAAAAAAAAGTATAAAGAGACCAAGGATGACCACTTAACATTTCTATTTCCACGCATGAAAAGAAATGTTAAGTGGCTTCGCCCGCGTGGAATTTACTACGATTTTTAGTTATAATTTTTTAGCGCGGAACCTTATTTTTTTTTGTCTAAAATAAAAGTGTTCTATGTTACTCCTTATTACATCAGCTATCTGCCAGTGAAAGTCCCGTCAAAATCGGTCCAGTCGCTTCGGAGATTAGCCAAAACGAACAGACAGACAGACAAACAGATACAGATATATGTTTATATTTTTAGTATATGTTTTAAAATGCAAAAAATAATAAAGCAATTACTAGAGACTTCTTAAATCTCTCGTAATGTGTCTCGTGCTGATTTAACACGTGCTCGGCAGTGAAGGAAAACATCGTGAGGAAACCTGCGTGTCTCATAAATAAGAAAAAAAATATTTCGAAAACATATGAAGTTCGCCAACACGCATTGAGGCAACGCGGCGGATATTTCCTAGCTCTAAAACCCTCTCAGAAACAAGAGGAGGCCTGTGCCCAGCAGTGGGCCGTATATAGGCTGTAAATTTAACTTTAACTCTCGTAATGAGAGACTTCCTGGACAGTACACCGGGTAACCTTTTGGGTTCACACACTTCTCACAGCTCTGATTTGGCCCCGTGTGACTTTTCTGCCGACTTCCAAAAAGGAGACGGTACTCAATTCGACTGTATGTTTTTTTTATGTGTGTTACCTCATAACTTTGTACTGGGTGAACCGATTTCGATGATTTTTTTTTATATGAAAGCTGATAGTTCTCGTGTGGTCCCTGGTGATCAAGGTCAGACCAATGGCTATTGAGTTATTCTTAAATAACTTATATTGAAGTCGCTTATATTGAAGTCGGCTGTACAAAATTTTTTATTTTAAATTATTTATTCAGTAAAATTAAAAAAAACAACTGAAAGGGATACAGTTTTCATCAGAGATGCGCTAGCAGCATGCAAATAGGCCGTAGATATCGGAGGCAAATTGGAAAAAATGTTTTGTAAATGGGTTCAGGCGAATGGATCTATGTATATAGGCTGGTGGAGAGTTCCTTGAAAAAGTTTCATTATGTAAACTTTAACAATAGAACTATTTTTAGTTTCGGAAACTATCTGATTAGTTTTTTTTTTATATAAAATAAGAGTGACAATCGAGCACACAGGCCACCTGATGGTGAACGGTTGCTGTGAACTATAGACATCTACACATATCCTTGATTAAGAATCAAAATGCAGATACGTTGTCACCCCAAAGAAAGTAATGGAATTCTTCGTTTCCAATAAAATGGGTCTCCGGTTCTCTACACTCACCATACGAAGCATTAAGCTGCTATTATACGCTGATATTCTGTGAAAGCGTAGTTCAACCCCGGTCGTGTCAACCCATTCGTGCTACAACCATAATATAAAATGGTCGATAATAACCCCTGGGAATGAGATGGTCACTTCCAAGCTGTATCTAAAATAAATTTTGCAAATAGTTTGTACAACCTTTCAGGTTGTACAATTCACTTTAAGGTCCCGCTGGATTTCTTGATGGTTCTTCCCACGACATAGATTTCTTCCGAACCAGTCATCATCATTTCATCATTACAGCCCTTCACAAGTCCACTGCTGAACATAGGCCTCCCCCAAGGAATGCCACAAAGCACGGTCCCGAGCCACCTGCATCCATCGACTTCCTGCATGTCTTACCAGGTCGTCACTCCATCTTGTGGGGGGACGCCCTACTCTTCGCCTACCGGTACGAGGCTGCCACTCGAGAACCTTTCTTCCCCATCGGTTGTCGGTTCTTCGAGCTATATGGCCGGCCCACTGCCACTTCAGCTTACTAATCCGTTGGGCTATGTCGGTTACTCTGGTTCTACTGCGGATATCCTTATTCCTAAGTTTATCACGCAGAGAAACTCCGAGCATAGCCCTCTCCATAGCTCGCTGAGCGACCTTGAGCTTCCTCATACGGCCAGCAGTGAAGGACCACGTCTCAGTTCCGTAAGTCATCACTGGCAACACGCACTGGTTGTACAATTTTGTTTTAAGGTTTTGAGGTATTTCTGACGAGAAGATGTGTCGTAGCTTCCCAAACGCTGCCCAGCCGAGTTGAATCCGTCGATTGACCTCTCGGTCGAAGTTGGACTTACCTAGTCGGACTATTTGTCCCAGGTAAACATACTCGTCAACAACTTCGAGCTTAGTGCTCCCAACAACTACCGGCATAGGTGTGACATGGACATTAAACATAATCTTTGTTTTGTCCATGTTTATCTTAAGACCTATCCGTTGGGAGACACTATTGAGGTCATTGAGCATAGTGCTTAGCTCCTCCAGCGATTCTGCCATGAGGACTATATCGTCGGCAAATCGAAGGTGAGTGATGTACTCGCCATTGATGTTAATTCCGTATCTTTTCCAGTCCAGAAGCTTGAAAACGTCTTCCAATGCAGCGGTGAAGAGTTTCGGGGATATAACGTCACCCTGTCTTACACCTCTCTGCAACTGGATAGGTTTCGTACTCTGGTTCTGTAATCGGATAGCCATCGTAGCTTTACTGTACAAACACTTCAGCACTTCGATATACCGACAGTCAACTTGGCACCGCTGAAGGGACTGCAGCACCGCCCAAATTTCGACGGAATCAAAGGCTTTCTCATAGTCCACATACGCCAGACATAGTGGCAAATTGTACTCTTCGGACTTCTGTACAATTTGCCTTAGGGTATGTATGTGGTCTATGGTGCTAAAGCCCTTTCGGAAACCGGCTTGTTCGGGAGGCTGGAAGTCGTCAAGTCTGCGCGCGAGACGATTCGTAATGACTCTCGAAAACAGCACGTAGACGCGGCTCAGAAGGGAAATCGGTCTGTAGTTCTTCAAGAGAGCGTTGTCACCTTTCTTGAAGAACAAGACCACCGCACTTCTGCTCCACGCCTCCGGTGTAATGCCACCATGGAGGACGGAATTAAAGAGCTTCTGAAGGACTTCAAGTACCGGTCTTCCACCCGCTTTCAGAAGCTCCGCTGTAATTCCATCCTCGCCTGGGGCCTTGCCGTTTTTAAGGTGCTGGAGAGTCATTCTAATCTCGCTCAGACTGACGTCCGGGATATCTTCGGAATAGTGTCGAATAAGACTCGCTCTTGGATCGTTACTCACACTTGCGTGTGGCTCCAACGATGACGTGTACAGCTGCCCATAGAACCTCTCAATCTCACTCAAAATCTCAGGTGCCCCGGAAACGATGCTGCCACACTCGGTCTTCAGCTTTGACAGTTGGCTCTTTCTGGCAGACAGATCTCTGGCAAAGACTTTGGAGCCTTGGTTCCGCTCGATCGCTTCTTCAACACGAGCTGTATTGAAGTTGCGTAAGTCTCGCCGCATGCATTTGGAGATCTGTCTGTTCAGTTGCCTGTATGCTGTCAAATCTGTTGAAGAATGTAGCCTCATCTCCCGTCTAACAGCCATGAGATTAAGAGTGTGATCGGAGAGTCCGAACCAGTGGTAATGTAAAAATACACGTAAGCTATGCTGAATAAAAAAATATTCCATTCTATTCTATTCTATACTGCAGCGTAACTCTACCATGTATAAACGCTCACATATATCACTAAACTGCATAAAGTGACAGACGCTAATAGTTCCCAGTGTTTACAGTCAAAATACCCGATACGGTAATTTATTATTCATTCAATCCATTTCGCTGTCAAACCTGGCAACTGCAATATGAGTTGCGCTATTACTTCACTAAAACGTATGTACAGGGTTGCCAAAGTCACTTTTTACCAGCAAATAATAATTAAAAATTAAAAATTTTGTACAACCGACTTCAATATAAATTATTAAGAACAATTCAAAAACGATTGGTCAGACCTTGATCAAATTTATATGGGACCACATGTGAAGCACCAGCTTTCAAATAAAAAAATAATCATCCGAATCATCCAGTAAAAAGTTATGAGGTAACACACATAAAAAAAACATACAGTGGAATTGAGTACTCTCTCCTTTTTGTAGTCCGTAGAAAATACCATTAAATATAAAGATAGAGATGATGTTAATATCAATAAAAACATAAAGACCCAAAGATAATTAAAACAAAAACAACAGAAAAAGAATAAATATATAATATAATAAACTCTAGACTAGACACCCAGAGAAGCAGGCTGATACTATGGACTTTAATTTGGTACGATTCTGACACAACTTTGTCGCTTTTTTATATCCATACATCTACGCATATATGCCAGTCGGTTATTCATCGTCCTAATTCTGCCACTCACTTTTGCAGCATAAGTTAGCTTTGTCAATCTTTCTTCATTTATTCTTTCTACGTGTCCAAACCACCACATTCCTTTTTTTATCCCGGTCACAACATCTTGTATACCATACTTTTCTCTTCTCACATAATTTCTCACCCTATCGACCTAATCTGTCCTAACATACTCCTCAATTACCAAATTTCTACTGCATTTATTCTACTCCTGTGCGTCTACTACACAACCAAATGGTACGGACTAACACAGCATCGTGAATTGCCTTATGTGCCTTTTTTGGCACCTTTTGACTTCCCACAATAGAATCAAGAGCCTTATTTACGTAATAAAAAATAATAAAAATAAAAATACATTTATTTCTCAATAAACTTTTTCGTAAATTAGTGGTGAAACATCCCGAGAGAGTAATTTAATATACCTACTCGTGTTGGGGTGTTTCGCTCTTACCCTGGTGCTTTAACATTTATCGAGATTTAAATTTAATAATACACGTTTATATGTATTAAATAAAACTAAAATAACGTAGCATGTATAATATGCTTAAAAATTTTATATAAATAAAAAATAAAAAACGAAATATTTTCGCGTGTTATGATGAAGCTGTGTGAAGGCCTTTTTTAAAGGATGAGGATTCATATTGATATAAATACTTTATATTAGTAGTATTTTTGTACGTGGTAGAGCCATGCTGCAACTATATTAGTAGTATAGTTGTAGCACGAATGGGTCGGCCCGACCGGGGAAGGACCACGCTCTCACAGAATACCAGCGTAAAATAGCAGCTTAACGCTGCTGTGTTTTGTATGGTGAGTGTATAGAACCGGTGACCTATTTTACTGGTAAAAAGGCATTTCATCTTAGTCCCCACGGGTGACGACGCATCTGCATTTTGATTTTTATTGAGGATAAATGTAGATGTCTATGGGTCACAGCAACCACTTACCATCAGGTGGACTGTGTGCTCGTTTGTCACCCTATCCTATAAAAAAAGATACATTTATTTGAAAATCCTAGCACAGTTCGATAACTGTGATCACAAATTGGTACTTTAGGTACCTACGTATTTATTATAAATTTTTCCGTGATCAGTCTACCTATGTGATCTATATTACTTATGTTTTTAGGAACTATTCTGTCTCGTCCGTCAGATAGTATTTACTTTAAGATTCTATGCCACAGGCAATCGGCTGATCACAAATGGAGATATGATTGGAGTTCATGAAGCCACGGAATGTCACATAGTACATCGTGCTACATAACCAACGACAAACGAGCGATTCCACCTGATGATGATAAGTGGATTTTGATGACGAATCAAGATACGCTATCACAAAAGGGGTTTCCGGTTCTCTACACTCACCATACGAAACACAGCAGCATTAATCTGATATTTTACGCTCGTATTCTATGAAAGCGTGGTCCTTCCCCGGTCGAACTAATCCATTCGTGCTGCAACTATAATATACCTCAAGCGTGACTCTACCACGTATAAAGGCCTGTTCTGAATATGCTGATTCAGTCGGCCCCATACAAGTTTCAACTCTAACAGGAATTCGAATAATTCTATCAATTAATAAAGTTACTATTAAATATCTACATACAAACAATCGTTACGAATAATATCATTCCAAATTCCTTATACAATATACGCTCAGGTAAATTGTTACAATATTCACAACTTACAAACGTGACCAATCTTCGAATATAATAATGGATGTAAAACGTAAAGAAATTTTGCGCCTCCTTATCTGAAACGCCAAACAAGCGAACTGCGGGGGAGATCTGCCCCAGACCACACGCCCCACCTTCCTCCCACATCCACGGAAAGGGGCAGATTTTCCTCGCAGGTAAATGAAAAGCACAATTGATTAATGCAGATAAGTTATTCTCTTGGTGGGCTATTGTTGTGAAAAAAAGCCGTTAATTCAATAACACAAATAAAGTTTACAAAGCTGTTCGACCGTTGAATCGCGTTTAGCGGTTTATGCATAGTCCATATTTATTTTAAATGATTAATGTTCCTTCAATTGATTTAATTCATTAGAAAAAAAGGTTTTATCCTGCATATAAAAACTTTACGGCGTTTTTTAACCGCCCGTACGTTCCTTAACATGATTGATGTTCTATCATTTGAGTTAATTCAATATTGGATCGATGGGATTCACAGATTTAAAATGATACGACCGCAATGCAAAGAAGCTTTTAATATAAATATCTCTGCAATAACAATTGTTGTATAAATTTTGGGGAAACGTTTTCTTTACTTGCGAATTTAATAAAGGAATTTCTACCGTTGTCTGATTTGAAAAGGCTACAATGGCGTTTCTTTGTATCTACATAAAAATGGAGTTATACGAGACGATAATTTGTGTAGTTATTAATAATGGCGATTTGTTCGCCAAACTTCGATGTTTAACACACGATTATCATTCATCTTGGTTCCCTCTGTCACCTCTTACGACACCGACGGGACGATATTGGCTAGTGGATAGTCTAACACCAATTTTTTTATATATGTTATATATTTAATAAACTTTAAGTACAAGTGTTATACAAATCACAAAAAAAATCATTATTTTTCAATTATGTATTCCAAACAAAACGTTTTATTTGAATGCGTGACAAGACAATCCGCTGCCATTTTACCGCGCTTTCCTCCATTCCATTACCAACATCACAAATCTAATATTTATCTTGGCGCAAAAAAATTAAGGTTATAAATAAGATTTCCACTTAAAAATTCATTAGCCACAAACAAATAAAGGACAAAAAGAGGAATAAAAAAAGACGTTAATTAATGTTTCGCAAAGATTTGGCCAAATTAAAAAGCGGTGGAATCTGGGGTCATTGTTGGCGGGCATTGTTTCTGGCAGGGGTCACTTGAACTTTATTTGTTAAGGCATCAAGACATCTAAAAGCACAACAGATGATAATAATAAAATAATTTACAAACACTTAAAATCACATCCATACTCAGAGCAAAAAAAAATAGACGGAGCGCTGCATAAATTTCCAGTTACGAAAAAACCATGCTAACATCTTGACACGCACGCATATTTCTTGTTTTTTTTTTAACAGCCTCTAAATATTCACTGCTGAACACACACATACATGCACGTAAAACCATGTTGTTGGTTGCAAATTATTTTAAATGCATATGTGTACGTAAGTGTTCTTACAATATGTTGAACATGGTTTTGTCTTGGTTTCTGCATTATTTGAAAAGTACGCAGCGCTCCGTCTTTCTTTAGTCTGAGCCTCCATAAAATATTAATTTTAATGGGTGACCTTAAACTAGTAAATTAGAATCGCACCCAAACCTGCAAATTAGTACATAAATTCTTGTGAACATTCAAATTACGAACGGATTAGCAAGCTGGGCTGGCAATGGGCCGCCCAATTAGCTCGAAGAAAGACAACCATGGGGAAGAAAGGTTCTTAAGAGGCATCCCTACATTGGTAAGCGAAGTGTAGAGCGGCCCCCCCACTATATGTAGTGACCACCTGATAAGAAATGCAGGATGGATACAGCTGGCTCAGAACCGTGCTTTGTAGTGTTCTTTGGAGGATACCTGCGCTCACCAACTGACTTGTGAAGAAAGCTATAATGATGATGGTGATAATAGTGATTTAGATTTTTTAGTGATAATGATTATTTATGCAAAGTAGATGTTTATTCTACTAAAAGATACTGTAATGTAATTTAGTATTAGGAATACAATCCCGAACAAATTATAGAGAAAAAATCATGTTAACATTTCACAAAAAGGATTTCAATTGATATGAATCTCTTTAAGGTACAGTTAAGTCAACACAACCATGTTTTACGATAACAGCTAGTAACTTTTTCTTTTTAAAAAGGTCGTTACATTCAACTTAATTTAACAAATTCAAACATAAGTTCTTTTTCGTCTTTCAGTTTACAGGTATTTTTAAAATGCCCTTGCTATTTCATAACAGGACACTGGGGACATATTTGCACCGGCATTTCCCTCTAAATGCCAAGCTTCCCCGACAAAGGTTAGCGCCAAAATTACGCCCCTAATAACTAAATGCCATCGTGCAATAGGTTACGCTTTGCCGAATTATCGATGTGTTGGCAACAAAGCGAGGTAATAGATTATCTGTCAAAGACTTAGGAAAATAATTTCTATAAGATTTTCAACTACTCGAAAATTATGGGAATTTAGTTAATGAAATAATGTTCTTTTACGAGTATAACAATTTTCAATTATCGGATAAAAGATATTAAAGAAACAGAAACAGAATATTGTTCATAGATATATATTATTATATGTTATTCATAGATAAAACACGACATAAACAAATAAAAAAACAATTTTTATTTATTTACAAATATTTCACTTTTATAATCAGCCAGGTTATAATTTCTTTGTTAGATAATTAGAAAAAAAACTAATAATTTCACGTAATTAATATCAAATCCCTCACAACTTTTTTTATTCCGTTCTTCAATACCGTTAAATTTATTTTGTATAATTAATAGATTTTCTGCGATTTTCGATGCTTTGAGATCATTCGAAGTTCACACTAGTCATGTAGTCTTAATTGGCGTATCTGACTAAACAAACATTTGTCAGAACAAACATTCCTATGGAAATTGTATGGAAATACAGTGTAATGATGTTATCGTTCTTTCTACGTGGTAGAGCCACGCTGCAGCTTTATTATGGATAGCCGGGACCACGCTCATAGAATACCAGGCTTAAATAGCAGCGTAATTCTGCTGTGTTTTTTATAGTAAGTTTAAGGAACCGGAGACCCTTTTGACTGGCAAGGACGCAAGGAGGCATAAATGCTCGCCCTAAATTTCGCAGAACTTGAGTTACCCCGGTACGATCCCTGCCGGTATCAATAAAATTATTAATTGCAACTTTATGTGCGAATTTACCGGTTGCTCGGCGTCGAAAAAAGTCATCATAGGAAAGCTGCATGGCTGAGAAATTGTCTTTCACACACTTGGGCAGCGCAACAGACTAATATTGATTAATCATCACAGCCGTGGTATAATTTTACTTTTACTGCTATATATAAATCACACGAATGGTATTTGAACATATTATATTACACGATCTTTAAAGTCTCACAAGTACTTAATAGATGGCCATGTAATTTATGATGGGGAATAACTCATAAATATCTTTTATACCAGCTATTTCAGCTATCCGCCCCTAGATGGCGCTGTTTACAAAATTCTAACGCAAACTATGTGTAGCGTCTCTGTTAGCATAGTTTTCCTTGGTTCCTACGAAATGCCCGCTGCGAAGCTGCCGAACTTGGAATTTATGCCAGAATATATAGGCGATAGACACTCAGAAGACGAAGTTTAGGTAAAACTTTAGTTATGGCGACTGTAGATTAAAGTTTAGTCGGCGTGCTCTTTGTCTCCATTTAAGCTCGGTTCACTCGGATTGTGGTTGCCTTTTGATATCAAAAACCTTTACTGTACAACAAACATTTGTATAAATTATCTCCGTTTCAATGTTTTTGAAATGGAGATAATGGAAAACCCCTTTTATGGAACGGAAGTATAAAACTGTGTCTATTCTAATGTGCTGGCCAGTCTTATGTGTTCCTAGCGACACACTTAAAGTTCGCCTGTCACTTTTTCTTTCTTCTCTAAGGCTTTAAAAAAACAATTGAGACATAAACACGTAAACAAAGACAAAAGTAAAGGTAAAACTACGTATACTTATATTAATTATATTTTTTTAAATAAGAGCGTCCCGCACCGGCTTCGCCTGAGTAAGTTATACTAATGTGGCATTTAGTCATTTAAGATAGTCAAAAACCATTTATTTTTCAAATTTTTCGTTTTTTTAATGTCCCAGTTTTTCGGATAAAATTCTAGCCTGGCAATCTTCCTGGCAATGCTCTCTACCTGTTCGTGTAGTTTCATTACAATCGGTTCAGCCATTCCGAAGATTAAACCGGACAGACAGAAAAACAGGTAGAGAAAAATTATATAAATGCTTATTTATATATTTTTTTTTATTATTATATTTTTATTTTAACTTCAAATTTATTTATATGTATAGATTATAATGTAAATTTCAAGAAGCGGCTTTGAGTTGTATTGGATCTGATTACACGTTCAAGCTAGCCCGATAGCAGTGCAGTAGCTTCACGGGCATTATGAAATTTTAAAGACGCTACAATCAAATAAATGCATTTTATTTATCGACGCTTTACGCCTGAATGATTTGTGCGGCATTTTCTCGGCGAATTTATGCATATTTGCGTTTAATACTGAATAAATAAAAATCGCTTTTGTACATTAGTAACGACTGAATACACTTTAGATAGAATAAAATGTAAATAGAAATATCATAACTGAAAAATAATATATTCAAATGGCTAAAAAAACATTAAAAACTAAGCGACAAAAATGGATTGGAGGCGCCGGGTATCGATCCCGGTACCTCTCGCATGCTAAGCGAGCGCTCTACCATCTGAGCTACGCCCCCTGTTGACCATAGTAGCAAAATAGTTGTATAGTTTATAGTTATATAATATACAATATAAATGGTTATTAATTTAATATACCTTCTCATGTAAGTATTAGAAATATCGATATTAATAAAATAAAGTGCATAATATAAATTATTTTATCACAAATTAATCAAATACCCAGGTGGATTTCTTTAAATAACTGATCAAAATTATTTTTTTTTTAGTTTAATCTGCACTTTCTTCCAAAGAAGTACACTTTCTTCCTCCTCAAGCACGTCAAAAACTTACGTTGAAAGTTTCTGTCATAAGATAGCCGAAATTATAAAAACGCAATGAGTAGGCGTGGTTACGGCTCTATCAATTATTGTTTCTTTCTACTTAATTTCTGATCAAGTACACTGCATCTAGACTGCACCACAAAATATATACATGTTTAATTAGCCAAAATATCACGTCGGCCTCTGCATGGGCAACTAAAAAGACGCGCCCAACGTGGGGCTCGAACCCACGACCCTGAGATTAAGAGTCTCATGCTCTACCGACTGAGCTAGCCGGGCTGTGAACGGTTGTCTAAAATTATACTTTAAATACAAATATATGATAGTAACTATAAAAAGTATAAATCATTTAATTTCCATAATTAAATTACAATTTTAATTTATTATTTAGATTTATTGATAAAATTGTTAAAATTAGTTTAATAATGATTTAATTAGATAATGTGGAAATCATAATTTAATGTTTAACATACTTAACATAATATACAATATTTTACTACATACAATATTAAAAACTATAATAAAAAAGAACTAAACCTAGTAACATTATCATACAGAATTACAATGAAGTTATATCTAATGGTATTAACTAATGATAGGGTGGATGCCTTTTAGTGCCAATTACAACTTTAAAAATTCCTACATTTTAATTAGGACACAATATTTTTAAATATTTGTTTTAATCAATAGGTTATTTATGGACAAATGTAATGAACATTTATTTGCAATCATATATTCCAGCCACCCTGAACCGAATGTCGTCCTTTTGTGTACCTAATACCAGCATAGCATAGGGTTAGCCTTTTGAGTTTTTGGTTGGTACCTATGGTAGATAAATTTTAGAAGCAAAGTAATAAATTCGTAACAATTTTTAATTTTAAATCTGCATGTCACAAGCATGGAATATGTATTAAGGCAGATGACAACATTATTATATTTTAATGTTTTACTACTTAACTTATTCTTTTAGTTTAAATCAGTTCAATAAATTAATGCAAATTATGATAAAATACTATGTAGTACATCGATTTCTAATAATTAAGTTTAAATAAAGTTTTCAAATCATCATCGTCATTACAACCTTACACAAGTCTACTACTGAACATCCTCCTCCATAAACTGCCGCAAAGCCTGGTCCTAAACCACTTTCCTTGTCATGAGTTTTTCATTTATGTTCTAAGTTATAATTAGAATTACTAAGTTATAGTTTTTGCTTGTATATATACTATATTTATTGCTTGTTATTTCTTCTTTCCCAAAAAATAATTGAATACTTACATAAGGTGCTCTTCATATATATATGTCAGATAGAAAAGCTAGTACATCTTTTGCTAAACTTTAAAATCTAAAACCAATTTTAAAACAGCCGAATTGATCATAACTCTCTTAACTATAAAATAAGTATCTTATTAATGATATTTATTCCAGTATATGACAGCCCTGATTTATATTACGTGGCTGAAATTAGGTACGTACTTCTTATTAGGTACGTCCATGAAGCTAATACAAAGGTAAGGCTTTGTATTTGCTTCATGGGTACGTCAAACCAAATAACAACCGGGCGGCTGACATTATGCACTCCATACATTTCTTATATCTAATTACAGTCCCATTAATTTCCACTAAAATAAAATAAATAACTTGTAAATTCAAACAAAAATAACTGCATTACTATGTCTACAGTCATATTCATACAAATCAAAAAGCCTATATATGAGATAATGTGAAGTAAGCATAATTTCACCGGGATCAAAACTTATCAAAAATTAGGAAAATTAGCGTTTTTCGTTGCGTACGTGTTTTGATTTTTTTAATTTAACACTGTTAGGCTTAAAACTGTGAGGTACGATTTGAAATATACTTTCCTCTATTGGCAAGGAATTTTTTAGGTGACAATATTTGTAGTTGAGACTACTAGAAATCTTATTTACGAAGTAAAAAGGCGAAAAGGCTGCAATTAGGGGCATGGCTGGTATTAGGGGCATCCATCCTATAATACCATTAGATATAACCTCACTGTAAATACACAAAAATCAACAAATCTAACATTTTACTTTTGTTTTAACGACGGGGTTCTGGGTACATTCATATCGAGATCTAAATGTAGGTGAACCACAGCATCCACCGAACTATCACCATCTGGTTCAGGTTGACTGTATGCTAATTTTCACACTTTGTAGTTTAAAAATTATAACATAGGTACCTGTATGATACATATAAAAATATGTATTTTATTGCTAGCAATTAGAATTGTTTTAATTTTGTCGAAGATCCCAGTTTTTTACCCAGTACGGCCTACACAGGCATACAACAGGCGTCAGGTGCGCTTTTGGGTCTTATCTTACTTAACGGTGAACCAACAAACTTATGTTATATATTCTCAAATTATTTTTACGCAGAAAATTTAATAAGTTTTCATTGCCTAAAAGTCTTGCGTAGGTACAATTGAGGAAAATCAATAAAAGTACCTATTACATTTTGAAGTGCTTACCACATCAATAGGAGAGTATTCCACTAGATGGCGCTTTTGCTAACTAAGTCCCGGTTTTCTTTTTAATTTTCTTAGCATATCTGGAAAGTTTAAAAAAATAATTTCAATAGAAAATTCTAGACTAATCAACCGAGTAATAACTGGAGGTGGTGAATTTTACTCTAGTCGTAGCAAATTGACCGGAAAATCCATTCAAATTCCGCGCTTAATTAAAGAAAAGTTTCAACAGACTCCACAATTTGAAACCGGTAATTGGCGACAGGTTTTAGAAAAAATTTACTGAATTTTTACGACCCCTTAGAGACTTAACGAAAGCACTACGCTTTTGCCTCGTTTAAAGTAGTTCGAGGCAGTTTGAATTGAACTGGTTGAAACTGCGTTCAGTAATTTCAATTTCATGGCAGAGATTTGTTTTCTCTTAGGTAAATATTAACACAATAAATTGTTAAGTCTACATTCTGTCGCAAGCCACAGTCCAATTCCGACCCATTCCTAGGGACTTGATTCTCTTATTGAACTAAAGGGCTTATGTATTTATTTTCCTATAATGTACAAAAAAACATGGGTCACAATTTACTTGTGTTCAAAACGTTTCTATAATACGGGAGAAATTTCTAATGTGGAAATAAAGTGTTTTTATAGAAAAAAAAGTAAAATATATCTGACTTTCGACTTATCTAAGATACATTTATCAAAAAGCCAAGATATTAACAGTGGTGAGCCACGCGGCAGCTTTTGCTGTCGCACGGATGGGCCGGCTCGAACCGGGGTGGTACCACGACCTCACAGAATACCAGCGTGAAGTAGAGGTTTACCTTTGCGTTTCGCTTGGTGAGTGCAGGTGGCCGGAGGCCCTTTTTACTGGAAATGAGGCATTCTATCTTAGTCCTCACGGGTGACAACGCATCTACATTTTGATTCGCAAACGAGGATAGATGTAGATGTCTATGGGCCGCAGCAACCACTTACCATCAGGTGGACTATGTGCTCGTTTGTCACCCTTATCCTATAAAAAAAAATATAATCCTAAGTACAGGGCTGCATTTATATCAAAAAATTATGTTACCAAGACTTTTCGAGTGGTAGCCTCTAGTAATCGATGGATGCAGATTACATGTGGCTCAGGCCCGTGCATTATCGTATTCCTTGGCGAAGAACTATACTCAGCAGTGGACTTGTGATGAATAAAATTCACCGAGTAATTATTATAAACGTACTTCATTAAATACACACCATTTGTATTTTCTACTATCCCGAGCCAACAAAATGTTGACTTTTTCCTATCCTAATCCGGGATGTAATGTTCGAGTAGTTAGATGTATTATTTCAGATATTTCGGGATAAAATACATTTATATTTTTTCTTGTTTTGTTAAAAATAACGAAATAAACATGAAAACGATTATTTATCGTTTTTATGTGTTACAGCCACAATACAGCTATATTATCGGCTCGACCGGGGTACGACTCTCACAGAATACCAGCGTAAAACAGCAGCTTTATGCCGCTGTGTTTCGTTGGTGAGTGTAGAGAATTATTTATATTACTGGAAACGTGGCATTCCATCTTAGTCTCCAGGGTTGGCAACACATCCGCATTTCGATCCTTAATCGAGGATAGGTGTAGATGTTTATGGGACACACCATCCACTTACCGTCCACCTGATGGTGCGAATGTGTGCCCATTTGTCATCATTATTCAAAAAAAATCTAACACACACGGCGCCAAAAAAAACGATCTGTCAAGAACGTTTGTCCATGCAATTTATGTATGCTAAACACCTCCACAATACAGGAGGAAGTCCTCGTGTGCAGTTGATAGCTGCAGGTGACTCAGGACCGTGCTATGTGGCTTGGGAGAGGTCTACTATCAACAGTAGACTTGTGATGGAGACAATGAGACAGCCTAATAGTGTTTCTTAAGTGTCAGCCTTTTTAAAATCCGCTGCTGAATTTTAAAATGCTGCTCTTTCAAACCTGAGCATTTTACTTTTCAAAAACTTAAGCTTAAAATTGTGCTAGGAGTGTTTCATTTTAGGAATCGATGTATGTACATATACTATATGGCTGTGTAATAATATCCAATACCCCATATCGCCCTGTGGGTGTCGTTAGAGGCGACAGAGGGAGACAAACCAGGATATATAAAGACGCAGCTGTCAAATAAAAAAAAAATGCGGTTTTAACCCGCTTGCCAAGCGTGACATCTATAGCAAATATCCCTTCTAGTACATAATAAGCTTCTAATACTTCACTATCTTTGACTACATGACCACTCAAGTCTGCATTGAAGAATATTTGATTTAAAAAAAAACATGGTTAGAGATTCCATGGTTCAACCGTAAAATCGTCAACTTAAGATTGAAAAACACTATAATATTCTCAAAGAGGCACTCATGAATCCTTAATGCCGTGAATAAATTAAATTGCGTGAATTACAGCGGAATAAACGCGTCATAAACATAAAAAAGCGGGTTCTTGAAGTTACGAGGTCGAAATGGTAACCATCTACTACCTACGTAATTGTTAATTAAGAGGAGGTGCTGTTTTATTATTACATAGCAACAGTTGTAAGATTTTTAATAAAAAACTAGCCGGTGCATATATATTTAAAAATATAATCATTGGTACGTGCGTTAGTGATCATGTAACATCTTAACGACTTAACCGATTGAATTCATATTTACGAAATATATATTTATATTGTCGAAACAATATTTTATAACTATGTTAGGATCTAACAGGTGGCGCTGTAGTCGTTATTAACAAATTCTATACATATTTGGACGTCGTTATACAAAAACGTTCCAACCCACAAGTCAATTCAAAAATCTCTTCGCAAAGATGTTAAAATAAGTAGATCTGTATATTTAACTCATTTTTGATGGTCACTCCCATGACTGACTTGACATTGGCAGAATTCTTTTAAGAGAAATCAAAAAGTAAAGAAGAAGAAGAAGAACTCATTTTTGAATGACTTGTGGGTTGGAACGTTTTTGTATAACTACATCCATTTATTGATCAAAATGACAAAATGAATATTTATTTTTTTAAGACCACAAAAAGTATAAGTCCAAAAAAAAAACGATATGTAGTATTCAATCAATTTTATAATAACACCGTAAAATACCGGATTGAATTCGCCACGCCACCTACCGGAAAGAGCAGAATAACGTGTGCCAGGCCAGCTTGCTTACTGCATTACTATATTAATACCTGAATAGAATAAAATGGAATAGAATAGAATAATCTTTATTCAATATTGATTACAAGTATCTAATTTTTTACTTACCACTGACTCGGAAAAAAGAACTGTCCTGGAAAGGACCAACAAGAAACTCAGCGGGATTTCTTTTTCAAAGTTAATATATATATAACCTATGTATAAAATTATACATTATATACATAGGTTATAGAAACTACTTACCAATGTCAATCAGCCAAAAACTATTCATAATAAAAAGTGGATTAAATGAAATATCCTTTGTCATTGCTAAATGTTATAAATCTATTAAAAAAAAAACTAAAATTAAGTAGATTAAAATCCTCTACGTACGTACTTCAAACCGTCCATGATTATCAAATTAATATCAAGAGAACATTGTTGTATAGGCTGTTAACTGTTTGATCGAGTAAAAGCTCGTGTGTAAACAACCTTATTATCTACAGTAATACCCAGTTAATATTTTTAATTCCCTACTCAGCTAAGTTAGGGGATGCGATGTAAGAAATTAATCCGATTTAGTTTTTAATCGAAAAAAATTGTACGGATAACTTGTCCGTGCGCCTGATTATTCTACCGCGTTTTATTATTCAGGCTTGCCAATTTTATAACGCGAATTGTGGTTTAAATTATTTAGGAGCCTTTTAATCCTACAAAGGCTTGGGGAGGGCTCTTACAAAAGGCTAAAGTATATTTGTGTTTAAATTATGAATTAAAGTAAAATTCATATTATACATAGAAAGTCGTGTAGTTCGGTGTAAGAATGTCGTAAGAGACGACAGAGGGAATCAAACCAGAATATGCGAAGCATATATGCCAACCCGCCGGCCAAACATGGCAACTATAGCAAATATCCCCCTTATGAGGCAACATAATGATAATGATGATGATGCAGATAGAGAGAAAGAAAGAAACAATTAATAATAGGGTATTATACACCATGTAAAAAAATAATCAAAAAATATATACATATTTACTATAGATTTTTTTTAAAGTAAACGAGAAATATTTATTTCTATTTATAAAAATGCATTATTTATATTACATTTTAAGATTTTTTATCTGTGCCTCAAAACTGCAAAACGTTGTCCGCCATAATATTACAAACCGTGGTGACGTCACTGGTTAAGAGAACTAGCTAATGTGCTATGTTATTTCGAAAATTTTCAAGTTATCATTACGATTTTTATTCCGAATTTTATTGAAAAAACATCATGAAAGAAGGATTCGTTAAAGCAGAATCTACTCATTTTTATTCTATCAATTCGAATTCTTTTAACAGAACCCATATAGTGTGTAATTTTCTATGTAATTTTCCAGCCAAAACTTGCAATGATCTTTATGACATTTGAAATCAAAGCGAGTTTAAAACTTCGCTTTTAGCACTAATGTTATAGCTTAGGTGAGAAAAACTTTTTGTTATATTATTTGTACAAACCATGTCATTAATCCCAGAAGAAAACACGAATTAAGTAAAACAATGCACTGTACTTGCAAGGGCTGTCAAAATGGCCCACAAAGGGCGGGACAGACGAGCGATTGACCTAATCTATTACAAAATTTCACTTGCAAGGTCATGCACCTATCATGTCATGATGTTTTGTTTTGTGTAAACGGTAGTTAAATATAAGTTAAAGTGGTCTTGACAGAAGTATAGTTTACATTTAGTAGACAATGCAGTCGGGTCTCTTCTTGCCAGTTTTAACCAAGTATTTTTCATATTTAAATAAGTTGGCACTTGAATCCATAACTTCCCCGTTGTTAATATGCTCGTATTTTTGCATTCAGGTATAACACAACAATGATGATAACTTGTTATTAAACATCCAAAAGTATCTTATTCCTTTGCAAATTCGGCAAAATTCTAGGGCAGTGACGTCACGAGTTGAACAGCATAACGGCTATCGTTTTCACGCGAATATTTAAAACGATAGATTAAAAGTAACTTTTATGCCACTATTCGGTATTAAAAAAATGTATGTAAAAATTGTAGTGGTTATCAATCTAGGATTCATTTAAAACACTTTTTGAAAATGGGTGCAATACCCTATTTTGTTGGAATCTGCAGACATCGAATTCAATTACACTTACTATTACGTGCAATGCCTATCAAATCAAGCCTTTTGAGAATTTGAAAGTCAAATGTTATAAAAAATATAAATTCTAATAACGAAATATAACAAAAATTATTTTACTTTAAACCTAAATCTTTTCCACAATCGTCCTTATCAAGCGTACTTAAAGTTTTCAAACTGAAAATATACAGAAATTCGCAACATCAAAGTGCCATTGAGATTGCAGGCCGGTTGCGAGCGGTTATTACCGGATTTGCCCGACCGCAACCGGTTTTGTGGGGTGTCTATGTATTTTCCGGATAATCCCTTCCGCAACGTGTAAGCAAATATGGTACTTATATTGTGGTTATGCTCTTCTATTAATGCTAAGGCCTTTTATATTTTTTATTTGTATATTGGCATAAAGTTCGGACATAACTTGTGTTTTGATAATTGATTTTTTTAATTGATTTGATTGATTTGCTTGTCGGAAAATAGAGAAGACGTGAAGTTATACTAATTTTTTTTTCAGGCATAAACCAACTCAAAGTATAATTTAAACATTTTAAGTAGGAGACTATATTCTACTAGACAAAAAGGATGTATGTTTTTCTAAATCTGAAGGATATTCATAATCAAAATAACTTGAGGTTTTCTAAAGCGTTTGCATAAAGCAACGAACATGTTGTTTGTTAGTTAAAAAGATCAATGCAGTCGATTTAATGTTTGTTAGCTCTTTGTATTTTAATATTAATTTACTTGATACTCCACGTTAATGAGGTAAAATGGATTGACGGTAATGGCAACATTAGAAAATAAAATAGTATTGGACTCAGCCTACAAACCGTAGCCTATTTTAAGTTTTTGAGAGTTTTTAGAAATATTTTCACATCGTCTTGAAATATTTCTTTTGTCTCAGACTTCTTTTTAGTCTCTTTTTCGTCTAGTTGTTTGTGTAGGTCAGCCTTTACCTATTTCTGCACTGCGGTGTTCCGGCCTGGAGGGTAAAGAGAGCCAGTGCAGTAACAGTTTGTGAGGCATTCCATCTTAGTCCTCTCAGGCGATAACAGTGAAATCTGTAGCTTTATTAATTTTTATTTGAAGTAAGCTGCAGGTGTCGATGGACTGCATTAGTCGTTTACTCAATTGCACTGTAAGTTCATTTGTTACTTCAGTTTCATAAAATAAACTTGCAGTATTCTGTTTAAGTATACACGTGGTAGAGCCATGCTGCAGCTATATTAATTATATATTTGTAGCTCGAATGGGTCGGCTCAACCGGGGAAGGACCACGCTCTCACAGAATACCAGCGTAAAATAGCAGCTTAGTGATATTGTGTTTCGTATGGTGAGTGTGGAGAACCGGTGACCCTTTTTACTGGAAAATAGGCATTCCATCTTAGTCCTCACGGTCGACAACGCATATTATGCATTTTGATTCGCAAACGAGGATAGTAGTGGATGTAGATGTCTATGGGCCACAGCTACCACTTACTATCAGATGACTCCGTGGCGCAGTGGCTTAGCAATGAGTTATTGCGCTAGGGGTCGCGGGTTCGAATCCCGCACGGAATAAATATTTGTATGGCCTACCGATAATTGTTCCGGATCTGGATGTTTGTCCTCGTGCAATTTATGTTTGTAAACTGCCTCCACGATACAGGAGAAAATCCTAGTGTGGGGGTAAAGTTTTAAAAAAAAAAAATTATTCCCTTATCATATAAAAAAGTATATCAAGTTTAAGTAAGTTTTGTTTCGTGGCAAATTAGCACTTAAAAGTAAAATTGATTATGTCATTGATTTTATTGCGTATATAATATGTATAATTATGGTTACCATTTTACTCACAGAATTTTCATACACCTATTCCTGTTCACAGGTACTGACCACGCGATCGGATTAAGCGGATCGGTGAGTTTATCCTACATTTTTTATTTGAAATACCTACGTCAGAAACGTGCACTTCAGTACTTTTTGAATTCGCACGCTCACGCTCTAGTATTTTTATAATACATATATAAATTAAGAGCTAGCACTTGAAACATCGTTACTTGATACGATCTAAATGAAAAATTAATTATGAGCTAATACGAAATTTATATGTGGTAGAGCAACGCTGCAGCTATATTATGGTTGTAGCAGGAATGGGTCGGCTCGACCGAGGTAGGATCATGCTCTCACAGAATACAAGCGTAAGGTAGCAGTGTTTCGTATAGCGAGTGTAGAGAACCGGTGACACTATTTACTGGAAATGAGGCATTCCATCTTAGTCTTCAAGGGTGACAATGCATCTGAATTTTGATTCTTAATCGAGGATAAATCTAGTCCATGGGCCGCAGCATCCACTTACTATCAGGGAGATTGTGTACGTTTGTCACCCTTATTCTTTAAAAACAACCGACAGATGGCTCTGTTTTATCATACATAAAATAATTGTGTTAAACACAAACTACAGCATAAGATTTGTGTTTTGTGCTGTTTAGTAATAACAGTTTTACAATAGCAATAGAATAGAGAACGACGAATCAAAGTAGCCATACTCTAAATAACACAAACCTACATAATATTACATACAAGTAGTATCTCTAAAGACATTACATTGATTTACTTCAAGTGATTTAATAATAATGATGAATTTCGTCGGTCTTTGTGCCTCGCTTACAATATTAGTAGCGCCCATTTATGAGCAGCTTGGAAGGTATCCGCTTATAATAACCCTAAATATTTAAGTTAATTGGGAGAGCGTTGTGTTTACACGTCGGTCAAGCGAAATAGCTTTGAATTAATACCGGTAATAAATTAATTATGTTGCCAGTACACATTCCAATAATTTGGTAAAGCCTTGCAACGTCAATGGCTACTGAAATTAATTTTCTTGTAGCAACATAGGTAGACCCACAGTGCAGCTATATTATGGTTGCGCACCAATAGGTCAGCTTGATTGGAGCATGACCACGTTCTCACATAATACCCGCGTAAAATAGCTGTAATTTGTAAGTGTAGAGTACCGGAT
This sequence comes from Parnassius glacialis, assembly GCA_033319125.1. NCBI lineage: Eukaryota > Metazoa > Arthropoda > Insecta > Lepidoptera > Papilionidae > Parnassius > Parnassius glacialis. The sequence goes on from JAVANC010000002.1 coordinate 33,002,248, forward strand.
ACACTCTTTAATTGTGCTTTACCACCATGCTATCTTAGACCTGAGGAACTCAGGGGTGACAGCGTATCAGATGTAGATGTCCATGGGCCATGTCATCCGTTTACCATCAAGCGAACGCTCGTTCGTTAACCTTATTCTATCTATAAAAAAATTAAAGGCTGTTTCAAACCGTAATTTCCTACGAACTGTAAATTATAAACGGTCCATATCTTAATTGAACATAAGGTTTGATGCTCATGAAATCCCAACGAAACCCCGACACCTTATTATTGTAATCAGCGTATTTAAACAACGCGGTTTACATGTGGCCAAACACATCCGCTTGTTCCAGGGGTTTAAAATCTGTGAATGGCCGCCATTTGAACGCCTTTATTTCCGCACCCTAACAATTAACAGTAACAAAATTTCTCGCTTTATTAACTTGAATATAACAGTTTTAAGATGTACCGAGTAGTGGCCGAATGTTATCAAACCTTTGCCTATAAATAATGTTAGCATATTTTTTCTACTAAAATTTTTTAATTCGAAGTATATGAAGTGTATATAGTACCTACTCAGAAATGTTAACGCATTTGTTACCTTCTTTGTTTGAAGCTGGCTGCAGGTGTCATTTTTACATGCGAATAGTCACTTAAGATCATTATATATTAAACTATGATACAGGAACAACAAACCGCTGAATATTTATTTAATTATAATAGCAGCAATAGAGAGAGAGAGAGAGAGAGAGAGAGAGAGAGAGAGAGAGACAGAAAGAGGGAGAGTCGAGATGACATTAGTAAAATACAAGTTACAGGCAGCCTACATTATGCGTTACGTACCTTCCTACATAGCTAGGAACAAACTTCTCTTATTTCCGAGAGGGATATGGAGGGAGCACTTTTTCCGTTTCGCCTCTCCATTGCTTAATAGAATGAGATAAATGAAATAAATTATTTTATTTTCATCATTTTTATAAAGTTATAGCTATTAATTATTCAGTGGTTATAGTAAGAATAATTTTTAAGTTAATGAATCGTAATTGCTACTCGCTTAGGTCATTGGTTAGTGTAAAAATTTAAAATATAATACAAATTAGATAATGCAAGAACTGTTTAACAACATCAACAAGTAGGTACCTACCTACCAAACCACAAAGCACGGTAATTCCAGTCTGTGGTTAAAGTAATAGGTAACATGTAGGTAGTGTACAAACTCAATTTTTTTTGCATTATAATAATTATGTCTATTTTGACTAGCATTATTTATTGATACACAAAATTGTAATGTAAATTTCAACAAAAAAATCTATAAAAAGATAATGTCCTTTATAAAAATATTTTTGATTGTTAATAATTGAAACATATTATATTATCATAAACTGTGGTTATCGCGTAAAATTTCGTTGTTCTATTAACTATAATCTGACTTACACACACACTCATTATTTATAGTTTAAGCATGTGTGAGTGAGTAATATTCAATATAAGGTAGGTATTTATGTATATAGTAACAGTGGTGCTCAAACTACCAAATACAAAATTAAAACAAAACTTTTTTAATTCAGTTTCAAGGCAAAAAGGTACATTTATGCTTATGGACTAGCAATTATGCTATGCCATTGAGCCTGTAGTTAAACATAGTTTTAAAATCTACGCATCTCATAATCCATGACGGCACAAAGGGTTTGTTGTGCGGTACAGAAACAACCTACCGGAAGTATATTAGGTATGTTGATGTTACACAAATTCAGCAGCGGTTTATGTACGCAAAGGGAGGTAAAGTAATATGGCAGGTAAGGGAATTTCATTAGGGAGAAGTCCGATGCAGGAAAATCTCGTAGCGAGCTTTACTTTCATTAATTTAAGGTTATAAAAACTGGGTGTGTATATGAAATATGCTTTTTTTGCGTTTTGATAACACTCACTTTACAATTTTGATCACTAAACATTTTCATTTACTTTGTTTCAAAGTTTGGTAGTTTTAATTTTAATTCGTACTAACATATATTAAATTGCCTTAAGGTGCTAATAAATGTAAAATATTGTAGGCATTATGCGTTACTGGTTTCATGTTTTACATAGCTTGTTATTATTTAATTAACCTTTAAAATAGAAAGATCTTTCTTTAGCGATACTCTTATATGCCATAAAACTTAAATTTAATTAAATTGGTACAAGATAAGAAGATAGCATAAACGTACTAGAATTTAATAGCTTATAACCCCATAAACATCAACAAAACAACATACATTACGCCTTATTAGAACATACTGTTTTCAGCCCATCAACACGCTTGCACGAAGACAAAGCATCGCGTTAAAAGATCATATCCATTGTGAGTAAATGTAGGTCGTAAAGACGCGGATTTCATTTCTTAGGAAAAGCGTTCTGTTAGACATTATTTTCTAACTATTATATTATTAAAATACCTTTTTGTCGTCCTAAGACCTATAAAAATATACCTATAGTTTTTCGTTGTAAGACTATAACTCTACACATTTAGACGAACTCTTTCTTCACTTAGGATTCTTGATTGTGGTTCCACACGCTTTGGTTCGGACACGTTTTGCCTTGTCGACATGGATTATTTTATGTCAGATTCCAGAAGACCCATAGGGACCTAGTTATTATTCTCATCCATTATATGAAGCGTTCTTTAATATCATTTCCTTAAAATTAAAAAATAAACAATAATAATTATTCAACTTTTTACAATACACATAATTATATTTACAAATATAAATTACTGCACTTAAAATACTTTTAGAAATTTTACTCTGGTGATAATATTCGCTATACGCTTGTACGATGTACTTTCTGTACACTCAGAGATCCTACCCAAGAGCGTAATTACAAACTCGCTTTTCCCTGCCAACACAGTATTTGCATTACTTCACTTTGCAATGTTTCAGTCACAATACTGAAACTAGGAAAAATATATTATATTTCTCGGGCCTTTAACTTTCTTAAATGACGTTGCTCGAGTTCTATTTTTAAACGGCAGTTCCTCTTTTAAGTTGTGAGTTATTTATTTCGGAGATGTTACAAGCTTTTTTTATACTTTATGGAAACCCTTATTAGATACTGGGAAAATCATTTTGTTTAAAAATATTCACTTCTTTATAGAAAAGTTTGTCAGTACTTTAAATTTTCGGAGGTATGTAAAATAGCAGCATAAGAATATCATTCTCCTTCATATTTTGTTTCATAGGCCTCCCAAGAGATTAAGGGACAATTATGGAAAATGGCAAAATATGTCATGTTTTTCTTTAGATGACGATGTACAGACGTTAAATATTCAAAATTAAGGCGTCTAGAAGCGTTAAAAGTGTAAGATGTCTAACGCTGTGATTACTAATCCAACCACTTAGAGCAAATCCTTCTTACAATGGAAGGGGCCAAAATCTAGCACAGGACTCTTATAGTATAGTGTTTTAAAAGTTTAGGAAAGAATCAATCTAAAAATCTTACTTTGTGTGATATATGTATTATGAATAGTATTGTAAAATACGTAACAAGTTTGTTTAAAAGGCAATTGCCCTCAGTATTTCTTTATTTTTAATTCATCGACCTTTTTATAATACGCTCTCATTATAAAAGTCATAGGAATTTAGCGAAGTCAGTAATCAGGATTAAATTTTAGGTTCAATGGATAATCAGTTTACATATCAATCAAGTGTCAGTACAAAAACACTGATTTTTCCCTGGTATACCACTGCTTTTGATTTAGTCGAAAACTTTATTTTTCTAGTCTTTCATGTGGCAATAGTCTAATGTTTAAACTTATGGTCTTCGTAACTAAAACAAAATGCTTTCGAACTGCTAATATAATAGAGTTTTAATAGACTAGGATGAGTGTGATCTGTTCTTTTCATGATCTGGTTTTATCAATACTTCGGAGATTTTAATTGACCTTGCTTAGATTACATAGATAACCATTATCGATTATTAAATTGCGGTTCAGATTGTTAAAGTTATCTTATTTTGTGTCAAATAAGTAGTAGAAAATGAAAGAATATGCTATGTTTACAGGTAACTTCTTTTACTTTCCTCTACCATTAAGTAGCACGTAGTAATTACATTTACTGATGTGCACTATCTTAATATTTGATTGTGGTAATAGTGAACTTTTAACCTTTCTTTTTTTGTAGCTGGGTGTAGTTTTTCCATAGGCTGCAGTCATCATCATCATCATTACAGCCCTTCACAAGTCCACTGCTGAACATAGGCCTTCCCCAAGGAATGCCACAAAGCACGGTCCTGAGCCACCTGCATCTATCGACTCCATCTAGTGGCGGGACGCCCTACACTTTGTCCGCCGGTACGAGGCCGAAGTACAGTACAGTATAAGTGTAGTATTAGTAGAAGTGAAGTACAGTATAGGCTGCAGTAGTGAATAATATTGTAAATAGTTAGAACAAACAATTTTTGTATTTTGCAAATTTCTAACATTCTAAAATGGTTAAAAATTGTTTTTTTTTTTCATATAAATATTAATTTCTTGTTCTTTTTTTAATATTTTGTGAATTGGATATAAGATGCTTTTACACAAAAAATATACTGTTTAAAGTGTGTCTTGTCTAAAAGTACTGTAATTAAAACATATAATTTGAAAGTTATAAAAAATAATTTACTTTGTTATATTTTTGCAAAGAGAGTGAAAGCTTTAACAATGAACCGAGTCTAAGATAGAATATCGAATGAAAAGGAATTTCTTTGAACAAAATCTGAAAACATTTTCTGAAAGATCAAGAACATAATTGCTTTCGTAGCTGACATTATTTTATACTTTATGCAAAAAGGTCTTTATAAAAGACACATTCTACAAAAGTTAGAAATTTAGCCATAATTTAAATAATTGATTATAAAATTATATAAAGATAAAATTGTAATATAATTTTTAATAAACTTTGCTGTGACACCAAGCTACGCTTTAAATAATTTATTATATATTTTATTTAGAAATTATCGTTAATAATTCCAATACATTTCAGATTTAAATCGATATTTTTTTATAAAATCCTATTCCAAATAGTATCAAAGTATATTATATGTAAGCAGTTTAGTAAGCTGCCAAAATAAAACATAAGAAAATGAAAAAAAAAAACTAGTGGCGACAGCATTAATTGCATGTTGCGGTAGATTTTTTTAAATATAATTGAGATATTACAAAATGAGCCTATTATGAAATATACCCTTTATTATAAAAAAGGAAAAACAATAAGTTAAAACCATCTTTATTATTCTGTTTCAGAAATAAATACAAAATAAAAGGAGGCTCTTTATTTAACTCTTTTTAAGTTGCCACTGACATTGAAAGACACTTAAATGTTTGGTCTTAGACACAATTTAAAGTTGTTTTCCAGTTTTTGTAATACTTTAATTTTTTGGAGTAAACGTGATTTACTCCTCTTTCTCTTATTTCCTGTACTTTTCTTTTAAAAGAACAGCATTTATATTTTATATATTTAAATAAGAATTAGGTATTATTTATAGTAAAAGGCATGTCTATTTTAGTGCCTTAAACTCCGAGGTAAAAATAATTTTCTTTAAATTTCATACGTATGTGTTCGTGCTGTGTATTATGTTGCGGTCGTATTGGTTATATAATTATGTTATAAAGCTTTAGAGAAATAAATATAAAGAAAATATCTGTATAAGATTATTACGGTTAAAAAGTACTTTTTCTTTTTTTTTAAACTACACTAATTGACCCTCAGGAATATACTATATATAGTATATACCTGAATATACTATACTCAGAAATAATGTAGCTTTCTACCGGCGAAAGAGTTTTTAAACTCAATTCAGTTGTTCCAGAGATTAATCCCTACAAACAAACTCAAAACTTACAAACTTTACCTCTTTATAATATTAGTATAGATGATTAAAACAATTAAACATTACAGTTTAAATATTTAATGTAATAAAATACACTTTAAACAAACCACATACAAAGCGTTACGTATACTAACGGTTGGCATATTCTGTCAACAATTAACTAATACTTTACTGTTACGGAACAGAGTAACTTATGAATAAATACTGCATGATAGCACATGAAAAATTTGTAATGAACAGTTTTAGAAACACTGGTCTTCAATATTGAAACTCGTGAACGCCATTGGTCGATTTACGACATTATTGTGCTCTTAACAATAGAGTTGATTATTCAACAATTCTAGCGCTGTTGGCTTTATGATACATTTATGTCGCAAACATTTAAACAAGGAAAAACGAATGGAAATGTATCTCTTCTAGTTTGCTTTTTCAAAAGTCAACATGATATTTGCTGCTTTTTTATTATATTATTGAATGTTAAATTTCTTACAATTAATAATTTTTTAAGTGTCTATAACTTTAGGTAGTACATACCTACTAAAAACGGATTTTACCGTGTGTTACAGTTGTAGATTTTTTTTACCAGATGTAATCTATATTCTACAATATTCACAATGTTTATAGAAAACTTTTTTCTGAAGCGCGTAATGGGAAGGAAAAATATTTGTGAGCGCCTTTTGCGCTTAATTCTCAATGTTCAAATTTCTCTCCTCCCTTCGACCATTTCTGTCATTCATTCTATTTCGTTCAAACTATGTCAGTCAGTCAATTTTGTTCAGCCGTGAATTCAGCGTCTCATTTTCTGTGAAGATATTTTGTGGTGTGCTAATAAGTATGTTATTGAACGCGTTCCATTTTGCTTTAGCTGTAATACTATTAACCATTCTATACATTTGTGTATATAGGTAGTTGTAAACTAATATGGGTGAGAATATCGCGGGTCAAGGTCGTGGTGGGATGGATAAATTTATTTATACCGACGCCTACGAAAATGGCGGAGATCTAAGATGTGTATTTTTTAGAATGTGTTCTGAAATAATTGAGCTCTATAAAGCTATAAAATCTGATTCAACAGTTCAAAATTACGGTAAGTGATTTTATATTTTATTAATCTTAATTTATCTCTCTCTTATTTACATAACTATACTAGATAAGGTAATCACAAAACATTGTTGACGCAGTAACAAAAGTAGATAGTATATATATGTACCTACTTAATTACTATCAATATTAAAATGCAAAGTTAAATACGAAACTGTCATCATCATTAGAGCCATTTACAAATCTACTGCTGAACATAACATGCAACAACGCTAAGAAGTAAGAATTCGTGAGTGTTTTTATTTATAAAGTATTTTTGCTAGACATTGTTTTTATTCATTATTCCGTAAATTACAGACTATATTCCACTGCTGGGCACGACCGTTTGTTTCTGAGGGTAACGCAGGGCGCACGTCATACATTCCTCGGTATGCGAGCAACCCGGGTTCGATCCCCGCCGGCACCAATGAAATTGTTACTTGGCAATTTTAAGTGATGATTTACCACGTGCTCGTGAAGTAAAACGTTGAAGAAACCTGTATGTCTGTGGAAGGGAAATAAAATATTTAGAGAACATTTAAAGTTCGACATGTGAAGAAGCGGCCTACTAATAATTTTATTTAATAAATTATTAGGCACCCTAATTGGGTTCTAGTTTCCACCTACGGCCAAAGCGTAGATGAGTGGAGATCACACGTGTCCGCTACACGTGTGATCTGTAAAGGCTACGCTACAGTTGTCGTTTTCTACCGACTTCAAAATGGAGACGGTACTCAATTCGACTATATGTTTTTTTATGTATGTAACCAATAATATATGTGAACCAATTTCGATGATTCTTTTTTTATTTGAAAGCTGGTTCTTCTTATGTTGTCCCATATAAATTTGATCAAGGTCTGACCAATAGTTTTTAAGTTATTCTTAATAATTTATATTGAAGTCGGTTGTACAAAATTTTTAATTTTAAATTATTTATGAAAATTTCCCCTGCTCATTCACTCTAATCGGGGGTTATGGAGAGGAACTCCGCTCTGCATATCTCTAGTTCTAATAACTAATTGTTAAGAGGGTGGTTTTGAAACTACTGCTTTATTTTGTGGGGTTCTACATAGTGCTATTCCTTATAAAATAAAGGACTGCACGCAAAGCCCATATGAACACACAAGTCCAGAGCTGCGGTCTTCGGTGGGAGTCTCCAATTGTTGAAAGCAAGCTCATATATTTTCTACCGACGTCAAAAGGAGACTGTAGGTACCTAAGACGGTACTCAATTCGACTGTATGTTTTAGGTTTTTTTTTATGTGTGTTGCCTCATAACTTTTTTCTCGGCGAACTGATTTCGATAATTTTTTTTTATTTGAAAGCTGGGTCTTCTTATGTGGTCCCATATAAATTTGATCAAGGTCTGACCAGTAGTTTTTGAGTCATCTTTAATAATGTATATTGAAGTCGGTTGTACAAAATTTTTAATTATTCATAATTTAATAATGATTTCTTATATTTACGCGAACACTAAAATTTAAATAAAACTAATTTTACGGATTTTATCGCGGGAATATAAAATAAGTTAATATACGCGATAAAATCAGTAAAATTAGTTTTATTTAAATATTCATAATATAGGTACCTAACTTCATCAATTTATTTACTACAACCTACTGCTGAATATTCTCGTCATAGATTACCTCATAGAGTAGGGCTGCCATACGTCCCGGTACACCGGGACATGTCCCGGTACACCGGGACATGTCCCGGTTTGAAGCGTTGTGTCCCGGTGTCCCGGTCAACAGGTCATTTGTCCCGGTGTGCACACAATTCGCAAGCTACCCCTGTGTAGTTAAGTGCAGCGTCTGCGATCGGCGAGTGGTTGAAGTGGAGCGGAGTCGAGCGAGCGAGCCTAGCTGCCTTCTTTGATTATTAACACGTGCGCGTAGGGTTGCCAACTTTTTCAAAGGAAAATAACGTATATTCCTTTCAGACGGTTATATACACTATAATTATAACTATTCCACCGAAACAACAAACGTTGAGCATAGAGTACAGAGTACAATATATACTGGAGACATTGACTGACACTTGACTGTACTGACAGTACAGATTTTTCGAAAGTTGTATGATAATGTATTTTGTTGTTATTCTGTTCTGTGTATGTGTGAAAGTATAAAATGATTGGAAATTCTGAGCAATGGACTGAGTTAAATTCAGAAATTTGGCAGAATTCTTGCTTTCATTCAATTCACACAATATTTCACGCATAAGTTAGAATAAAGTATTTTAGATACTTTTTTCTTATTCAAAAGTATAAAGTATAATCAAGCAAAATACCGTAAGATACGTTATTTTAAAGTATAGTTGGCAACACTGCCCCTCCGCCCTCGCGCCTTGAACGTCACGCGTCGTCGCAGTGTTTCGTTTGATTGCTTTAGAGAACAACGTACTTAATTTGCGCTGCGCGTTATCCTGTATTTCGTAGTTTAGTTTTTTTATTGCCAGTCTGGTATTTTGCTAAAAAGTCATGCCAAAAAGAAAGTGTTTGTTTTCGGACGATTATACTAAAGAGTGGTCATTCATTAAAAGAGGAAGAAATGATTATGAAGCCTTTTGTTCAATTTGCGGCTTTCATATATCTGTCAGTCACGGCGGTAAGTCAAGTGTCAAAGACCATATCCAAAGTAAAAATCACAAGACGAAATTATCAGTTGCATCAACTTCTAGAGATATATCGACATTTATGATCACGCAATGTACTGCCGAAGACATGTTAATATGCGCTGCCGAACTGACCACAGCTTATAAAGTCGTAAAGCACCACCAATCGTTTAGCTCTTTAGATTGTACGACAAAACTGAATGCCGTAATGTATCCTGATTCAAGTATCGCAGCAAAACAATCAACTGCAAGAACAAAAGCTACTGCTATCATTAAACACATTTTAGCTCCACACTCGATCGCGCAAATTAAAACAGAAGTCGAAAAAGTTCCTTTTTACGGCATTTCAACCGATTCTAGCAATCACAAAGCCGAAAAGTTATTTCCACTGCTGATACAGTACTTTACGGAAAAAGAAGGACTGCAAATTAAATTACTAAAAATAGACTCATTGCCGAATGAAACATCTGATACAATCACTTCATTTTGTATAAAATCGTTGCAGGATCAGAACATCCCCGTACAAAATATTGTTGCTTTCAGCGGGGATAACACAAACACTAACTTTGGCGGAAGAGATAGGTACGGAGTTAACAATGTTTTTTTTAAATTAAAGGAGATTTTGTCCAAAGACATTGAAGGCATCGGTTGCCCAGCGCACATTCTGCACAATACAGCGTCCACTGCTGCCGATGTGATGTCGATTGACCTGGAGTCTATTGTTCTGAAAATTTTCAAGTATTTTTCCATATTCACTGTAAGAGTGGAACGGCTTAAAGATTTTTGTGAGCAAGCAGCAATAGAATACAACAATATACTCTCACATTCCAGAAGTCGGTGGCTTTCACTACTTCCAGCAATTGAACGCATACTAAAGTTATGGCTGCCATTGAAAGAATTTTTCGCTAAGGAAGCAAAAGCCCCAAAAGCTGTAGTCGATTTTTTTGCTGATCTCTTATCAGAAGTTTACACACTTTTTGTGCACAGTCAAGCATTTCTGATTGAAAAACAAATTAAAAAGATTGAAAAATCAGTTATTACCATTGTTGAAGTGAAAAATGTATTACAGGATACAAAGAAACAGTTGAGTGACAGATTGATAAATAAATATTTAGGCAATCAAACAACACAACTTTATAACAAACTAAAGAATGAAGGCACAATTAATACAAGTCAATCCGAAACATTTGACAAAGAAACAGGAGATTTCTTTAACACTGCTATATGTTATCTCGAACAGTGGACAGAGCCGATGACAAAATTTGATGTTTTCGCTTGGATGATTTTAAATGATATTCCTCAATGGCAACAAGTAGAAGAAACTACAAAATATTTAAATGAAAAGGATATAGGAATAGATGATTCAATGTATGAAGAATTTATGTACTTAAAATCGTTTATTGAATGTGAAATCAGCGATGAATGGAAAGCTAAAAATATGGAAGCAAAATGGAAACACTTTTTTGAAAAAACCGAAGAACTGGAAAGAAAAGCAAATCTTCTTAAAATGTGTCAATATATTTTTGCAATCCCAGGCCACAATGCTCACGTAGAACGAGTGTTTTCGTTAATTTCAGCACAGTGGACGAAAGAACGAAGTTCACTCAGTGTAAGCACAATCGAAAGCATCATTCAATGCGTTTATAATTATAAAATGTCATGCACGGAATTTTATAATTACGTCAAAGGGGAAAAGGAATTACTGAAAAAGGTTAAAAGTACAGAGAAATATGAATGGGCAAAAAAAAAGGACGTAGTGTAAGAGTTTCTTATTTTTTGATTAAATTTTCTTAAATATTACCAGTGTTTTTGTATAATCCATGATTTACCCTATTTCTGTTCTAAATGTCCCGGTCGGCGTCTCGGAATTTATGGCAGGCCTATCATAGAGGGATATTTGCTATAGTTGTGACACTTGGCAATCACGTTGACAAAAACAAAAGGGCGATGATAACTGCAGTTTTTTTATTATTTTAAGTTTTCGGGTAGATGCTGCTACCTATACCATATCCTGTCTCATTTTCCTCTGTATCTCATATAACACCACGGGGTGACGTGACGAAGTGGATTCTCTTTTGTCGCCACTGCACGGTGACGCACACGCCGCTAGGTACACGAGTACTATTATATACAATTATTGGAATCAACTTTTCACGCATTTTTTGTATATTGTGTATTAAGCTAACTATAATAACCGTATTAGTCGTTAAATAAAAGTACATTTAGGGGTGTAAAATTGTTAATTGCAATTTTAAGTGCTGATTTAACACGTGCTCTGCGGTATCGTGAGGAAACCTGCATGTCCGAGAAATAAGAAAAATAAAATTTCAAAGACGTGAAGTTCGCCAACATGCACTGAGGCAGCACGGCGGATACCTATTTCCTTGCCCTAAAATCCTCTCAGAAATGAGAGGAGGCTTATTCCCAGCAGTAGGACGTATATAGGCTGTAGTAACTTTAACTTTTTTAACGTTAGGAGGAGTGAGATGGAATGCCTCGTTTACAGTAAAAAGTTTACACTCACCAGTCGAAACACAGCAACATTGAGCTGCTATTTTACGCTGTTTTTTGTTTAACTTATTATAAGCCAGTGCTTGACCACAATCCCACCTGGTGGTAAGTGGTGATGAAGCCGTGGATGGTAAATCGCACTGCCTTAACGTAACGAAAGCATATTCACTCTTGATTTGAAGATGCCCAGATTGTATTTGGACGAAAAATTATTTCACTCTTTTGCTGTACGCACTACGCATTACCTACAAAAGATGAAGCACATCGTTTGTTTCTAATGCGTGGAATATGGAGAACAAAGGGGGTTAAGACTTGCCAACCGTCTGGTTATCCGATGGAAAAGGAGACGGAGGATTTAATGCATGTATTTCTTGCGCACACTCTCCGAAATGTGTCCTGTAAGAAACCGAAAAGCTGGCTAGTTATCGCCTGAGTTCGAGGCCGGTAATATTGGTTCTAATTATATCGCTGTCACCAATAAGCCTCTTAGCACGCCTTTCCATTGAGTCCAAAGCCGTTAGGAGGCATACTGCAGCACCATCCCGTATAAAGGCAGCAATACTTCATGCACGACCGGCCTTCGCTTTAAATAGTTTAAGCAACTGTTGTGAAGTATTGCAGTTGTAACTCGAGCTTTAAAAAAATGAAATGAAACTACTGTTACGGATTTTATCGCGTTTCATTTTAACTTTTCCATTCACGACGCTTCGGGTGCTTTAAAGTTAAAATAAACACGATAAAATCCGTAAAATTAGTTTAATTTAATGTGTATTATTCACGTTAACATAATAAATTTAAAAATTTAAAATACGATATTTTTGTCCCAGTTGACATATTATAGTCGTTATATTATAGTCGAGAACAAGTAAGACAGTATATTGAGGTTACTTTTTATCAGAGGTCAGAGGAACCTCATACCGAAACAGTAGTAGATTAAAAAAAATACATTTCACACACTATATTTTATTTTCATACTTAAGTATACATACTGAAGTAATTTTTTTTTTAAATTTCATTCATTTAATTTAATTAAAAGTCTTATTATTTGTTCCTCTTGAATGCACTAATTAATATAACAAGTTCGAATGTCGTCTTCTACGAGTGGTACTTTTTCTTTAAATTTATATGGGACCACCCCTAAAGTATAATCTATTTAATAAAAAAAGAACCATTAAAATTGGTTCATAATTGAGTAAGATATCACTTTACACGTACATACAAAAAAAGAACATACAGTCAAATTGTGAAAATCCTCCTATTTTTAGTATGCTAAAGGTATCCAGAATTTGGGTGCCCTAGGTCTCTTGCATTTTTTTATAGAATAAGGATCACAAACGAGCTCACAGTCCACCCGATGGTAAGTGGTTGCTGTAGGCCATAGACATCTACATCTATCCTCGATTACGAATTAAAATGCAGATGCAATCACCCGTGAGGACTACGATTGAATGCCTCGTTTCCAGTAAAAAGGGTCTCCGGTTCTCTAAACTTACCATACGCAACATAGAAGCGTTAAGCTGCTATTTTACGCTGGTATTCTGTGAGAGCGTGGTCCTTCTTCGGTCGATCCGACCCATTCGTGCTACAAAAAAAAAACTATACTACTAAATCCCTTGCATAATCTAAGATGGTCCTGTTTAACTACCTACATTTTTCAAGACGCATTTGGTATTCAAATCGTAACTTTTTGACTTAATTTATACGCCCCAAGACTTATTCCCCAGTGGAACTAAAATCGATTCTTTCCCCAGTCTGGTGACACAAACCCATCTCTATGCTCCGCTCTATGTTTCCACCCCTCTGATGCATTTGTGAGCACACACTTTCCATTCAATGTGATGTACTATCGGTTTTTTTTGCTTACCACTAATTGGGTGCACTTTTTGTTTTATTTTTTAATTACTAGCTCGTTTGAATTTTTCTATTGTGTCTAGAGCGTAGGCGGGAATTACATAGCATATTATAATTTCCAGTTATTAAAAAATTGTTTGTCTAGATTTGTCTTCATATCACGTATATAAAAATAGCTGTTTAATGATGCTGTGTTTCGTATGGTGAGTGTAGATAATCGGGTACCTTTGGGTGACAACGCACCAGCATTGATTCTTGATGGATAATAGATGTACATGTCTATGAGCCGCAGCATCTACTTACCACCAGGTGGACTGTGTGCTCGTTTGTCACCATTATTTTATAAAAAAGTGTGTTTGTACTTATGTACGCACGTAGGAAGTTATACTTCTTTAGCATAACAAAACAAAAAATACTTGAGAGACAATTACCCACTGAAGTTGTCGTTTTTAGGTGTCGGTGTGCGCGCGCATCGTAAAAATTCACTCATAATTTTTTCTAAACGCCCCAAAAGAAATATAACTTGAAAAGTTGACTTATTCCCATTCTTCCTTCCTTATCAACTTCCAAAGTCCAAAATTCCGCTTCAGTCTTGTTATACCGTTGCCAAACATCATTGTACTACATAAAGAACATCATAAAATGACGAGAATGTGGAAGCGGTTCTACTATTCTTCACAAGTGATATTCTTTAGTTCACTTAAAATTTAAAAATGGTCCAATATGAAGTCTGGTGAAGCCTCCGTTTAGTCAAGAGTCATAAAAAATATATATTTTTTTTAAAACTCACTAGCCAGGTTTTACTATTAGAAGTAAGGTGTAAAATGTAAATGTATGTGTGTGTAATGGACTCGGGTTAATGTAAAAAAAGATGAATGTTGCATAAAAATGAGTAGCGAAACTAAGATGTTTTTTTTTTAATACGTCTTTGTAGCGAAAGCGAAACGGTATATCACACGCGTGGTTGATAGTGATAATATCTTATAATCTACAAGGTCACTTACTGTACCAGGGTTGAATTGATGTAAGCAATAATGATTACTGTTTTCATTGTGTCAGTAGTTAATTTTGTGTGCTATATAAAATCTATGCTGTTAACAAGCGACAAATATTTCACACAATCGGACGACCTATTCCTTGAAAATGGAATCCACCAAAAACAAATTTGAAAAGAGAATAAAATTCCGGTACAAATGATGTTTTTTAGTTTGCTGATAAGAGTTGAGGTCTGAACGTGTGAACCGAACGTCATTTGCACCGCCTTGGCCTCCTTTTAACATCTATGGTGGAGCTTCTGACGGCTCCGTGGCTTAGAAATGAGTTGCAACGCTGAGAGCTGCTTTTGCGGTTGCGGGTCTGGATGTTCGTCCTTGTGAAATTTATGTATGTAAATTGCCTTCACGATGCAGGAGAAAATCCTAGTGTGGGGGTAACGTTTGTAAAAAAAAACTGGTTATTTATAGACATGTTTATAATCAAAGACTAGGACAAAGGTCATCTATGTAATTTAGTAATTTTATAGACAAATTTTAAGAACTCTTAGAAATACCGCCGTATGATTAGTGGTACGGAATCTACCTTTCGATCATTGTATTGTAATAAAATGTATTTTTCTACCGACTTCAAAAAGGAGACGGTACCTCAATTCGACTGTATGTTTCTTTTATGTGTGTTACCTACCTCATAACTTTTTACTGGGTGAACCGATTTCGATGATTCTTTTTTTATTTGAAAGCTAGTACTTTCAAATAAAAAAATTACATATCTATCAGTGGTACTGAGTGGTACTTAAAAATATTGTAAGTCACAGTGAGGATTTCTTTTATCGTTTCATACAAAAAGTAATATTTTATTACGCATGTAAATTATATTGTATTTCCCATTCTATACGATTGTACGTTAGGAAAAATTATTAAAAATATTTAAATATCAAAGCAATAAAGGACTCTAGCAGATGTAGGCGGTTTCAGAATTTTATTTCTTTTTTATTTCTCGAATGGTAAATGGTGAGCAGCCAGTAGCGAACGTGCGACAGGTCGGGCACCGCCGGTGTGTAGAATGAAGGATTGTTCAGAGCGGACACACAGATTATGTCGGTTAGTGGATAATTAATTATCTTCTCATATAGCCTCCTTTGTGCATGCCATGCCTCAGACTAGCGTTATGAAATTAAGTTTCGCCTGTGTTTGTGTGGAATGCTGTGTTGATATTAGCCTTTGGCTTCCATTTTAGAGCGCAGGGCGGGGGGGGGGGGGGGGGGCACACAACTTATGATGGATCGTCGCCCTGTGCATTCCGTACCTGCTACGGTGTAATAATGTTAGATGATGAAATTACGTTGAGTCTATAGCATAACTGCACTAATGGCAATATACCTGTATCCCAGCGATGTTTAAACAGCATCCGCCAATTATTTAAGACAATAAACCTAGCAAGCTAACAGCATAGCAAAGTGGCGAAGCAAGCTTTAAGCTTTAAGCTTTTTTTTAAGCTTTGTAGCGGTTTCTAACGGTTGCCGTTGAGCAATCAGTTTCAAAATAGGAGGTTCAGATGCCTGGGTGATCAGGAATCGATTGCTGAAAACAGAATTTGAAAATTCGAAACCGTTCTCGAGATAATCGTGGGACAGACGGACAGACGGACGGACAGACGGACAGACATCGTGAAATCAATAAGTGACTTCGCAAGCTTCGCCACTTAATAATTGTTAAAAAAGTGTAATTTAATATTTATATTTAATTTAAAAACTCGTCGACATTTCCATACAATCTATCGTTTAAATTAAAACATCCCGGAAACGAGTCACACGAGTAATCAAACGAAACATACAAAATCGGCCGCGTAACCCCGCGTTCTAAAATTCAATTACCCCATTCAAATGCCCGCATTCGTGCGTTCCCATAGACCCCTCGAGTAGTCCCAAAAACGGGCCCCACGTGCGGGGCAGATGGCCGACTGTGCGCTGGAGTTTATTTTTGCTGCCGTTTTGCTACGGTGACCATAACTTAGCAAAATTAGGGAAAACGTAAGAAGTAAAATTGACATAACAAAAATTGTTGTTATTTTTTTTTAAATATTACTAACTTCTACATCGATGGCTTTTTACCGTTTTAAATAAATACTTCTCAGTATTGTTCAGAAGCAACAAGAACCGTAAGTTGATGATAAGTTAATAAGAATTTATTTTAATTTTAATAATTTATAAAAATTTGTTTTATGTTTAAATTGTCTTTATTTTTTACGCCTTTTGAACGCGACTTTTCATAGATATGTTGCCAACGTGCCTTCAATGATGCTACTTCATATTATGATAGAAAAATATGAAATATAAAATAAATTAAAACCGGTAAGCACTTAACCCGTTTTTTGTTTATTATTCACGATTGAAGCAGAGATTTAAACTTCAATATAAACTAGATAACTAAATAAAAAGAGGCTCGCTCTTAAAATAAAAGTTACCTTTTTTTGCAAGCATAGCGCTTAATTCAAAGTGGAACGACACTGAAATGTATAGCGAAAGAGTTGAGACCGGCTTAATGAGGGCTTTCATTTGGCAGTATACAACAGTATATATTTAATCACTCTTGGCTGATACAGTTTTAAATTATGTAAGGAATTCTACGAGATTTCCTTACAACCTGTATGGAGTCCACTGTTTAAATTGTGGATAAATTATGCCTAGTAGGAAAATACACGACCGTGTCGTGATATACCACAAGCTTGTGTAGATTGGCTTCTTTTAACAGCTTTTATAAATCTATTGAAGGATATACGACTATTGTCATGCAATGCTTGAAACGGGGTCAATCCAGGCATATTAAATAAAAAAGGCACCAACGTCATCTTATGAAATTTGACAACGCATCTGCATTTTGATTCGTAATCGAGGATAGATGATCGTGGACTGTGTGCTCGTTTGTCACACTTATTCTATAAAAAAAAACATGCTAAGATTGACTGAATACTTTTTAATTTTCTACCGACTTCTAAAAGGAGACGGTACTCAATTCGACTGTGTTTTTTATGTGTGTTACCTCATAACTTTTATTTGGGTGAACCGATTTCGATGATTCTTATTTTATTTGAAAGCTGGTGCTTCTGAGATCTGACCATCAGTTTTTGTAATATTTTATATTGAAGTCGGTGGTACAAAATTTTTAATTCTAAATTGCATAAATTTATCGAAAGATCATAATATATATATTCTCACCTAAGATTACGAGATGCAAAAATAAGATTTTCTGACAAATCTTTGATTATTTAGCATATTCTATTCTCTAGTACGCATAGTCTATTCTAGACTTCTAGTGTTTCATACATCACCTATAAAATATACCACTAACTGAATATAATATCCGTTCATGTCGTTCATGCTTAAGATTATGTTTAGTTTTTCTGATCGGGGGGTCCTTTTATACCCGACATATAGGGAAAATTTCTGTAATCTGGCAACAGTGTTCTCCCTACGCTAGGCAGGCGAGTCGGTGAACTCAATTCTGATAACCCACCAGTCGAGAACCTTTCTTCCCCATCGGTTGTTGGTTCTTCGAGCTATATGGTCGGTCCATTGCCACTTCAGCTAACTACTCCGTTTAACATCAGGTACACCTATTTGGTTGTCATTTCGTATTTATAAAAAAAATAACCTGTAATACGTTGGGAAAATTATCCTTTGTATTATACCACATTGTCTCGAGGGAAATTTCATAGCACACGAGCCACTTGAAATCGATTTTCTTTTTAGATCCAATGAGCTCGTGGGTAAACATCTTTAAATGTCTGAGAAACAAAAAGAACAACTATTCCAATGACATGTCTAATCCCCCCATTGCTCCAGTAAGGTTTATTACTGGACCAGTGTGGCAGATTCTTCCCACTCCATTATCTCCTTAATATTGAGTCCGGGCCCTGCAGTGGCACATTTTGTATGCACTTAATTTTACTTTATTACTTTGTGTACTTCACACTAGTAACTTAAGGAATGTCCGCATTTGAATCGGGAAGTGTGGCGACTCAAGCGCGCATGATCGAGGACGTCTCGTCGGGATCGGAGCCCGAGGCAGATGTGAGGTCTCCGCATCCGGATTTATTGTGATGAAGTGCGGGCTGTGCGTGTACTTGGGATTTTTTACGATCAATAGTTCTAATGCTTGGTATTGTGTTATGTCTATGAGAGTATGTGTTTACAATTTACGATCGTTCATTGCTACGTAAGGCTCGGTATACAAAAAAAAACCTAAGGATACAATAAAAATAATTTCAGCCTTGACGATCGTGTGAACCATCAGCACGTCTGATGGTTGAGTTGTGGATCGTTGGTCGGGGATACTCGTGGACAAATATTGACAACGACTAGGATTCAATTGCTGACAAATATTGACCGGAAATTGATTTCGAATACATATTATATATATTGTGTTACATTTTATTTGGCGGCAAGCCACTGCGTTCCATATTTTTTTTTATAGGATAGGGTGACAAACGAGCACACAGTCCACCTGATGGTAAGTGGTTGCTGTGGCCCATAGACATCTACATCTATCCTCGTTTGCAAATCAAAATGCAGATGCGTTGTCACCCTTGAGGACTAAGATGGAATGCCTCTTTTCCAGTAAAAAGGGTCTCCGGTTCTCTACACTCACCATACGAAACACAGCAGCGTTAAGCTGCTATTTCACGCAGGTATTCTGTGAGAGCGTGGTCCTTCCCCGGTCGAGCCGACCCATTCGTGCTACAACTATACTACTAATATAGCTGCAGCATGGCTCTACCACGTAAAAAATATTCATATTCTGACAAATATTGACCTCAACTAGGATGCGTGAGGGTGGGTATTCACGTTGTAGAGCCACACGGTGCAGAAAAGTGGCAGCGCAAATACATTGCCTCGACCAAGGTAGGACAACGCTCGGAGAGTATACCAGCGTAAATGGGCATTGCTAAAAACCAACGTTACCTTAACCGTGCTATAGTATTATGTTGAGTCAGTTCCCGTTGCATCACGTTACTCATGCTATCTGATTGTTTGTCTGTTTTCGCTTATTTATTTATATCTTTCAGGTTTTTATGTATCATTTTATGTTATGTATCAAAACTGTATGAGTGCAAGTTGCTGAATAAATGCATGTCTATATGTAATAGCAGAATTATGATGTTTTCAACCGTCCTCAAAAAAGGAGGAAGTTCTCAATTCGACTCTATTTTTTTATATGTGTTTTCTCAGAACTTTTTTCTAAGTGAACCGATTTTGATAATTCTTTTTTATTTGAAAGCTTCTGCTTCTCATCATAAATTTGATCAAGATCGGACCAGTAGTTTTTGAGTTATTCTTAATAAAGCGTATTTAATTTACTTCGTCTATTGATTTATGATGTTCTCATTTTATTTATGTATATTGAAGTCGATTGTGCAAATTTGTTAATTTTACCACTTGTGTTTCAAATGATGTGTGACGAGGACCGTAGACCCTTTTAACTAGTAAAGAGGCATTCCGTTTTAGTCCTCAGGGGTGACAACGCATCTGCATTTTGATTCCTCATCAAGGATAGATTTAGGTGTCTATGTGGGTCACAAGATCCACTTACCATCAAGTAGATTGTGTGCACGTTTGTCTTCCTTGCTTGTACAAGAAATGTTCGTCAAAAACACTTCAGATGGTAAAACAACCAGACCCAAAAGCAAACACCGTTTTTTCCTTAAATGTTGAATCCATGACATTCCAATCCTAGAATTCTGGCGTAGCAGTCAGATCATTATGTCACGTGCTAGCCAACAGTGAATATTTTAGTATAAATAGCTCTGATTTAAGCGTAGTGTTAGACTTAAGCAATAACGTAACAATCATATACTCACTCATTGTAATGTGCTAAATATAGCACCAGTATCGTAGTTAAAACACGGTGTAAATTCCGAAGACGTATTTTCATTTTTACGCAAAATAATTACTGACGTCAAAAAGTAAAATATACATTTATTTACATAATATTGAACATACATACATACATACATAAACACTCACGCCTGTCACCCAGAGGGGTAGGCAGAGACTATGCACTTCCATTTGGCACGATCCTGACAGACCTCTCTCGCTTCCTCCACATCCATATACCTACGCATACACGCTCGTCGGTTAAAGCTACTCTTGATTTGGCCCATTTTCAATATATCGCCAATTTGATCGATAAACTTTCGCCTAGGGCGACCCTTCCCGATTCTGCCGTTCACCTCTGCAACATAAATTTGCTTTGTCACTCTTTCCTCATTCATTCTTTCTACATGACCAAACCACCGAAGCATTCCTTTCTTAATCCTGGTCACAACATCATCTTGCAAACCACACTCTTCTCTTATTAAACAATTTCTCACTCTGTCATTCAGATTCATCCCTAACATACTCCTTAATGACTATATATTATTATATATATTACTATATACTATATATTATATATATTGAAATTTAAACAATATTAAAAAGAAAAACTATAAAACTAAAACTAAAAACTTAAGTTATCAGAGAATCATACTCCCCGTGTTATCGTGCCAAGAACGCTGGCTGCATTTCCTCGCTGAATGGCTATACTTAGCCTTTGAGCGAGAAAAGAACCAGCCCTTTTATCACGAGCAGCAACGGCCAGTCCTTCCTCAGTTCCTTTAGGAACTTCACCGCACGTGGATGAAATACCTACCAAATTAATCAATACAAACCTTTATTTATATACCTGCTGAACAGCTAGTTAGAAAATAAATTTCCGTCGTTTGGTTCATGAAATTCGCGTGCGCTTGTGTGTAGACGTATACATATAACCTTTTAACTATTATTTATTCTATGATATTATAACTTTACTCTCTCATACACGCCCAACTTGATTTTGTGCGTGTGTGTGTATCTGTGTAGTAGCAAAGCATACGTTTCCTCTCCCACAATTTTTTTATTTAAATTCTCTATTCAAATCTGCTGATTCAAAGCTGAAAGTTTGAGAATTGAATCGAGGTGCCACGCCAGCGCAGTCGTGAATCAGGCTGTGGTAATTGTATACGAGATAATTTGTCGTGTTACCTGCCAGCTATCGAAATTTACGTCCATGGGGACTTGATTGTGGTTTTTTAGTTTCAACAGAAGTAGGTTTACGTATGTTATGTTATATGTAGTAGCTGGATTTAAAATCGATTCACGAGTCAGGTATTTTAGCGCCATGGTTTTTTATTGCGGTGCTTACGTTCTTTATACTTATAATTTTTATGGTGACAATGAGCTTATAGTCTTTAATCTGGCTGCAAATGTCTACTACAAACCATAAATACCTACAACCAACTTGAGAGGAAGATGGCCTAAGATGACAAGAGATAATGATGAATATGATGTGAATCTGAGCTATTTCATAAACTCCGTAACTATGCCCTACTCAACACTAGAATGGTTGCTAGATGGTCCATTATAGGAAATACCTAAATTTAGCACTACACATACGTGGTAGAGCCAAAGTGCAGCTATATTATGGTTGTACCATGAATGGGTCGGCTCAACTGGGAAAGGACGACGCTCTCACATAATACCAGCGTAAAATAGCAGCTTAACGCTGCTTTGTTTCGTATGGTGAGTGTAGAGAACCGGATACCCTTTTTACTGGAAACGAGGCATTCCATCTTAGTCCTCACGGGTGACAACGCATCTGCATTTTGATTCGTAATAGAGGATAAATGTAGATGTCTATGGACCACAGCATCCACTTACCATCAGGTGAACTGTGTGATCGTTTGTCACAATTAAACTATTAAAAAAAAACTGTTTCTTTAAAGGCTGTTGATGATGGCTCAGTTTTTCGGTTAGTCACCCAACTATCAAACGTCTTTGTTAATAATTGTAACAATATCCTTAATGTTATGTTAGTATGTACCATGAATAAGTCTTTGTTATTGGACAGTATACCCCGATTATCACGTTCGTCTCGCAAGACGGGGCTATCGGCGGGCGAAGGCCGGGCCTTATCAGTCACTGCGTCTGAATTTACTTTTATTAATCAGCTGTGTAAACGCGGTTGGCGCAGCGTATTGATAACGTCCCTTAGTCCGTGAGTTGTTGTGATTCGATGGGCGAAGGTTGCCCATTTGATTAATTCTCTCAAATTTCTGACTTTCTGTACTTATTGAGATATATCGAAGAAATAGCGGCCTAACGCTGCTGTATTTCGTATGGTGAGTGTAGGGAACCAGAGGCCCTTTTTACTGGAAACGAGGCATTCCATCTTAGTCCTCGCCGGTGACAACGCATCTGCATTTTGTTTCGTAATCGAGGATAGATGCAGATGTCTATGGGTCCCAGCAACCACTTTGCATCAGGTGGATTCTGTGCTCGTTTGTCACTCTTATACTATAAAAAAAAGTTGAAACAATGGCATACATAAACGAGTGATGAGTTGTCCGTACTTAAGGAGGGGCTGTTGAGGGACAGTTATTGGTACTAGCTGGAACGCTAATGTGTGCGAATACATTCCCGTGGCCATGTCTATATGCAGCGAAGGTGTGATACTATGGGTTTTAGGCAGTGCGAGTCCTCTGTTTGCCCCCTAAAAGTGGGTTTCCCCCAAAAAAAATTAGGTTACATCATACTCAGTGCAGCGTATTGTAATAGGGCAGTATACAGAAAATTGTAACTAAAATCGATTTGGAAAAAAACAAAAATGACATTCGAAGATTTTTACAAAAAAGATCTTATTTTACGTGGTAAATTTGTATTGCAACTGTAAAACAAAATAAAAATCAAGTAAAACAAAAGGTAGTGTAACGACTTGCGTAAGTGCTACGGCTGAGCGTAGACTTGAAAGGGTTCGGAGCTGGAATGAGTCCGCCATGCTGCCTCTATGCGTGTTGGCTTCACTAGTCTTAGAAATATTTTCTACCGACTTCAAAAAGGAGGAGGTATTCAATTCGACTGTATGTTGTTTTTTTATGTGTGTTACCTCCTAACTTTTTTCCAGGTAAACCGATTTCGATGATTCTTTTTAGTTGAAAGCTGATGCTTGTCATATGGTCCCATAGAAATTTAATCAAGGTCTGACCAATAGTTTTTGAGTTTCCTCAATAATTTATATTGAAATCGGTTTTACAAAATTTTAAATTATTAATTAATCAGACATGCATAAATCCTCACGAAGTTTTCTTTCACCGTTGTTGAGTACGCAAGTTCTTTCTTTTAAAAGGGAGAAAATTAATTTTATTTTGAAGCTGTTATTTAAAAAAACACTAACCCTTTTTCGAAAAGAAGTCCTACGGACCTCTTTTTCTTAAGTGCATAAAATATGCTCAGCTTGCTCGCGTGCCATGGAATGGAATAAAATGGACGACCGCATATCCCCTAAGCTCCCACGGTCCGCGCCGACGTATTACGGAAATTTTGGGTAATGTGTTTATGCAAAATATTCTTATTTCTGTTGGCATTAGTACTTTCGGCACTATAACATGGATATTTTTATTTTTTACCTCTATAACTGGCAGATGACGTCATTGGCGCAATCAACTAGGAAGAGACCAATCACGATAAGAAAAATAGATTTGAATAAGGAATATTATGTTTAACAAAATTTTAATTCAAAAGCAAATTGCATTATGAAAACGGAAATATCTGCAAAACGTGTACACTTGCGCGATAAATATAAACCACAATAACTCGGTTTTCCGCTCCATATAAACTGAAAATTCCTTTTATAAAACCGTAATACCTGCAAACCGCTGACGTGTGACCCAGATATGATTTCTAAAAATGAATACTTATAATATTGAAGCTGTCAAGCTTCTATCTTCTTCTCTATAAATATAAAAATCAGTTGCAGTTAGTCTCGCTGAAAAACGGCTCGACCGATTTTGATGATTTTTTTTTTGGTGTGTGATTGAATGGGCCCCTAAATGGTTTAGAATCACATTTGGAATAGGTACGTAACGCTGTTGTCGAGATCTAAAAGTCATCCGTGTGGAGATTATTATATATTACCATTTCTTTGTTCATAATTTGGTTCGTAAATTCGGCGTAATTCCACGTAATCGACGTATCATTAAAAGCCGTAACCGTAAGTAGTTCAAGAGTAGGTGACTTCCACATTTATAGTTTTAAAGTAGGATTGTGTTTTGTTTAATTTCAACGTGTAATTTTTTTTTATATAGGATGGGTGACAAACGAACACACAGGCCTCCTGATACAGAAACAGAAACAGACAGAAAGTTTTTTATTCAATATAGATTATAAATAATACCTATTGAAAGTCACTCTTTTGTATAATTACCACTGGTTCTCAAATAAAACCTCTGTCCTGGGAAGAACCAGCAAAAAACCGTTTTTGAACAGTGGTAGAGCCACGTAGCAGCTTTTGCTGTCGCACGGATGGGCCGGCTCGAACCGGGGTGGTACCACGACCTCACAGAAAACCAGCGTGAAGTAGAGATTTACCTCTGCGTTTCGCTTGGTGAGTGCAGGTGGCCGGAGGCCCTTTTAACTGGAAATGAGGCATTCCATCTTAGTCCTCACGGGTGACAACGCATCTACATTTTGATTTGTAATAGATGATAAATGTAGATGTCTATGGGCCGCAGCAACCACTTACCATCAGGTGGACTGTGTGCTCGTATGTCACCCTTTTCCTATAAAAAAAAAACTCAGCGGGAATTTTTTTTTAAATAACAGCTTTATATCATGTATGTTACACAAATTAACAACACAACAAATTAGAAATAGCTTGGTAGCGATCACCTCATTTCCAGGGGTTATTATCATCTATAAATTCTTTAATATTATAAATAACCCTAATAAGATAATAAGTGGTTGCTGTGACCCATAGACATCTACATTTATCCTCAATTAAAATTAATCCAGATGCGTTGTCACCCGTGAGGACTAAGATGGAATGCCTCTTTTCCATTAAAAAGGGTCTCAGGTTCTCTACACTTGCCATACGAAACACAACAGTGTCAAGCTGCTATTTGACGCTGGTATTCTGTGAGAGCGTGGTCCTTCCCCGGTCGAGCCGACCCATTCGTGCTACAACTATACTTACTAATATAGCTGCAGCATGGCTCTACCATGTATACGCATTTATAATCCTCGTTTGCCCTTTCTCCTATAAAAAAATGGTTTTATGTGTTATAAGACCATGGTAGCTTACGATCACTGACAGTTGCGTCATTATTGTGAAAGTCACCCTTTTCAAGAGTTAATTTTTACCAACTTTTCCTCCAATTGGCAACCTCTCCGAGCAAGGTGCTCCCTGGTAATTAACGAACGAAGATCTGATAATCAATAAATATATTGCTTATAGAAGTAATGTTACCAACGAGCACACAGTCCACCCGATAGCACCTGGATCAATGGCCCACACCAGTTCCATACTGATGGGTTGTCACCATTTAGGACTAAGATAGAACGCCTTGTTAGCTGCAAAAAGAGTTCATTATCTACGAAACACAGCAGTATTATGCAGGTATTCTGTGATGGGTCCTTCCCAGATCGAGCCGATCCAAAACTGCAGCTTCAATCGTTAATAGTGTGAACGCTCCCTTAGTTAAAATAGAAAATATATTACGAAGTTGTTGTATATTTCAAATAGATTGACACAGTAAACTTCGCGAATGCGCCGCCCTAAATCTTAATGTTACGGTTATTGTTTAACTAAGTTTGACCGGTTGTTCGTTTTGTTTATGTTCAATTAAAGTGTTTATGTTTAATTAAAGACCGTCGGCTAATTAAGGACTTGGGCGCTCGTAAGCGGAGCCGCGGGCGGGAACGTAGCAATCTCGAAGTTTCCAAATGTTTCCACTTGTATTTCGAATAATCGGCTCAGTTATTATTAACTTTGTATGAGATGACGTAATAAAATTTCTTGGTACGCATCTGTTGAATTAATTAACTGTAATTAAAATGGTACTTGGTCTGGTTGGCAATGATCGAAATATTTTATCGTTGTGGTAGCAGTTTATGGTTAGTTTAGGTTCATGGAGATTACGCTGGATAACCAAGCTTTTGCCAATGAAACCAAATTCAATACGTATTTATACAGATGGTTTAGTAAGTTAAAGTAGCAATGGATATAGCTCGCAAAACAGGCGGGTAGCTGGTAAGTTTCTTTTTTGTATAGTATAGGGTGACAAACGAGTACACAGTCTACTAGATGGTAAGTGGTTGCTGTGGCCCATAGACATCTACATCTATCCTCGTTTGCGAATCAAAATGCAGATGCGTTGTCCCGTGAAGACTACGATGGAATGCCTCTTTTCCAGTAATAAGGGTCTCCCGTTTTCTACACTCACTATATAAAACACAGCACTGTTAAGCTGCTATTTTACGCTGGTATTCTATGAGAACGTGGCCTTCCCCGGTCTAGTCGATCCATTCGTACCACAACTATACTACTAATATAATTGCAGTTGTGCAGTGCTTTGTGATAATTATTATTTGTTTGTCGGGTTTTGCAGGGGCATTGATGACATTTTTATTATGTATAATTGAATTTTAAAAATCGTCATTGGGTTCATCATTATCATTACAGCCCATAAAAAGTCCACTTCTAAATATAGGCCTCCTCTAGATAATGTCTCATAGGAGGGGTTTTGCCATAGATGCCACGCTAGGCAGGTGGGTTAGCAGCCGCAGTTTTTTTTAAATATTTGGTTATTAGGAAGATGCTGATGATGATGATGTTGACACCCATGAGATGTAATGTGGTAGTGGATATTCTTACGTCACCATTACACAACGTATTGTTCAAACCAAATCAAATTGTTTATTGCATCCACGTGTAACCAAGATTACTATGTATTTAAGCGATTCGTCGTGAAATCCTGTTATAGAAAACTGCAAATAAAATTACATTGCATTAATTACACATACATAACAAGAAAATTTCAAATAACAAAAAATTTTAAGAAAATATAACTTAATGTATTGATGTAATTAATTATAATTCCATTTACACCGTAACATTTTATTTTATTTCCTTGTAATACTTATTTTGTATAAGTAGTTCATATTATATGCAACTTGGAAAAACTCACTTCATTTCATCTGTATGTGATTATTCTTAGTTTGCATATTGTTACACTTTTTGACAGTGTTTTCAGTATGCATTCCAAAATATTTGCACAATGAAATTGGCCAGTTGGCTTTTTAATATACAACTCCATGTACATCATATGTCATAATTTAATAACTGATGTCATTTATCACAATACTGTTAAACTTACAAATATAGATATTATTAACAAATGTTGTCGTTTAACGTGAAAAGTTCATATTCAGCTAGAATATTCGGTTCTACCTGTCCGTGCTGTATTTGTGACGCGTATATTTTAAGGTACGGCTGTATTTCAAAATATTTAAGTGATAAAAAAATAGTACCGAATAATGAAGTTTATGGCATAGTGATAATAATGTTGTAATAATTAAATTACACGATAACCTACTACGGAAACTAAAACTGGTAAAATTAAAAATTTTATACAACCGACTTCCATAGAAATTATTACGGATAATTCAAAAACTACTGGTTAGAATTTGATAAAATTTATATGGGACCACACGAGAAGCCCCAGCTTAACAAATAAAAATAATCATCAAAATCGGTTCACCTAGAAAAAAGTTATGAGGTAACACACATAAAAAAATACAGTCTAATACCTCCTCCTTTTTGAAGTCGGTTAAAACATGAGACGGGAAGCAACATTTTTCTGATAACAAACTCAACTTTTTTATTACTATATATTTTTTTAAAACGTTACCTCTACACTAGGATTTTCTCCTATATCGGAGCGGCAGTTTACAAACACAAATTTCATAAGAACCAACATCCAGACCTGGAACAATTATTTGTAGGCCGTACAAATACTTGTTCTGCTGCAACTCATTGCTAAGCCATTGCGCTACGGAGCCGTAAATTAAAAAAAATAATAAAAGCATTTCTAGGTAACTCGTGGGCAAAGTAACCCGACACTACGGGAATGGGCTGTTCGATTACATGGGTATTTACTCATGCGGTATGTTCAGCGATTTGTTTCATGCATCAGCCAGCAAATAAAGATTAGACGCTGAATGCAATATTTATAGTAACGCGATACAAAGCTTATGCTAGTATAGTTTGCTGGATAAGCTTGACGATGCCCACACAGCGAGTACGCTACGTGAATCGATATTGAAACAATGTAAGAAGACAAGTTATATATATGTACATTTCGATGTTAATGGGCATATATTTACATCACATAATGCCTACATAATATATTTTTCTATACCTACATGTACTATGTCTTTACTAATATTAATGAGATATTGGCAATAACACACCCAACATCTTGATACTTCTTTTGGTTGTTTTTTTTTACTATAATAAGCCAGTGCTTGACTACTATCGCACCTGATGGTACGAGTAAGTGGTTATGCAGCTGAAATTGGTAAAATGATGGTAAAAGACATAAAGTTCGCATAACAAAAGCCTATTCACTCTTGTATTGAAGACACCTAGGTTATAATCAGATGGAAAGACAGGTGCTGGCAAATTATTCCACTCCTTTGCTGTACTTTGAATACTGTAAATTATTTTTAGATGACTTATTCAGATCCCTCTGTATGTTTTTCTATCATAGAATAGATCTTTCAATTGTTAATTGCAATTTTAAGTGCTCGGTGGCGCTGGAAAATTATAATTAGTACTTATAATAACTATGT
The DNA here is from genome assembly GCA_033319125.1 of Parnassius glacialis. NCBI lineage: Eukaryota > Metazoa > Arthropoda > Insecta > Lepidoptera > Papilionidae > Parnassius > Parnassius glacialis. The sequence continues at coordinate 33,031,822 of JAVANC010000002.1, forward strand.
TATAATTTAATAAAATTTAAATTACAATAATTAATGTAATAGGTTACTTCTAAAAGGCCGGCAACGCACCTGCAATCCCCCTGGTGTTGCAGTTGTTCATGGCCGGCGGTAGTCACTTTTTTTTATAGGATAGGGTGCGAAACGAGCACACAGTCCACCTGAAGGTAAGTGGTTGCTGTTGCCCATAGACATCTACATCTATCCTCGTTTGCGAATCAAAATGCAGATGCGTTGTCACCCGTGAGGACTAAGATGGAATGCCTCTTTTCCAGTAAAAAGGGTCTCCGGTTAAAGTTTGTTTGAAGTTGGCTGCAGGTGTCTATGTGCTGTAGAAGCCACTTACCATCAGGTGGACTGTCAGTTCGATTGTCACTAAGAATGTCTGAATGAATGGCAGGTGCTAAATGGTACATATTTAGCACCTGCCAGCGTTGTCTCGAACAAAAATCGATATTGTCTTTGTATTCTTGGGATATGTCGACTGCTATTGCATGTGTCAGAAGGATCCTACGACTTCTGAAAGATGGCGGGCGGTATAGCTGTAGATACTCAAATTTAATTTATCTAATAAATTGAAAGTAGTTATATAGAATATTAAGTTTAATAATTAAATTATTTGTTACTTTTATTGCATTCCTTTTTTAATTTATTACAACCAATAATAGGCAACACTTGGCAGGCGGGATGGCGACAGCAGTTTCTTATTATTGTCAGTTGTTATCAGAAAGATGCTGATGGGGTAGTAGATATTCTTATACCGCCACTTCATAGCGGCTCATTAGCCCACTGAAATGAGAGGTCTGTGGGATATAAGCTGTAGTAGGCTGACTTAGGTTCCCTCTACAAGTTCCCATAAAGCACGTTCTATAAATTCATTTTCTCCTAGAATGACGCAGTTATAAAAGAATTTTATTAGAAAATCACCGTATAATATGGTTCTAAAAATTCTATTGTCTTACGTCCAAACATACGTAATACTGGGTAAAATTACGGCCAAATTTGACAAACAGCTTATCCCACTTGTAGCTCGGAGTTTCGCCTTTGCGTGGTCCCACTCAGCACTCAAAAGCTGCAATCGATTCCTCTAAGCCGGCTAAGAATATGGTCTTCAAAGTCGTATGGAGTACTTTACGTTAGATAGGAAAAGAGGGATTTACACGTCTTGAAACTCAGATGCATGCACATAAAGAAGAGGAGGTTGATTATGTTCTCTTCCTCGGATTTATTATGCGCACATAGGGTGACGAAAATTGAACAGTGCGAACTTGGTCATCAAAGAGAATTTAATGTGAATAAGTTCACTCGTCATAGGTTGCAGTTTTAGTAACAAAATCACCGATTTTGTGTTTCTATAGCCTCCCGTAACGCCGAAACAAGTTATCGGATTTTGCAAAATAATAACTCAATGAAATTGTTACAATTGCGCAGATGAAATAATTACTCAATTTTTGTGCGTGGTAGAGCCATGCTACAGCTATATTAGTAGTATAGTTGTAGCACGAATGGGTCGGCTCGACCGGGGAAGGACCACGCTCTCACAGAATACCAACGTAAAATAGCAACTTAACGATGCTGTGTTTCGTATGGTGAGTGTAGAGAATCGGAGACCCTTTTCACTGGAAATGAGGCATTCCATCTTAGTCCTCACGGATGACAACGCATTTGCATTTTGTTTCTTTATTGAGGATCAATGTAGATGTCTATGGATCACAGCAACCACTTGCCATCAGGTGAACTGTGTGCTCGTTTGTCACCCTATTCTATAAAAAAAATAATGACGTCGATAAAATAAATATAACGGCATGTTCTGTTTAAAACTTTCAACCGTCTTTGGAAAGCAGTTTTTTAACAGTATCAATAATAATAAGGAAATGCATCGACACTGGAAAAAAATAATTTATGTATGTCAGTCATACCAATGATTTTTGCTAGGTGGTATGCCTACACCTATTTCTACCGTCAAGCGGCAGGGCGTCTACTACTGCGTTGCTGTCTGAAGAGCACGCCAGTATGTATACACGCTGTGCTGTGAAACAGTCAATCTTGGCCCACGATGACAACGCCTCTGTATTCTTCTTTGTTTGTTTAAAGTTGCTTGCTGGTGTTCATGGGCTGCAGTAATCTATCACCATCAGATAGACTGTTAAATAATTTGTAACTTCAATTTTATATGAAATAATTATTTACTTAAAATAAATAATTTAAAAAATGTCTGCAATTTTCTTACACTCTATAGTAATATTTTAGTTCCCATTTAGACACAAATAGGCAACTATATCAAGTGTTTGTGGCATTTGCCTTCTCATTGCCAAATAGCGTTCTTAACGGTGTGCATGTTAGTGACTTTCTTTGCTCGTTAATCGTCGTATATTTTTATGGTTTAAATGTACATTATAAATTAACGGAAAGATTTTTTTTAATACATCCTTTACGGTGACCAACGACCGTATAGTCTTCCATATAAGTGAATGTTGGGAATTGTGACCCACGAACACATTCTATGATAGTTTAACAATCAGAATACGATGACTAAGATGGAACGTTGCAGTAAAATTGGTAGTCGGTTCTTGACACTCATTATAGAAAATACCGCAGTATTATACTGCTATTTTACGCTTGTATTCTATAAAAGCGTTGTCCTGGTCATTTTTAAATTTATATGCATACAGTTTAATTAATAATAAATAATTAAATAAATAATAAATGCTTTATTTCTTTAATTACAAACTACAAATTACGTGTAATTGACAAATGGAAGCCCGTAGTCCATGCCCTAACCCTCTGGATGGCAAGTGTATAAGCTTATATTTCTTTTTATATTATACTCGTATTAATTACGTATTAAATACGTGACATTTTATTCACCAAATCGAATTAGACTTGGTTAATTAAATATTACTAACAAGCGTTTGTATCCAATTTGCCATAAATATTTTTTTATTCAATATAGCTTATAAATAATATCTATTGAAGGTCATTCTTATGTTTAATTTACCACTGGTTCGAAAAAACCCTCACTTTCTCAAGGCAGTTTTTTTTATAGAGTAAGGGTGACAAACGAGCACACAGTCCACCTGATGTTAAGTGGATGCTGTAGCATTTATCCTCGATTAAGAATGAAAATGTAGATGCGTTGTGATAGTCACCCCTGAGGACTAAGATGGAATGCCTCGTTTTCAGTAAAAAGAATCACCGGTGGTACGCTTACCTACGAAATAGCATCATTAAGCTGGTATTATGTGAGAGCGTTGTCCTACCCCTAGTCGAGCCGACCCATTCATGCTACGATTATAATATAGCTGCAACGTGGCTCTATCACGTATACATGTAACAAAAACCCTGTGGTTCCCGTTAAGTACGTTATCTGGATCAATATTAAAACCTAGAGAAATAACTTTTTTTTTTTAAAAAACTCTACCATATATTTATTTAATTTGTTAAAATTTAAAAAAAAATAATGTGGTTTTATTACCTCTTACTGACACTAGCCGATGCTAAAGCTAAGTAAAGCGGGGTGTTTGACAATCCTTCTTACTCCCCAGACAATGCAGAGGTAATAAAACCACATACAATTTGCATACAATTATTATTATATTATATTAAAACTAGGTATTTCTCCTAAATCGTGAAGTTGTTTTACATACATGAATTATACATGTGTGAAAACTATAACAAGACCACTGCACAAATAGGATAGGAGTTAATGATAAACACAATGGGATTTAGAGAAATCTTTGGAAAATTCAGTCTAAATGTTATAATGTTTTTGTAGGTGAATCCTCACTTCACTTATATCCAAATAAATCTTTATATAGATAAAATTGAAGTGTCTATAATATTGAAATAACTGACTTTTATTAAGCTCATCAAGGGGGCTATTTGCATGCTGTTAAGACATAAACATCGATTTTTACAATTTTTGTCTATCTGTCCAGGCTCTTCTTCGGAATGGCTGAACCAATTGTGATGAAACATTACGAATAGATAGATAGCAATACCAGAAGTGATCTGTAGGCTATATTTTATTCGAAAATCTCCGAATCTTTTTTGAATTAACGAAAAATTGGTAAAATGAATACTGCTAACTAAGGACCAAAATCGAATGCACTAGGTCATAGAAAATTATACCAATTCTTTCTTCTGAAGCTCAACAACCCCCCACCACGTGATATTGCAAATCTTAAACGGTAGTCCGGTAACAATAGTCGCTGAGGACTCAGCCTCCAGATGCACGCGAACAGCTGCCGTGCAACAATGTGGAGTTGGACAAAAGTGGAGTTTCATTGAACTGTTTTTTTTTGCCCACCCCACTAACAATGGCGGCGCAACGGTATTTCGGGAAATGATTTCTGCAGTCCGCTACAATAGGCACGGAATTGTAGGGGTTACCATGTGAACGCACCGTGGTTTAATTGTGTAATTCTTCGAGTTTTGCTTTAAAGTCTGTACTTATTATTACAAATTAGAAATGAATGAACGCGGGAAAGCACAATTATTCGTGGCATACCGGCACATTATACTAAATGAAAACATTGTTTAAAACGAACCTGAAACATATACTTCTAAATACTATTCAGTAAAATACTTTTAGTTGCATAATTATTCTGATAGATATATTATACAAAACGTATTTTATATTTCTTTAAGTATAATGTGTATGCTATAACTTATAAGGTTTTTATTATGAAAATGAACAAGGAGATGGACACCAGTGTCTTCCTGATAACACCTCAAAACAATAAGATAAGACTCGGTTGCCAACCCAATCGTGACAACTATGGAAAAATTCTTCCTACGAGACAATCGCTTAAAGTAGGCCTAGTTCAGCAGAGGACGTATAGATTATGTATAAAATGTGTGTGTTATTTTTATTTTTAGACATGTAGGTTCTCTTCTTCACCATCAAGCACATGCTAGAACAGTACTTAGAATTGTGCTATTCACTCATAATTTATTTAATGTCGGCAGGGAACGGAAAAACGGTGTCAGAAGGGTATAAGGAAGATAGCTTATTCCCTTAGTTGCGACGACTGGAAACTGTAATATTTATACAAATAAAAGTATTAATTGTGTAAACTGTAATTTACTCGCTTAGAACAACTTAAATCCCCACTCTGAGGTTTGCTGTACGATGTAAATGGAACATTGCTGTCATATTATATGTGCTGGTGCTTCGTACTCAATATAAAGACGTGCTAATTTCACCAGTCTAGATAACAAGCGCGAAGTAGCTAGCCTTTCGGTGTTTTATAGGTGCATTTTGTAGACTATTCGCAAGAATGGCGCGACTAAATTCCTGTCACTCTCTTTTATCACCGAACACTCAGACACTCGGCCAGACCCGCCTCATTGATGTCGACATATGAGTGCTTCGCATTCGAATCAGACTGTTTGCTTCGTCGTTTGTAATACGTACAATGGAGGGAGTAGGTATCTGCATCTGTGGTTTTAAAAACAGATCTACTTAAAAAAAAGAAAACTATAATATAAATATCCCGCTAACCACTCCAAATTAGCTTAAAATGCTCGTCTTAGGAGTGCACGGCAGTAGTCGAATGGCGGATTTGAACCCACAACTTTCCAAGTCAGCATTCCGCACCCTTAACCATTAGGCTACTATATTTTATTTTTAGTTTTATCACTCAGCGTTAGTAACATAACATAACATAACCTTGGCGTAGATTTCTTAGTGGAACAGGCACGGATCGTGTATTTCGGTGTAGCTAAGATCTATTTTAGCTACAAAAAACAAACAGCTACTAAAACAAACCTGTTTGAATTTTATATTTATTAACTAAAACAACAATTTAACATGCACCAGAAGCCGAGAATATGCAATATTTTTTTTATAGTTTAAGGGTGACAAACGAGCACACAGACCACCTAATCGTAAGTGGTTGCTGTGGCGCATAGACATCTACATTTACTCTTGATTAAGAATCAAAATGCAGATGCGTTGTCACTCCTAAAGACTAAGATGAAAAGTGTCGTTTCCAGTAAAAAGGGTCTTCGGTTATACGGTCTACACTCAGCATACGAAATACAGCAGCACCACAGAATAAGTCGGTTTCTTTACTCATGTGGCAGCACTAAGCTCAGAAAGTACTACTTTGTGTGAGTGTGGTCCCGTCCGTGTGGACTCCGGCCGAGCTGACCCTACAACCATTATATATAGCAGCAGCGTGGCTCTACCGAGTACTAAGTAATAATAATTAATATTGAAAAAACGAAGAACCCATTATTTAGTATATTTTATTTGGAATTTAGTCATTATTATTTTTCACGTGATACCCATACTCGAATTACTAGACATCCTTAGGTCGATATAATTACTTATTTTTAGTTCGCAAGGACTGACAGTGCCTGTTCGCCATATTTATTTTATGATGATGTCATTTAGTCTGCGCCACCCGCACCATGACAAATCGACTGAGATATTAATTGTTAAAGTCCTACTTGTTTAGAGCTACTGGAGAGTATGGAAGTAATAATATACAAGATACATAACATAACATGTTTAATATGTAACGGCTAAAAGTCAAAAAGTGCGGTTACACCTAGGTTTAGCTGGCTCCATCTAGATCAGTGATACCCAACCAGTGGTCCGCAAAGAGCTTAAATATAGTCCGCGACCGCGAGAGATTTATATTTTACCTACTTAATCGTTTAAACAACACATTTAATATTTTTTTACTCGTATTACGCGGGCAGTGCAACACCGCGCGTAATGTACTAACATTGTACCTAGCTTTTACAATAAATACACAAATACTACTGTTAATGAATGCTTATTTTCATTTAATTATAAAATTATATTACAAGGTGTGGTTATAATTTATTTTTAATTTTTTTTGTTTCAACTAGTGGTCCCTGCTAACTACAAAAAATCAGTGGTCCCTGGTCAAGAAAAGGTTGGGAAACCCTGATCTAGATGAACCCGATTTCGGTTGGACAAACTTAGGTGTGTTAGATTTATTCATGCCTAAACTAGGTGTGGCTGGTTGTTTTCGAGTAAAACTAGGTTAAGTTTGAATAGTAATTAAAATGAACTTTGTCAAAAACACTAAAGTAAATATCAAGTAGTATCAGCTATATTAGGTTAAGATACAGCTGGCCCCAAAGCCACGCAAGATGCTGTGGCTTTGGGCGCGTTTGTCCGCGATGAACTCCCAAACTACTGAACAGATTTTAATGTAATTTTGTAAATGTGTATTGCTTGCTCCAACTTGAGAGATAGGAGAGTTTTTATCCCGATAAGTGACCCTCAATGTTTTTTATTGCAAATTTAAGGATTTTTATAGGACAAAGGGTCGTCGCAAAGTTCAGAACAACATCTGCCTGGCCAGCTAGTTATTTATAAATTATTTTTACAAATCGAATACAAGTTATATTATCGCATTTAGCTGCACCTAGTTGTAGCCGGTTAAACCAATGTGTCCGCGTCCGCACTTCGAATTTTAGGAGAAATGTTGTGCAATATACATTTTTCCGAATGGGAAGTAAAATTACCACGATAGTAAAATTATCTAAAATATTATATGTAAATATCTCGGTGACATAATATACATGCCAGTGAAAAAAATTTACCCTCATTTTAGGCTCGTTTGTATACCCTTTTTAGGTTACTATGATTCTTGTGTGTCTCAATTCCGTGCTGATTTGAAAATGTCTGAGATATTCCACGTTATATATTGTGATTTGTAATTGATTTATTCTTTTTAGATCTTATTGTTTAAATTTTGTCACATACTAAATGCCAATTGCTTTATACTACGTCTATTTAAGAATATATATATATATATATATATATATATATATATATATATATATATATATATATATATATATATATATATATTGCAAATATTAACATTAAACTTCTAGTCTTAATTTGTTGTTCCTCCGTTGCCTAACTCCATTACATATTATACTGCTTCCATTGCAAGTACAGAAGTGCAAACAAGTCCGAATTTGTCCGAATCGTAGTAACATTATTTAATCTGTGTCCGAATGCTTCTGTTTAGTTCAATTATCGGGACTATCTACCGCGGCAGTCCATTGTTGCTGATCCTAGAGTGGGATTGTTTTCGAATTCTTTGAATGTCTGATTTATAGTGGAATTCCTTGTAATTAGAGCCGTGGAGTGGGGTTACCATTGACTCATCGCGTTTGTCGCGCTGGCCAATGAACGACCGAGGAATAGGTAATTGGTTGCCTTTGTTGCACGGTTGTGGGTTTATTGGGTTGTTGTGTGATTGCCATTAATCCTGTAATGTATTTTAAAGTAGGTAGTAGGCTTGAAATATTTCATTTTTTTATTCCTTTTCAATTATTCATCTTATATCAAAGTCTGTAGTGCTGAACACGGATCTCTACGATGGATTGCTTCATATGGTTGATATATTTCATAGTTGCCACGGTCGGCAGGCGGGTTGGCAACCGTTACAGCTTATATACCTACGTCCCACTGATGGGCACAGGCCTCGTCTCATTTCTAAAAGGATTTTATGGCAAAGATATGTCGGCCGCGCTGCCCCAATGTGTGTTGTCGAACTTCAGATGTCTTCGAAATATTTTTTTTGTTATTTGTTAAACATGCAGGTTTCCTCACGATGTTTTCCTTCACCGCCGAGCACGTGGTAAATCAGCAGTTAAAATTGCAATTAACAATTTCATTGGTGCCGGCGGGGAAGCGAACCCGGGTTGCTCGCGTACTCTGAAATTTACCGCGCGCGTTAACCATTTGAACTATTGTCTATTGTCCTAATAGAAAGTATAATAACTAGCTAAGTCTTTTCATTTATATGACGGAAAAAGATCAGTATTTATTTATATCTTTTCTTTATCAGTCTGTACTTCAGAAAACACGGGCCTTATGTCACCTTGACTAGGTAGTAACATGAATCTTTTTCTATAGGTCTGGGTAGGTAACACCCTCTTTCTATTACTGCCGCCAAAGAGCAGTGCGTGTGCTGATGTGTTCTGGTCTGATGAAGGGTATAGAGAGTAAGTATAACAGGCTGTGAGGTATTCCATCTTAGTCCTCAGAGGTGACAACGCATCCATAGCTTTTTTTTATAGGATACGTTGACAAACGAGCACACAGTCCACCTGATGGTAAGTGGTTGCTGTGGCCCATAGACATCTACATCTATCCTCGTCTGTGAATCAAAATGCAGGTGCGTTGTCACCCGTGAGGACTAAGATGGAATGCCTCGTTTCCAGTAAAAAGGGTCTCCGGTTCTCTACACTCACCATACGAAACAGCAGTGTTAAGCTGCTATTTTACGCTGGTATTCTGTGAGAGCGTGGTCCTTCCCCGGTGGAGCCGAGTGATTCGTGCTACAATTATACTACTAATATAGCTGCAGCATGGCTCTACCGCGTAGAAAAATCTTTCTTCATTTATCACTTCAATGAAATTACAATTCTTGGATTTTTGTTTTTGTATTATTCACTAAATAATTTGCAAGCAGGAAAATAGCAACTAATTAAGTTTTCCTGTAACTATTACGCAGGTTTAAATTAAAGCAGTAGCTTAGCTCTGTGAATATATATATTTTTTTAATTTTATAACTCCGTTCAATTCTCTCTTATCTTGCTCGTGTGAAGGGTCACGTTGTACTATTTCCTGTTAGTTATCAAGCCAGCCTTTACTCTCGCCTTTGTACATGTAGATGAGGGCCATTTTAGTATAATATAAAAGTTTTCATTGTTACAATATTTCATTCATTGCTAACGAGATGGTTCGAATCCCGTATAGACGAGCGTTTGCAGTGCCCACAAATAATTATTGTTCTCTGTTTGAATGTATTTTTGTGTGCAACGTATGTAGTTAAAACATAATCTTTTTTTAAAAAAGGTTAGGGTATTTTTTACACCATTTTTTACTTATTAAGTGGCGAAGCTTGCGAAGTCACTTATTGATTTCACAATGTCTGTCCGTCTGTCCGTCTGTCCGTCTGTCCGCCCGTCCGTCCGTCTGCCCGTCCGTCTGTCCCACGATTATCTCGAGAACGGTTTCGAATTTTCAAATTCTGTTTTCAGCAATCGATTACTGATCACCCAGATGCCTGAACCTCCTATTTTGAATTTTTTTTCCGTTAGAAACCGCTACAAAGCTGATTGCTTCGCCACTTTGCTATGCTGTTAACTTACTAGGTTTATTATAAGTCATATCATGGCTACAAATTACAATCTAACCTTATGGTAAATGGTGGTAATCCTAGATGCTAGATGGTAAAACACACTAGCATCTTGCCTTGGTACATCTAAATTGTAATCAGACGGAAGGACAGACGTCTGCAAATTATTCCACTTATTTGCTGAATGCATTATGAAAGACAAAGCAAACCGTTTGGTTCGAAAGCTGAGAATATCAACAACAAAGGGATGAAAACCAAATAATAATCAACAGTTAATCAAATTAATGGTGCTGAATTGTATTGGCCTGCTTTCAACCTCGGTAAGAACATTCGAATATTGGTTATTCGAGGTTTTTATTACGACTAATGTAGGGTACATTAAGAAATATAATGCTACGAAAATATTAATAGGTGAGGGGAAGTGTAAGTCCAAATTTAAAGGTACTCATTTAGTGTCCTTTGGGATAAGTTGAAATTCAGTATAAGTCGCAACCTATAACGTTCCGTCACATCCATTACATAAGAGGAATGTGGGTTCTTTTTGCCTGAGGAATTCACCGATCTTATTACATTTTACTTGAGGATTTAAACAGCTACTTACGTTTACATAACGACTTATGGGGCAGCGGTATCATCCTAATTACAACAAATATTAATAAGCGGTGGTTGCCAACCCGCTCGCCAAGCGTGGCAACTAAGGCCAATATTCCCCCTATTAGGCAATCTATGGGGGAGGCCTATGTTTGTTAGTGGTCTTTCGATAGGCTGTGATAGTAAGAGTCATAGGTATTTAGAAGAGTTTGTAATTAAACTTGCGATGCAATTTGATATTTGCTTGTTAGTTGTGATTTGAGTTTTTTTTTTATAATAATCTTTATTTGATTTGAATATCTGCATGCAAAATATAATGCAATCCAATCAATAATTCAAAGTAAAATTAATTGAAATCGAATAATAGAACAATAACTGAATTATAATAATACTAATTAATAATGAATAGTGGTGCAATAATAAAATAGTAAATATTTAATAGCAATAATTAAATAATAACTATAAGTTAAAAATTACTTAACTACTAATAAGGTAAAAAATATGAGAAACATCACTTTGTAAAGTTTATTCTTAAAACGTTTTAAAAAATGTCAATAATTTTATATGTGTGGGGATTTTATTATAAACTACCCTGAGCGTTACTGCCGCAGAAGACATAATTGTGGAAATATCGTTTTAAATTTGGAAGAGTTATATTTTTTAATTAGAAAGGATAAATAATACCATCACTGAAATTGAATTTTTTTTTATAGACAAACAACAAACAAACAAAAAATATTTTTTTATATATTAAGATTAATAAACATAATTGGACCAATTTTGTTATGCCGTGACATCGATCGATTGGCGACGAGTGTTGTAAGTTGTAAAATTAAAGTGACGAACGAAGTAAGCTCTAACTAAGAACTAAGTCCCTACTGTTAAGATACCAGCTGAAAGCCCACGCCACGCTATAGTTATTTCATGGCCACGACAGGGTTTGCTCGATCAAGAAGATACCGCCCTTTTACTGAGATCTAAGACCAGCTAATAATAGCAGAATTACTATGTTCGTATGGTGCATAAGGAATAGGAGACCCTTTTGAAAAGTAGCGAGGCGTTCCATCTTAGTCCTTATAAGTTGAAGTTAGAGCCTATATAAGTCCCACTGCGGGGCACATGTCTCCTCTCATTTCTGATAGTTTTAGGACAACCAAGTGTCGGTCGCGCTGCCCCAGAGCGTGTTGGCGAACTTCACATGTCTTCGAAATATATATTTTTTTCTTATTTCTCAGACAACGCAGGTTTTCTCACGATGTTTTTCTTAAACCGCCGAGCATGTGGTAAATCAGCACTTAAAATTGCAATTAACAATTTCATTGGTGCTGGCGCGGATCGAACCCGGGTTTCTCGCGTACTGTGAAATTAACAATCCTTATAAGGGACAATGCTATTAATCAAAAGTAGAAAAAGAGAAATAAACATTAAGATAAATTTATTGTGGCAGCAAGGGAGGTACTTTTTAAACTAAATAAAGATAGACCTTTGTTTTTAGTTTGTTTGAGAGTACATAATTTAATTTTTCACAAGTATCTTAGCTTTTTTTATATATTTTTTATAGAATGGGGTGACAAACGAGCACAGTTGACCTGATGGTAAGTGAATGCTATGGCCCATAGACATCTACATTTATCCTCGATTAAGAGAATCAAAGTGCAGATGCGTCGTCACCACTGAGGACAAAGATGAAATGCCTTGTTTCCAGTAAAAATGGTCTCCTGTTCTCTACATTCACCATACGAAACACAGCAGCATTAATCTGATATTTTACGCTGGTATTCTGTGAGAGCGTGGTCGTACCACGGTCGAGCCGACCAATTCGTGCCACAACCCTAATATAGCTGCAGCGTGGATCTACCACGTAGCTAATAAATTTATATATTTTTATACAACGGATTTCCGCAAAATAATCCTGATTTTAATAATAACCTCATTGGTAAAAAAAAACTTATTTTAGTTCATCAGAGAGTTAATGTCAGTTAGATATTGGCTTATTGGGCAATGGAGAACAAAGAAAGAATTCGAACGAAAAAGCGTACGCAAATTTCTATGATCGCGAACCGAGCGTCCCCGCAGAATGTGTCCGCGTGTTCCATTTCCAAATAATTTCGAACATGGCGGCGTAACGAGCCCAATGGACAAACAACAATTGACCTCAATTCGTCGGGCTAATGGCGTGCCGAGTCTCTGCGGGACTGTTGTTGTACATTGATATTTTTGCGGAGATGGCGCCACGATGTAACACGATCCGTTCAACTCAACAGAAGTGCTAAAAACGTAGGTACTCGATGGTTCTCAGTTCTCACCTACGGATATGCACGTTTTGTAGATTATCTCTGGCTAATTAACTTTCTAGAACTTAGGTTCTAATTTCTCATATATATCTAGTATCGTCTATATATATTTTTATGTTGGTAATGTTGTCACAAACTTGAGTCATTTCGTCTATTTGTTATACAATGTCTGCGCTATAAGGCGTCCAATTCCTACATCAGTGTTGTCCTACACAACAACATTAAGTCTTATCAAATTGTCCACTGAAGATAACTCAAATCAAAATCCCGACCGGACCCGATTTTTTTTATTTCCGATAAAATGTTTTATATATTATCTCTTTAAGTTTTTTTGCCCTATTCTCTGTAACTATTTTGATCTCTATTACCCTTTATGTTGACAGTACATAATATTGTTATGAAAATTGTAGTAGTAGTTATTATTTCAATCCAATATTTGTTACCCTTTGTTGTTCTATAAGGATTGGTTTCACAGTTAAGTAATTGCAGAATTGCTTGGTAATTTTTTTAGTAGCGTGTTTCGTTAAATTTTACCTCGTATTCCCTGTGGAAGTTGCGTTTTCCTTCTTCATAGGTATACTTGAAATATGTTGGTAGTGATTTGTCAAATAATATGCAATAGTCTTAGTTGTAGTAGTCTATTAAACGTATTAATGTTTGAAATTTATTTAAAAATTAAAACTCATTGATAGTTTGCGTAAAATGTCAATCGTTCTAGATGTAACCCAAAATCTGGCTACCCCGTCAGGGATTGTGCGTGACGATAAGTATAAGTTCTAGATGTAACAATACCAACAAGTCTAAATTGATCTTAAAATTATATTTTAAGCATTAAATTACTTCGATCATACGAATAGATAATGTTTAACATCAAATTTTGAGAAGTATGTCAATATTATAATTATAATAGAAAAAAAAAACATTAAAAAAACTATCAAATAAAAATCATGTAAAAGAATTGACAGCCGACGTTTGGTGACAGAAAAGTATTTAATATTTCAAATATCGAACGGGAAGTGACGACGATAAATGCGATAGGAAGCGCTGACCCCGCAGCGCGATAACAGAGGCGCGCGGAGTATTCGAAATTCAAATTGCGACACCGCATCTCTGTAAATATGGCAGGTCGATGCGATGGCTGGACAAAATCGTTTTTATTTTATGGGACATTTCGTACTTTCAGTTTTTAATTGATTTTGGTTGTTTTCTTTTGAACGACGACTGCTGACATGCATATCGCAATCACAAGTTCACTGCTATAAACAGGTCTACCCAATGACTACCACAAAAACACAGTTCTGAGCCACTTGCATCCATCGACTTCTTTTATGCTTCATAAGATCGTTTGCAGCTTTCGTAATGGGCTTCTCTATACTGCGTTTGCCGGTACGTAGCTGCCATTCGACGGTTGCCAGTTCATCTCGTAGCTATATGTCCGGACCCATTGTCAATTGATAATATAGCCGAAGATGGTAAAGCGTACTAATTTAGCTTTCCATTTTTCTCAATTATTCATGACAGTCTATCAAGACTAGGTAGATCCAACCATCTTAACTATTTCTGCCGTTAAACAGCACTGCTGTGTTGCCGTCTGAAAGGTATAGAGAGTATAATTACAGGATGTGCGGCATTCCACCTTAGTCCTTATAGGTGACAACGCATCTGTAGCTTTCTTAGTTTGAAGTTGGCTGTAGTTGTTAGTTGGTCGCTTATGTTTCATAAAAAATATTCACGAGACTTGGTCACCCTAACAATTTTTTTTCACGACACAACGCAGCTCGTTCTCGACCCGTCCTTTTTATTTATTCCTGTTATCGGGCCATATGAATTACTACAGGGTTATTTAAAGGGAATTATTTATGTAATGCTTATGCTTGCCTTTGATATTATTTTGCCATTTGTATAATTTTAGAGAGAATGTGAAAAGGGAATTAACAGAGATTTAAATAAAAAATATGTTTTTTAAAGATGATAAGCAACATTTGTTTGTAAATGTAAACTTGTAGAGCCGGGCGATCACCACAATTTATTCGTGCACTACACGAAAATTGCGATAAGTGTCCGTTGTCGGTGTCTTTAAAATAATTAATGACAACTTAATTTACAACGAGGAAAATGTCGTGAGAAAACCTATGCCTGAAAAATTTAAAATATTTCAGGAACTGCTACCACTACCTATACGTACTTCCTACAACAATGTAATAATAATGCAAACCAAATTTCGGTCACACTGGCCAGTCTTAATCGATAGACAAAACACTAGCCATCTGTGCAAGACTGGATTATAGTACACGAGTGTGTGCGCAAACACAGGAGCACTCTCCATTCTCTTACTTTCATTCTTATGGGACGGCAATCCGACAAAACGGAGAGAGGATCAGGCGTAGAACAAATGGTGATAGTAACAAGGCAGCACGGGGGTGAAACACTGCAAACTTCCCGACCCCTGGTTGGTACTGAGAGTTTCTTGATAGAAAAACCCAACAACTGATTTTGACATTTAATCTGGGACTAATCCAGGACTACACGACCAGCAATTACGCGTAACACCACACCACTAGACCTATGAGGTTGTCAGTATAAGACCTATGCCAGTCAAAGGGACCTTTTAGATTGTGTCTTTTTAATACTAAATCTGACCTGATCTAATTTGATCGAAATCTACCAAGAGCTCGTATTGCTGTTCATCACCTACGCACTCTGATACTATCAACCATTTTTAGATTACACATGTCACAATGCGTATCTTTCGATCGAAATGTACAATAAGAAGTTCGAATTTCAAATTCAATACAGATTTTTCTATAAATGCTTATTAAAAACGCTTTTATCTATGGTTTATTTAAATGCGTAGCAACGAGGATATTAAAAGATCGCTAGCATTGAGAAATCGTCTATCACAATACAAATGCCCGCACCATAATACTGTTCTGTTTATCGCTGACGAAATCTTTCCACGTTACAATTTGAAAGTCAAAAATTTTGAATTATTCACAATTTAACTAACGTGACGCATTCGGGGTGTCGTAAGGTCGAATACATATCGGTGGCGATCCGTATTTATTCGTATCGTATTCATTTATGTAGTGTATGGTGAATGAGAATTGAGCGACCGTTTTGTCCCACTTTTTGTCCGATACGAATTTTAAATGTTGAATAATGTTGAGTTTAGATTACGAGAGATTACATTTTTTGGTGGTAATGTTTAATTTAACAATTTCTTGCAGTAACATTTACTTAACAGCTCTAATTTTGTATTGTAATGTTTGTTTTATTTTTCATGTATCAACGAATTTAAGTTATGCATTCTTTTGTTTGTTGGAACTAATTCTCTGTAACTCCGGAGAGTAAAATTTTGTCTCGAAAAGTTCGTATTTTCTGATGATGATTCTGATCATTAAGTATAGTATAAAAAATAAGCGTATGTAAATATAATTAGCTAAAATAATTAAAGTAGGTTTTCTTCTAAAAACTTTTAATACGTGGTAGAGCCATGCTGCAGCTATATTAGTAGTATAGCTGTAGCACGAATGGGTCGGCTCGACCGGGGAAGGACGACGCTCTCACAGAATACCAGCGTAAAATGGCAGCTACTGTGTTTCGTATGGTGAGTGTAGAGAACCGGAGGCTCATTTTACTGGAAAAGAGGCATTCCATCTTAGTCCTCACGGGTGACGACGCACCTGCATTTTGATTCTTTATTGAGGGTAAATGTAGATGTCTATGGGTCACAGCAACCACTTACCATCACGTGGACTGTGTCCTCGTTTGTCACCTTATCCTATATTAAAAAAAAAAACTCTTCTTTTCTTTCCGCTTTGATAAAGTGTTTTTTACAAGACTTAGGACAGTTTTTGTTTGAACGTTTAACAAGTGCGTTGACCCTAATGCACAATTTTATAGGTACATCTCCCATCCTTTAGAATTCAAATTGCCACTGGCAACCCTAACACATATATGTAGGAATCGCATCCGTTCATGTTTTTCCGGATATTTCCTATTGCAAGGCATCCGTATTGGAACTAGGTATCTACTTTTATTTCCTTTTTCAAGCATAATAAAACCTAGAATTGGCGATACTTGCTTTTACAGAATTTTGTTGCTATTAGGTCGCGCGGTTTGCTAATTTTTAATTCTTAAAAGAATTCTGTTAAATCAAATATATATCATAAAATTTAAATTTAACTTATTGACAAAAGTTAAAAATTATTGTCACAAATATTAAAATATTTCAAATCGTCATTCCGTATTCCGTAAAATTAACATGGCGTCATATGCCGTCATTAGTTTTTTCTAAAACATGGCGGCGTGCGTGGCTCCCTCGCGACGACCCTACGCATGCGTCACACGTGAGGCGGGAACGAGCGCGATTGGCTGCGTCCTGTCGCTAATTGAGCGCCGCGGACGTCCGCCGTCGCGCTCGCGTTCCATTTTCAAATTTGAATTCGATTCGAATCGTCGCTGTTGCGCGTTCGATTTGCGCGCGTTGTGATTATTGTGTTATGTACATAAGTACGTTTATAAATCTGACGAATTATCTGATAGTAGATGGGCGGACACTAGCAAAGAGCAACGTGAATTTTTTTTCGCCTTGCTACTAATATGTTAAGAGTATGAAAGTGATGACATAATAATATTATTTTAAACGTGATGTTTGCAATTGTTTCGAGAAGCGATGATAGTAAGGACTGATGTCATTTTAAGGGTATGTATTTTATGATGTATATTTCTATAAGTATTGATTTTGTACTTTTCTCTTTTTCTGTTTCAAGTGTAATTATGATCCCTGTCGAGTTTGATGGCAAATGGTTACCGATTTTGTTAATAGCGAAAATTAATTAACTGTAGTATATTGACACTGCCATAGAGCTGAACTACATAGTCACAAAACCTGCATGTCAGAGAAATATTTTGCCATGACATGTGATGCAGTGTCATTGGAAATATTAACGCCTAAGTAACGAAATATTCTGTAGCTCGCTCTATTGGTTTTCAGCATTGAGAGGTGTACTACGTTTTTTATGCTATGTTTAGGAAAGTCTTGTATTTATTCGTCTTTAACATAAATCTAGTAACAAATTTTGTTTCCTACAAACATTTTAAAAGCAAATTACTTCAATCTAAACCGACACGCCATTATTAAACGCTAAAATAACTCCCGTACACGTCACATCACTCGTACAATTTATCAGACAGAATAATTAAGGCGCATCATCCGCCTAGGCCGCGTTCCCTCGGGTCGGCTCTGAAATACCCGCACGGGGAGCTGTCGACGTCGTATTCAATAAAGTCGGCTGCTCGCATTTAGCGCTTGGAATGAATTCGTCTAGCTTTTAAGTAAATGTTACTCGAGATCACTCCGTTACCTGTAACCGAGGATGGCGGATCTTTCTGAATAAGGGAGGTAGGTGAGGGGAGGTGGCGTAAAAAGGGTCCTTAAACTCCTGGATATTATATTTCTTTCGTTAGTATGAGATAAAAGGTGAAAGGTTAGTAAACTTATAGTTTATTCAGGAATAAAAAGAACTCGAGGGTTTTTCATATAGAATACGGGTGACAAACGGGCAACACAGTCCACATGATGGTAAGTGGATGCTGTGGCCCATAGATATCTACATTTATTCTCGATTAAGAATCAAAATGCAGATGCGTTGTCACCCGTGAGGACTAAGATGGAATGCCTCGTTTCCAGTAAAAAGGGTCTTCGGTACTCTACACTCACCATACGAAACACAGCAGCATTAAGCTGCTATTTTACGCTGGTATTCTGTGAGAGCATGGTCCTACCCCGGTTGATCCGACATATTCTTGCTGCAACCATTATCTAGCTGCAGCTTGGCAGACTTTAAAAAGGGAATATGTGTGCGTTTTTGTTCCATGATAAATCTATGTACCTATTATACTTATGGGAAGGTTTTTAATTATCTTTAAGTCAGTTTATTAAAAATAAATATCCATTCCAACTAATCTAATAATGTTAGTGTTAGGAATATTTTGGGTTGCTACGTAAGTTTAGTAAGCCGCACCCTAAATTTTATGGGCATACCCTAACCATCGGGTGGACTGTGTCACCCGTATTATTTAAAAAATATATATTAGTTTGTTATTGTATATACTCTAGGAGGTGGCATAAATCGGAAGATTTGTGTCACCAAGTGGTTCAGGCGGTCGGTATAAGCACAGAAACATGAAACCATTTTATTCGTTCTTGTTACCATTATATAAAATTTAGGATTAGTGTTAGATGGACCTGCCGTCAGTCGGTCACCAGGGCCATGTTCGTCAGTCAGCAAGAAAGGTAGAAGGTTGATTCTTTCTCTTTCTTTCTCGGAGGGCGACTGACCTTGAAACGTTCACGATGGAAGATGCTTGGTTACTGTGTTAATATTTCTTACAATGAATCAATAACTACTTGGTCTCACAAATAATAATATGACGATATAATCGTCTTCATAATAATACACACACATTCAGTTAGTGTCATCTTCGATGTATTATGATGGTACCACCCACCATTCTCTTGCAGATTTATGCTAAGTCCAGTGCGTCCATTGTTGTGTTTCGGTTTATAAGGTATGTAAAAAGTAAAGTAGCAGCCTATATTCGTGTCCCAATATTGGGTACAGGCCTCCCAACTCTAAGAAGCGCATGTGGTGCCAGTTTATTTACTTATTTTGCATTGGGCATTCCATCTTAGTCTTTAGGGGTAATGATAACACATCTAAACATAGTTGTTTGAAGTTGCGTTTCCAAAGGATAT
Organism: Parnassius glacialis; assembly: GCA_033319125.1. NCBI lineage: Eukaryota > Metazoa > Arthropoda > Insecta > Lepidoptera > Papilionidae > Parnassius > Parnassius glacialis. The sequence goes on from JAVANC010000002.1 coordinate 33,051,612, forward strand.
GTGTGTCAGATGTTAGTGGCCATTTACCATCAGGTGGATGGTCAAATTCAAATTATTAGATTTAGTACTCATACATTCTTTAAAATTTTAAAGAATATTATATAAGCGTGTAAGCAGAGTAATTAAATTAGTTTGTCGCTATGATGTTATAGAGACAATATAAATCTGCATGCAGTATATCAGCTTTTAAAATCTTTTACTATATTATAATTATGTAGGTTTATGTAGGTATATTATACTCGTGAAAAAATTGATGTAGAAAGATTTTTGGACTAAACCGTATTGGGACACGCCGAAAGTACTTTTTGCATATTTTCAATCTAGACCTAATTCCTTGATGCTTGGAGAATCAATTGGCATAGGTACCGGCGCTCTGAAGTGTATTCTCGTGAGAAATCTAAGAAAATCATTAATTTAATGTAGCCAACGACTACTCTATAAACTGTATTTAAAAAAAAATAGGGAAGTACGGAATAATATGTTAAGTACGTACCTTCTTCAGTATCGTCTTTGGACAGTTTTTATGTTAAAATATTTTATTTTATTTTAATGTCGTATTATTGTTTCTTTTTGTGTTTACTACAATTGTTGTATTTTTAAAATTTATGTATGAATAAAATATGATATTCAAATAGAGTAGTGCGTTGTGGCAGTGAGCGCTCTTATAGGCGAACGTGACTGCAAACTGTAGCTTGCACTTTATTATCTATGAGAACAGAATATATGTATATAAATGACTGTAGTCCGATCCGATACGCCAAGCACAGCGTCAGTGCTTTACGTCATTCGTTAGTTCGGACCATAGTACAGGAGCTAGTAATAAAGCTATGTTTATTTATTTTACTCCGTCGAGAAAATGCGAAATAAAATATTGAATTCAGTTCCGAGTACCATTGGCAAATAACCGGTACAAGCTAATACAGTAATATACAAACATAAGTAATATCTTGTACGTGGTAAAGCCATGCTACAGCTTTATTCTAGTTGTAGCACAAATGAGTCGACTCGACCGGGGTAGGATTCACGCTCTTACAGAAAACCAGCGTGAAATAGCAGCTATACCATACAAAACACATGCTGTGTTAAGAGAATCGGAGACCCTTTTTACTGGAAACGAGGCATTCCATATTAGTCCTCAGGGGTAACGCATCTGCATTTTGATTCGTAATCGAGAATAAATGTATATGACAGCATCCACTTACCATCGGGCCACATATAAAAGTACCACAATATAGCGGGCCACAGCATCCACTTACCATCAGGTAGACTGTGTGCTCGTTTGTCACCCTTATTTTATATTAAAAAAGTGAAAGTATAGGGTAAATGTACATGTAACATCTCCGACACAAATTTATTTAATACTTCCCGGAGACGACTCATAATAATAAATAATGATAATGATAATAATAAATAATAACAACTATGACGTCCAATATAATATTAACTACTATGATGTCGCATAGGATGCATCACCCGAGATCGTTGATTATGAGACTGTACTTGCCGCGGAAACATGGTGGGCGTGGCTTTTTAAGCGCGCTTACCATGCATAATCGCGAAGTGTGCAACCTCCGTAATTACTTTGTGACGAGGGCGGATGATCCGTTCTATAGGGATGTAATTTTTTGTGATAAAAGACTTACCCCTCAATCCTTAGCCAACGAGCAATGGCAGGACCCGGCAATATAGAGCATTTCCGACCGGGAGACCATATGGAAGGAGAAGGAGCTCTACGAGAGGTTCTACAAGGCTCTACATGAGCCTTTCGTAGACACAGTTGCCTCCCTTCACTGGCTACGTTGTGGTGACCTCTTTGGGGAAACCGAAAGTTTTGTCGGTGCAATACAGGATCAGGTTATTAAGACAACAACAATCGGAGATACATCCTAAGGGATGGTACCGTCGACATCTGTCGAGCTTGTCGCCATCCCGGTGAGTCACTTAGGTATATCATCTCTGGTTGTTCGGCGCTTTCTAACTCGGAGTACTTGCACAGGCACAACTTGGTAGCCAGAACTCTACACCAGGAGCTCGCTCTGAAATACGGTCTCGTGGACCGGAAATTGCCGTATTACAACAAGTACTTGTCGGAAGTCGTGCTCGAAAATGACCGCGCCAGGCTCTACTGGGACCGGGCCATCATCACAGATAGGACTATTCTTGCAAATAAGCTTGATATTGTGCTGATGGACCGGGCACAGTCAAGGATATTTTTGGTTGACATTACCATTTCCTATGACGAGAACCTCATGAAAGCCGAAACAGATAAGCGAACTAAATGTCTGGACCTGGCTCACGAGGTGACCGGCATGTGGGGTGGACTGCCGACCGAAATTATACATGTAGTCGTCTCTGCGAACGGGTTAATTCCAGTCAGCGTCTCGGGTTATCTGAGGCGACTGGGACTCCGTGACGGACCGCTCCAAGCTCAAATGCAGAAGGCGGTGCTCCTCGATACCGCCCTCATCGTCCGCCGGTTTCTTACCCTTTCCCCATAACCTATCCATAACATAATCGGCCGTTTGGTCTCCCCTGCCGAGGGTTTCCATCTGGTTGGGTTTTTATTTATTTATGTTAGTATATATATAACATCATCATTACAGTCCTTCACAAGTCCACTGCTGAACATAGGCCTCCCCCAAAGAATGCCACAAAGCACGGTCCTGAGCCACCTGCATCCATCGACTTCCTGCATGTCTTACCAGGTCGTCACTCCATCTCGTGGGAGGAAGCCCTACACTTCGCCTACCGGTACGAGGCTGCCACTCGAAAACCTTTCTTCCCCATCGGTTGTCGGTTCTTCGAGCTATATGGCCGGCCCACTGCCACTTCAGCTTACTAATCCGTTGGGCTATGTCGGTTACTCTGGTTCTACTGCGGATATCCTCATTGCTAAGTTTATCACGCAGAGAAACTCCGAGCATAGCCCTCTCCATAGCTCGCTGAGCGACCTTGAGCTTCCTCATACGGCCAGCGGTGAAGGACCACGTCTCAGTTCAGTTATGTATATATATACTAGCTTACCAGGCAGACATTGTTCTGCCTTTCCGACGACCATTTAATTTCCAAAAAAAAACTACAAAAAAAATTGAGGGTCACTTATCGGGATAAAAACTATCCTATCTATCAAGTTGGACCAAACTGAACAGAGTATGCAAAATTTCATCAAATTCAGTTCAGTAGGAGTTCATCGCGGACAAACAATGTGATACGTACTTTTATACACACACATATATACACACACACACATATATATATATATATATATATATATATATATATATATATATATATATAAAATCAATAATCGTTTATTGCGTTTCAAAAGGTAGTAACAAACAAGTGGCAAGGGCCCCTGTACTGGGTTGGTACATATATATATATATATCTTTATATATAAAAAGTACGTGTCACGTTGTTTGTCCGGGATGGACTCCTAAACTACTGAACTGATTTCAATGAAATTTTTGGCCAATGTGCAGTCTGGTCCAACTTAAAAGATAGGATAGCTTACATCTCAATTTATAGTCGCAATACAATATTATTTAATTGAAAATTATTTGTCTATTATTTGACAGTCACAATTATCTGTTAGCTCCAAACGATTCTGTCAGATGACGATATCCGTTGACTGGATTGAGTAAATATTCAATAGATGGCGCTATGTTAAAATACAAACGTTTAATATAAGCTACAATTTAGTAGTATAACCACCATGTGTTGTTGTAAGTATTTAACAGATGGAACCAATTTTTTTATTGCTAATTTCAGGATTTTTTTGGGAAAGCAAATGGTCGTTCGGAAAGGGCAGAACAACGTCTGCCTGGTCAGCTAGTATATATATATATATATATATATATATATATATATATGTACTAATTGGGGTCTGAGGGTGTGCGTTAATTACGTTACATATTGTATATAATGTGTAGGTATTTATGTTTATTTATTATTTCCTTTAATATATTTACTCAGCCCAACCAAATGAGAATACTTTATTAAGTAGTTCTTAAATGGATTTTGTGGTTTTTGAAAATACAACATGTAAATAAATATGTGAGTAAAAATAAACTATAATATTTTTTACACCTAAAAAGTTAGTGAGATACTTATTTAAGCAATTATTTAAGTTTATAACGTTGATACTTTCGTAAAATTATTACAAACTGCACTTCGTTGAACGCCTGCTGTACGTCGGTGTGACAAAGCCTCAATGTGGGGTGGGCACTCAACTTTGTTTCGAAATATTTCCACCTCGTTCTCCGCGAATTTGAATTTCGACTACGCCGCTTCCATTTTTGAAATTAGAGTTTTTAATTAAAGGCCGCATTTTCACGATATCATCGCGCTTTGTCGTCGTTTCGCGGGCAGCCCTATTTACATTTTTTATCCTTTTTGTGGGGGCAAAGGTAAAGACCTGTAATTATACGGTATATCTTTTTTTAAACTCGACCAGATTCAAAAGGAGCGAATCTGAAAATTGTTTTCGCTTTTGTCGTATTTATGCTTGAAGGAGGCGTCTGTTTGTCAGTTGGCGAGTTGAAAAATGTAATGTTTAATCTGTTTTCGGAGGCTGAAGTGACGTGAATTATTGTGCATTCTTCTAAAATGCAATGGTTACCCATAAATAGTTGAGAGAACTGTGTTCTGAGAAAATTAGTAATAATAACAAAGAAATACGCAAACTACTACAACTAGTACTGCTGCAGTGCTTGTTGCAAACGTAACTTGGAAAGGATTCGAACTCATTACATTAAACTCAATAGATGTTATGAGAGCACTTCTATAAAGACCGCTAAGAAAGCTTTATTATTCTTTCTGATGTTTCAATATCTTTCAAGAGCCGCGGTAGTTCATCATACATTTATCAGTAATACGCAGGCGCCCCGAGGTGCTCGATTCACTATCTATAATATATATAATAATCAACACGTTATCAATATTAATATGCTTGGTACGTACAATCTGGGTCACGCATTTTTAGTTCTTGCTTACGTTCCTTATCTAAGATATGTTTTTATATGAAGATCGTACGATCTTCAAAGAAAGGCAAAAAAGTTATAAAGTTATTATTTCAACATGGCATCATTACAAGTTGTATTGGCGGTGTAATATTCACTACCCCATATCTTGAAGTGGGTGTCTTAAGAGGCGACAGAGGGAAACTGAAACGGGAAATGGGCAGCAGCATCTTCATTTTATACGTGGTAGAGCCATGCTGCAGCTATATTAGTAGTATAGTTGTAAAGCGAATGGGTCGGCTCGACCGGGGAAGGACCACGCTCTCACAGAATACCAGCGTATAATAGGCGCTTAACGCTGCTGTGTTTCATATTGTGAGCGTAGAGAACCGGAGACCCTTTTTACTGGAAAAGAGGCATTCCATCTTAGTCCTCACGGGTGACAACGCATCTGCGTTTTGATTCGCAAACGAGGATAGATGTAGATGTCTATGGGTCACAGCAACCACTTACCATCAGGTGGACTGTGTGCTCGTTTGTCAGCCTATATTATAAAAAAAATCTTCTTGATAAATATTGCACTTGCCCATCCGCCTCCCAAGCGTGGTAACTATGCCCCCTTTTGAAACAATCTATGGGGAAGCTCATGTTCAACTGTGGGTTTTTATAGGCTCTAATGGATTGTATGATTGATAGTATTATTAATAATTAAATTATAACACAAATAACTTATATTAATTATGTTATAAAGTTTTAGTTTAAGTTTAATTATATCACTTTGAAATACTACAGTAAAGTTAAATCCTTGATGTGCTGCGCCTGATTTGACGCATCTCGTGGTTCTGGTCGATGGAGGTATGCGGATGGTGATGCCTGCTCGGATTGTATGGGGGAACTTGGGAGGGTGTAAGTTCGACGATAGTCCTATTGATGCTTGTTGCGTTTGGCAGCATAGCGTCATTGCGATGATTGTTTGGCGGGTCGATATTCTCAATGGTGCTCTCTGCGTCTTGGTTTGACTCACAACCTAAGTAACTTTGTCCAAGTCTGTTCCCTTCATTACGGAGCTGCAGACTGTCTGACTATCGGGTGTTTTACTTACTTCTGGCCACAAGCCTCCACTCATATCTGAGAGGGTTATGAAGCAATTAGCCTGACGCGCTTCTCCTTCTGTCTGCTGTCCTTCTTCACCGCGAAATTAGTACTTAAAAATTGCAGTTAACAATTTCATTGACGAATTTGAACCAGGGTAACACGCGTACTGTGGAGTTTACGGCATGCAGTTATCATATACCGGTTTCCTATAGTAAGATGCCAGACGGACATTAATGGTAAAACTCAAATTAACCTTCCAAAAGGATGTTGCCCGTTTACATATCAAATTGAATGTTTTTCGAGCGTTAGTTGGTAATGCCCTTTAGCCGGTTAATAGTACGGAATTTCAATCGAAACCTTTGCTCTTCGCAAATCGTATTCAATTATGGATACTTCCTCCAAAAATACAATACTGAGGAAAACGTACATTTAATGTTAGTCTTATTTTTTTATATAAGTGAAAACGAACTTACAGTTCACCTGATGTTAATTGATTACCGCCCATTGACACCTGCATATTTGGATGTTTTCGAAGTATTAACTATATTACTAAGACATTCTGAGCCGATTTCCTTCACTCCCGAGCACGTTCATCAGCATTTGAAACTGCAAATAACAATTTTATTGCTGCCGGCGGGGATCGAACCCAGGTCGCTGGCGTACTGTGAAATTTACAGAGATAGCTTCTTAGCTAAAACGCTCTGTACTTCGCATTTACCCCGAATATTTTTATTTTCTCGAACATCAAGGTTTTTTTTTTACAAATTTTACTATGATTTTCTTCATCAATGTATTCACTGCACAGGCTCACTTTGTTAGTGTGTCTATTATTGTACTTTTAATTGGCATTACATAAATATTTTAATCATATTTTTATACGTGTTAGAAGCATGTTGCAGCTATATAGTTATAGCACGATTGGGTCGGCTCGACCGGGGAAGGAGCACTCTCTCACAGAATACCAGCGTAAAATAGCAGTGTTAAAGCTGCTGTGTTTCGTTTGGTGAGTGTAGAGAACCGGAGACGCTGTACTGGCATCGAGGCATTTCATCTTTTTCAATCAAGGGTAGTGTGTGTTATGTGATGTGTGACGTTATGGAACAGCATCTTACCATTAGGTGGATTGTGTGCTCGTTGGTCACCTTTATTATATCTATACAAATAAAAAAAATTGAAGTGTCTGTTTGTAATGACAAAATAACATTAAATTATAACAAAAACACAATTTTTAAAATATTTTCTGTCTGTCTGTCTGTTTGTTCCGGCTAATCTCCGAAACGGCTGGACCGATTTCGACGGGATTTTCAATGGCAGATAGTTGAAGTTATAAGGAGTAACTTAGGCTACTTATATTTTAGAAAAAAAAATTAGGGTTCCGCGCAACATAATTAAAACCCTAAATTACACGCGGGTGAAGTCGCGGGGAACAGCTAGTATAAAAATATATTTATATATATGTATATATTATGACAAGTTCGTTGGGATTTTATTAGTATTTATGATGCGTTTTTATTTCAATAATAGTTATTTCAAAAAATATTTCGTATTGAAACAATGCGATTAAAGTTTTCTACAATGTTATGAAATAAATACCTTTACACATTAAAAAAAATCTCTATGCTCGAAGCTACAATTTTCTCACAAATGTAAATCGCAAACATCCATTAAATAGAGCTGTACCCTCCAATATAGCTGACATTCAAACGCAAATATCTCGATAGCTACGGCAGAAAAACCCGTCCTTTCAAGCTCCATCTGCGTCACCGGTAGGCAAATATAGAATTTATTTTCAAAAAGGCATTTCTTTTGTCCGTGCGCAGATGTACTGCGCACACGTGTATCGGCGGGCGGCCGAGACTTGCCGCCTTTATTGCTTCGAGAGCCGCGCGACTGGAGTTTGAGTTGTCGTGGTCGGGGCGGCCGATTGGTAAGTGCGATTTCTGCAATTTTTTTTAACGTTATTAGAGATTATTTCTAGGTGATAGATTTGCTTTTCTGCCTGCGAGTGAGTTTGGGCAGGTTCCTAATTCCTAAACAATTACTACCGGCCGAATTGTATTGATTACACTGACCTGGACAGGGAGCCTGGATAGGGTTGTTAGTAGGGTTGCCATCTCCTAAAATGAAAAAGCCGGGCTCGGCGCTCCAAAAAGCCGGACTTTTGGCCCTAAAAGCCGGACAGTAATTTTTAGCCAAACATACCTTTCTGAGGCCATGCAGCCAAAAACTCACCAACTCCAACCCCCCGAGAAAGAAAAAACTAAAATACTCCGTCACATAAGTTAATTGTTTATTAATCAATCACTGCACAGTTTCGAGTGTATACGTTTATTATTTGTTTATTCTGCAAGCGACGCGTGCAACGTGTTACACTAACAAAACGTCTAAAAAAAAGCCGGACAGGCCGGACACATAAACATTTGGCCGGACACAATCCGAAAAAGCCAAATATGTCCGGCTACAGCCGGGCAGATGGCAACCCTAGCTGTGAGGCATTCCATCTTAGTCCTCGTAGGTGACAACGTATCTGTAGCATTATTTGAAGTTGGCTACAGGTGTCCATGGGCTGCAGTATTCATATATCATCAGAACTGTAAGTTTGCTTGTAACTCCAGTTTTATAAAAACGGTCTGAAGTATAACAGTTTTTACGTGGTAGAGCCACATTGCACAGCTGCGTCATTGCCTGCCCGTTTATCATGGTTATGCTTAGCAGGCGGGGTTGGCAACTGCAGTTTTTTTATTATTATTGAGTTATCAGAAAGATGCTGCTGCCCATCTACTGATTAAGTTTTTTTTCTGTCATCGCTTACGACACCTACGAAAGGGCAGTAGATTCAGTTACGCCGCCATGATGGGGACATGCGGCTGATTCAGAAACTATTTTTGTTTTACAGAAGAGGGCCATTAGAGCTATTTACAACCTAAAACTGAGAGAGTCTCTTAGAGATAAATTTAAAGAAATAAATATATTAACTTTGGCCTCTCAGTATATTTACGAAAATTTAATGTATGTTCACAAAAACAAAGGTAGTTTTAGTAAAAAAAGTGATGTGCATTCTGTAAACACTAGAAACAAACACAAGCTAGTGATACCAGTCTCTCGACTCCACAGAGTCAGTAATTCATTCTTGGGGCAATGTATACGCTATTACAACAAGGTCCCGGAAAGTGTACAGGCTCTCTCTATTAGCAAGTTTAAATGTTTTGTTAAGTTGAAACTGTATAAAAACGGTTATTATAGTATAAATGAATACATGGTTGATAATAACCCCTGGGAATGAGGTGATCGCTTCCAAGCTGTTTCTAAAATAAATTTTGTACTTTTATAGTTAGTACAACCATTATTGTAAAATTTGCTTTAAAAAAAAAGTCCCGCTGGGTTTCTTGCTGGTTCTTCCCAGGACAGAGGTTTTTTTTTCGAACCAGTGGTAAAGTAAAAAATGACTTTCAATAAGTATTACAAATGTGATCTATATTGAATAAAAAATTATTCTATTCTATTCTATTCTATTCTATTCTACTACATTGCAATTTTTGAGTAAGATAACTCAATGAAGGATAGATTTGGTTGTGAATGGAACATCGCATTCACTTAAGCTTACTCTTTATGTTTTTTTTTTATAGAATAAGTGTAACAAACGAACACACAGTCCACCTGATGTTAAGTGGATGCTGAGGCCCGTAGAGATCTAGATCTGTCCTCAAATTAGAATTAAAATGCAGATTCGTTGTCAACCCTGCACGTCTAGCATGGGCTGGGGACAAAAGATGTATCCCCCTATTATATCCACTGACAAGGGATAAAAATGTCTTGTCCTTATGCCAAAGCACGGCAATGGGGAGAAGTATATATAATATATCCCCGTATGACATAACGAGTAGATATATATCCCCCGTCCGTAGCATGGGGCCAAATGAAAGATAAAAAATATGCGTTTTTGACAGACATTTGAAAGGGACAATTATAGCCTAGTTTATTGGACGTGAGTTAAAATTTACATTTATACAAAAAATCCAAGTCGTAAGTCTATCTCCCATTTTATCTACTGTGGATATTATATCCACCTGTGTGCCCATGCTCGAAGGGTGGATAAAACTAAGCGAGGGGATAAACAGTTTCTCCTTTCCCTTGGGATAAAATTGTCTCCTGGCTATGCTAACCCTGCTGAGGACAAAGATGGAATGGCTTATTTCCAGTAAAAACGGGCCCTGATTGTCTACACTCACCATACAAAACACAGCAGCATTTAAGCTGCTGTTTTACGCTATATCTCTCTTACTTAAACTTTGCATCCGATGAAACGTTTCCTGATTAATGCCGATTTCTGAGAATGATGTATCATGTTAGTCAACGTCAATGCGCGACGTGAGCTGAGAATTGTTTACGTAGATAAAAGTTTACTGACCTCGCAATAAAACCGCAATTATCGAAAATGTAAACAAATACGAAAGGAATTTTTCAAGAAAACAATAAAATAAAAGAAGTTAATCAAGTAACCGACTAGTTTCTGCTCCTCCTGCGTAAAAGCGGAAACCTTTTAATGTTTATTTTCTTACAGTAATTGTATTTTCTACTGGTAAAATGTTGTGTTATTTTGGGACTGGTCTGTTGCTGAATTTCATCCATATCCGTTTGTTTAGTCCTTTATGTGTTGATTAATATATATCACAAGCATTCACATAAATAATACATATTTATATTTTATATTTGTGCATTATTACGTCTTAATTTTAAACTCGATAAAATTCGTAAAATTAGATTTATTCCATTTGTATTATTTTTAAATAATTTGTTACCAATGAAAATTTCTTTCTGCATCAGTGAAGCTTCTGTAATGTCTGAATGTATGTAACATTAATTGCATATAGACAAACATCTAGATTCTAGACCCGGAAAAATCATTTGTAAATCATTCGAACCCGCGAACAACTATTGCTTGGCCACTGCTACCGACTGTCATATATTTATAACACTGTATAGATGTGACTATCGTTAATATTAGATATATATTGGTAAAGTATCTTTAAGACGTATTAATCATTAATTTATTTAATAAGTCACATAAGTAAGTCGCAATAGGCCGGTCATTAGTTCGACGAACCGAGAACCGATATCAAAGAAAGATTCTAAAGTATTAGTCTCGTACCGGCAAGCGGAGTATGGGGCAGCCACCAGTAGAGTGACGTCACCTAAGACACAAGAAGTTGATAGATGCAGGTGACACAGGACCGTGCTTTGTGGCATTACTTGTGTCTAGTGTAGAACAGTTATGATAATAATGTTGGTTAACATACTAGAAGTGTAGTAGTTATGGCCTTTTTGTCTCTACTGACTGTTGTAATGCATAATTAATTTGTCACTTTTGCCACCAGTCTATGACACCGTTTATTACTAGAAAATACTTTGTGGTAAGTTCAGAAGTCACACTTGCAGCAATGTTGTTACGTTAAAACCACAAACATCAAAGCACTCGAACTCATTTGAAAGAATATGAACTTGAAGGATAAGGGAACTACGAAGAATATTTACTTGACTTGTGAGTCATGCTTATTATAATCATTAATCATGTTTCATTATCATTACAGTCTATCAAAGACCACTGCTGAACAGGCCTCCCCTATAGATTTCCTCGTATGTAGGTGATATAATAATTGCCTTAGTTGCGCAACGCTTGGCACCAGGGCTGTCAAACGCAGTTTTATTATTTGGAGTTGTTATCAGGAAAATACTGCTGCCCCTCTCCTGTTTCAGTTTCCCTATGTCGCCTCTGTCGCATACGGGCTGATATGGAATAGTGGATTCTCATACGACGCGATTCCACGGTTACGTCGCGTTTATTAAATGTGTTGACAAAAGACTAAATACCCAATGAAATTATTTCGTCATAATATCGGTATCGGGTATCGGCTGTAACTTTACATTAATGCCATTGCTTTAATATCGGTCCATATTCGTATCGCGTACCTTCACACATTTGAACATTTAACTTGGTCTAATACTAAGGTTTGACTTCAAATGTACGCGATATAATAATTCTAAGCCGTAAGTTGTCATAGACTGGTTTCGAATTTGTACATATGTGATAAAATATAATATTACCTACAGCCCTACAATTTCCATGTATATATTTGAATAAAGTAATACAGAATCTTCCAACCCAAACACTGGTTAAAATGAGTTCTTGTGAGCGTTTACATGTTCATTGCATGGAGTGACCTAAAGGCTGTCCAGCCACACCTTAACCTACTGCGACAGTACTACGCTCAAACTCTAGTAAATGTATCACACATTAATAGTAGTAGTAGTAGTAGTAATCATTATAATCTTGAAAGCAATATGTTCACAAAAAACTATGGCATTAAATTATGAATTACCCAAAAAAATCTTTACGCCTATCATTTAATTAGTTTCAATATTAGAACTTAAATATGATGATGCAAACGAAAGTGCTAACATTTAATCCATCAATCCCTTAGCCCTTACAAACTATAAAAGCCCAACTGCGAATAAATAAATAAAAGAATAGAATAGAATGGAATGATTTTTTATTCAATATTGATTATTACATAATACTTATTGAAAGTATTTTTTTATCTACCTCTGATTCTGAAAATACCTCTGTCCTGGGAAGAACCAGCAAGAAACCCAGCGGGACTTTTTTTATAATTATTTTACTTTACAATAATTTTGTTTGTACAATTTTTAAATGAATTTTCATAGAACCAACAAGGTGGCGATCACCTCATTCCCAGAGTATTATTTCATTCACGTATACTTTGCTATTATAATAACCCTTTTTGTACAGTTTTCTTTACTAAAACTTTTAAATTTGTTTATTGACAAACTTTTAACATGTTCTAGGAATTTGTTGTAAAAACATTGTCCCATAAATAATAATAAAGTAGACATATCTATAGGTTAAACAAGGGGATTTTGCCACAGGGGTCACGCTTAGCAGGCGGGTTGGTAACCATAGTTTATTAAAAATTTGAGTTTTTATCAGGAAGATGCTGCTGCCCATCTCGTTTCAGTTTTTCTCTTTCACCTCTTACGAGACCCATTTGACGATGTAAAGCAGTGGATATTTTTACACCGCTATTATACGATTACACTTTTAATCATCATCATCGTAATAACCAATCACAAGTTTTTATTTGTAGTAGAGCCATGCTGCAGCTATTAGTAGTATAGTTGTAGCACGAATGGATCGGCCCGACCGTGGAAAGACCACGCTCTCACAGAATACCAACGTAAAATAGCAGCTTAACCCTGCTGTGTTTCGTGTGAAGAGTGTAGAGAACCGGATACCCTTTTTACTGGAAACAAGGCATTCTATCTTAGTCCTCACGGGTGACAACGCATCTGCATTTTGATTCGTAATCGAACCTGCCTCCAGCTACTTTCTACATGTCCTGCTCCATCTAGCAAGGAGCGGCCCTACTTTCAACTCATCAGTACAAGGCTGCTATTCGAGAACCTTTCTTCCACGATTATATTTTAATATTGACCTTTATGTTCGTTAACTTAAAAGCTTGTTTAAGTGCTAGCTGACTCACTTCCTTAACGACGCTTTGTGATGCGCGTTAGTAGGAAAAATAATGCTAACGACGACTCAACTATCAGAATAATTTATTGAAAGTATATTTGCAGAGAGGTGTAAGACAGGGTGATGTTATATCCCCGAAACTCTTCACCGCTGCATTGGAAGACGTTTTCAAGCTTCTGGACTGGAAAGGATACGGAATTAACATCAATGGCGAGTACATCACTCACCTTCGATTTGCCGACGATATAGTCCTTATGGCAGAATCGCTGGAGGACCTAAGCACTATGCTCAATGACCTCAATAGTGTCTCCCAACGGATAGGTCTTAAGATGAACATGGACAAAACAAAGATTATGTTTAATGTCCATGTCACACCTATGCCGGTAGTTGTTGGGAGCACTAAGCTCGAAGTTGTTGACGAGTATGTTTACCTGGGACAAATAGTCCGACTAGGTAAGTCCAACTTCGACCGAGAGGTCAATCGACGGATTCAACTCGGCTGGGCAGCGTTCGGGAAGCTACGACACATCTTCTCGTCAGACATACCTCAAAACCTTAAAACGAAATTGTACAACCAGTGCGTGTTGCCAGTGATGACTTACGGAACTGAGACGTGGTCCTTCACTGCTGGCCGTATGAGGAAGCTCAAGGTCGCTCAGCGAGCTATGGAGAGGGCTATGCTCGGAGTTTCTCTGCGTGATAAACTTAGGAATGAGGTTATCCGCAGTAGAACCAGAGTAACCGACATAGCCCAACGGATTAGTAAGCTGAAGTGGCAGTGGGCCGGCCATATAGCTCGAAGAACTGACAACCGATGGGGAAGAAAGGTTCTCGAGTGGCAGCCTCGTACCGGTAGGCGAAGTGTAGGGCGTCCCCCCACGAGATGGAGTGACGACCTGGTAAGACATGCAGGAAGTCGATGGATGCAGGTGGCTCAGGACCGTGCTTTGTGGCATTCTTTGGGGGAGGCCTATGTTCAGCAGTGGACTTGTGAAGGGCTGTAATGATGATGATGATGATATTTACTTATACGACATAGTCTAGCGGATCAGTAGGTTGAAGTGGCAATGGGTCGGTCATATAGCTTGAAGAACCGACAAATGATGGGGAACTATGTTTCTCGAGTGGCAGTACCGGTAAGCAAAGTGAAGCAATTTACCAACCTTTAATGGAGCGACTACTTGGTATGACAATGCGGGAGGCCTATGTTCAGCAGTGGATTTTCTTGGCAAAGTTTTCATGGCATCTGCAATCAGACCTTAAGCTCGTTAGGTAATTATAAAATTGTTATTGCATTAGTATTGTAATAACAAATTACACTACTGCAAAAATAAGTTAAATGTGCCCATATGCCAACTGAATCCAGGTCCTGCCACGCGTGAACCTGTATACAGGAAAATTGGAACAATTAGGTACAACATTCTTGCACTGCCCCTCCTGCTATTAATTAAAATGTTTCGTAGGTTAATACCTAGGAAATAATAAATTACAACGAAAAATATAATATAACTAGCGATCCTCCCCGGCTTCACACGGGTCATTTCTGAATCTCGACAACAGCGCCGCCTATCGGGTTCAACTATAGAATCATCATCATCATCATTATCATTACAGCCTTTCACAAGTTCACTGCTGAACATAGGCCTCCCCCAAGTTATGCCACAACGCACGGTCCGGAGTCACCTGCATCCATCGTCTGCCTGCATGTCTTACCAGGTCGTCACTCCATCTAGTGGGGGTCGCCCTACACTTCACCTACCGGTACGAGGCTGCCACTCGAGAACTAGTAGTATCGTAGGACTCCGCTTCCACTCGATACTACTCTTCTATTTGAACTGCCAGCACCAGTGCATTCATTACCGTACCGCTCTATAGGGCATATAGAGGTTGTATAATTACGGCTGTGAGGCATGCTATCTTAGATCTTAGTCCTCAAGACTAATAGGCTTCTTAGAGTTGGATGCAAATGTCCATAGGTGTCAGAAGCCACTTAGCATGAGGTGAGGCTCGTTTCGTTGAACTCAATCGGCCCTTTATCTTTTATGTTACATTTTTATTGTTTATGTTAAAAACAAAGTGAACGAACTGTCAGACGTGAGGTCATCACACTCTACGCCCCTCGATTCGCACTCAAGTAAGGGCGCGGTCTGGCCGAAGAGTAGGCACGAGTTGGAAGAGTCCGAGCGTAATATGTGATATACAGAGCGTAGATCCATTGATTTAATATCTGATAGTATCTCGGTTTAAATTTAAAAAATATTGTATTAAAGTAGTGTAAGTAACTGACATATAAATTTAATATTTTTGATAAATCTAATAGTTAAATTTTTCATTCCTTTATTCATTACCGCCTATCAAAAGTCCACTGCTAAACATGGGTCTTCCCAATAGATATTAGCCGAAGTTGCCACGCTTGGTAGTTTAACTAATCTGTGTTATATCTAAAAATCTCTATAAATTAAAATCAATTGCTCTCCGTTAGTCTCGCAAAAACTCGAAAATGGATGGACCGATTTTGATGAAATTTTTTGTGTATGTTTGAGTGGGTCCTTGGATGGTTTAGATTCACAATTGGACCCGGTAGGTGGCGTTGTTGGCGAGATCCAGGAAGAACCCGTGCGAAACCGTGTACGAATTGCTAGTACTCAATATAATTGGAAGTAAAGAGTAAAGATTAGAAATTAGTTGGGGGGGTGACTCCAACTTTAGGCCTAGTCACTTTGATTAGCCTATCCTATCATGTAGAGGGTGTAATGGGGATCATGGTTGAATAGGGGCAAAAAGTTCTCATTACACTCCTAGGGGGTCAAAATGGCCAAAAACCAAAAAATTTAAAATTCTTATTTCGGCTAAAACTCCGCCGCCTTCGGGGGTTGTTACACAGTCTTTTCTTCCCGCATCCCACTTGATATATAGATATATATTATATATTTACATCCCATGAGTAATCTCGCGTGCTACATGGGTGAAATGACCGATGATGATGCGTCCGACCGATTTGTTAGTATTACTATTGAAATATTGTTATACTTGTATTGTGTAACTAAGGTAGAAACTTAACAGTTTAAAAATATTTAAAACGTGTCGTTTCCAGTAAACGTTGATGTCAAAGGAAAAACTCGGTGATAAAAGAGGACGTAGACAGGAAATATCTGTTTTGTCGCCCAATAAACCCACTAAATTGGATGTTCGTAGCGGTCACCCCAATAGCGTTTTATAGCGTAATTATATGAAGGTTGACTCGGCGATTTCGGTCGCGTGTCGCATTCGGTGTTTTTTTTTTAAGTTTAACATAAACTTTGTATGCATCTGTCCACGTGACCGATTACGTGTCACGTGGGGTTAAGTCATTAGTGTTGACATTTCTTGTTCTATAAATGAATGTGTTCGTGAAAACTGTTAGAAACATGTAGCCCACGTAATGTAATAGAATAGCCATTATGTTTAGGAACGTTATAATTTCAAAACTTAAATATTATATAAATTATATTGACTGGCAAATTATTTCAAGCATTCAAAAATTACCAAGATAAAATACTAGAAACGTATAAGCCCGCAATATGGCAGACTAACAATTACCTATGGTTTAAAACGTTTGCCGGAATCAAATTAAATTATATAACTGGTAAATTATGGCATTTAAAAATCGATGTAGTGTTTAGTACGGTGATCTCCTATATGTGACAAATCAAGCACAGAGAGCTGCACAATGGGTCCAGTACTGGACTGTATATAGATTGACGCTAAATTATTAGATAACGTCCACTGATAGGACGTCTGTATAATTCTGCATTTATCACAAACATAACAAAATATTACAGTAATACTAATCTCCTTTAATATTTAATATATTAATAAGTCTTTTATACTATTCATCTCACGCTGGTTTGTGACTACAGCGACCTCCCACGGGAAGTCGCGTATCTCAACTCGTGAGAACCGGATCACGTTGGGGTGACGTGACGCCCCAAATATCCTCGCTGATTGACATACGCGTCCGAATAGTTTGCAGTCGAGTATTTCCATTCACTTCTTCGCTTGCTAATAGTAGATTGTAGATTATAGATTTGCGATTGGTCAAGTAATAGGAAACTCCTTTATTTTGTTTAAAAACTTCCCGGTTATATGTTAATGAATCACTGGTAGATTTCGACGATAGCTTAAGCTAGCAGACAGTCGATGACAGTCATATGGACAGACACTTAATACAAAATTAGTATCACTTTTACGTATCAAAATCTACTTTATTATACCTATTATTTCAACGATTTAACAGGAGCAACAGTTTACTGCCGGTCGGGTTCCCACCAAAACTCCGTGAGAAAGAATTTGGATAAGTATATTTGAATGGAAATTATATTATTTAAATGACTGTTCACAATAATCGTAACAGAATTAGAATAGCTAGTTACGCTAGCTATTCTAATCAAAATAATTATATGAATAAATATATAGGTGTAAGTCTCAAGAGTGACACAACACTCTTGAGACTACAAATCATATTATATTTCTTACTTACTTACTTACTTACTTATCGTCACGCACAATCCCTGACGGGGTAGCTAGAGAGAACAGATCGCCAAGTGTCACGATCCTTACATACCTCTTTCGCTTCTTTCAGATTCATCATCTTCTTCATACATGCACGTCTAGGTATCCGAGTACTCTTGACCCTCCCCTCTTCGAGCAATTTGCTCACATGGTCTTCGAAAGTTAGTCTCGGTCTACCTCGACACCTTTTAATATTAACTTTCGCGCTATATATTTTCTTCACCATTTGGTCTTCACTCATTCGCTCAACGTGCCCAAACCATCGAAGCACGCCCTTATCAATTTTTGTGATAAGGTCATCTTTCAAACCTGCCATATTGCGAATCTCTTCGTTTCGCTTTCGGTCAGCCATGGTAACGCCGCACATTTTACGAAGAGATCGCATCTCCACTGCATTCAACTTGCTTTTATGCTTCTTCTGGCATACCCAGGTTTCGCTGCCATATAACAAAGTCGGTACCAACACTGCGTTATGTATTGCAAGGCGTGCACTCTTCACTACGCCTTGCCTTTTGACTAACGCAGTCAGGGCACCATTGACTTTGTTCCCGGCAGCGACACGCCTGTCCACATCTAAGTTGTTGGTTGAGGGAGGCAGACAACCCACCAACCAACTTTAAATATGATAATGAAAGAGATTTTTTTTGTGAAGACTACGCTACATTACGATAATCACAAAAAATATTTCCAGGTATCGAGTCTTATCATTGAGGGAGAAAAAAGGGCAGCCTTAGAATTATTTACTGAATGTAGACGTGTTGTTCATTAACCGGATAAGGGGTACTGTTACATAAGTCTATAAATAAAAATGCTAGTACCTAAGCATCATTTCCTTATATCTTTCGAGGTCAGTGGGGTCGAATGTTCGCTTAAACTGTAGCCAATAAGATGCTAATACCCCACCTATCTATTGACCATCTTTCAGAATCAGTATCATATCAGAAAACTAGTGATTTCTGGTTGGCACATTCTTGTAATTAACATGTAGTGGCGGTGTAAGAATATCCACTTACCCTATATCATCCCGTGGGTGTCGTAAGAGGCGACAGAGGGAAATAAATCAGGAGATGGGCAGCAGCGTCTTCCCTAATAACGACTAATAGTTAAAAAACTGCGTTTGCCTGTGAGGCAATATATGGGAAAGACCTATGTTCACCTGTGAACTTTAATAGGCTGTAACTAACTGCATTATTGTAAAACCCTATGATACTTACAAGAGAATATAATACTAACAATACGGTAGTAACGCTAGTTTATTAATTGGCATGACTAATTACAATTACATGATAACATATAACTCCTTATTAACAAGTATCATTATTCAATTTCGAAAGTTACGCGAGTTAATTTCGCCAGCTTTGAAGTATGTACATTGAGCGCAAAGGGCCGACGCTTTTTACGGTTGGCTGTGCAGTATATTAGTAAGCGTTTAGAGTACGTCGAAACAGCGCAACGTGCCGTTTTGCATCCCGTTGACACGTTGATGGATGGACCGGACTAATGAGCTCATAATTCGGTTCAATTAGTTGAAATTTTAGCACAGAGCAGGACCGCGTAGCAGGCAGCTAGCAGGGCGGCTACGTCAGTTTCGGAACAACAAATTTAATAAATTGTTCTAGACTGTGGTGTAGGTACTAGATGTGAAGGGATAAATAAAATAATTATATATAAAATTCAGGAAACTTGCGTTGATCATGAGCTGTGATTCTAGAGAGAATTATCCCGGTGATCCTGATCAGGATAGTAGGATAAAGTGATTAAGTTATTGTGTTGTCAGCGGCCCTTGATACGAGTGCAAATTTTGAAGTCAATCGGCCGTCTACAAGTTGGTGAAAATTACATTAAAATATTCTGTTTCATAGATAGATAAAAAGCGAAGCTAATAAAAGTGTGTTAAAAAAACTGAGTACTCCAAATAGGTTTTAAAAAAATTGACAAAAAGATGAAGAGTTATTTTTCACTCTTTCTCCACAATACATATACACAACAAAAGGCCTACGCTACGCGCTACCGAATTCTCGATATCTAAATATTAGCCGAACTCGATTATTTGTTAAGTTTCAGACCTGCCATCTATTACATTATTAAAAATTACATCATATCCTCATAAGCCACAGTATTTTGTGGATACGAACGTAAAGGTGAACGTTGAAAAAAAATACCGCGGATGCTTTGTAATTGTGGACTCGGATGCAGATATCTACAACATCCCTATTGTATTGATAATTGACACTTGCTGTCGGAAGCTCTTCACGATCGAAATGTCGCCTATCTGATCGAGATGTGTAACGTAAACCACATCGGCCGTTAACAGTGTTATCAACCGCGGGTCTTATTGTGTTTGCGCGTCTAATTAGTGTGCTCAATCTATTAGACATTCTCTGTTTATACTGTGATAAGATTATTTGAATATCAATACGTGGTAAACTAGGAAAATGTAGTCTTTAGAGAAAGACACAATTATTGAGCGGCTGCAGCTAAAATCTTTTCGTTATTTCATTTTCATTCTTTGTAGGAAAAAACCCCACACGTGGATTTTCTCCTGTATAAACATAGATTATCTTTACCGTTGTAGCCTATTAAAGTCCACTGGTGAACATAGGCTTCCACTATAGATTGCCTCCTAGGGAAGATATTTGAAATAGTTGCCACGCTTGGCAACCGCAGTTTTTTACTTTCAGTCGTTATTTTTTTTATAGGATAAGGGTGACAAACGAGCACACAGTCCACCTGATGGTAAGTGGATGCTGCGGCCCATAGACATCTACATCTATCCTCTATTACAAATCAAAATATAGATGCGTTGTCACCCGTGAGGACTAAGATGGAATGCCTCATTCCCAGTAAAAAGGGCCTCCGGCCACCTGCACTCACCAAGCGAAACGCAGAGGTAAACCTCTACTTTACGCTGGTTTTCTGTGAGGTCGTGGTACCACCCCGGTTCGAGCCGGCCCATCCGTGCGACAGTAAAAGCTGCCGCGTGGCTCTACCACTGTTAATAATTAATTAGGAAGACGCTGTTGCCCATCTTCAGATTTGTTTCCCTCTGTCGCATCTTACAACACCCACAGGATGTTATGGGGTAGTAGATGTTCTTATACCTCTAATTCCACCTTCAATTTACAAACATAAATTGTACTAGGACAAACATCAAGACCCATTGACCATTACTTGTAGTTCATACAATTACTTGTACCGTGCGGGATTCGAACGCGTGGCTCCCAGCGCTGCAACTCCTTGCTAAACCACTGCGTCATTTTAAAGCCGAAATATTGTAAGGTTATTGATTTTGGACTGCGAAACTTAACGTGGTAGGTACGATTCCTTTAGAGCCAACTTTCATGCATCATTGCGGGCCTCATTGTTGCCTTCTCTTTCGCAAACACAATCCTACTATTCTTTTCTATAGATCTTATTACTAACGACCCACCCCGGTTTCGAATACGATCTATTACTGTGGCATTATTAAGATTTAAAATAATCATCAAATGCCATTTAATGTAATCAATTTTTCGATTTCTTAAAAACAAATATCCAAAGTTTTCGGATAAAATATAGCCTAGACTCCTGGCATTATTGCCCTCTATCTGTACATTACAATTGATGCAGCCATTCCGAAGATTAGCCCGGACAGAAAGATAGAATATACAGACATTTCTGCATGTTCACGTTGTCACTCCACCTAGTGGGTATTTTCACAACTCCACTTGCGAGACTGCCACTCGAGAGCCTTTCTTATTTTATTTTTAGAACAGAAACAGAAACTATTTTATTAAATATAGATTTTAAATAATACTTATTGAAAGTCACTCTTATGTTTAATTTACCACTGGTTCGGAAAATAACTCTATCCTAAGAAGAACCACCTGGCAAATAACCCAGCAAGACATATTTTTTTTAAAGAAAAATAACTTATTATTTATATTATATATTATTATTAAAGAACAACAGTTCTTCTTCTTTAATTAAATTAATGTCATCAGTTTGATTATACTCATTAAAGACAGCATGTATAATTTAATGTTTACTCTGCATAAGTGCGGGAATTAATGAAATAATTAAAGATTTCCACCCGGATGCAATTTGTGATGGGAATTTTGGGTCGGGCATCTGACGGCGCGGCGCCCGGCTCGACGCCTTGTTACGTGATCGATTAGCTCGCAGATGGGGTCGCTAGGCGAATTAGCGTTTTAATTTGCAAGTCGACGCAGTTTATCTTGGGGTTTATTATCTGAATGATTAGTCTGGGTAATGTTTTGTGCACTTTGTTCTAAATATATTAACGATATCTTTTGCATGGGGTAAGTTAAAGACTTTTAATACTGGAAAATAACGTTAGATATTTCTAAGTATTTCTTAAGTTCGCCGTGTAGTGGTGTTGTAAGAAAATCCACCACCTCTTATCATCTCGGGGGTGTCGTGAGAGGCGACAAACGGAAATAAAACAAGAGATGAGCATCATCTTTACAAAAACTCAACATAATAAAGAACTGAATGAATGATTGAATATATAAGATGAATATATCGTCTGTATAACGGAATGGAAATCAAAAGTTTAATGCTAAACATAGGCCTCTCTCATAGATTGCCCCATGGGGGACATATTTGCCACAGTTACCACGTTTTTTTGATGGTAAGTGGTTTCTGTGACCCATGGACATCTACATCTATCCTCGATTACGAATCAAAATGCAGATGCGTTGTCATCCATGAGGACTAAGATGGAATGCTTCGATTCCAGTTTCTCTACAGCTCTACATTCACCATACGAAACACAACAGCGTAAAACTGTGTTTGGTAGGCGGGTTGGTAACCATAGAATTTTTTTGTGTTGTCAGGAAGACGCTGCTGTCCATCTCCTGGTTTGTTTTTCCTGTTGCCTCTTACAATCCACGGCTCGTTATCGGTTAATGAATTAAACAATATGGTGTAATGGATAGTTTTGCTCCGCCACGACAACAGGGGTATCCTTGGTCATGTTGACATATTATAACGATCGAAAAGTCTAAAACCAAAACAAATTTATAAAACCAATCGTTTGTTGCATCGTTTTACCACAAATAATCTAGAGCAAAGCCGAGGTGGAATTCATGCTTGACTTACAGTACCTACTATTCAATTTAGACTTCGTCATTGAGATTTCTGTGTCGTCCCCCAAACAATAAGAGGGGAATTGGACGTGAGTGCGTGACGAGAGGGGCGAGCGCTGAACATATGGTTAGCGGAGCTCGCGTTTTAAAATATTTGGGCCGTGCGAGATCGCATTAGGCGATGATCGTTTGGGGAACAACACCCGAGGTCATCGGGGCTTAGTCCCGATCTCCCGAGTGAGGAAATCATTAAATGTTACGGAGCTGGAACTTTTTGTGTAACGAGATCTGTGACGGTTTTAATAGTCGATATTTTTTTAATAGAATAATGGTGTCAAACGGGCACATAATCTATGTGATGATAAGTAGATGCTGTGGTCGTTGACATCTACATTTATCCTCGATTAAGAATCTAAATTTAGAGGCGTTGTCATCCCTGACGACTAAGATGTAATGCCTCGTTGCCAGTAAAAAGGGATTTCGGTTTTCTACATTCACCATACGAAACACTGCAGCATTGAGCTGCTATTTTGAGCTGGTATTCTGAGAGAGCGTGGTCCTATACCGGTCGAGTCCACCCATTTGTGCTACAACCATAATATAGCTGCAGCATGGCTCTACCAGGAAGTGATCATATCGTCCCGTTAGTGTTGTAAGTGGCGTCAGTTGGAAACAAACCAGGAGATGGAAAGCAGCGTCTTCATAATAACGACTAAAAAGTTAAAAACTGTTGCCAACCCGCCTGTCAAACTATGGTAAATATTTCTCCATGAAGCAATCTATGGAAGGGGGAAGGGTTTTGTCCTGCAGTGGACGGCTGTAACGGTAAACATGAAATTTTTAGTCTTCCGTGGTTAGTGACAAACACAATACAAATTTGTATACTCATTCTAAACGTTACGGAGATAACCTCAGTTTACCCATCAAGGGGAGTTTAGACTTTTCTCCGAATTTGTAATAAAATTGTCCATTTATTTATTTTTCTCACCTTATTTTCGTAATGATACTAGACGTAAATATATCGGTTCGCCCTTAACCGCAGTTTGTACGAATATCAATCAATCTTTGTTAAACTTAAACGAAAACTTGTAAAAGATAATGGACAGTTAACAAGGTTCCCTATCCGTCTTCTTTTGTTGGAAATCGCCCTGAAAAGAACATAGCCTCGTTGAGCCTCGGGAAAAGTTTTAACTTTACGAGTATACTTTCGTCTACATAATATTTAATATTATAAAGTGCGTGGCATAGTGGGTAGCGTTAAAGGATTGAAGAGTCATGAATTTGCGATGCAAATCCGATATAAGTAAAATCTTCAAAAAAATGTGGTTTTCGATTTTTGATATTTCATCAATTCTTCATCTTTTGAAACAAAATAAAAGATACATTGTCTAATCTAATCTAATTTACTTCCGTTCTACTTCTAAAACATCGAAAGTAAGTGTAAATTTTCTGTAATCAAGAATAAATACACTCTTGTTAAGCTAAGACAGAATGCAGTACCATCTTCTTGTCGTCATCACTTAAAATCGAATAGGAACGAATAGTAGGCAGGCACGAGCTAATAATAATTTATACATAAACTCAGAAAGTCGTGAAAGCTCAGATTAGCGATCGCTGTAAATTCCGGGTTCGATCCCCGCCGTCACCAATGAAATTGTTAATTGCAGTTTTAAGTGCTGATTTACCACGTGCTCGACGCTGAAGGAAAACATCGTGAGGAAGGAAACCTGCACGTCTGAGAAATAAATAAAATCGATAACATGTGAAGTTCGCCACACGCATTGGGGCAGCGCGGCGGCTACTTCCTTGCCCTAAAACTCTAAACCTAAAAATGAGAGGAGGCCTGTACCCAGCAGTGAGACCTATATAGGCTGTAATTCTACCACAGACTGATATGAATGTGCTTTGTCATCTAACAAGTCTTTAAATCTTCTTTCTAACTTTTGGAGGCTCAATTTTCTACCTTTTTAGGCATACTTCTTAATCATGTTCACTTAACGGTAATTCAGTGATATAACGTCGATAAAAAGGTTTTTTTTTAGTATTGTAAACCAGTGCTTAAACACTATATTGTTCTAATTATTTTTTTAATATGTATAATATAGATTTTAAAAAAGCAAAAAAAAAAAGAATTAAGTCAAATGAATGCATTAAATAATGCCAGTACACCGTCTTCGATGGGCCTATGTTAGTTCAAGGTGCCAAGGATTTGTCGGAGCGGCCACGCCTACGAGAGACTATCGGAGATCGATACGGCCATATCGTAAACTGAAATTAATGCCTGTCCGATGCTCTTGAGGCTTATTGTTATGGGATATTGTTGATACTTGTGTGTGTCGAAATTAAAGTGAGCGGGTTGAAAGCCCGTATCACTTTGCGGGGCGGGCTACGAAGCCTGTGTGATATTGTACTTGCTAGCGGTTATGGTTACATGATCTTACGGATGGATGGGCACGTAGATCTGGTTTTGTTATTGCAGCAATGTGTCGAATGCAAAAGGGCTTATGGAATATTCTGTCTGTATACACATGTCATAGCACCAACTCATAATCTGGCTGCTAAAGTAAAGGTACCAATTGTTTTGTTTGTTAACAAACTAGAGAATCTGTTTTCACTCCTGTAATAGAATACGTAAAACAATAATTATGTCTTTCACTTTCCGCATGTCTTACTGGGCTTCACTCTCATCTTGTTGATCGAGGCTGCCACTCGCGAACCATTCTTCCCCATTAGTTGTTTGCTCTTCGAACTATATGGCTGGACCATTTCCACTTCAGTTTACCGATTCACTAATTATATTTAAAAAATGGCAGCTATTAATACAGACGTGGGTAGGTAATGTACTAGACTAGAGGATATGATGTCATAGTTATTTTTATTTATTTGATGGTACGCATAGACTGTAGACTAATTGACATTCCTTTCCTATAAGCCCTCGCCCTCTATTTAAAATATAGCCCGATATAATTAAATTTGCCACTGAAAACCTACGCTTCAGTCACATAGTCAATTTAATTACAACAGTTTCTTTAAAAAGTCTGTTTAAATCATTTAATGTTAAAAATAACATTTCTTCACACTCCACTCCATTAAGTGTGTGATCGACCAACAGAGCATGCCAGTACGAGGATGATTTAACAGTGGTAGAGCCAGGCGGCAGCTTTCGCTGTCGCATGGATGGGCCGGCTCGAACCGGGGTAGTACCACGACCTCACAGAATACCAGCGTGAAGTAGAGGTTTACCTCTGCGTTTCGCTTGGTGAGTGCAGGTCGCCGGAGGCCCTTTTTACTGGAAATGAGGCATTCCATCCTAGTCCTCACGGGTGAAAACGCATCTGCATTTTGATCTGTAACAGAGGATAGATGTAGATGTCTATGGGCCGCAGCAACCACTTACCATCAGGTGGACTGTGTGCTCGTTTTTCACCCTTATCCTATAAAAAAAAAACCTTGCTACCCCATCGACTGTCGGTTCTTCGAGCTAGATGGCCGGACCAATGCACCTTCAGTCCTTAAACTGTAAATAAACATTTTGCTTATGTAAACTATAAGCTTTACCCTATCATTACGGTAAGAAAAATTTCAAATTTTTCTTACTGTAATGATAGGCTAAAGCTTATAGTATATATTAATTTCAAAAAGTTAAAATCACCCTGAAAGACATTACCATAAACTTTAAACCCTTAAATCGATTTAAATAATTGTCACACGTTAACTGGCATCCCTGTAACAAAGGGCGTTCAAGCTCGTGTGTTTGCTTAGGCTCAACCAACTCGCAGCCGGCTGCGTAATTACCCGCTGGTGTTTCGTTTTTCGGCACAACATTGATACCGTCCTTTGTCCTTTGAGGTGTGCGCACCGGGTCGTACGGAAGCGATTTTTGTTTGAACTCTAGCTAAATGTTCTAAATATTCCACCTATTATACGTGGTAGAGCCATACAGCAGCTATATAATGGTTTTAGCACGCATAGATCGGCTCGACCGGGGAAGGACCACGCTCTCACAGACTACCAGCGTAAAATAGCAGCTTAATACTGCTGTGTTTCGTATGATGAGTGTGGCGAAACGGAGGCCCTTTTTACCGTCATCGATGCATTTTGATTTGCATTTTCATTCTTAATCGAGGATAGATGTAGATGTCTATTGGCCACAGTGTCCACTTACCATCAGGTGGAATGTGTGCTCGTTTGTCATTCTTATTCTATGAAAAATAAGTTTTTGTCGAATTTCTATGGCTGTAGGGTATGATATTGGGCTGCTCAAAAACATAATAGCAGGCGCTCGCAGTAAATTTCACAGTATGCAAGCAACCCGATCTTCACCAGCAATGAAATAGTTAATTGCAATTTATATGACGTTTCATGACGTGTTCGGTGTCGGAGGAAAACGTATTTCGAAGAATAATATTTTGAGTACATGTGAAGTCCACCAACATGCACAGAACAGCGCTGTAAACGAATTGCTCAAATACCCTCTCAGAAATGAAAAATCTGTGCCAATACCTACTTGCGACTTGTATTTGGATTGTAAATTTAATTTTGCCCGAAACCTTACAACGTTTCATTGCTAATGTTATGGTATTATGAGCAAAGATTTACACAGTGACCAGCCATCCAATATTAACCCCCTGCTAAATGAAATGCTAAATGCTGTTCATCTGATGTTAAGAGGCCTCTAAAGTCTCGTGATACCTCTACTTACAGCCACTCCTGGCTGCAGGAATGGGACTAAGACACATTGCCTTTATAGTCTGCAGTTATCATACTACGTACGTCAGTTCATAGCCAACATTGCATTTACGTATTTGCAAGCTGAAGTATCAATGGGCTGGTCACATCTGTCGCAGAAGCGAAAACTGTTGGAGTCAACGTTTAACACGTGGTAGAGCCATGCTGCAGCTATATTAACTATATAGTTGTAGTACGAATGTGTCGGCTCGACCGGGAAAGGACTACGCTCTCACAATACCAGCGTAGAATAGCAGTTTAACACTGCTGTGTTTCGTATGGTGAGTGTAGAGAACCGGAGACCCTTTTTACAGGAATAGATGCATTTCATCTTAGTTTTCACGGGTGACAACGCATCTGCGTTTTGATTCGCATACGAGGATAAATGTAGATGTCTATGGGCCACAGCAACCACTTACCATCAGGTGGACTGTGTGCTCGTTTGTCACCCTATACTATAAAAAAAATAGAGTAGAGACCGCGTTTAGGTAAACGCAGTGTGTGATGCCCGCTGGGTAGCAACTAGACGCATGAAGCTGAAGACCGTGCGAAGGGGCGCCCCTTGGCTTCTCCAAGCCGATGTCCGTAGTGAATTGCCACAGGCCGATGATGATGTACGTTAGTTCTATCAGGTTAAAAAAAGTTTGCCTTAATGCGGTATAATGGAAAAGCGTCCTTTATACGGTCGCGTAATTTAAAACGGTTTTGTATTCTACCTATTAACATTCGTCAGTGTATATTTAAAGTGTTTATTCCGCAACAGTCACCGACTTTATAAAGAAATTATTTACAGAGTCTGAATTTAAATCGGGAACGCGACCTCTGCCCCGAGTGGCCCGTACTCTAGCGTTTTACGTAATGGATCGTGAAAAAGTGGGCCCGGACTCGCGGAATAAGAATAAATTTGTGTGCTAAATGGACTTTAATGTCAATAACTCTGTCGCCATATTCTCGCCGAGATTGCGGGCGGGGCGTGTTAATTTAAAATACTTTTCTAAAAGGGACTTTGTGTAACCACTCTAGAAACCAGGTTTATTTCTTTTAGTACGTATTGTGACATATAATCATGAAAAGGAATATTATACATGTTTGTAACTTACCCTTACTTTACCACGGTTAAATAAAAACTAAATAAATATGAAGGTGTTCCAGTTGCCAACCGGGATACACGTCACAGGTTACAGTCAATAATGGCCTCATCAAATCTCTAAACACGCTAGAATATCATTGAACGCCGTTTCTAATTTCAAATATCAATCGGTCAAACGAAGCTTATTGTAAGTCCGTTTCTTTTTGGGTAACATTTTTTTATAGAATACGTAGGACACTCAATAAGTTTTAAGAGCCGAGTCCTCTAATGCTGTTTGTAGCCGTTGTAAACTTAATTGTTCGGTTAAACCAAATTTAAAATCATAATATATCATAGCGCGCAAATGTTCACGGTTAAGATCCATCGTTTTAAATGAAAAGCGCGGGTAGCGTTGCAGGAAAATTAATAGAACTTTGTTTTTTTTTTTTTTTAATATTGAGCAATTAATTGGCTTATGTATGGAGTTCTATTTTTAAATAAATTTGCTTTATAGAAACATATATCGCGGTCGCGTTCCATTTTTAAATATCGAGCATCTCAAAACTTATTGAGTGACCTACGTAAGAGTGACAAACAAGCACACAGTCCACCTGATGGTAGGTGGATGCTGTGGCGTATGGTAGACAGTCAAAATGCAGATACGTTGTCACCCGTACTAGCTTGATGGATGGTAAGAAGTAACTAATCTTTGCCGGCATGTAGTAAGTTCTTATGGAAGCCATTTTCAAGATGTAGCTGATCTTGTCTCTGACTCTTCATGTGGTACTACCGGCCGGTTACAGTACTAGTGGCCGGTTTCACTCGATAGCCGTGACGCAGAAGTAGGACTCAAAGCTTGTTGTCGTGGAATACATGCTTGACGTGCTGGAACTCAGCGGCCAGGTGTCACAGATCCCTTGTGCTCTTTGAAACAAAGATTTTCCTAAGGTGGTTATCTATGAAAGATAGTGGTGAGATTCACCGTTTAAATATCAATTAGTTTAGATCTATTTTTTAAACACAGTATAATGGTGATATCAGGATATCGAATGACTAAAACATCTAGGAAAGCGATAGAATTATTTGCCTCTAACTGTGTTGTGATGAGTATTTCTTTTTCACAATATATTGTTGTAATAATGCGGGCCGACATTCGTAACAAATGAATAAATATCAGTACATGTATATTTAATTGTAAATATCTAGCAGTACAACAGTAAAACGGGTACCCTTTATTTCCTCGCTCGGTGACGTTGAAATGCTCGCTCATTTTTAACCTCTAAAAGAGAAATGTCACGAACTTTTCAATCTAATATTTCCGGCCATTAAAATTTTTGCAACCCTCCTCTGCTTGGGTGTCAAACTGATTTGGTGACCGCCCGAGGGCTTTTTAGCGCTTTATCATTTTAGGGTTGAGTCTATATTTCATTTGCGCATTGACTGTGTGCCTGGTATCGACGCTTTATTACTCTGGAATTCCTTTGCTTGTTTATTTTGCTAATAAAATTTCAAATGGCGACGTTTGCTCCCCGTTTGCGAATTAAGTTATTGTAATGTGTTTTAAATTACTATTTTAATTTTAAGTATTTATTTTTATTAACCAACTTAAAAAGAGGAGGGTCTCGATTCATCGTAGTATACTTTATGTATGTTCAGCGATAATTCTTTACCACGTTATTCGATTTCAATTATTCTTTTTTTTTTTATAAGAAACAGTATATTTCAAGGCTGGTCCCATATAAATTTGGTTAAGATTTGATGATGTGATCCACGATAAAATCATCACACTCTTCAATTTGATAAGGCATCTGCACGACATATTCTTTACAACGTCAACCGATTTCGATGATTATATTCTTTTTAGTTCTCTGATGTTGGTTTTTACTTTTTTAATGGTTTAGTTATTTATCTATAATAGCTTCTGGCTTTATATACCTATACCGCTTATATAAACCAAGTCACGCGCTTAAAATTGACGATTAAGTAATCTATATTAGTGTGAAGAAATTAAAATAAATGATAATTTAATGTAATTTGTATTATGTATATAATTTATCTTTAGAATATGTAGATTGAGGAATAGCGAGGAATTCCAAACACGAAAAATAAATTTAAATTTTAAAATTATTTTTCTCGAAAACACTGAATTTTTCGTAAAAATTGTTAGATTATCTTTAAACCTACTTCTAAAAAGTGGGAGCTTCGTTTGAAAATTTTATCACGTGCTCGTATTATGAATACGATTTTGAGGGCGGGGTTAAACGATAATTAATTTTAACAAATTCTGCTTTACTAGTGTACTAGCGTGTACATTTGCTAACTGAACTATGGTACAATAACGCGAAAACGATGAGATTTGATCAAATCCTGTCGGTAGAACTTTGACGTGGCTATTACTACATTATTTAATAACCGTTACGAGTCTATCTCCGTGCACTTCGATAGCTTATCACAACATATTTTTTTTCAAGGGCATTTGTGGCGCTCGGTAACTGTAAAATAGCTTTCGACCAATGTAATCGTTCCAGTTTTTCGTTTGTTAAACCATATTTTAATACGTTTTTACTGTTTGACATCTGTTAACACTATCTGCCGGGAAGAGGCAGACCTATGCGAGTTAGTCTTTGTAGCGCTGTGTTCGTATTATATTTTATTAAGTGTTTAGATGTTTAGATTATAAGTTGAAATAGCAATCAGCGAGCTATGGACAGGGCTATGCTGGGAGTTTCTCTGCGTGATAAACTCAGAAATGAGGATATCCGCAGTAGAACCAGAGTGACCGACATAGCCCAACGGATTAGTAAGCTGAAGTGGCAATGGGCCGGCCATATAGCTCGAAGAACCGACAACCGATGGGGGAAAAAAGGTTCTCGAGTGGCAGCCTCGTACAGGTAGGCGAAGTGTAGGGCGACCCTCACTAGATGGAGTGACGACCTGGTAAGACATATAGGAAGTCGATGGATGCTGGTAGTACAGGACCGTGCTTTGTGGCATTTCTTAGGGGAGGCCTGCGTTTAGCAGTGGACTTGTGAAGGGCTGTAATGATGATGATGATGATGATGAAGTGTTTAGAAGAATACAAAAGAAAATTGCATTTCAAAAGTGCCCAACTGCGACTTAAATGAGGAGGGGGAGCATTATGAAATAAAAGATATTGGTTCTAAGCTTCTCATTCATCTCATTCATCACTATCAATGTCGTGAATATGGATATGGCCTACGTTTTTAATTTATGCAGTTAATTAACAATCTTCTAAATTTTAGACGTGTACTCGTTTGTAATTTAATGCTCGATTAGTCAGTTATAAAATAAGATTTATATATAATGATATAATCAACGCCAATCTTTCGGTATCTACAGTAGTACGCTATGAAAAACTGTACAACAGTAACTGTTGTACCGTTTTTCACAGCATGCCTTAATGTCGTTAGTAGACTAACGACAGGCAAGTATTAATTAGCATGGATTTGCGACAGTTTCATGGGATTTTCTCTTTGATGACCGAAGCGCGTTTTCTATGCGGTGAAATTTAACTTTATTAATTTCGCTAAGCCGCACTCGGCTGTAGAAAATGAAGTGTAATAATTTATATCTGAAAGTCATCTCATCTAATGTTAAAGGGGACTTTTAAGATGCTTTTAAATAAGCGGAGGCCTTAAAATCTCAAATTTATATATATATATATATATATATATATATATATATATATATATATATATATATATATATATATATACTAGCTGACCAGGCAGACGTTGTTCTGCCCTTTCCGAACGACCATTTGCTTTCCCAGAAATACTCCTGAAATTAGCAATAAAAAAATTGAGGGTCACTTATCGGGATAAAAACTATCCTATCTCTCAAGTTGGACCAAACTGCACACAGTCTGCAAAATTTTTTTGAAATCGGTTCTATTTGTTGAATACTTACAGCAATACGTGGTGGTTATACTACTAAATTGTAGCTTATATTAAACGTTTGTATTTTTAACATAGCACCATCTATTAAATATTTACTCAATCCAGTCAACAGATATCGTCATCTGACAGAATCGTTTGGAGCTAATGTACGAAGTACCAAGTATTTCCATGGAGCTAACAGATAATTGTGACTGTCAAATAATAGACAAATAATTTTCAATAAAATAATATTGTGTTGCGACTATAAATTGAGATGTACGCTATCCTATCTTTTAAGTTGGACCAAACTGCTCATTGACCAAAAATTTCATTGAAATCAATTCAGTAGTTTAGGAGTCCATCGCGGACAAACAACGTGACACGTACTTTTTAAATATAAAGATATATATATATATATATATATATTAAAATTGCTGATGACGTTAAACATATTTCTGTCTATTTACCGTGTAGTGGTGGTGTAAGAATATCCACTACCCATTATCATCCCGTGGATGTCGTAAGAAAGGTGACACAGGGAAACAAGAGATTTGTTTGCCTCTGTCAGGAGAGGCAGCATCGTCTTCCTAACTTCCTAATATGGCTCAAATTAAAAAAAAAACAAAGATTTAATTTAATTACAACGTATAGAATGTTCAAAGATTTTTTTTCGTAACTCTTTTGTTTTTGTTATTTAAATATCACACTTTGATCCGTATAAAGTCTCACATATATCCCATGTAAATACTACAAGACTTTGAGTACTCGAACTCTACGTAACTTAATCCCTGCAACATAATAGTTGAATTTGCGGTCCCACATAATTAGCGTGGGGCGCGTCCCCAAGCCCGCGAAGGTGCTCACTGATTGCGCCGACCACTAACGGTGCGTATGTCCGCCCTAATTGGTTTACGATAGCGATAGGGCCCGGGGTGAATTAGTTTTTTTTTTTTCAAATTAGCTGAGAGTTACAGGAAATTTATTATCAGGTTTATATAGCATTATCATCTGGGTGGATTTAATAAATATATAAAATAATAAAATGAAAAAATAAATACATATAAATATGCATTAAATATAGTAAAATAATTAAGTAAATAATACTTTGGGACGGGAGCCATCGGCAGGGGAGACCAAACGGCCGAGGGTTAGAGTAAAGGGGAAAGAAAACAGCCGATTATGCGGGCGGTATCGAGGAATACCGCATTCTGAATTTGAGCCCGGAGCGGTCTGTCACGGAGTCCCAGTCGACTCAGATGACCCTACAGGCTGACCGGGATAAGCCCGTTTGCAAAGACGACTGCAGGAATAATTTCGGTCGGCAGATCACTTCACTACGTGTCAGTAACCTCGTGAGCCAGGTCCTGATATTTTGTTCGCTTATCTGTTTCGGCTTCAGATTTATTATTCTACTGGGCCAAGGATCTAAACACTTCTGCTAAACTATACGTGGTTTCTGCTTTTTCTTCTATGTTTCTCATCTTTGAAAATTGTTTATTTTTCTATATGTCGCATGCGCTAAACTCTCGCTATGCATCGTCAGTCAGTTACTCGAAAGAATCACACTGATAGCCGAATTAAAACAAACCCGGTTATTCATAGTTAAGTTTTACAACGTGTAATAACAGAATACGAAATTTGTGGCATGTTTTCTGTTAAAAAATGAATTTGCCCGAGCGTGAGGTGCACACGAGTGACACGACATTGCGTTACAGTTTGTGTGGCGTCAGAG
Organism: Parnassius glacialis; assembly: GCA_033319125.1. Lineage (NCBI taxonomy): Eukaryota > Metazoa > Arthropoda > Insecta > Lepidoptera > Papilionidae > Parnassius > Parnassius glacialis. The sequence continues at coordinate 33,086,286 of JAVANC010000002.1, forward strand.
CAATTTTTATCACATCCATCCACAGTTCGTTATTTTGCGACGGTGTGAAGTTTGTTCGTGGTTCGAGAGGAATTTTGACTTATATGTATAATATTTGAATACTCTGCTAAACAATATGAAAAAAATGAAAAATATGTTGTTCGGTAGTTATTGAAAAAGAACTAGTTTCTGAATATTGAATACGACGTTATCATACCCGTTCTTATCAACTATTGTACATTGTATATCGACAGGCAATACACAGCGCGAACTTGAAGTCATCCATTGACCACTTGTTTTACACCATAGCGTGCTATTCCTTAATTGCAGCCCCTAACAAAAGCAATATTTACGTTTTATTTATTGTGTATCAGTCAGAAATGATTATGAACTCGCCTCTGGGATTCATAATGTAGAGATATCCCAGGTTGGGGGGATTTGATTGGAGCGCTTCTTTTGTTTCATTCTTCATTTTTATTCGCAGCGCTAGGGATGGGGCGCCCTATTGTCTATACGAGGAAGTAATACAATGCTTTGTTTCGAAAATCCCGCAGCCCATCGTACGTTTGAAATCGGAGCCAGATTTTTCTTCGCTCGCTCGCAATCGGCAATGGACTCGGGATGATACAACCTTTCATGTTGCGAATATCATCTGGTTTTCGTTGCGTCGTTGGTTTTGATTTTAGCGAATGAGATTTTTTAACAAACGATTCGCGCTTATCGTACTAGTTTCTATTATTTGTTTGTGAGCTCTACACTGTGCTATTTTTGAATTCATCTCTTAATGTTATTAATCAGCGTAGAGTAGATGCAGCGTCGATATACGCCTATCTTTTATCTCTTAAAAATATTGTAAAATATTTATATGAACACAAAAGAGACTAAATATATGCGATGTAAAATAGGCATTCATTCGCTTCAAAAGACAAACTATGTAGAAAGTTACACTGAGTTTAGCTATCCATCCACAGATGGCGCTGTCTCAAAACTGTAACACGTCAATACAAACTCCATGCATAGTTTATTAATACGAAGCGTCATAACAGGCTCCCAGAGCGGGATATATCATCAAATTGCTATCCCCGCGCCGCGGAATAGCGTGTAAAATATTCAGGGGCACGGTAACTGCTTTTGTTTGCGGCGGTAATGAACGATGGACTCCGGTACCTTCGCAGGGGAGAGGGGGCTTGAGAGGTTGCCTTTTTTTTTACGAAAGCCTGTGTGTGGTTGATGCAGCGTAGTGGTAATTATGTGTTGTGTACTGAATGCCTTTTTTATTTCATTTTTATCTTTATTAAGCCCATTATATATTTGTGCTAAGTCGTCATTTATTTATTAATTTAAGTACACCAACGATTGTTGCAACAGTGCAGAAATAGCATGCACACATCAACTTAGACATCAATTGCACAATCAATTAAAGGTATAGACTATATGCTTCTAGTTACTAAAAAGTTACCAAGTAATGCTAAATACCTATATAAAAAACAAACTGAGGATAGAACAAAATAATATTATGTGTGTAAAACAATATTTTAACAGTGGTAGAGCCACGCGGCAGCTTTTGCTGTCGCACGGATGGGCCGGCTCGAACCGGGGTGTGGTACCACGACCTAACATAATACCAGCGTGAAGTAGAGGTTTACCTCTGCGTTTCGCTTGGTGAGTGCAGGTGGCTGGAGGCCCTTTTTACTGGAAATGAGGCATTCCATCTTAGTCCTCACGGGTGACAACGCATTTGCATTTTGATTTATAATATAGAGGATAGATATAGATGTCTATGGGCCGCAGCAACCACTTACCATCAGGTGGACTGTGTGCTCGTTTGTCACCCTTATCCTATAAAAAAAAAACAATGATTTACACCTACTTACATAATTATTGCATCATTTACTGTGGCCGTTCGTTAAGGAACCGTAATTTATAATTAAAAATGTTGTACAGCCGACTTCAATATAAGTTATTTAAGAATAACTCAAAAACTATTGGTCTGACCTTGATCAAATTCATATTCTTTACTAACTATTAGCTTTCACATAAAAAAGAATCATCGAAATCGGTTCACCCAGTACAAAGTTATGAGGTAACACACATAAAAAAAACATACAGTCGAATTGAGTACCGTCTCCTTTTTGGAAGTCGGCAGAAAAATAATCTTACTTGATTTTTTTTCTTTCGTGCAATGCTAGTAAGACATTGTGTTTACGTATTTAATAAAACGTTACCTAACACTAGGATTTTCCCGTGCAACTTGGAGCCGTTTTACATACATTCCATTTGGACAACTACCAGACCCAGAATAATTATTTGTAAGTCCTACAAATACTCGTTCCGCACGGGATTTAAACCCGTAGCCATAGTCCCGTAGCTTAATTTTAATCGATACTATAATATTAATCATCAGTTTCATTATCATGCCTCATAAGTCGTTTATGGGCCACGGTGGTGTCAAACCAAGACTTGGCTTTCTATTGCCTTTGTCCAAAATCAATATTAATTGGTACAGTTATGTAGATAGGATTATATTCACAACAAACCTACATTTTGAAGATTGGTTTGATATTCTATTTCGTTTTGTTTGTACTTTGCTTGCAACTTAGCTGGAATTGTTTTTCTTCATTTTTATCATCAGCCCGTTATTGCCCACAGCTAGGCTTGGGTGTCTTACGTGCTATTGTTTTCACAAAAATATTAGCGATCCGCGCCGGCTTCGCACGGATGATTTTTGAATTTCTACAACAGCGCCACCTACCGGGTCCAATTGTGAATCTAAATCATTCTCGAATTAACTTAATCACACACACAAAACTTTATCAAAATCGGTCAAGCCATTTAGGAGTTCAATCACATATATATAGATAAGCCTTAGGATTTGATATCTTCGAGCCGCGTGTGGATTGTATCTCTTTCTTGTAATTACGATCAAAACAATGACGAGTTTATATATAGTTTGTCTAAATTTCTACTTCTTTTAGGGGGTTTTATCATTAGCCTCTCTAAAGACATATATCGTTCTTGTTATTATGATAAAGAAGGTACAATATGTTCCAAGTAACAAAAATAAGGGACTAAGTTTTTCTGTGTCCTATGTACTGCTCAAAGTTCAAAAACTTATTAAACTAAATTTGTATAAAAAGGGTTATTATAATATTAAGGCATTTTTGTATGATAATAATGGGAATGAGGTTACCAAGCTATTTCTAATTTGTTTTGTGTTCTTAATTGTGTAACATACATGATTGTAAGCTGTTATTTAAAAAAAAGTCCCGTTGGGTTTCTTGCTGGTTCTTCCCAGGACGGAGGTTTTTTTTCGAACCAGTGCAGTGGTAATTAAACAAAAGAGCAACTTTCAATAAGTATTATTTATAATCTATATTGAATAAAAGTTTCTGTTTTTGTAGATTAATAATTTATTTAGAGTGTAACTAGAACTCAAGAGTCCATGATTTTGTAGTCGATTGCGCTGACCAATATAACTATTGCATAATTCGACCGTGTAATGGTGTTATAGGAGTATCTACTACCCTATATCAACGTCCCTTGGGTATTGTAAGAGGCGACAGAGGGTTGAGGGAAAGAGGCAGTACAATAGTAGTTGGGCAGGAGTGTTTACATAACAACTCAAAATAATAAAAGCTGCGGTTGCCAAGCGTGCCAAGCGTGGCAACTTACACGAGTTAGAACATTCTACAGTGGACTTTTGAAATAATCTATCTATATACGTAAGCGAAATACCACTGACTGACTGACCGACTCATCACGATATCTCTAAAACTATACACCCAATTATCGACTTGAAAATTTAGTATAGTTACTCATTTCGTAAGGTAGACGCTCATTAAGAACGAATTTTACGATAGTCCCATAAAAAATATTCTCGATATTTTATATCTACGTTATTATCGTCTATTATTTTATGTCTACTTTATTATCGTCTATTATCGTGCGCCCAGCGAAGCGAGCGGGTATCAGCTAGTTAATTAATAAATGTGACGCGACTTTCCATCAAATCTTTATCCGTGTGACATATTCTAGTATTATATATTTACATGAAAGTTTAAATTACGAAGAGAAAAAGCAATTAGCATACATCTTTCAAACTACAACTCCGCCTAGAGATATACGAAATGCCTTCAGAGACGTCGAAACAAGCAAATTGCTCATACGATGGGATACAGTACTGTTAAATATTAATTGACTTCTGCCAGCTGCTCGCTTCATTTAAACTTGTTCAGTAATTGCAGTTTTAAATATTTGAACATATTTAGATCGTAGGTGAAATGTGCAACTAAACCTAATTCTGTTTTTCATAATGTAAAAGTGATAACCAAACTAATAGTTTTATTTATCTATTTATTCTTTATTGTAATCACCTTGTGTCTTACAATGGGCGGACTTTAGCCTTGTGGTATTCTCTGCCAGTCAACCATGGGAAAATAAGAAGTGTTGGAAGAAAGGGCAGAAGCTAATAAACAGATATACATAACATTATACACATAAATATATCCACAAACATTTATATATGTATATACATATATATTATAAATAAAATGAAAAGTGAATATTATGTCAGATTTTGCCTTCAGATAAAATGGTGTCGATACAGGAAACGAGGCATTTAATCTCAGTCCTCAGGGGTTACAATGCATCTGCATTTTGATTCTCAATCGAGGATAAGTATAGATGTCTATGGACCGCAGCGTGCAACGCAGGTGGACTATATGCTCAAATTTTACCACACTACTAAAAGCATTAAATTAAAATTATGTAATGTAGTTAATTATTAAGCGTGGATTTCATAATGCTAGTACATTCCCGCATCAATAAATACGGTGAGTCATCTGTGTGCGTGATGTTTAGCGGACTGCACGCACACTGTAACACCTATCTGTCAGAGCAAGTAAATTAACTGAACAGCCCACTGAGCCAAGTGCTGGCTCCATGCCTTTACTGCTTTTGCCATTGCATAATAGCATGCAGATAATCACTGTTTATCGCTCTTTGCATAAACATTTCATTTGAATGTTTCGTATTTACAAATTAACCAAAACAAAACCGGTTCCTTTATCCTGAATTTGTATCGCAATTTTTTTCTACGTACTTTACGAGGGCTGCAACACGAAGCGATTGATTCATCCAGAAAAGAAGAAAAGAAAGAAAGAAACATCTATTTGACTAACACACAATATTAAGGAATATAAAAATTCGTACAAATTACAAACTGGTAATTATACAGTTGTGTGATGTCAAAAAGGATTCCGCCTTAGTGATAATCTATGGGGTAGGCACTGGTTCAGGTTTTCAGTCGAGACTAAAAAGTTGAGACTGGAAAGGACCACTATCTTAGAGAATACCAGCGTAAATTAGCGACATAAGGATGCTGTTTCTTATAGTGGAGTGATGAGAAACGGAGATCATTTTTACTGGTAAAGTGGTAATGTAGAATTCCATCCTAGTGTTGATTAGAAAATACAACTACGATAGTGAGGAAAGTAAATGCATTTGCATTTTAATTCCTTATCGATGATAGATCTAGGTGTCTATGGGCTGTGGCCCAGTTTGATACTGTAGCAGGCCCAGGTGGGCGTAGATGCTGTGGCATCTTCTACCGTAAAGATTTAAAATACACATAAACTTATATCCTAAGTACGTATTATTATCATATCTTGACGGCTCCGTAGCGTAGTAGCATAGAAATGAGTTGTAGTGCTTAGAGTTCGAATCCCGCACGGAACAAGTATTTGTATGGCTTATAAATAATTGTTCCTGGTCCAGATGTCCTTGTGAAATTTATATGTATGTAAACTGCCCCCACGATACAGGAGAATTTACTAAAGTGAAGGTTACGTTTTTTAAAAACACAAATCAAATCTATAATGGAAACAACCTACCTAGGAAAACAATGTTCCAGCCGTTATTGTCGAAGGAGCTACTATTTAGTAAACTGGTGTTACACACATTTTATAGGTAATTGCTGTCACGGAACAAGTTGACACAAACTTCGGGTCATAAAACTAATATTTCGCATATATGACATGCAAAAATATGCGGAACGTAGCGTCACAAGAATGCAATACATTTTATGGCATCCGATTTACTCGGTTACTGTTGAAATTGCTAGGGTACAGCGTGTGCGGTGCCTATTGCGTTAGTATCATTTTGCTTATGTTGCTCTGGTTTTGATATTGTAGAGAAGCGGCCAACTTGTGGCTCTAAAATTTGCGCTATATTAAGGTTATACATTGAAAATATATTAAATGAAACCTATAGATACTTTTTTTTTGAATAATTACCAAACAATTTCTTGTCGATTTTTATATTATTTTATATCAGCCTATTAATATTGCTAAATTTGTGGAGTTAAAATGTCTATAATATATTATATATCATCAAAATCATCATTACAACCCTTCAAGTCCACCGCTGAACCTCTCCCAAGAAACGTCGAAAAACAAGGTCCTGGGCTACCTGCATTCATCGACATTCTATATTATACTCTTGTATTATTATTTAATAATAGTTAAAAAAAAACATCACTCCATATCGTCCCCACTATGAGAAATACCAGAAAGTTCTTCTCACGTCCGATAGAGAAAGAGAAACATCATCAACAACATAATATGTAAAATACCCAGTTCGGCGACGAGAAGCGTCTAAGGTGCAAGAGATCTGAAAGAAAAAAAAAATTCAAAAACAGACCTATTTTATAATTGTATAATGTACCATAGATACAAGGAGCAGTATGGTGTGGCCAATTTACATGCCATTAAGTTATACCCTCTATAAAATGGGAGGGGCACGTTCAGCAGTGGACTTTGTAGACTGATGAAGAAGGGAGGAATGTATGGTACAGTTTTGAATATTAGTACAACATTGATACACATAGAATGATAACAATTATTGTGAGAATATCATCTTGCATCTACTCTTTACTGAAAAAAATTAAATCTCCATTTCCATCGCATCATATCACATCGCCCAAGTCACCGGGATGGGGTATTAATTACCTGAAAGCAATATTATCTCGCGTTGCCAAGACTGACGTAACAATTAATTAGTCCTTCGCAAAAAGACATCAGTCGATCGGCGCTTCGTCCACAATTTCCTTGGCGGCAATAAACAAACATGTCCGCTACATCCGCGGAGCGTGCGAGCGACCGGGCATGAATTGATGTCTCCACTACAACGCCGGTCATTGTAGCCCGGCTGGTGCGCCGTACCCCGGATTTGCATGCAATCTCTGGCCCCTATAAATCACGGACGAACAAGCCATTGTATTTGTAAGTATTGGACGTCTGGAGCATGTGGATGTGAATTGTGAATCCAGAGTGATGTTTGCAAACGGCAGGGATGTACTCTACGGCTACGATGATATTGAAACTAACGTGACTGTTAGGTCTATAAACACGTTGAATGTGGGTTAGAACGTAGAATGTAGACTTCAAATTAATAATTCAGTACATCTGCCATTTTATTTCATGTTATTGTTATTTTATCTTACAGCTCGGTAGCGTAGTGGCCAAGCCTTTGATTGCAGGACCTCTGGTTCGAATCCTGAACGGAACAATTCCACGATACAGGATAAAATCCCACAGTAAAGTTAACGTTCATAAAAATAGATTACAAAAATATAAAGGTAATATCGTAATATCAAAGTAGGTGTGATGTTTAAAATTGTAGAGTACAACTTAAATTAAAAATAAAATCATTTTTGGTTAATATTTTTAATTACTTTATACATATTTTATGGAGCCGTGGTAACTCAAGAGATAATCGCATCGTCTTAAAATTTCACAGCACAATCAGCCTTCGTTTTATAATTTTTTACTGTTTATTAACGTAAAGATGATATTATGTATGTACAAGTTATCGATGTATCAAACTATAATAATTCGTACGAAAGAATATTAATTGGTACTTGTATTACTTAGTACTAATATTCTTGTTAAAGAAAAACGCGTGTGTTGCCAGTGATGATATTATATGGATCTGGATATGGGTCCTTCATTACTGGCGTACGAGGAAGTTCGAGATTGCTCATGAGTTATGGAAAGGGCTATGCTCCGAGCTTCTTTGCTTGAAATGACGATATCAGCAGTAGAACCAAAGTGACGGATTAATAAACCGACAACCGTTGTGGAATTAACGGTTTTCTAGAGACAGCCTCTTACCGGTAAGCGAAGTGTAGATTGGTCCCCACTAAATGGAGTGACGACCTGGTGAGAGATACAAGAAGTTGATGGATGTAGGTGGCCCAGGACCATGCCTTGTTGCATTCGTTTTAGCAAACCTATGTTCAGCAGGTGGACCTGTGATGGGTTGTAATGATGATGATGATTTGAATTCGCTATTTAAAAAAATCAAAGAAATCAGAAATTTTGTTGGTTGTAAAGTCATTTGAGTTTTAAAATATTTTTGACTCTGATACCTTCAACTAGATACGGGAAAAAGAGCAACGTTCACTAGATAATATCGTACATTATAGGACTTCATATTATGTACGTCGTGAGATGTGTCTACGTCGGCGCGTAACGCAAATCGTTGCCCATAAAATTCATTTAAGTTACGAGACGCCCTAGCAATCATCACAGGCGACAGTTTAATGTGAGGGCTAGGGTTGGAAACGAATGCTGAATTGATTTAAACAACCGCTCGATAGACGATATTGGGAGAACATTATGTTTGTTATCGTCGTTTATAATTTATTTGTAGGGAGTTTTTAACATCTAAATATTACTTAGTTCGAATTGCATTATGACAATTTGTGCAGATATTTAACGACCTTATAAATTCGACGTCAATGTAAGATAATATGCTAAAAGTTGTGCTCCCTCTTTTTTTTACTAAATGACAGTGAAAGAGACAGGTATAGAGATAATTAAGTAAGGGATATAAATAATATTGATGTAAGTAAACTGGCTATTACCACAATTCATTTGTTATTCAGATCTTGCTCGGTGTTCAGTTTGACTTTCTTGTCTTGAAAGTTAAACTTATATTTTTTTTAAAGTGTATAATATGATATTCAAAAACTTCTAAATTACTGTAAAATATCGAGCTTCGAAACGGGCGTTTATATTAAATTCTTATTAATTAAATTGTTATTGGTTATTTTATTAAGTAAATGGTTATTAATAGAAAAGCTATATTCTTTTTACTATTTGGTGATACATGGCGGTAATAAAAAGGGTTATGTATTTAGAACGTTGATGTAAACTTACAGGACGCAAGCAACAAGAAGTTCGATTTCCGCCGGCACCAATAAAGTATTTCATTGCAATTTTAGTGCCGATTTATCACATGCTCTGCGGTGAAGGAAAATATCGTGAGGAAACCTTCATGTCTGAGAAATTAAAAAAATATTTCTAAGACTTAAGAAGTATCGCCAACATCCATTATTGGGGCAGCGTTGGGACGCTTCCTTGCCCTAAAATACTCAAAAATTTAAGAGGTTTTAAGACGACTTTTTTAAAGAAGTAAAGAAGACAAATATGTACACTGTCCTATTTATGATAGGTGGATACTGTGTGGCCACAGATTACTCCCTAAGGGGTAATCTGTGTGTGTGTGGCCTATATACACCCACATCTATCATTGATTAGAAATCAAAATGCGTGTTTCAAGTAAAAAGAGTCTGGTCGTCGATGAGCGTATTTTCATAACGTTTGGTAGCAAAACATAAATCGGGGGATTTTTCAATTTTCGTTTCTATTTAGGTACTTCACGAGTAAATAGAGGACAGACGTACATAATTTATGAAACATGCGTTAAACGAATGGTAGATCTGTAATGATTTGTTAAAGTTAATGTGTACGGACCTCCACCCTTGTCAGAATTACGTGCGCGGAATAAATAAATGATAAGCTGTGTGACCTGCCACGGTGCGGACAAGAGTTATGCTAATGTGACCAGGGAGCATCTGTCTTTGAATGTATTTGACAGTTGAAGTCTTAAATACTCCTGTTGAATACATCAGTTCGTTTATAAAGTATACGTTGCTGTTATCGGTGTTTATATTTTACGAAAAAAAAAACAAGAGAAAAAAAACAAATATACAAACACTTAAAAGACTACTGATAGGATTTAGTCTGTTGGTTACTATAATCGCGCAGTAATAATCTGGCTTGTTTTTTTTTAATAGAATAAGAGTGACAAATGATACATATTATATCGTTTGTCACTCTTTATCTCTTTTGTTACGTGGTAGAGCCATGCTGCAGCTATATTAGTAGTATAGTTGTAGCACGAATGGGTCGGCTCGACTGGGGAAGGACCACGCTCTCACAGAATTCCAGCGTAAAATGGCAGCTTGACACTGCTGTGTTCCATTTGGTGAGTGTAGAGAACCGGAGACCCTTTTTACTGGATAAGAGGCATTCCATCTTAGTCCTCACGGGTGACGACGCATCTGCATTTTGATTCGCAAAGGAGGATAGATGTAGATGTCTATGGGCCACAGCAACGACTTACTATCAGGTGGACTGTGTGCTCGTTTGTCACCCTATCCTATAAACAAAATCTCATATTCACTACATAGTCTAGATAATCCACTTGATGGTTAGTGAATGCTTATTGCCCATAAAAATCTTCATCTATCATCCATTACGAATCAAAATGCGAAAGCGTTGTCGTCACCCCTAAGGACTAATATGGAATGCCTCGTTACCAGTAAAAAGGGTTTTCCGTTCTCGGCACTCACCATACGAAACACAGCACCATTATTCTGCTGTTTCAAGTTTGTATTCTATGAGAGCGTAGTCCTACTCAGGTCGAGCCGAGATGAAAATAATAGGTGTATATCTAAAAACCTACGACGGATATGCAGTACCAAGGCTATGGTTTCAGTGAAACGCATTATGCAGTGTGTGACGTGGTGTGTATCCCATACGAGCGGCTGCCACTCCAGGACATTATAATTCATCTGCAATACATATATGGTAGTAATGATCATGATAAACTGCTACTTTATATTTATATAAAAACCCGTAAATATATACTTAATATATACCTTATCGCATTTTGCAACAATAACTAAGTATAAAAAATCACATCGATGTTTCGCTGAGCGCACTCGAAATTAAAAATTGATTTAGATCACAACCGGGCAATAATACTCTGTAACGATCTCGGCGGGGTCATTCCAGACTTATTAATGACCTCTTATGGCCTGACGGTGTCACCTATAAGTACCTTACATTATTAATAGGTGGCGTAATAAGCGCACCGTTGTGTTCTGGACCCTTTCTTGTGAAAATTTTGTACCATATTATTATAACGGGTAATTTTGTTGATACACATTTTCCGTCTTATTACAAAAATTGTTTATTGATCGTCTCTGGTTTAAACTACGTTTTAAGGAGAGTTCTAAGCGTTCGCCGTAAATATCATACCGAGTTCGATGCCCATCGGGAACAGTGTAAATTGCAACTTTTAAGTGCTGATGCGTCCTCGGCTGTGAAGTAAAACTGAGGAATTCTACATGTCTGAAGAATAAAATATCTTAAAGACATATTACAGACACATAGACAAGAACGAATGTAGGCTTTAACTTTATATTTACAGGAAATTTTTCCTTTGGAAAAGATTGAAATTTAATTTAGCTGAATATTAATAATTGCGTTATTTTCAAACAACTTCGACTTACTCCAAAAGTAGTAACTTTTAACAAAAAGTAAAAACCGATTTGAAATTGCTAAAAAATAATTTATTTATTTGATACCCTTAGGTGTGCAAGTTTTTCTCCAAATGTACATACATGGCCACCCATGAAGTATAACCTATTTAATAAAAAAAATCAATCATCAAAATTAGTTCACAATCTGCGAAGATATCGCGTTACATACGTACAAAAAACGCACTCTAATTGAGAACCTCTTCCTTTTTGAAGTTGGTTAAAAAGCAAAATTTTGTTTAGTAAACTATCCAAATTAAGTAGTTAGCTTATCTTTATCACCAGTCGCTAGAAGTTCACTGATAAACGTGCATATCTCCCGTTATGGGGGAGATTTTCCGTAATAGTTTGCTTGGCAGCCGATTTTACGTCTGGCGTAAACAGAAGACCTTTCTCGCATATCCCTTAGATACCCATAATTTACATTCGTATATTGTTCTTTTTTCTTATTTTTATTTATTTCTTTTTCTGGGTTGTCAGGAAGACATTGCTGTGTAGCAATAAGACCGCCCTTTGTATACAATAAAGAGTATTGTATTGTATTGTATTGTGTAACACATTATATATAATTGTAAATGGTTCTTTATTCAAAAAAAAAACCTGCTGGGTTTCTTCTCAGTTCTTCGCAGGACAGAGGTAGTTTCCGTACCAGTGATAAATTAATAAGTTTCTATTTCACGACATCAATAGGACGAAATGGAATCATCTTTATGGGCTCTAAATAAATCTAGGTAGTGCAAACTAGGTGCATATAAACGCATATCACTCGATTACAGAATTAGCGCCCTAATGATGTTAATCAAATGCCTAAGTTAACCGTTGATTATTGATTAGCTAAAGGCACCAAGAACTCAAGCTTCAATAATCTATTTAATGGAAAAATTCGAAACGAAACGCATTTGATATTATACATAAATACATATTTGTAAAACGTTTTATGCTACTATATCATATCAGACAGACAAATAGAAGACCATTTTCACTACGGGGTATTCATTCTTAGTCCCCTTATGTGACAACGCATTTGCATTTTCTTCTTATGGATACATGTAAGTAAACCATTCGTTTACCATTAATTGGACTGTGTGCTCGCTTGTCACCTTTAATTCTATATATACTATAAATAACAAAAACAAATCGTCAGGACATTGTCAGGTTCGAAAAAAAACCTCCGTTTACGACAGGAATTTTATTCTATAAATAAAACTGTATTTTAACATTCATTCCAGGGTTTTTTTTTATAAAACTAAAGTGACAACCGAACTTCTTTTTTATGTGGTACAGCCAAGCTGCAGCAATATTTATAGTATAGATGTAACACGAATGGGTCGGCTCGACCGGGGAAAGGACCATGCTCTCACAACCAGCTTAAAATGCAGCTTAATGCTGCTGCTTTTCGTATGGTGTGTGTAGAGAATTGGAGACCCTTTTTACTGGAAAAGAGGCATTCGATCTTAGTCCTCAAGGCTGACAACGCATCTGCATTTTGATTCGCAAAAACGAGGAGAAATGTAGATGTCTATGGGCTTCAGCAACCACTTACCATCAGATAGACTGTGTGAGCCTTTGTCAAAAAAACGTCAGTCCACCTGCTTGTAAGTGGTTACTGCAGTCCATATTGCCTGCTGCGAATTTTATACAAAGAAAACTATAGAGACGGTGTCACCCCTGATGACACCTTTAGACCGGAACATAGCAGTGCAAGCACTGGGTGTTTGGCAGATGTATTTCGAGTATACAATAATGTTTATTGCACACACGAAATAGGGATCATTTTCACGTTGACTGTGAAATCGCACAGACAATGGCGGCGCTACCTGAACGATTTAAAGAGATACTAACACATTGCGGATCAATTGAAGCATAAGAATGCGTTTAATCCTCTCTCGTCACTCCTAAACCCGAGAATTGTAAAGAGCTGGATTATTGGCGCGACGATGGAGGCAGGGCCCTCAAATCTGTTCGCGGAATATCGCGTATGTGTATAGTAATCCGCCTTAATACCTTTATGACCCAAATGTTGCTGAAGTGTCCGCTTTTTGTGAACAATTTCTAACAAGTTTTGATATGAGGTTATCGCTACCGTGCCATTTCTATAATTTTAATTGATCTTATCAGTGCCCTAAGGTTGACTGGCAGAGAATACTTTTATCATTAAGTCCGTCTTTTGATCATGTACAATTCATTTGTGCTTCGTTGTAAATTATTGTATATTATTATATAATAATTTACAAATATCATAGCATAATTTTCTTTTCTATAGTGTTACTTGTGTAATATATAATGCATAGAAATATTCTTTGCTAAGCTTAAACCGTAACCTTAGTGACGATTAAATAGATAACTAATTGACGACTCAGTGCATCAAACAGTATATATAATTACTAAGCCCGCATTGTAGGCGAATGGGAGAATTGGACAAATGTCACGAACTGAAAATGCTTTATTTCTGTCAAATTAATCTCGAATCATACAATAACGGAGAGCATCCATAAAAACTCAATTTAATCCGTATAGCGCGCAGTCCAACTATTCTTCGTGTGGTCGATTAGGCGGCTGCGGGATTAACGGTCGATTTAAGTGGTTACCGTTCGGCCGGGGCATAAATCTATCCGGGGTCCATTTGACACACTCGTCGTCCGCTCACGGCTGGTTGGGTGCGGGGACTTTTTGCGGGCTCGCTATGTTTTCACTGCGATGCGATTGTTTGTTTCGAATGATTTTGAAGTTGTCCTGGTTCGATTCAAGGGGTAGCCAGTAACAAAAGTTTATTATTATATAGGTTAAGTAAATTGATTAACCGATACAACGCGAATGTGCAGAATGTTTACGTGATAGATCCGATTTAGGGATTTTAAGGGAGCTTCTTTGGTTATAATGGTATATATGTGGCAACGGCACCACGTTTAGCATTAGAGACAGACAGACAAGGGACGGGTGATTTCTGGATCTCGGCAACAGCGCCATCTACCGGGTCCGATTGTAATTCTTAACTATTCTCGAATCAACTTATCACACACAAATTTTCAGTACAGTCACATACACACGGACAGAAGAATTATAAATAAAGATGAAAACGGTGTATTTTATAGTTTTGAGTTATATGTTCGATCTTCATCTTGTAGAAATTTAAAAATGGTGTTGACGGCATAAGAATATCCATTATCCACTACCGAATTTTCTTCCTTGGTTGTTTAAAGAGACGACTAAGGGAAACTGAAACAAGCGATGAACAGCAGTGTCTTCCCGATAACAACTGAAAGTAATAAAACATGCGGTTGCCGACCCGCCTGCCAAATGCGTGGCAATTATGGCAAAATCTCTCCTACAATAAAAATTAAATAAAAAAAAATTGTTAGGTCTCCTTTTATGTCCGGGAGTCCTCCCAGGTTGGTACCACTGTTTTTCCTATTTCGACCGCTTATTAACAGTGCACTAACTGATGTGTTGCAACTTGAAGGGTAAGAGTTCTAGTATTTGTGATACCGGTACCGGTATCGTATTTCACTTTAGACATCAGTTTTGAACACGTATCTTTCTCTGGCCTACTTTGAATATGGTCTGCATTAGCCACTTAGCTATTTATCTTAATTTTAATATTAATAATACTTTCAGCTTGCAACATATTATATAAAACATTGATGGTACAGATAACATTATGCGAGTGTAACCGCAGTACCTAGTTCATTTTGTTCGAGTCGCATCGTCTCAATATCTCCAGCTAACGGTTTTATTACAGTTGCGCTATGTCATATCTTTTATGTATAGGCCCCGCAGTGTTGCTGACATGTTATATACTATATGATGCAATCTAATCATAACACCCCTCCACCTGCCCCTTCCCCTTCCCCTACCCCACTCCACTAGACTACCCATGTCGACTTTATTTATGAGGTGTTTTAACAAGTGTACAAGTTTCATTAAGTTGTGCAAAATATAACAAGATATTCGATACTACGTTATAAATATTCGCTTCGTTATATGGATGTGCTATCCCGAGATAAAAATATTGCATTGAAGCGGTGTAGGTAGGTACTTGAATGGAATGAATTGTTCATGCGTTGCGTTATGATTATTTCTGTTGGGAGGGCACTGGCTGTAATGGGGAGGAATTATTTTGATTTTTTTTTCTCTGCAGTTACTTTATACCAATACAAGTTTATAAAATATATATTATCATTATCATCATCACTATTTACAGCCTATCAAAGTCCATTGCTGAACACAGGATTTCCCATAAATTGCCTCATATGGGGGATATTTGAGACAATTGACGGACTGTTGGCAACCGCAGATTGTTTGATATTGTAAACTTAGTTTGGATTTATGTAATAACTGTTAAATATTACAAACTCGTACGTCTAATAAAACGATATGCCTCGAGAATTAATTCTAAACAATGTAAATAAATTGTCGATTGCAAACTCTAAGTAATCGATATGTCTCGAGAATCGATTTTTAAAACAACCGATTTTTTCCCATCATTACACAAAGTATTTTTATAGCTGTCAAATCTGGCTTCTTAGATTGTCGCGAGTATAGTAAGACCACAGCCTAATTTGTTCTTCTTAGGCTGTGGTAAGACGCTGCTGCCCATTTCCTGCAATGTATGCGTAAACAATTTAAATTTATTTTATAGTTCCTGTTTGGTGATGGATTTTATAATGCTGCCAGCACATGCACCTTGTTACCAAACCTTTTTTTACCCGCGACGTAATCTATATAAATAAAGTGATAGAGGTTTGCAGTTGTAACACAGTTGTAACGGAAAAGCTACTGGACAGATTTCAATTAGGTTTTATTTCATATACACTTGGCCCTTATCTAAAAAAATATTGCGATATTTTCATTTAATATAAAGTTATATAAGTTTAAAGAAACAACTAGTTTTATACGGGGTTTTCACATGGTCAACTGTACGTCGTTTGCTCTCGCGTTACTAACCCATATAATTTATATATTTTAGCTACAAACTGAGCAACGGATAACATTGTTTACAAAGAAATTTTGTAAGCAAAGTATATTTTTGATTGCGATCTTTTCGATGTTTTTTCCTTCGCACATACGAAAACTTTCTTAATATATCAAGCAACGCGGACGAAGTCACGGGTATCAGCTAGTAGATAAATGCTTAAACTCGCTACCACGTAATAGACTTTTTTGATTAATATAAAATACTAGTGATCCGCCCCGGTTTCGCATGGGTGGTCCAGGGACCAACAAACACACACAAAAAATGTCATGAAAATCGGTCCAGCCCTTTAGGAGGAGTTCAGTGACAAACACATACAGTAGAATTATATATATATAAAGATTTTATATAGATATGTATAAAATATTATAAATGGAATGCATTTTAAAATATTTCATTTTAAACCACTCCACTCACGTAAGAAACAGTTTTCCATGTGAGCGACGCGAGCACTCGACGTCCGCCGACGAGATCGCTCCACGCCCGGAAAATGCAAATCGCAAGAGCTATCCATAATGCTGTATCACTTTTAAACAGATGCACTATCCGTTGCGTTAATGACGGCCTCGGAGGCTTAGACGCGACGGTGTGATATGAGACTTGATGGTGATACGTTCTACTTAAAAAGGTTTTTTTTGTTAAAGAGGCAACTTTTAAGAATATATTTTTGATTATTTTAGTAAAGGTGACTAACGCACATTGCTTGTTGGTACAAGTTCGGAAGCACTAGAAACAATGAAAAGTTAGGTACTCTTTTGGAGACATTACGATTGTAGTTGTAGCAATAATGGGCTGCTCGACCACGTCCAAGATCACCACGCTCTCATATAATACCGGCGTAAAAAGCAGTTAAATATTGGTGTGTTTTCGTATATGTGGTACAGCCATGCCGCAGCTATATTAGTAGTATAGTTGTAGCACGAATGGGTCGGCTCGACCGGGGAAGGACCACGCTCTCACAGAATACCAGCGTAAAATAGCAGCTTAACACTGCTGTGTTTCGAATGGTGAGTGTAGAGAACCGGAGACCCTTTTTATTGGATAAGAGGCATTCCACCTTAGTCCTCACGAGTGACAACGCATCTGGATTTTGATTCGCAAACGAGAATAGATGTGGATGTCTATAAGTCATAACATCCACATACCATCAGGTGGACTGTGTGTTCGGGTGTCACCCTTTTTCTATAAAAAGGCTACTCGGTGGAAGTCGTAAGGGCCGGCTATGGGAAATGGCGGTATAACCATCTCGTTTACGCCAGGCGTAAAACATCCAGACCTACTATATATTGCGATAAAATTACTGGTGACTCATTATTAAGGCCAATCCTCACTGAGACTCATGTCCAGTCCACTTTTACGAGTCGATAAAGAACAAGAATAATTAATCAATAATAATGTTGAATAAAACTATGTTTACGAATTTTATCGCGTTTAATTTGCTTATTTTTTATTCCCGACGTTTCGGGTGCTTTACAGAGCAACCCACGGTCACGGGGGGAGTGAGATGTTTGACGTCCCGACGTCATAGTTAGCCCGGCTACCTTCAGTTTGTGAATATTAATTTTGTGTATTTGTATAGCACCCGAAACGTCGGGAATCAAAAATAAGTAAATTAATAGCGAAAAAAACCCGTATACATAGGTAGTTTTATTCAATGTATAGTGTTCGCGTAAATATAAGAAATCATTAAATATAATAATGTTGCGTCTAGTATAGTTACAATTTTATTAATGTGTCCAAGTAACATCGTGTTGCATTAAATGGAACTAATTTTACGGATTTTATTGAGTTTAATTTTAACTTTTTTTACCGACTTCAAAAAGGAGACGGTACTCAATTCGACTGTATGTTTTTTTCTTCTTTTTTGTGTTACTTCCTAACTTTTTTCTGGGTGAACCGATTTCGATGATTCTTTTTTGTTTGAAAGCTGGTGCTTCTCATGTGGTCCCATATAAATTTGATCAAGGTCTGACCAATAGTTTTTGAGTAATTCTTAATAATTTATATTTAAGTCGGTTGTATAAAATTTTTAATTTTAACTTATAATATTAATTCCTGACGATGGTCATGGGAGTGGGGGTGCTTTACAGCACCCATTCTTACGGGGGAGGGTGGTGGGCGAAACGTCGGGAATTAAAAAATTAAAATTAAACGCGATAATATCCGTAAAATTAGTTTAATTTAATGTGTAGTGTTCGCGTAAATACAACAAATCAATATCGCGTTGCACTTTAAAACGGTTACCGAGTAGTCCGATCGGGCGTAACACAAAGCATCTACAACGTCCGGCTCATTACCTCCGTTTGTAACGCTACAAATTGTTTTTCAGTCCTGTCCGCGACAGCCTGTCCTCGCTGGAAGCGAGCCGATTTTTATTTACGGTCCTCTTGTTAAGGACGGCCTCGATTTTAGAAAAGTTGTAACGGTTATAGTTTATGTTCTCCTGGTACGTTGCGTTTGTACTCACAAGCAATGATATACCTTCGACATAGGTGGCGTTAGTATCGCTGTAGAGTTTGTCTGGAGGGTTCTTTTATCTTTATTTAATTCTTTATGATTAATTCTCCATCACGCCATTCCATTCATCCCGAAAATAGACGGCCATGAGAAATAGTCTCATAGTCATAGCTTTCGATAATATAGTATAACCTTCTCATTTACCAGACTTCCTTTAATCCGACAAGTTTGATTAAGGCAAATGAGTTGTCCAGCCGAGGACTTTAACGGACTGATAAAGTGGAAGAAGTGTGTAAAAGCATAATAGTACTAATATGTTCTGTATCTATTATATATATTGACTTCTAAGTTAGAGGTTCTAAGTTAGAACCTAAAGCCTGAGTGTAACTGCGACATTCTCACGATGCTGTAACACAAGAAATATTAGAAAAATATTAATTAAGAAATTTTATAAAAATATACATTTTAATATTAAAGTTAAGTTTTCATAATGGACAATCATACGGCCCATCACAAGTGCACTGCTGAATATAGGCCTCTCCAAGAAAATGTCACACACACAGTCCTGAGCCACCTGCATCCATCGACTTTCTGGATCAAACACCGTAGCCTGGAATAGTGGGGACTGCGGGTCATTTTTTCATGTCGTATCTCATGTTGGCTAAACAACAGAGTTACTAACATAATAAAGTTAAAACATAATCTATGTAGATAATGCTTATTGATCTTAGAGTTGAGTGACACTATATAGAATTAAAAATGTCGGAACACTTCAGTACTACTAATTTAGCCAATTTATTTGTGTTTCGCGTATCAGTCATGCAATATGAAGACATGTTAGTAAAATGAACAATAGCGCGTCTTTATACTTCTAGTCACGTTCACAATTGGGACTGACTGTCGTTGAACTAGTTCCTCATGTCGCCTGACTTGTGCATATTTCAATATTTTATAAAACATCCTCTACTTTTATACGCAATTTCTGTCAGTTTTTTTTAATTCTATCAAATAATGGCACAAGTATGACTGTTTCTTGTAGAAAAGACTGGCAATTACATGCTTTTTTTTTCAAAATTATTGTTCGTTTTATCTAGTTTACCAACTTTGTCAATTAATGACACAAAATGTCGCTTAGATATTAGATTATAGGTGTATTTATAGAGTTACTAAAATATCAATCCTTCTTTTTTGTTTTTCTTAGATAATTGAAATATTTTTAATTAATATTATAATATTGTCATCTTTTGTTACAGGTAATCGACAGATCGTTCCGTGAACTCTCTGATCAAGACCTCGGTGAAGAAATCTACGCATTTTGGAGGGACTATCTTCACGATCATTTTCTGCATTTTATTACGTGTTGTTCGTGACACTTTTAGAATGCAGGAACATGAAACCCGCGCTCTCAAAAAGCTGAATCGCCTTGTGTCAAGTTTTGCAGTAAGAAGTATCAAGAAAGAAGTTATAAATATACAATGACGCGCCCTTGTCATTCTTCTTGCCCCGTGTGTTGATACTACTGGACGGAGAACTGATAAGGGCATGTCATGTATAATTTCATCGATAGAAGACAAGAGAAGAAGCGTCAAGAAGATATTGAAATTGAAGTTTTTGTTTGTTACTTTTTATAATATTTATTGATTTATTACAATTCCAGTTCGCAGTAAGCAACGATTTATTGAAAACATAGTGTTGAGTAGTAAACTAGAGCCATAGTAGCGATCACAATAGATCTTACAGGTAGCAGTGATACTGGTCTTTCTAGACCTGCATAGCTGCTTGCGCAAATAAAAAAGCAACGATTTGCAATTCTTATCGGATCATTATGCTATAGCGCCATAGACATATTTAGTGGTTGACCGTAGGGGTGGTGTAAGAATATTTACTGCCTCATATCGTCCGGTGGGTTTCGTAAGAGGAGACAGAGGGAAGGAAGCACACCAGATGGACAGCAGCGTCTTCGACTAGATAATAACTGCGGTTGTCGACCCACCTGTCAAGCGTGGCAACTATGGCAAATGTTCCCCTTATGAAGCAGTCTATGGGGAGGCCTACGTTCATCAAAATATATCCTCCTCATTCCTCATTCCCAGTAAAAAGGGCCTCCGGCCACCTGCACTCACCAAGCGAAACGCAGAGGTAAATCTCTACTTCACGCTGGTTTTCTGTGAGGTCGTGGTACCACCCCGGTTCGAGCCGGCCCATCCGTGCGACAGCAAAAGCTGCCGCGTGGCTCTACCACTGTTAAAATATATATATATATATATATATATAATATAATTTTAAATAAATACGAAATGTTAACTTTAAAGCACAGATGACAAGAATTAGCAGCAATGTTGTTATTTGACCTTTGTAATGATAGATATGATTGCATTCCTGTAACAACAAATTGCAATATCGTGTACCTACCTACTAGGTCACATGTAAGATCAACATGCTCACGTCAAACATTTGCCCTTCTCTTATGTAGAAGTAGAACCAATGCTGGCAAAAGAGCGCCATTGTATCGTTTAATGCAAAATTATAATGATCACTTTTAGGACTTTGACATTTTTAATAATCGTGCAAACTCCTTTAGAAACAAAGTGAGTAATAAGAGTCTTACGAACTAAAAAAAAGAAAAAAGAAAAAATCAAAACTAAAGACGGCTCCGTGGCGCAGTGGCTTAGCAATGAGTTGCTGCGCTGGGAGGCGCGGTGTCGAATCCCGCCCGGAACAAGTATTTGTATGGCCTACAAATAATTGTTCCGGGTCTGGATGTTTGTCCTCGTGCAATTTGTGTTTGTAAACTGCCTCCACGATACAGGGAGACAAACCTAGTGTGGGGGTAACGTTTTTTTTTTAAAAATAACAAGGAAATAAAAATCATAATACAATTAAATTATATAATTGTTTGAAATCAAACCTAAAATTTTGATAGAATTTTTTTTAGTTGTTTATGGCTGGATTTTAATTTTTTTAAACAGTTCGATAATGCTGATCGCTTGTCTACTTAAATTGTTAAAAAATTCCTTTTTCTCTTAGTTTACATTAGAGTTTAAGTTAATGTAATGTTTAATGTAATTTTGTAATATTGCTTATGTAGTAAGTCCCTTCACATCTCTCATTTTTATAATTTAATCTATAAATTATTATCTGAGGCTGGTGGTGTTGGCTTCACTCAATTTAAATTTTAGGATTAAGATTAGTTATTAATCCTCTGTTGAAGTTGTTTACTGGTTCTTAAATAAAAGAAAGAAAAGATATGTTCGTCCTTACCTAGTTTTGCGAAAATTCACACTTTATTATCTTTCATGTTTCATACTTTCTTATACGAGGTAAAGCCATGGTGCAGCTATGTTAATGGTTGTAGCACGAATGGGCTTGACTGGAGAAGGACCACGCTCTCATAGAATACCAGCGTGAAACAGAAGCGTAATGTTGCTGCTGTGTTACGTATTGTGTGTGTATAGAACCAGAGACCCTTTTCATTAGAAACGAGGCATTCCATCTTGGTCCTCCTGGGTGACATCTACATTTTGATGCTTAATAGATGATAAAAGTATATGTCTATGGACCAAAGCATACACTTACCATCAGGTGGACTGTGTGCTCGTTTGTCATTATTATTCTATAAAAAAAACTCTATTGGAAAAAAAAATCTTATTGGAACACGTTTCATCATGAAATAATAGTGCTTTTGTACAACTGTAGTGCGGTTGTGGGACCTACTGGTGGTAATAGCGGTTGGCTTAGTTTTGACTTTTGACGTTTAGTTTGGATGAAAGTATTATAATCGATTATAATTTCTATACTAACCAAATATCACATACAAAAAAACGAAGAAAGAGGTCCGAAATGAATATTTATTAATTTATAAGCCTTTGTCTCATAAATAAATATCTTATTTTACGTACATAACAAAATGTTATTTATTATTATGAAATAATAACGCAGTTTCAAAGTAATTTCCCACTGCCAAACGATTCCCATCGGAGATACACAATCACATTGCTGATGTGTTGTGTCCTCCAAATAGGTTGTAATGTTTTAAGTTTGTTGTAATTTAGTTATAAAACCTTTAACAAATTGTATTTGGCATTATAAATGTGTTGATAACAAAATGTATAATAATTTTATATGTAACTGGTTATCTAATTAGTAATAAGTCCTTGAGAAAATGATATTTCTTTTATTGCTCGACGTTAGAAAAAATATAGCTCTGTTTTGAAGTATATTTAATAAAGATTGTAAACGTGTATCGTTATACATAATATTATGTCACTTATGAAAGTAAATTAATTTGTAAAACTAATAGTAAATAGGTATTTAGTACTACTAGTGTTTTTGTGGTTGCTACTTGAATGTGTTAATAATACATTTGGTATATTTAATTGTGTTTCCTTTAATTTTACCTCCGTATTAAGTTTTGCTACCCTGTCATGGAATTTTTCTCGGACTAAACATTTAGACACGGACCATTTGTTATTGAAAAGTTGCATTTAATATAAAACTTTTTCTAAAATTTCTAATGTATAGGAAAACAATGCCTCAATCCCGTATTCTTTACATTTGATATATTTAATTGTGTTTCCTTTAATTTTACCTCCGTACTAAATGTTGCTACTCTATCATGAAATTTTCCTCGGACTAAACATTCAGACACGGACCATTTGTTATTGAAAAGTTGCATTTAATATAAAACTTTTTCTAAAATTTCTAATGTATAGGAAAACAATGCCTCAATCCCGTATTCTTTACATTTGATATATTTAAATGTGTTTCCTTTAATTTTACCTCCGTACTAAATGTTGCTACTCTATCATGAAATTTTCCTCGGACTAAACACTCAGACACAGATCAATAAGGGTAAATATTCTTATGCTCACCACATGACGTTGTTTAGGACTAAGGTGAACTTCTTTGTTATGACGGCTCTTCACGTTGGCCAACATGTGGCGTATGTGTTGGCAAAGATATTGGCCAAGAATTTGTGATCGCGTCCACACGTTGGAAGGTCGTTCAGTTTGCTTCGGTTCAGGCCATGTGCGAACGAATTCATTAAAATTATTATTGATGCGCTAACGGCTGCTACGGTTTATTTATTCACAGCATACCACTATAACGTGAACGTGTATAAGAAAAGGGTGCTCAAAAAGAAATGGAAAAAAAAGAAATTTTATTTCTTGACTACTCCGTGGCGTAGTGGCTTAGCAATGAGTTGCTGCGTTGGGTGCCGCGGGTTCGAATCCCGCAGGGAACAAATATTTGTATGGCCTGCAAATAATTACTCCGGGTCTGGATGTTTGTCCTTATGCAATTTATGTTTGTAAACTGCCTCCACGATACAGGAGAAAATCCTAGTGTGGGGGTAACGTTTTTTTTTTTAAAAAGGACTTGAAAACTTGTGTTTCGCAAACAATTTCCGGCTTGGTAGGGCTCTATAAAGAGAAAAGTTTTTTCATTGGTTATTTGTTACTGCCATTATGTAAACACTAGTTACGATGCGTACATATAAAATTTAAATCAGGTGCGTACGATCACTCTGGGAGCTCATAGCAAACTGAACGTGCGCCCAACGTGTGGACGTGGCGGCCAATACTCTGCCACAACCCTTTGATCTTTTGCAAAAAACCGACACCACACGGATCTCGCGCCAACTTGTGAGCCATCGTTCCAATACAACCAACCTGCTTACCAACGTAAGCATAAACACCCGCTCTACACTATGGCCATCGTTATTGGCCAACTCATTCGCCAGTATGTTGGCCAACGTAAAGAGCCGCCTTTACGCACATGGCCACACAGTTTCATTATCATTGCTATATATTATTAAAATCAGCTAGCTATTTATTATTAAAATCATCATCATTACAGCCCTTCACAAGTCCACTGCTGAACATAGGCCTCCCCCAAGGAATGCCACAAAGCACGGTCCTGAGCCACCTGCATCCATCGACTTCCTGCATATCTTACCAGATCGTCATTCCATCTAGTGGGGGGACGCCCTACACTTCGTCCGCCGGTACGAGGCCGCCACTCGAGAACCTTTTTTCCCCATCGGTTGTCGGTTCTTCGAGCTATATGGCCGGCCCATTGCCACTTCAGCTTACTAATCCGTTGGGCTATGTCGGTCACTCTGGTTCTACTGCGGATATCCTAATTTCTAAGTTTATCACGCAGAAAAACTCCGAGCATAGCCCTCTCCATAGCTCGCTGAGCGACCTTGATCTTCCTCATCCGGCCTGCAGTGAAGGACCACGTCTCAGTTCCATAGGTCATTGGCAACACGCACTGGTTGTACAGTCTCGTTTTCAAGTTTTGAGGTATACCTGACGAAAAGATGTGCCGTAATTTCCCGAACGCTGTCCAACCGAGTTGAATCCGTTGATTGACCTCTCGGTCGAAGTTGAACTTACCTAGTCGGATTATTTGTCACAGGTAAACATACTCGTCAACAATTCCAAGCTTAGTGCTCCCAACAACTACCAGCATAGGTGTGAAATGTACATTAAACATGATCTTTGTTTTGTCCTTGTTCATCTTAAGACCTATCCGTTGGGAAACACTATTGAGGTCATAGAGCATAGTGCTCAATAAAAGAAACACTATTAGGTCATCTAGCGATTCTGCCATAAGGACTATAATATCGTCGGCAAATCGAAGGTGCATTGATGTTAATACCGTATCTTTTCCAGTCCAGAAGATTGAAAACGTCTTCCGATGCAGCGGTGAAGAGTTTCGGGGATATAACGTCACCCTGTCTTACACGTCTCTGCAATTGGATAGGTTACCTAATATTAAAATACAGTTCAGTAAAATACAGTCCTCGACACTCACTATACGAAACAATAGTGTTAAGCTGCTATTTCATTCTGGTATTCTGTGAGAGCGTAGTGCTTCCCGTCGGCTCTACCCATTCGTGTCGCAGTCATAACATGATGTGGTGTAGATTCTACCACATGATAATATAGTTAAAAAAAGTTACAGCCTATATACGTCCCAATCTGGGCACAGGCCTCCTCTGACGGTATTAGGGCAAGGAAAGGTCCGCCACGTTGCCCCAGTCCGTGTTGGCGCTTTTTTTTTCGCTTTTTTTTCTTATTTCTCGGACATGCAGGTTTCCTCACGATGTTTTCCTTCACCGCCGAGCACGTGTTAAATTTGCACTAACTTTTAAAATTGCAATTAATAATTTCGTTAGTGCCGACGTGGATCGAACCAGGGTTGATCGCATACTGTGAAAACTTCGAGTGCTTAGACCCTGAGCTACCACGGCTCTACTCGACAAAATTATAGTATAGTAGTAATATTTTGGACATAACTGAATACGGAAGGTTTTTGATAACATTATTTAAAATTAAAAATTTTGTACTATCGACTTCAATATAAGTTATTACCCGGTTCAGTGCGGGCGACACGCCAGGCGTGCTATCGAATACTTTTGTGTGTGGCGTATGACACGAGAGGCGTGTCTTTTTAAAAATCGTTATAACTCGCTCAAATTGTTTTTATGGAAAATTTATCCAGTACAAAATATTCATTATTTTTTTTTTTTATATAGAATGAGGGTGACAAACGAGCACACAGTCCACCTGATGGTAAGTGGTTGCTGCGACCCATAGACATCTACATCTATACTCTATTACAAAACAAAATGTAGATGCGTTGTCACCCGTGAGGACTAAGATGGAATGCCTCATTTCCAGTAAAAAGGGCCTCTGGTCACCTGCACTCACCAAGCGAAACGCAGAGGTTAACCTCTACTTCACGCTGGTTTTCTGTGAGGTCGTGGTACCACCCCGGTTCGAGCCGGCCCATCCGTGCGACAGCAGAAGCTGCCGCGTGGCTCTACCACTGTTTTGCAAGTAGTTCATGCCTGCGGCTTCGTTTCTGGATATTTTGAAAAATTTAAATTTTTAGGAGTTGACAACCTTTTTTAACTTGTACATAGTACCGTTTTTACTTTATAGGTTTTTAAAACATGTTGTGGAAAAATACTTTAATAAGAAACAAATGAAAAAAATAATAGCACTCATTGCGATCGCTCACAAACTCAAGAAAACAAGAAAAGTTTCTAGAAAACAACTCTCCTGTTAAAAAAAACGATGCCTTTATCTCTTTTGCTTAAAATGGTTGAAGTGCCGACTTATTACTATAATTTGACCGAATGGACCTACGAAGTACCATGTGCTCTTGTGATATAGTATAAGGTTTATTTTTGCTTGAAACAGTTTGAAACCGTTCATTCATAAAAAAAGTTCGCTAATAAATAGTCTTTTGTCAATCTGCCGCCGTATAGCGCCGGTATTTGTTTCCTTTTGAAAACACTTGTTTTGCTATTCTTACTAATTAGAAGTTTTCGAATCGACTTTACTTTTACATTTGTATAACATTAAATAATATTTAACATTTGTAAATATTTATGAATCATAAACCTTATTTTTTTTCCAAATTAAGGTTCTTGATTGTTTGATATTTACAAATATTATTATTAGGTGAAAATTTTATTTAAAAAAAAACCAAGGTTTTCCAGGGTGATTTAGCTGTACCTACTTATATAAATATGTTTTTTATAAAACAATAAATAGTACAAAAGGTTTGTAATCTCTTCATGAAAAAGTCACTTACTCTCAATTTCAAAGAAAACACGTAAAAAAACATGTAGTTACCCACTAAAAACAAGTATCCTTCCATTTGTAACTTATGTTTGATGTCAAATAAACTTAATTAGGTCTAAACAAGTAAAAAAAGCATAAAAAAGAACATTACTTTTGCACATGGCGGATGGCACAGTAGGCGTGTCATCAATGTCTGTTCGCCGCCACAGCTAAAAGTTGTCGAAAATCGAAGCCGCAACGAATCGGTTAAGAATAACTCAAAAACTAATGGTCTGACCTTGATCAAATTCTATGGGACCACGCGAGAAGTACCAGCTTTCAAATTAAAAAAGAATTATCGAAATCGGTTCACCCAGTAAAGAGTTATGAGGTAACACACATAAAAAAAACATACACTCGAATTGAGTTTCCTTTCGAGACGAGACGTCTCCTTTTTGGAAGTCGGCAGATAAGAGCCAAGAACGTTTCTTAACTACGTTTTTATGTCTGTATGCTTCTTTTTGTATGAAAATTTTCTACGCTAAATCTACGATTGACAACCAATTCTGATGATTATTTATTTATTTAATAGGTTATATAAACTTCAGGAGTGATCCCATATAAATTTAAATAAAAAATTCTGTGGAGAAAAAAGGGGTGAAGTTTTTAATCTAACTATTCAGAATACATTTTCGTGCTTGTGATATTTCATAGTCAAGTCAAAATTTGAATTTGAATAGAAAGTACGATACGATTAAGGACCTTCAAGAAAAGAGCCTACTACCTACTACTACCTACACCTGCAATTTCCCTGGTGTTGTAGATGTTCATGGGCGACGGCGATTACTATATATGTCACTATTATATATAAAAGTAAAATCCGACTTCAATTAAATAAAAATAATAAAATTATTTCCATATAGCGGCTTCTGAAGTATACATTAATTATAACTTAAACCGACTTCTGAAGCTATTATGAAGAAATTTTTATTCTTTTAAGTTTTTCGAAGTCTGCTTTTTGTTATTAAGTCTTATTTTATGTTAGTACATGTCACACACCCTCACCACCACTTGCTCCGAGTATGAAATGCCCCATGCTCAATCAAGCATCTTGACGTTTTCATCAACCGTTTCATCAAACTGTTTGTACAAGCCGCACGATACATTATATTGATTCAAGCTGTTGGCTGGTATCAAAACTTCGAGGGTATGTTTTGTTCATTTGAATATGTATATATATTTTCATGTTTTTTAATGTTATTTAAAGTCGATTTTTAATCTGACGGAATATAATAGTGAATTACTTAATCGAATGATTTTATTAAAACCATACTCCAGTTTTTAAATTATATAAGTTGAATTTTGTCCTATGAATAACTTTTATATGACGATTGAAAAATCAAACCTTAAAATGTAATATTTATTCATACACTCATTCATTACAGCCTATGAAAACCACTCCACTGCTGAACATAAGCCTCCCCCATAGACTGCCACATAGGAGGGATATTTGCCATAGTTGCCACGCTTGGCAGACGGGTCGACAACCGCAGTTTTTTATTCTGCTGTCGTTACTATGAAGACGCTTTTTTTTTCTTTTTTTTTATAGGATAAGGGTGACAAACGAGCACACAGTCCACCTGATGGCAAGTGGTTGCTGTGGCCCATAGACATCTACATCTATCCTCATTTGCGAATCAAAATGCAGATGCGTTGTCACCCGTGAGGACTAAGATGGAATGCCTCATTTCCAGTAAAAAGGGCCTCCGGCCACCTGCAATCACCAAGCGAAACGCAGAGGTAAACCTCTACTTCACGCTGGTATTCTGTGAGGTCGTGGTACCACTCCGGTTCGAGCCGGCCCATCCGTGCGACAGCAAAAGCTGCCGCGTGGCTCTACCACTGTACACTGGAAAACAAACCAAAAGATAGGCTGTTGCCTATCTTCTGGTTTGTTTTCCTGTGTAGTTTCCTACGAAGCCCACATGACGAAATAGGATAGTAGTTATCAGAGACTGTATAAAATGTTACATTCTTTTTTTTATTAATAAATAAGTGAATTCAATTACATGTGCTTAATAATTATTATCCGAATTCTTATCCTATTTTTTTCAATAGAAGCAAGTTACAGTTTAATACGGCCTACTATACAAATCTCTCATTACTGAGAGTAATTACACTTCACATGACTTCAAAATATTTTATGCCATAGACATGAAAGTTTCCTCAAGACGTCCTTCGTCGTCGGGTACGTGGTAAATTAGAAAGCACTAATTGTAATTAACAATATAATTGGTACCGGGGGGATCAAGCCCAGGTTGCTTACGTATTGTGAAATTATCGGAGAATTCTTACTCCCTAAACCACTAAGACTCGTGCAAAGAACAAAGTGGTTATTAAGAGGATTGTGAAGTGCCAATACGCGGCGCGAGTAGGTATTTTCAAAAATGCTATCTGTTTCAAAACGCACTCTCTGCCTCCCTCCGGGCTCCGGGCGTGAACAACACAAATACAACATAACAGTAATTCTCACGCACTCTACAATAGCAGCAGCAGGAGCGTTCATTCAGTCATTCATTCATAGCCTATATTTGCGTATATTTACGACAAGTTACATAATGAATTTGTTTGTCTTACTTTGCAATTTTATTATATTGCATAGTCTATGTGATATTAAGTGGGGATTTATTACATATATGTTATAGAAGTGAGCTGTTATTTTTTTATGTAAGTATCTACCTATCCTATCTACTATGTGGATGATGATGAGATGAGTATTACATTCATTCAACTAAAATAATTTTATACATATTAGAATAGAAAAGAAAGATTATAGACAAAACTAAAAAAATGCAAAATGCTTCGTAAATCGAAAAGACGGGCGACGCTTCTAAAATCAACAGCTCTGTGCTCAACAGGTAAGTACGCGTACTTAGTTACTAACTTTGATCGCGTACCTTACCGCCTTACATACTATTGTATGTACATAGGTTGACTGGTAGGAGATAGACCGAAATTTATTCCACATGTAGCAGCCAGGCTAATCAACCCTAAACAGTTTAGTAAATAAATTAATAACGTTACCCTGCTGCTACCATAACGCAAAAGGTGAAGGTCTGAAGAAAACATTTATTTCCTAATTACCCCCGACTTTTCCTTCTACCCGCCACAGTGGACCCCCTGCTCAGACCGGAGGTCGATAGTGCAGTCCGATTGCCGGTGCGTCCTTAATGCCGGTGGATGAGCCGGAGCAAGTGCCAGGGATTGCCTTGTAGTCTGCGGTGCTCAGCTAACCTACGGTTGCAGCATAAGATTACCGTGTGACTTCTTCACTTCAACATCGTCATACAATCAAGAAATGAATTACGATTTTGTAACTCAACTTCGAGAATCAATCAACAAAGCCTTATCGTCGAAATGCACATCATCACACGGAAATAATAAATCAGTATTCATTCATCAAGATTTGAAAACATGCAAGCAAGTTTTTGTAAGGAACGACGCAGTGAAGAAACAATTTCAACCTACCTACAATGGACCGTATAAAGTATTAGAGCGATATAGCAAGACTTTTAAATTACAAATACCCGGCAGGAAATCTACAATTATATCGATCGACCGACTAAAGCCTGCTTATATTATTAACGAGGATAATTCAGAGGATTCAACATCATCATCATCTCAACCACCAGCGAGGAAGTTTGAAAACCCATCATCTACATCAACCCAGATGAAACCTATTTTAAAAACTACGAGACATGGGCGAGTCGTCAAGCCTCCGGTACGCTTTCGCTAGGGGGAGAGTGATGTAGCAGTCAGGCTAATCAACCCTAAACCGTTTAATAAATTAATTAATAACGTTACCCTGCTGCTACCATAACGCAAAAGGTGAAGGTCTGAAGAAAACATTTATTTCCTAATTACCCCCGACTTTTCCTTCCACCCGCCACACACAAAATATAAAAGTATGGAATAGCTGATGTTGATTTGACTTCAAAAACGGAGGGGGTTCTATGTTCGGCTGTATGTATATTTGCTTTTTTATGTATGTTCACCGATTTCTCCGGACTGATTTTGAATACCTATTCTTTTTTTGCATCTCATACACATTTTATGGAAATCATTTCAACCATGACATATATTATTTTATAATTGAGTTTTATTGAAATCGGTTGTACAAAATTTATAATTTTATCACTTGTCCAGTAATAATATTAGTCCGTTAGAAGAAGTTGTTCGTATCACTGTTACTGTGGAATTCCGATGATTCCAAAGAAAATGCTAAAATTTTTGAGATACAAAAATTTGATTAGTAAAATGACTATACGTGATATACGCGGGCGGCATTGAAATTTTCGGGAATCAAGGAAGTGACACAACATAACTATTTGAAATGTATTTATTGCTTTTCGAAGTATTCTCCGCGAAATTTGACACATTTTTCCATACGATGGAACCAATCATTCAAGCAACCATTCCATTCGGAAGTTGGGGTCTCCAAAATGGCCGTTTTGTAGGCGTCCATAGCTTCTTCAGGTGATGAAAATCTCTGTCCACGCAATTTATTCTTTATTTTAGGGAAAGTATAGAAATCATTAGGGCTTAGGTCGGGGCTGAACGGCGGATGGTCTAATAATTCTATGTTTTCTTGCTCTAAAAACTCTTTTGTTCTGTATGCGGTGTGAGAACTCGCATTGTCGTGATGGAGGATGATGCGGCGGTTGCAGTTCTCTTTACGGAGTTCAGAAACGACCTGTGGCAAACAAATGCTAGCATACCATTCTGCATTAACCGTTCTTTGACCCTCAAGAGGAATAGTTGTAACATGGCCAGTTTTGGAGACAAACGTGGCCACCATTTTTTTTGCAACACTCCGTGAACGAACAATTTTTGTTGGCTTTAACTCATTTTCGAACAACCAAACTCGTGACTGGTTTTTTGTTTCGGGTTCATACGCGTATATCCAGGATTTGTCACCTGATACGATATTGTATACAGCATTTGAGGATCCTGCGTGGAATCTTTCGAGAGTTCTGACGCACCAAGTAACGCGAGCCGCTTTTTGCTCTTCACAGAGCGAATGCGATATCCATCGGGAAAACAACTTTTTTACACCTAATTGTTCATGCAAGATTGTTTGTATTTGACTCATGCCAATGTCCAAAGTTGCCTGAATTTCGCGGTATGTCACATGTCGATCTTCCTCAATCAGCTTACGCACAGCATCAACGTTTTCTTGGGTGACTACAGTTTTTGGACGACCTTGACGGGGATCATCACTGAGCTTGACACGTCCACTTTGAAATTCAGCAAACCAGCGATAAATTGTGGTTTTGGATGGGGCTACATCACCAAATGCAGAAATCATCCGGTCAACACACTGTTTTTGTGTTAAATCACTTCGAAAGTCATAATAAATCATCGCTCTTGAATTTTCTCGGGTCAATTCCATTTTCTCAACGACTAAACAAGTTTGCCAAAACCTTGTGACAGGACCGAGAATCTTTTTTTAAATACATAAATGGTATTCGATTTTTAAAACCAAGAAGTTTCCAATTAAAAAGATTTTAATATGACAGGAACACTGGAAATATTCCATTCCCGATACTTTTAGTGCAGCCTATGTAGCCATGTTCAGCTATATTAGTAGTATAGTTGTAGCACGAGTGGGTCGGCTCGACCGGGGAAGGACTACGCTCTTACAGAAATTTAAAAGATGAACCGAATTATATAGGTAAACCAGCTTTTCACCCACGACTTTGCCTGCGTTAGTTAGCCGTAAACTATAATTTAAACTATTGTCATTCTATTTATTTTTCAGTGACTCCGAGTTAGACAAATAATTACCGGACAGTAATGTGCAAGGACGATGTACTCCAGTTGGCGAAGAAATCGAATCTGACAAAGAGAATCAAAAAGAATACAATAATAATAAGTCATGTAATATATATATATATATATATATATATATATATATATATATATATATATATATATATATATATATAATACATCACTGTCGAGCTAATTATTGAACCAAAGTTAGTCAAGCTTGAGTCAGATAAGTTGTAAGGGCGAAGAATTGTAGAAATAAATCATTTAAGTATTTGAATGTATCGCAAATAAAAAAAATATTTCGATTGCAATTTTATTAATTAAAACGTTTTGCAAAAAATCAAGATTAGGAAACATAATCTAAAAGTTAAAATAAAAATAATACTCCCAGTATGGACTGTTTATTGATTTCGAAGAATCAGAATTACTATTTAGGGGCAACTCCCGATGGGCTTATTGGAGATGATTCTCTAAATGAAATCAAATGTCTTATTTCTGCTTCTAATATGCCACATTTGGAGGCCATAACTAAAAAAAGATCATATTTTGTTTGATACGAGAGGGGCAAAAAGAAAAAAGAAACCATGATTACTATTATCAGGTCGCAACTTTTTATGTTTTCATACTTAATTTAATAAGCCATGTGGTTTGGCGTCAGAAAAAAATTCTTGCGCCAAAACTTAACAAACTTACTCATTTTATTTTTAATGTTTATTACCAGAAATGATTGACCCTCGAGTTCCTAAAAAAATGGCACTTCGAGAAAGAGTGTAATTAAGTAATATGTAATACATATAAACAAGTAGAATTTCTTCAAGTTGTTACTTTTTTATTTATTTGCCTACCTACTTTATTTTAAACTCGAAATCTTTTTAATTTAATTTCCTTATTCAATAAAGACTAAATTAATTACTAAATAATCTATAAACACTGAATAATCACAGATATTAACTTTTTCATGAGAGGTATTATCTTTATAGGTTATCGATATTTTCTCCCTAGGCGATAATTATATCGATAGCATCTCTAACATCACTACAATATGCCTCTGTCCCCGACCCGTATCGTGCGATAGAGAGTTGCAAGCCTTGAAGGCAATTGCCTACATTTTCTTTTTGAAAGATTGTTTCCGGCGATAACGTTTTTACCCCCCTAAACCTTTACAAAATAAAACAATTTTGGTCGTATTAGATTCAGTACACTTTAATCTAGGTCTGTACGTTTTACTTTTTTAGTAATCACTTTAGTTTAATTAAAAAAAAAACGCACGAGGAATTATTTAGGTGAAAAATATAGATATTTAGATGCTATTAACTTATATTGTATATAATATTTCTTTAAAATAAAAACGTACGGGCCTAGTTTTTTGTCATATCTACAACATTTCCAAAAATTATTAAAATTTGACTATATTTACGGGGGGAAAACGTTATCGCTTTTTGTATGAAAATTTAGAGGCGACTATAGGAAATGTCAGAAAGGTTTTACGATCTCCGACAGATTACGGTATGACCACCGTGTTTACACCGTCTGGGGTAAAATACTAAGATATCTTCATTGGGACAATTTAACTATAAAAAACAACGCTACGGTGTAAGAAGTGATGCTCTTAAATTAATTATTTCATAGTTAAATAACAGAACTAATAAGCAAAAAGTTGTCATTAACGGTATGAGTTCTTCCGGGTCGATGGTACAAAAGGGCGTGCCTCAAGGCTCAATTCTCGGCCCCTTTCTGTTTCTTGTATACATTAATAACTTACCTTACATAATAGAGCCGTGGTAGCTCAGATGGTTAGCGCTCGCTGTAATCTTCACAGTACTCGAGCAACCCGGGTTCGATCCCCGCCGGCAGCAATGAAATTGTTAATTGCAATTTTAAGTGCTGGTTTACCACGTGCTCGGCGGTTAAGGAAAACATCGTGAGGAAACCTGCATGTCTGAGGAATGAGAAAAAAATATATTTCGAAGACATGTGAAGTTCGCCAACACGCATTGGGGCAGCACGGCGGACATTTCCTAGCTCCGCGATCTTAGCACTTCATGTGCGGAATTTCGATTGACCAATTATATCATCTGAAAGGTCAGGAATTGGCCATAAAAGGTCAGTTTATCTTATTAATTGGTCAGCGTTAGAAACATTTTTATTAAGGGTTAAAGTTTTTCAAGGTCATTGAGAAATTTTAGCACCTCATTCGCGAAAAAAATAAAAAATTCCACCTATGCGCGATCGAGAAGCATTCGCCGATAATTGGTCAGCTTATATAAATATTTGGTCAGTTTAATTTAATATTAACAAAATTAAATATGTTGGCATTGTCGTAACGTGCATGCTTTGGGACGGTTAATTGTATCAGGGCAGTGAGCACTTACGCACAGCTCTTTGGTGGTGTGGGTTTATCAAGTCCACATGGTGTCGGAAACGCTTTTGAAAATATCAATTGTTAAAACTCAACTCAACTCAATCTATTGTTAAAACTCTTCATCTATCATATGGGAAGTCATGGAATGTAAGTGGCAGTTAAATTTTGTTTTCTTTAGTTATAATTTTTTTTTTGCCTGAGAAATGGAGAAATTTTCGGTGCTTTAAGCAGCCTTGTACTAATATATTTTAGAGTATTAATATAAAGTTAGAGTTGAAAAACTTAAATTATAATAAATGTATTTTAGAAATTAATTTTCATGGTAATTTTTTATGTAAATAAAATATTTCTAATTTAAAAAAACCGGCCAAGTGCGAGTTGGACTCGCGCACCGAGGGTTCCGAACAAATCCGTAGGTATTTAAGTTTAAAATTATTAAAAATATTTCTATTACATGATGTAACCAAAAATTTATGCTTTTCGTAACTTTTCCTTTATCTGTGCTATAAAACATTGCTTAGTACCAAATTTCAAGATCCTGAGTTCACGGGAAGTAGGTACGCTGTAGGTTTTGATTCACTTGCGAATGTCGAAAATTTGCGGCATAAACGGCTGTATCCTTTGATTGCGTTGGCTTAGAAGTTTGATTTTTTCACAGCTCCAAGGGACAGTAGATTTGAGTATTTGATATGAATTTCAGCTTGATATCTCCACGCGTTCCTGAGAAAAAGGGTCTTGACAGACAGACAGCCGGCTAATAAAGTGATCCTATAAGGCTTCCGTTTTTTCTTTTTGAGGTACGGAACCCTAAAAATCATGTTTATATAAAATTATTATAAAATAAGCTAGTTAACTATCATCCCCCAAATCCCATGCATGCACTTTCACCTTCACGTAGTTTAAAAAAATATCCTATTTCTTTCTCCACTATTATATATTTGATAGTAGAAAATGTCTAAGTTCAAGTTCTTTTCTTCAAAAAAAAAAAATAAAAAAATCCTGACCAAATATTTATATAAGCTGACCAATTATCAACGAATGCTTCTTGATCGCGCATAGGTGAAATATTTAAATTTTTTCGCGAATGAGGTGCTAAAATTTCTCAATGACCTTGAAAAACTTTAACCCTTAGTAAAAAAAATTCTAACGCTGACCAATTAATAAGATCAACTGACCTTTTATGACCAATTTCTGTGTATAATTGTCTGTTATAATTGGTAAATCGAAATTCCGCACATGAGGTGCTAAGATCGCGGAGCTATATTTCCTTGCCCTAAAACCCTCTCAGAAATAAGAGGAGGCCTGTGCCCAGCAGTGGGACGTAAATAGGCTGCAACTTTACTTTTTTAACTTTTTAAATAGTAGGGGATAACCATGATATAGTATTATTTGATGATGACTCTTCTTTAATTTTCAAATTAAGACTACGATTACTCATATATGACGAAGAAAATAATGCTATATCTAAATTAGTAAATTGGTTCAATGTTAATAATTTGCATTTAAATGGCACTAAAACGATATATAATTCATGACTCCAAATGTTAAACAATTAAATACTAATGTAATTTTAAATGGGGAGGAACTGAGTCTTGTAGATACCACCATTTTTCTTGGAATCACACTAGACGCGAATTTTCAGTGCAGCCCTCATGTATCAAAATTAGAAAGCAGACTTAGTTCTGCAGCATATGCTGTAAAAATGATTAGAAATCATATTAGTGTTGAAACAACTAGACTAGTTTACTTTAGCTATTTCTATAGTATAATGTAGTATGGTATTTTGCTATGGGAACACGAGGCTGACACTGAAATTATATTTGTTTTACAGAAGAGGGCCATAAGAGCAATTTATGATTTAAAGTCGCTGATGATGATGAAGATTTCTATGGGAGGCACAATGCGGATTTAGACCTGGAAGAGGATGCACGGATCAAATGTTTTCTCTGCGCATGATCACGGAGAAGCTTCTGGCTGCTAACCAGAAGATTTTGTGTGCTTTTGTGGATATTGAGAAAGCATTTGATAAGGTTGTAAGGAAGAAAATGTGGGAACTGTTGCCGGGGTACGGTGTGGATGGTCGATTGCTAAGGGCTGTGCAGTCACTTTACTGTGACTGTAAAGCCTGTGTGCCGGTAGGGCATGACCTGTCACCCATGTTTAGCGTCCAAACGGGCGTAAAACAGGGTTGTGTCATGTCTTCCTGGCTGTTCATACTGTATCTCGACAGCTGTTTACAGAAGCTGAAAGATAGCTGTTTGGGTGTGAAATTGGGTGACATAAAAGTAAATTGTCTGCTGTATGCTGATGATGCAGTGCTTATTGCACCATCAGAGGCAGAACTGCAGGCATTAGTCACGTGTATGAAAGAGGAATGTGAAATTAAAGGTCTCCGTTTGAATGCTAATAAAACTAAGGTTCTGGTATTTGAAAGGGACGAAGAGAGAACGAAGTGTGAAATATGGGTAAATCAGGAATGTCTAGAACAGGTAAATGAAATTGTATACTTGGGGAGTGCTTTTAGCCGGGACGGAAGATGTGATTTAGATGTGGACAGGCGTGTCGCTGCCGGGAACAAAGTCAATGGTGCCCTGACTGCGTTAGTCAAAAGGCAAGGCGTAGTGAAGAGTGCACGCCTTGCAATACATAACGCAGTGTTGGTACCGACTTTGTTATATGGCAGCGAAACCTGGGTATGCCAGAAGAAGCATAAAAGTAAGTTGAATGCAGTGGAGATGCGATCTCTTCGTAAAATGTGCGGCGTTACCATGGCCGACCGAAAGCGAAACGAAGAGATTCGCAATATGGCAGGTTTGAAAGATGACCTTATCACAAAAATTGATAAGGGCGTGCTTCGATGGTTTGGGCACGTTGAGCGAATGAGTGAAGACCGAATGGTGAAGAAAATATATAGCGCGAAAGTTAATATTAAAAGGTGTCGAGGTAGACCGAGACTATCTTTTGAAGACCATGTGAGCAAACTGCTCGAAGAGGGGAGGGTCAAGAGTACTCGGATACCTAGACGTGCATGTATGAAGAAGATAATGAATCTGAAAGAAGCGAAAGAGGTATGTAAGGATCGTGACACTTGGCGATCTATTCTCTCTGGCTACCCCGTCAGGGATTGTGCGTGAAGATAAGTAAGTAAAGTAAGTAAAGTCGCTGCGACAAAAATTTAAGGAAATTAATATATTAACTTTGGTGAAAATGTAATGTACGTACACAAAAATAAAAGTAATTTTACAAAAATAAGTGATATTAATTCTGTAATTAGGTAGGAATAGACACAAGCTAGTAGTACCAGTTACTCGACTGCGCCGAGTCAGTAACTCATTCTTGGGGCAATGTATAAGTACGCTTTTTCAACAAAATTCCAAAAAATTACAAAATTTGACCTGCTCAAAGTTCATAAACTTTATTAAACAAAGTTTGCATAAAAAGGGTTATTATAATATTAACGAATTTATGGCTGATAATAACCCCTGGGACTAAGGTGATCGCTACCAAGCTATTTCTAATTTATTTTGTGTGGTTGTAAGTTGTTATTTAAAAAAAAGTCCCGCTGGGTTTCTTGCTGGTTCTTCCCAGGACAATGTTTTTTTCGAACCAGTGGTAATAAAACAAATGAGTGACTTTCAATAAGTATTATTTATAATTTATATTGAATAAAAAAAGTTTCTATGTCAATGATCGAAATTCTAAAACATGTAGGCAGTAGTTACAGCGGATCGCTTAGTTGAGGTTCTAGTAACTCTTTAATGTATAGACATA
This sequence comes from Parnassius glacialis, assembly GCA_033319125.1. Lineage (NCBI taxonomy): Eukaryota > Metazoa > Arthropoda > Insecta > Lepidoptera > Papilionidae > Parnassius > Parnassius glacialis. The sequence goes on from JAVANC010000002.1 coordinate 33,125,915, forward strand.
GAGCTATCTAGCTTATGCTTAGTATTTATATAATAGCAGATACTAACCACACTTAAAACTCCCTGTAAGCTTTGAGCACTAAATGTCGAGAATTATAAAATCTGTTGTGAACCTGAATAAATGGTGGCTTTATGTGGCGTGACTTTTGACTTTCGGTATAAATGTCAAATTAAGCGCCTTTCCAGCGGTGAGCGTTCAGTGCTTCTTTAACCTTTATATAAGAAAAGCTAGCACTGTTTTAAATAAAGAGCCCATGTTATTTATGTATCCCAAGTATAAAAATATATACTCTGTATCTTACTAAAAAGTAAAGACACATATAATTAAAAAACAACATCAAACAACACCCTACACTTCGCCCACCGGTACGAGGCTGCCACTCGAGAACCTTTCTTCTCATTGCCCTTTTCCAATACCCACAATGAAAGAGAGTGATGGATTCTCTTACGCCGTCACAGGGCATAATCATCAACTAATAATACCTGATTTCATTACCATTTTGCCTACGAATTGTTAAGTAGCCCTTTTTCACAAACAGAAGGAGGCTTTAAATTGGATTTTATGTTTTTTCTTATAGATATGTTACGCGATATGTTCGTCAATTGTGAACCGATATGAAAGATTTTATTTTTTATATATTAGGTTATATTTCAAAGGTAGTCTCATATAAACTTAATGAAAATGTTCCACCCCTAAGGGTGAACAAATAGCAAATGAAGTCAATAAACAACCATAATGTTATCTAAATACTATTTAGATAACATTATAGTTGTTAATTGAGCTGTGATAGTTTAGATTCGTTAGTCCACAAAGAGTAAAAAAATAATTTATACATATTAAAATTGTATTATATCTTTCTGAAAGTATTTTATTCTTTGAAGTCGTAGTAAGCTTAAGCCGGCCCTTTTATCAAAAGATTTTTTTTGCATTAACGTAGCCTGTATCAACTAAGACATCAAGGACTGATCACTTGTTGAACTAGTCCTCCTTGACTCGTCGTGGTTACTCATAAATGCTCCAAAACGCTTAAAACGTCTAGACTGGAATCATAAAAATATTTTTAAATTAATTGCGATCAAATTCAGTTTTATTCAACTTCTATTGTTTATATATTTATTGTTAAATTTGCTATACAGGAGCGCTTAAGGACTTTCCAGGTCGGGTATAATATTAAAACGTGACTAAAATCTTATGAAAAATCTACCTAAAGGCGTGCTGCTATGCGCCTATTCAGTGAAAATGGTCGCTCTGAATAACAGTGAAAGAATGAAAATAATCTGGAATTATATAATTTTACTTATACTACTGCCGTGTAGGGTAGGTATAAGCGAAACTACCCCATATCATCCCGTGGGGATCGTAAGAGGCGATAAAGGGAAACTGAAACAGAAGTTGAAGGATATAGTATATATAAATACATACATATATCCTTCAAAAAAAGATATACATAAAGATATATATATATATATATATATATATATATCTTTATGTATATCTTTATATATAAAAATTACGTGTCACGTTGTTTGTCCGCGATGAACTCCTGCCCTTTCCGAACGACCATTTGCTTTCCCAAAAAAACTCCTGAAATTAGCAATAAAAAAAATGAGGGTCACTTATCGGGATAAAAACTATCCTATCTCTCAAGTTGGACCAAACTGCACACAGTCTGCAAAATTTTTTTGAAATCGGTTCTATCTGTTGAATACTTACAGCAACAGGTGGTGGTTATACTATAATATAACCACATATAATTATACTAAATTACTGTAGCTTATACTCGTATTAAACGTTTGTATTTTTTAACATAGCGCCATCTATTCAATAATATTTACTCAATCCAGTCAACAGATATCGTCATCTGACAGAATCGTTTGGAGCTAACAGATAATTGTGACTGTCAAATAATAGACAAATAATTTTCAATAAAATAATATTGTATTGCGGCTATAAATTGAGATGTAAGCTATCCTATCTTTTAAGTTGGACCAAACTGCACATTGACCAAAAATTTCATTGAAATCAGTTCAGTAGTTTAGGAGTCCATCGCGGACAAACAACGTGACACGTACTTTTTATATATAAAGATATGTATGTATGTATAATATACGTAGTAGAGTCATGAGTCACACTGCAGCTATACTGGTAGTATGGCACGAATGGGTCGCCTCGACCGGGGAAGGAGCACGCTCTCACAGCGTAAAATGCCAACTTAACACTCCTATGTTTCGTATGGTGAGTGTAGAGAACTGGAGACCATTTTAACTGGAAAAGGGGCTTTCCATCTTAGTCCTCACGGGTTACAACGCATATGCATTTTGATTCTTTTTATTGAGGTCTATGGATCCCAGCAACCACTTACCATCAGGTGGACTGTGTGCTCGTTTGTCACATTAATGTATTATGTATGGAGTGGAAGTGTCATAGAGTGGAGACTGCTTAACTTTTAGCTTAGCTGAACGCAATATGGGCCGCTTTCTGGCTAGATGTGATACATAGCGATCTGCGCAAGGCGGTTGCGGCTGATGGTAACTGGATGCATGAAGCCGAAGATCGGGTTTAGAAAATATAAAATAAAATAAAAGTGTCAATTAAATGAAATTGTCAATTAAATTAAATTGTTTTATTGTAAACCCTAACACTAACCAATAAACCTAACTGAGAACTAACATGAATGAGTAGCCGTAGTAGGTTAGTAAATAATAACCGAGTTCTATCCCCACCAACAATATGCAACATGATTTATTGTAATTTCAAGTGCTTATACTACGTGCTTGAAGGTGTAAACAATACAGACGACCTAACAGAAAACCAGCGTGAAGTAGAGGTTTACCTCTGCGTTTCGCTTGGTGAGTGCAGGTGGCCGGAGGCCCTTTTTACTGGAAATGAGGCATTCCATCTTAGTCCTCACGAGTGACAACGCATCTACATTTTGGTTTGTAATAGAGGATAGATGTAGATGTCTATGGGCTGCAGCAACCACTTACCATCAGGTGGACTTTGTGCCCGTTTGTCACCCTTATCCTATAAAAAAAAATTGCGAAAAAATTTTCATGTCGGAGGAATTAAAAAAAATGAATGCATAAGTAATATTATCCCCCAGACTAGCCATCTACACAGGACAGAATTATAGTGCTCGAGTGTATATGCAAGCAAAGGTGCACTCTTTATTGTCTCACACTCATAGTCCGATGGGACGGCAATACGATATGACGGGAAATACATAGATAAGGTGGAGGACCAAGAGCTTAGTGTTTCCCGAGGAACATGGTGAAACACCGCCAACTTCTTAATTACGGCCTTGCAGGCTAAGATTTTCTTGACGGAAAGTTACAGTAACTGATTTTTGGTTCGACCCAGGATTCGAACTGTGAACCCTATAATCAGCAGTTGCGTTTACGATCTTTGGACCAAAAGGGCAGTCAAGGATGAAAATACATCTCCTATAAAATAAAGTTACCTATCTACGTCCCACGACTGGGCACAGGCCTGCTCTCACTTCTGAGAAGGTTTTAGGGCAAGGAAGTGTCTGCCGCGCTGCCCCAATGCGTCAAATTGCAATTGACAATTTCATTGGTGCCGGCGGGGATCGTACCCATTTCCCATATCTGTATGTATATCTGTATGTGTATCTGTGTGTATATCTTATATGTAACTACTAAACTATTCAATCACTACGTTAATTGTTAGGCTATATTATAATATGATTTAGGCTATATTATAAATTGATTAAAACAAATTAGATTTTTTTCGAACACTGTGCCCTAAAACTCTTTCAGGAATAGAAAAGGCCTGTGGGTGCGAAAAGCTATGTGTGGCGGCGCTGTCGTCGCGTCGCAAGCGAAACACACCGACGCGACGTCTAAATCACGCAATCAAAGTTCCGGAGTACCCGCTATATATAAAACAGCTCCGGAATAGCACATTGGCCGCTCCTCGTGCTGAACACCCTGCCCGGCAGGAGATCTCGTCTTTTCCTTCCACCAGACGGAAGACGTAAAAGAATGTTAAAATGTTTGTGCTTCTTGGCCATTACACAGTTAATTTTCTTTATCTTTATCGGTCCATACAAGTTCACTGCTGACTTTTCCCAGACTTTTTACAGTGTAAATATAATATTTAATAATAACTCGATCACAACACCACTTATCAGGTCAAGATTTTGTGATTTTAATTGATGGTAGTTGGGGACTTGGGGGAATTGGGACTCACTTAAGGAAAACTCGTTGTTGTTAATCACTAATAATCAGTCTTATAATTTGTTCACATTTACTTATCTTTAAATACTAGTAAGGTATCATGTATCAGTATCATATACATAATTATAATTAAAAAACAAAATAGGAGTTTTGACTACAATTTCTCATATCATGCAAGGGGAATGCAACTCAGTGGGGGAATTAGAGTCAAAGTTATAAAACAAGGAAGCAACAAAATTATTATCTCTTTTAACAAACAAATAAGAATTATATAATTAATAGAATCAGGCGTTATTTTGCGGAAATTCATTACGTTCATCCATATAATTTGTTCAACTTTAAAATAAGGATTAACAAATTAAAAGTTAGAAATGATTACCCAATGGAACCATAACAAACAATAGAATATAATTCGAGTTAAATGCAAAAATCACAGCGATAGCGACTTGGATCATCACATCCCATACATGCCTCCTGGGCCCATCCAGCACAGAGACGGCAACGGTATCAGATTATTTCGATTTTCCCTTTTCTGGGCATATCGTGCACATAGACTGATCACGCTCTTTCTGAGTGTTTGACTTAGAAAATGTTAAAATCCCGCTAACATCCATTAACGGGATTTCAATATTTTCTAAGTCACTATCACCACTCTCATCATACGTAACCTGTTCATCAGCCGATCCTTGAGATGAACTTGATTTGAATAAGTTCCTTTTTTACTTCTTTTATCGTTTTAATAAACATTGCGTCTTGCATGCTTCTCTTTTCCTTTCGTTTCTTAGCTTTTTCTTCAAAAACAGTTTTCAAAGGTCTGGCAGTAAGAATTTCTGATTGTTGTGTTCTTTTTCCTTTGCTTTTACCTTTTCCAATGCAAGGCAGGGGTGTTAGTTGTGAAAGTACGCTAGTTAAAGGTTCACTGTCGGATTTATTCTTCTCTTGATTTATACTATAATTTAGTTTATAATTTGTAATATTAATATTGTTAATATACTTGTGCAAAGTTGCGGTCCCAAAGCGTTCCTACTGCCAGTTTTCTATTATTGCTTCTGAAATCTTGTTAGTTGAATAATAGAATTATCTGAAACCGCATTAACTCTCAAGTCTGTTATAGTGGCAGGAATATTTTCAACACGGAACATCAGAGGCGTCCAAGAAATTCTCGTTTTTCAACTTGTGAGAATTGAGTGGGAATATTCTTGTTGATGTGAATCCACTGACTCCCTTCTCTACTGAAGCAACATGCACATAGCCTTTGTTAAAAATCCTAGCTGATTGTAATGGTTGTCCAATATTAATAAAACTGGTTTTTTCTCACTCGGTTTAGCGGTGTTCACGAAATGCTGTAACCATTTGATGAATAGTTCTTCATTCGTCCAACCATTTTTAGAATTTTCATATGACACACCTAATGGCCCATCTTTCCAAGGCTGTGGTTAATGACTTTTGCGTGGGTAGATAAACATAGAAGGAATAAAAGTTTCAACAGCACTTATGCATCAAATGACGGTAATCTTTTTCCCTCTCTCTCAAGTAGTCAAAGAACTCACTCTTTTTTACCTTTTGTAGCCAGGATGTTTTCGGTTTCATGGACGGTGTTAATACCTGTCTCATCAATGTTGTAAATATCTTAAGATGAGAACGAAGTTTTGGTCGTGACTTCTTCCAAGTTCTTAAAATAATTAGTCTGTATACTTATAGCTTCAGGTTTTCGAATGCTTATCCGTGGATTTTTCTTAAGAAATCCAGTCTCTGTCAGCCATTCTAGTATTTCTGTTAAAATTATGAGGTAGCTTTAAATTTTCAGCACATTCAAATGTATTTTTCTTAGTAGATTTCTCGTCAAACTATGAAACATTACCGAATTTTTTACGTGGTAGAGCCATGGTGCAGCTACATTAATAGTATAGTTGTAGCACGAATGGGGCGGCTCGACAGGGGAAGGACCACGCTCTCACGGAATACCATCGTAAAATAGCCGCTTAATGCTGCTGTTTCGTATGGTGAGTGTAGAGAACCGGAGACTCATTTTACTGGAAAAGAGGCATTCTATCTTAGTCCTCACGGCTGACAACGTATCTACATTTTAATTCACAAACGAAGATAGATGTATGTAGATGTCTATGGGCGACATCGTCCACTTATCATCAGGTGGACTGTCTGGTCGTTTCTCACCCTTATTCTATATAAAAGAAATTGTAAAACAGGCTCTGGAAGTATGTTTTCTTGATCTTCGTTAAATTCATCTTTCTTTATCCTTCTTTGTAATGTGCTGAAAGGAATACCAGTTTTCTCGGCAACTGTGCGCATTGGACACGCTTTGTCTAAGGCGTACAGCAGCTGCCTGCAAGTCTCCAGCAGTATAACTCGCTTTAGAGGTCTTTCTTGTCCAGTTTCCGCTATTCATTACTATAATATTAATCCTCAGTTTCGGATTGTGTTGACTCCCAGTTTTTAATGTCAGGGATTATTTCTACTTCTGCATTATCTTCAGCGCGTAAAAGTCTACCGCTGGAAATGGTTATACCGCCATCTATGCGAGACCATGTACGTTCAGACCACAGTTACCACGTACGATACCATTGGGACAAAATAGGGTAACAGATTCTCTTTCACCACTACTACACCGTGTGTCACTACATTGTAAATACATTTACTTTTTTTTTATAGAATAAGGGTGACAAACGAGCACACAGTCCACCTGATGGTAAGTGGTTGCTGTGGCCTATAGACATCTACATCTATCTTCGTTTGCGAATTAAAATGCAGATGCGTTGTCACCCGTCAGGACTAAGATGGAATGCCCTCTTTCCAGTAAAAAGGGTCTCCGGTTCTCTACACTCACCATACGAAACACAGCAGTGTTAAGCTACTATTTTACGCTAGTATTCTGTGAGAAGGTGGTCCTTCCTCGGTCGAGCCGACGAATTCGTGCTACAACTATACTATTAATATAGCTGCAACATGGCTCTACCACGTCGGAAATACCCCATATCGTCCTCTGAGAGTCGTAAAGAGGTGACAGAGGGTATCAAACCAGGAGACGTCACCACCACACCATCGTCTTCCTAATAACATCTAGAAAATAAAAATAAAATCTGCGGTTGCCTACTCGCTTACCAAGCGTGGCAAATATTCCATATATCTATGAGGCGATCTATTTATTTATTTATTTAACAAGTACACTTACAATATACATATATGATACTGTCACAAAAACATACACACTTTTATATTTTCTGATATGCATATGAATTACAAGTGTACATAACATTTACAGATTGAGTCGTGCAACTTAATTTAGGATTAGGTAATTTGAGGTAGGAAAAACATACAATTAATGCAATAAAATGAGAAATAATTTAAGTAAATTATGTGACTAAATAGGTAAAAAAATCAAATGAAAAAAAATCAGGTTCAATTATTGGGAAAGAAAATGGTAGATAGTAAGTTTAATTTTGAAGGTCTTAAAATAGTCGTGAAATATATCGATGCTAGGTATGGTTTTAGTTATTATGTATTATTTTATATTTATTTATTTTATATTTTATATTATTTTATTTTAGTTATTATTTTTTTAGTTATTATTATTATGCGGGCGGCCTATGTTCAGCAGCGGACTTTTGATAGGCTGTAAAGATGACTACCACCATAGAGTGTTTACTGCTTAATTACATAATATTTACAAATAATAATTTTTAATCAAAGTTATGTCAGACGTCACTGGCACAGACAGCGCGGCCAATAGTTCGAAAATAGTTTGACGCACATCCCTATTGTATTAATAGGGATGTACTCTTTAAAGTGAACAGATGCACGCACTTTGCACATGAAAATACAGAGAGGTACTCTGAAACTACATGTACGGTGACATACGCAATAACTACAGTATAATGCTTACTAAACATGCAAAAATAGATGCTCCTTTCCAAACTCGCAGTATTATTAAGCAGGGCGTATAGGGGTGGGTTGTCAACAATGAGTCGCTGGGCCGGACGCCGCTAATTGGTACAGCCCTAGGCGTTCTCGAGTCACCGGATGCGCATTTTTCTAGATTCCCGAGGTTCGGAGATGTCTTTGGAGCTATAACTTTTAATGATCTATATCTGTAACTAAATTTTAACGCGGTTTTGTTAAACTGGTGTAGTTTGAGCGAAGTTTTAGGCACAACTTTTAAGACAACCATATATAACACAAATTGAAACTATAATCTTTATTCGAATTATCATTTCTAGTTATATTGATATCTATTTATTTATAATTCACGAGTGATCCGCCCCAGCTTTACACGAGTGATTTCTGGATCTTGAAAACAGCGCCACCTGCCGGGTCTAATTGTGAATCCAAACTATTCTCCATTCTCGAATCAACTTAATCACATAGACAAAATTTCATCAAATCTATCCAACCGTATAGGAGGAGTTCAGGTACACACCTGGACAAAATAATTTCTCTTCTTTAATATTATGCATATTTTATACATATAAATCTTTTTCTTGAATCATTTTGTCCACTAATGAAAACAACATTAAAATCCGATAAAATATCTAAGCGTACAGACGGCGGGAAGCAACTTTTTTTTATACTATGTCGAAATTAATATTTCAAAGGTGGCGGCATACAAAAATCCACCACTACAGTTTGTACTGAGAGGCGACAATTTGCTAATATATCGCGTGTCATACATACAAAAAAACATACAAGCACTCGAATTGAGAACCTCCTCCTTATTGAAGTTGATAAGTGTGCGAAGTTTCAAATCAATCCGACGTTTTGAAACAGTTTTTTTTCTTCTGTTTGAAAAGCGTGTTAAAATATTGAGTCACTTATCGGGATAAAAACTATCCTACTCGTATCTCTCAAGTTGGACCCAATTACCCACAGTATGCAAAGTTTCATTTAAAATCAGTTCAGTTGTTTAAGAGTTCATCGCGGACAAACAATGTGACATGTTTTTATATATAAAGATATTAAATTGAAACTGGCTGGCTGGATTTTGAATTCAGAACATAAAATTCAATAGACAATTAGTTACATTTTGCCATAGAGCATTACGAAAAAACAATGCATTACCGCAAAAATAAAATGAATTATAAGCAACTCCACAGTTACGTTGTTCGCTGGAAGTTTAGCGCATATGATTTTCTTAAAAAAAACATAAAAATATTATTATAGTAACGAAAATATGTTTATATAGACATGATCGTAGGTATGTCTGATTGTGTTGTGAAACGTGATGTAAAACAAGTATGTCATACTTATACTTAGTTTCAACAACTAAGAGTTGGTATCCCGTAGGAGTGTAAATTATTTATTTTTTACTTATTATAAGCTAGTGCTTGACTGGTATTTCACCTGGTGGTAAGAGTTGACGAAGCCCATTTTTATACGTGGTAGAGTAATGCTGCAGCTATATAAGTAGTATAGTTGTAGCACGAATGGGTCGGCTCAACCGGGGAAGGACCACGCTCTCACAGAATACTAGCGTAAAATGGCAGCTTAACGCTGCTGTGTTTCGTATGGTGAGTGTAGAGATCCGGAGACTTTTTTTACTGGAAAAGAGGCATTCCATCTTAGTCCTCACGGGTGACAACGCATCTGCATTTTGAATCGCAAACGGTTAGATGTAGATGTCTAAGGGTCACAGCAACCACTTACCATCAGGTGGACTGTATGCTCGTTTGTCACCCTATCCTATAAAAAAAAGCCCTAGATCGTAAATCGCACTATCTTAGCGTAACAAAAGCCTATTCACCTTTGCCTTGAAGATGCCCAGATTGTAATGGGACGGAAAAACAGATTAATTTTCGTATGATTTTTGTATTTTATTGTATGATTACACTCGTGCCGTATAAGCCTACTTTGCGCAGATTAGTCTCCGTTGAGACCGAAATCCAGCCTGAAGGATATTTTTATTATTATAATTTCTTTCATTTCAGCCTATCAAAAATAGCAAAAATCCCAACGCTGAACACATTTAACGCGGTAGAGCCACGGTGCAGCTATCTTAGAGTTGTAGCACGCAGGTCGGATAGACCGGAGTAGAAGCACGCTGTCACAGAATACCAGCGTTAAATAGCAACTTAATGATGCTGTGTTTCGTATGGTGAGTGTAGGGAAATGGGTTTTTACTGGAAAAGAGGCATCCCATCTTAGTCCTCACTGCTCAAAATGCATCTGTATTTTGATTCGCAAACGAGGATGTATCTATTTGTCTATAGGCCATAGCATCCACTTAATAGCACAGGTGGATTGTGTGCTCGCTTGTCACCATTATCCTATATGTAAAAAAACATGCCTCACCTATAGATAAGCCTGACAGATTGCCTTGCGGGGATATTTGCCACATTTGCAACGCATGGCAGGCGGGTTGGGAACTGCAGTTTTTATTCTTTTGAGTTGTTATAGTTCTGCTCATCTCCTGTTTCATTTCCTTTTGTCCTGTTTTAATTCCTTCTGTCGTCTCGCACGACACCTAAGCGATGATATGGGGCAGTGGACTCTCTTACACCCGGCACTACATAGTGATCGATTAGTTATAATCTATTAATTACTATAAAACTATATTTAAGGTTGTACCAAAAGGTTTTAAAGTCCATATGATGTGATTTTAATTTTCATTCAATAATAATCGATTATCACCATCCAGATCCTGTAATCGATTATAAAAATAATAAATTTTCAGGAACATGTAACCTGTACAAAATCAAATAAAGCCATTCACCCCTTCACCGAATTGCTCAAATGTTAGGTTTGACTGAGAACTGAGACCAGAACCCGTGGTTGTATGCTTTGGGACTTAATACAAATATAACAAAAAAAAACAAATATAACACACATTTTGACTGTAAAATTATATTAGGTTTCCGTTAAATGTGTTGCAGTTAATATTAATATTCAAATTGGAAATAGCGGAAACATGTTCTTCTTTAATTCTAAATTACTACGTTTTTTATTTAGCACAATTTGATCTTCATTGAAGAGTGTTGTGTCAATTTCTTACGTGGTAGAGCCATGCTGCAGCTATATTAGTAATAAAGTTGTAGCACGAATCGGCTCGACCGGGGAAGGAAACATAGGCCTACCCCAGGGGACGCCACGAAGCACGGTTCTGAGCCAGCTGAATCCATCGACAACACTATTCAGAAATAAAAGAAGACGTATATCCTCTGACTCTAATTTATAACTTCCATTCAATTTTATATATTTTTATTTTTGAAGTGCAAACACGACAACTGGTAGCGTCTGGTAACCGTGTATATGCAGAATTACATTATTTGCGGTCAACACTTTAAGTGCATTCACGGGTTTATGTCGACGGAAATAATGGCGCGTAAGACCTGCGGCGATACAAGTTGGATTGGCCTGGTCATGTAACAATTTTTTTTAAGGATAGGGGTGACAAACGAGCACACAGTCCACCTGATGATAAGTGGTTGCTGTGGCTCATAGCATCTACATCTATCATCGTTTGTGAATCAAAATGCAGATGCGATGTCAGCTGTGAGTACTAAGATGGAATGCCTCTTTTCCAGTAAAAAGGGTCTCTGGTTCTCTACACTCACCATACGAAACACAGCGGCATTAAGCTGCTATTTTACGCTGGTATTCTGTGAGAGCGTTGTCCTTCCCCGGCCGAGCCGACCCATTCGTGCTACAACTATACAATTAATATAGCTGCAGCATGGCTTTACCACTGTAAAAAATTAAATAAATTTGTTATCGTTATTTGCAATATATGTAATTGCAATTAACAATTTTGATGGCACCAACGAAATATCTAATGTCAGTGGGATACCAATCCAGGTTGCTTGCGTACTTTGATATTTACGTCGAGCTACCATGGCTGTTACTAAACCGAATAATTAAATTAATAATAACCAGTGTTTTTAAATAAATTATTAAAATGTTTGTCACATAATGATTATGCCACCCTAATCCTTCTACATATTGCATTTTTCTTCTTATATTATATATTCATTAACATAACGTTAAAATGTACAGTACAACTCGCCGGGGTGTAGCGTCAAAGAACGCTGGTTATTTTTCGTAACTTAAAGAACCAGTCCTCATATCATCAGCGGCGACGAAAGGTCGCGGATAATGTTCTTTTAGGAACTTCACCGCACTTGGACTCCAAGGACCGATAGCCAAAACAGCAAAAAGCAACAAATATGTAATCATCTCTCAGAGACTGAAAAATGCGCCCTTACTTAGTTCAGCCACTTCTTATTCCGCCCCAGCTACAAACGAGGTACCCCTGAGATGAGAGTTTCCCGAAGTGTACGTAGCATCCCACACTAGAGTTTTACTTATCTCCCAAGGGTCTAAAGTCATACTGTCGGGTCTACTGCCACTGCCTCTAAATATTTCAGAAGGTTCTAAAATCGACAGAACATTTATAGAGATCCTTCGGATAACATCGTTCAGAGAACCACGACGGTAGAGTAGCATATTTTGATTTATAAAATAACAAAGAAAAATAATATCGCCTTTTGTACACTGTCAACGTAATAACGTAGTAAATATCAAATCTATACATATTAAATTTTGTGTCCATCTGTAATATTGAAATAACTGTCTTCTATTAAGTTAGGAGGATTATTTGCATGCTATTTAAGATATAAACTAATGTTCACAATGAACAGATTATGATAAAACTTTACGAAAATGTAGAGAGCAAGTGTGGAGGGATCAAGGTTACATTTCATGCGAAAAAGCTTAATGATTTTTTTTTTGAATAAACCAGAAAATTATAAAATAAAATGGTCTTTGATTATTTTAAATCTTTTTTTAATAGGAATGGGGTGACAAACGAGCACACAATCCACCTGATGGTCGGTGGTTGCTGTGACCCATAGACATCGACATTTATCCTCGTTTGCGAATCAAAATGCAGATGCGTTTTCATCCGTGAGGACTAAGTTGGAATGCTTATTTTCCAATAAACAGGGTTTCCGGTTCTCTACACTCACCATACGAAACACAGCATTGTTAAGCTGCTATTTTACGCTGGTACTTTGTGAGAGCGTGGTCCTTCCCCGGTCGAGCCGACCCATTCGTGCTACAATTATACTACTAATATAGCTGCAGCATGGCTCTACCACGTATAAAATCTCCGCCTCAATATTAGATCCTACCCAGGCGAAGCCAGGACGTGTCACTAGTTTGAAATGCATTTAAGGGGACTACAGGAGCTAAACGCAAGTTTTATATTGCCTTAACGTATATCATCCAATGCAGTAAACTAAACCAGAAAAATATATGATATTTTTTAGTATATATGCTAGTTAGATAGTGTGATGAAAACATGATACTACTAATTTGATACGATAGAATAAAATCACAAATATACCTCTAAAAAATTTTTTTAACGAGTAAAAACCATACTAATATATATGCAATCTTTTTAATTTTTTTGTCAAATTATTCTACAAGCAACATATTAACGTAATAGTGTTTTAATTTTTTGATAAAATTAATAGATTTTCTTTAAATCGCATTTTCTTATTTCTGAAATAATATGTATGGATGTGTGCGTAAACGCCTGTGTACCGAGTACCGTACCGACACTGCTGGCCACAGAACACAATTACTCTCTGCCAAGAGAAGAACGCCAACTTCATACTAAAAAACGGAAACACGTGTTTACGAGTGTATACGAAAAGCGCTACGGTGGACGCCCATATAAAACTTTTTTAGCGGGAATTTCAAACCTTTGTATTCTGTAACTTTAAACTTTTTATTTAAGGCTTATTCGAGTAATTTTGGCTCAAGCCTCACAAACCTATGGGGTAAATTCCCATATTTTTGAGAGGTTGCACAAAATTACCCGAATATGATTTAGATTAGTATGTGGGATAAAATAAAACTATAAATAAGTATAGTTATGTAATTTTATTTTCTGGAAGACAGACTGTTTTATAAACGACACATTATTATTGATGTTCTTTATTGTTTTTGTACATAATATTTCCACGCTGGTTACTGATGTATAACATATGGTGTTATTGTCAGAGAGTTATTCTTCACAGAAAATTAACATAAATTTAAATCAGCTAAATTCTCATGGTGAAAACTTCACTCAGCCCAAATACATGATCTGAAACAGATACAATTCGAGTTAATATAGTAATAATCCCTACAAATAACGATCGATACATTTAAAATGCTTAAAGACTTACCACAATATTGTTAAAAGTTTTTCTTCTATTATTGTAGGAATCTTGCAGAAAGTAATTAGATGATTTTGTGCTTTTTGTTTGCACAACGCTTAATTTACTTTCGATAATGATCACACATCGTGAATATTTTTTTTAAATAGTCAATATTTCTTAGAGTCAACATCTCACAAAAAATATTTACAGACACCATCGCGAAGAAACGACTACAAACGAAAAAAGTATTCTGAACCGATAATAACTGAATTGCAGCAAAAAGCAATAACAAATATTAAAATCTAAACCTATTAAATAAATTTTAATCAATTTCAGATAATATTTTCAATATGAAAGACATTGACAAATAAATGTCATTTTTTTCTTCTTTTAATTCATGGCTTCTCTTGATAGAATTCTGCTAATATTAAATAATTTAATTTAAATGAATTAAATTGTGCAAATCTCACAGTAATATGTAAGTAATTATACTTTAAAGAGCAAACCAAAAAAAAATTAACACATAATTAACATTTTTAGTTTCTTTCGATATAATATGAATTTGTGTATCTAATTTTTAAAGTGGCAATCTAAAACAACATGAAGGAAAGAAACAGCGATATTTTTTCTCGCTTTATTTTAACAAGCCCAACACGAACAATGACAAAATCATGATTGTGTGCAGATTTTTCAGCTTTCATACAAAGTTGCCTCACCCTGCTGCTGGCCGAGGCCCGGTGCTATGCAGACGTGTCGCTCTCTTTGCCGTTTTATTTACGTAAAGATTGTTTAATGTTTGTGTATAATTTTATTTTTAAATTCTTTGTTTCATGTTCATAAAAAATAATGATATTGACTTCATTATGACGACCAGACGACAACTGTTCAGTGATGTCTCCGTGATCGCGAGGGTGAAAACTGGTAGCGATCACCGAATGGTTAGAGGCACACTGAACCTAAACGTTAAGTTGGAGAGGTCTCGTCTAATAAAGTCAACGCGCCGTCCCCCTCGTGCTCTGTTCCAAAGTCCCGAAACCTTTCAGCTCGAGTCACAAAACCGTTTTCAGTGCCTAGAAGACTGCAATGAAGTGGACTATATTAATGACAAGCTCCTGGAAACTGTCCATGCGGTCGGAGCTAAGTTCTGCAAGACCCGCCGTAGAAGAACACAAAAACTCTCCGATCACACTCTTAATCTCATAGCTGTTAGACGGGAGATGAAGCTACATTCTTCAACAGATTTGACAGCATACAGGCAACTGAACAGACAGATCTCCAAATGCATGCGGCGGGACTTTCGCAACTTCAATACAGCTTGTATTGAAGAAGCGATCGAGCGGATCCAAGGCTCCAAAGTCTTTGCCGGAGATCTGTCTGCCAGAAAGAGCCAACTGTTAAAGCTGAGGACTGAGTGGGCAGGATCGTTTCCGGGGCACCTGAGATTTTGAGTGAGATCGAGAGGTTCTATGGACAGCTGTACACGTCATCGTTGGAGCCACACGCAAGTGTGAGTAACGATCTAAGAGCGAGTCTTATCCGTCACTATTACGAAGATATCCCTGCCGTCAGTCTGAGCGAAATTAGAATGGCTCTCCAGCATCTTAAAAACGGCAAGGCCCCAGGCGAGGATGGAATTACAGCGGTGCTTCTGAAAGCGGGTGGAAAACCGGCACTGGAAGCCTTCAGAGGCTCTTTAATTCCGTCCTCCATGGTGAAATTACACCGGAGGCGTGGAGCAGAAGTGCGGTGGTCTTGTTCTTCAAGAAAGGTGACAATGCTCTCTTGAAGAACTACAGACCGATTTCCCGTCTGAGCCGCGTCTACATGCTGTTTTCGAGAGTCATTACGAATCGTCTCGCATGCAGAATTGACGACTTCGAGCCTCCCGAACAAGCCGGTTTCCGAAAGGGCTTTAGCACCATAGACTACATACATACCCTTCGGCAAGTTGTACAGAAGTCCGAGGAGTACAATTTGCCACTATGCCTGGTGTATGTGGACTATGAGAAAGCCTTTCATTCCGTCGAAATTTGGGCGGTGCTGCAGTCCCTTCAGCGGTGCCAAGTTGATTGTCGGTATATCGAAGTGCTGAAGTGCTTGTACAGTAAGCTCTACTATACGATGGCTATCCGAGTACAGAACCAGAGTACGAAACCTATCCAATTGCAGAGAGGTGTAAGACAGGGTGACGTTATATCCCCGATACTCTTCACCGCTGCATTGGAAGACGTTTTCAAGCTTCTGGACTGGAAAGGATACGGTATTAACATCAATGGTGAGTACATCACTCACCTTCGATTTGCCGACGTTATAGTCCTTATGACAGAATCGCTGGAGGCCCTAAGCACTATGATCAATGACCCCAATAGTGTCTCCCAACGGATAGGTCTTAAGATGAACATGGACAAAACAAAGATTATGTTTAATGTCCATGTCACACATATGCCGGTAGTTGTTGGGAGCACTAAGCTCGAAGTTGTTGACGAGTATGTTTACCTGGGACAAATAGTCCGACTAGGTAAGTCCAACTTCGACCGAGAGGTCAATCGACGTATTCAACTCGGCTGGGCAGCGTTCGGGAAGCTACGACACATCTTCTCGTCAGACATACCTCAAAAACTTAAAACGAAACTGTACAACCAGTGCATGTTGCCAGTGATGACTTACGAATCTGAGACGTGGTCCTTCACTGCTGGCCGTATGAGGAAGCTCAAGGTCGCTCAGCGAGCTATGGAGAGGGCTATGCTCGGAGTTTCTCTGCGTGATAAACTTAGGAATGAGGATATCCGTAGTAAAACCAGAGTAACCGACATAGCCCAACGGATTAGTAAGCTGAAGTGGCAGTGAGCCGTCCATATAGCTCGAACCGATGGGGAAGAAAGGTTCTTGAGTGGCAGCCTCGTACCGGTAGGCGAAGTGTAGGGCGACCCCCCACGAGATGGAGTGACGACCTGGTAAGACATGTAGAAAGTCGATGGATGCAGGTGGCTTAGGACCGTGCTTTGTGGCATTCCTTGGGGGAGGCCTATGTTCAGCAGTGGACTTATGAAAGTATGTAATGATGAATGATGATGATGACTGTTATACACAACACCTTTGTTTTGTGTGCACAGTATCCAGTACTGTGTACACAAAACTGAGAATAGAATAGAATAGAATAGAATAGAATAATTTTTATTCAATATACATTACATGTGTAATTCTTATTGAAAGTCATTTTTTACTTTACCACTGGTTCGAAAAAATACCCTCTGTCCTGGGAAGATCCAGCAAGAAACCCAGCGGGACATTTTTTTTAAAATAAATTTTACAATATAAATGATTACGAACTATTTACAAAATTTATTTTAGAAACTGCTTGGAAGCGACCACCTCATTCCCAGGGGTTATTATCAACCATGTATTCATTTATACTATAATAACCCTTTTTATACAGTTTCAGCTTAATAAAACATTTAAACTTGGTAATAGAGAGAACCTGTACACTTTCTGGGACCTTGTTGTAATAGCGTATACATTGCCCCAAGAATGAATTACTGACTCTGTGGAGTCGAGAAACTGGCATCACTAGCTTGTGTTTGTTCCTAGTGTTTACAGAATGTATATCACTTTTTTTACTAAAACTATCTTTGTTTTTGTGAACATACATTAAATTTTCGTAAATATACTGAGAGTCCAAAGTTAATATATTAATTTCTTTAAATTTATCTCTAATAGACTCTCTCGGTTTTAGATTGTAAATAGCTCTAATGGCCCTCTTCTGTAAAACAAAAATAGTTTCTGAATCAGCCGCATTTCCCCATAGCAAAATCCCATAAGACATTATGCTATGGAAATAACTAAAATAAACTAATCTAGCTGTCTCGACACTAGTGAGACCTCTAATATTTTTTACAGCATAGGCT
This sequence comes from Parnassius glacialis, assembly GCA_033319125.1. Taxonomy (NCBI): domain Eukaryota; kingdom Metazoa; phylum Arthropoda; class Insecta; order Lepidoptera; family Papilionidae; genus Parnassius; species Parnassius glacialis. The sequence continues at coordinate 33,144,176 of JAVANC010000002.1, forward strand.
GCAGAACTTAGTCTGCTTGCTAATTTGGATATATGGGGGCCCCACTGAAGCTTTGCGTCAAGAGTGATGCCAGGAAAAACAGTGGATACAACAGGGCTCAATTCCTCCCCATTTAAAAACACATTGGTATTCAGATTTTTAACATTCGTTGTTGTAAATTTAACACAATTAGTTTTATTTCCGTTCAAATGCAGATTATTAACGTTAAACCAATGCACTAATTTTGATATAGCATTATTCACTTCGTCACATTTAAATGATTGACGTTTAAGTTTAAAAATGAAGGAAGTATCATCAGCAAATAATACTATATCATGACTATCCCCTACAAGGTGAGGTAAGTCATTAATATACACCAGAAACAGGAATGGGCCGAGAATCGAGCCCTGAGGAACACCCATTAGTACAGATGACCCGGAAGAACTTTTACCATTGATAATAACCTTCTGCTTTCTATTACTTAAATATGAAATAATAAGTTTAAGCGCTGTGTTCTTGACACCATAGTACTGTAGCTTCCTGATTAATGTCTCATGGTGAACACAGTCGAAGGCCTTGGAAAGGTCACAAAATATACCCAAAGCATCCTCTGAATTCTCCCATGCACAAAAGATATGTTTAATAAGCTCAACTCCAGCGTCAGTTGTCGAGCGACCCCTTGTAAAACCGAATTGATTTTTATGTAGCAATTTATTAATATTAAAGAAACTTAACATCTGATCTAAAATATTTTTTTTAAAAATTTTACTTAATGTTGGTAGTACAGAAATTGGTCTAAAATTGGCGGGGTCTATTGATTAAGAGAGAAGCTCTTTAGTTGAATATATTGGGTGTCTGTCGGCATAGGGTTCATTTTACTAACTTCATATTAAGTGCACTATGAGATTTTATCTCCATTTAATGGAATAGTTTGTGGCACCATTGGATTTCTAAGTACTAGGTAGATGTGGTCAACATTCGTACAAAAGCTTTGTTTCAGTTTTAATGAATTTTATTTAAACAAATACGAGATCCGTGTAGCTTGCCGTGAGATTTCATCTCTGAGTAGTTAAAAAAAGTCGTGGAAATATGAAAACTGTTAATATACATTGAAGCATTGCAGCATACTCTATTTTTTCTGTCTACAAAACACTATAGGTAATGAGGAGCCCTGTGCACAGTAGTGAGACGTATGTAAGCTGATATTTTAGTTTTTATACCTTTAATGAGACTTATAAATCAGTTTGTCATTTAAGATTTTTGTATTTTTGAGTTTTCATATTATCAGACAAATCAAGATATTTGTGACATTCCTGGTTTCATAGCTCACATGAGATATGTAAATGAACAGGCTATTGCGAAAAAATACTTTAAATATTAAAGATTTACAAAGGTTTATTTTATTTTACTTGTAATAGGCGGTAATCAAACTGATCCACACATAAATAAATTTCATTTGCAATTTTAAGTGTCGATGTACCACGTTCTCGGCCTTGAAAGTAAACCTGCATATCTGAGAAATGCCCCAGTTGAGGTGATCGCGCGTTGGCACTTTTTTGGCTAAAAGCTCTGTGACCTATGCCCAGTAGTGACATGTATGTAGGCTGCTACTTTTTTTAGTTTTAATGGAGCTATTATGCTGTTATTATTTTATCCATATTTTCGAAGATATTAACTTTTCTTTTTTTCAAATAGAGTTCATCATCGTTATCATTAGAACCTATCAAAAGTCCACTGAACTGAACATAGACCTCCCCCATAAATTGTCAATTAGACTGGACTAAATGTCTTGAATTACGACTAAATATTTTGACGAACGATTACGACATTATAATTATGACAGAATCATGGCTACACAGTGGAATTTTTGATGGTGAGTTATGCGACGATAGGTATGACGTGTTCAGGGCTGACAGAGATTTGCGTAATAGTGGTAAAAGTACTGGTGGTGGAGTATTAATAATGACACGACGTACACTCGGTGCCATGTATCGTGACATCGGCGTATGCGGTCTTACTGAGCTATTGTGGATTACTATTCCTTCATGCGCGTGCGCTTCAAATTCCAAATTACATATTTGTGTGGCATATATTGCCCCTGACCCTCATCAAATGCCATCGGATCTCGTTTTTATTAAACAAAAAATTAATAGTATTATAGAGCTTTCTCCAAATGATAATTTTGTAGTATTAGGAGATTTCAACTTGCCGTTCATTTCTTGGAACCCAAACGGATATACAGCTTTGAAAAAAGGGCCTACTGAGGTACAAGAAGCGAGTATTCAGCTGATGGAAACACTTACATTTCACGGGTTAAGACAATTTAATACTTTAAAAAATCATGCTGGTAACACATTAGATCTTGCATTCTCTAATCTACCTCTGAATATCATCCCTGCGCCTGCGCCGCTACTCAAGGAGGACCACGCACATCCTTCTTTTTGCTTCATAGTTTTGGATTTAAACATTACTCCTCTACGGGAAACAGCTGCGCCGAGGCGAAATTTCAGGAGGGCTGATTATGAAAAAATTAATACATATCTTTTAGAACAGGACTGGAGGTCTCTTTTATGTACAGGCACTGTAGACGAAGCTACAAATACCTTTTATAACATACTGGATAGTTGTGTTCGTTTACATGTGCCTTTTAGTTATAACACAGGGAAGCGATCATATCCTAAATGGTACACACCTGCTTTAATAAAAATAATTAAGGAGAAAACCATAGCTCACACACGTTGGAAAAAAATCAGGAATAGATTAGATTACGATGAGTTTTCGTTACTCCGAGCAAGAGAACACCGTGTTCAGAGAGAATGCTTTAATAAATTTACGTCAAGTTGTGAAAATAGCATCAAAACACATCCTAAAACATTCTGGACTTTCGTCAAAGCCATTCGGGGTGGGTCAGGATACCCTAAGAAAATGTCTTTGAAAGATACAGAGTACACCGATGGTATAGACATATGCAATGCTTTCAACTCATTCTTCAAGAGTGTATTTGGTGTTCCTAGTAATAACTACATATATCCACATACGGAATCGTTGTGTACTGACACCGTTTCTAATGTACAGACAAACGCTGCAATAATTGAAAAAATGTTGAAAACATTGGACACGAACAAAGGTGCCGGTAGTGATGGGTTACCTTCTTTTTTTTGGTCACGATGCGCTAAATCACTTGCTCTCCCCTTGACTATTATATTTAATCGCTCTATGCGTGAAGGGATATTTCCGCATCAATGGAAGTGTGCACACATAGTCCCTGTACACAAGAAGGGATCACGTACAGAAATAAATAATTATAGAGGCATTTCTATTTTGAACACCGCGGCTAAAATCCTTGAACGAGTAGTATATAACGTAATTTACTCCACGCTTTCACGTGCCTTCCCTGAGCAGCAACATGTTTTTTTACAAAGGCGATCCACCACTACGAACCTGGCAAGTTTTTCTTCTTTTGTCCTTGAAAATATGGATCAAGGTGGGCAGGTTGATGTGATCTACACTGATTTTGAAAAAGCTTTCGATCGTGTGGATCACATGATCCTGCTCAACAAATTACAAATATTAGGGATTCACGGTGACTTGCTCCGGTGGACTGAACCATATCTCACAAACCGCTCACAAGCAGTCGTGATAGGTGGTTTCCGTTCGAGCTACATAAACATACCTACAGGTGTTCCTCAGGGCTCTCACTTAGGTCCACTTTTTTACAATGCCTACCTATATGACATTGGTTCGTGCATTGTACACACAAATTACCTCATGTATGCAGATGATAAGAAGATTTTTTGTAAAATTAACACCATACATGACTGCCTATTGATACAAAAGGACCTGGACCGTTTATTTGAATATTACAAAATAAATAATATAACTGTTAATGCAATAAAGTGGGAATGTATTAGTTTTACACGGAAATCTAAGCCAATTCTAAATAAATATCACTTTGACGGATTAGAAATCAGCCGAAAAGTAAGTGTTAGGGATTTAGGCGTAAATTTTGATCATAAAATGATACTATCCGAACACATTGATTACGTTATCAGTAAAGCCTATAAAAATCTTGGTTTTGTTCTTCGCATCTGTAAACCATTCTCGAATATTAATGCAATTAAAATGGTTTATTTTGCGTATGTCAGAAGTGTTTTGGAATATGCTAGTTCGATATGGTCTCCACAGTACAATGTCTACAAAAGCCGCCTTGAGCATATTCAAAAAATATTTGTTAATCACCTTAACTTTCGCTGTCGGAATAAAATCGATACTTACACAGACAGCTGCACTGAGCACGGTCTCTTATCTTTGGAACACAGGCGCATTTTGCTTGACATGGCTTTGTTATATGATATAATAAACAGTAATATTGACTGTCCATATCTTGTCTCAAGAATCACCTTTCGTACTCCAAAATTCCGCACCCGCAATACTACATTGTTACAGACTCCCTGGCATCATTCAAACTACTGTCGAAACAATGTTCTTTCGCGGCTTGCTCGTACATATAATGAACAATTTGGACACATTGACCTCTTTGCGAAATCTAAACTTACGTTTAAAGATTACATCAAGAAAACTTTTAAGAAATAGAGCAGTTGAAGTTAAAATCACATACAATCATATATTCTCTCATCTATTTTTTCTATATGTATTTTTGAGGCTACTAATATAAATATAAGTACTTAAGTTATTTCATTTAATATATATTATAATTAATTATTTGTATTATGTTTATTTATTTAAGCATTTAATATGTATATATACATAAGTAAAATATATATATATATATATATATATATATATATATATATATATATATATATATATATATATATATATATATTTATTGCCGTGTAGTGGCGGTTAAGAATATCCACTACCCCATATCTTCCCGTGGGTGTCGTAAAAGGCGACAAAGGGACACAGGCAGGAGATGGGCAGCAGCATCTTCCTGGTAACGGCAAAATACAATAAAAAACTGCGGTTGCCAACCCGCTCGCCAAGCGTGGCAACTATGGCAATATACCCCCCTAATGAAAGTTACGAAGAGACGGCCCCCAGTCCCCGGCGACCCCGCTATTCCTGGCTACGGTGGCGACCATGGTAACGGCGGGGCAGGGGGTGCTAAGAATCTCCGGTGGAGGTTCGGTTGCCACCTACAACGACTTGACCTGGCAACATACAACGCACGGACCCTGAGGACTGACGAGAAGATTGTGGAGCTGGAAGAAGAGATAGACAAGTTACGCTGGCATATTATAGGATTATCCGAAGTCCGAAGAGAGGGGGAGGACACGGTAATCCTCGAATCCGGCAACTTGTTCTATCACCGGGAGGGCGACCATCTGTCCCAAGGAGGTGTCGGATTTATCGTCCACAAGTCTCTCGTTAACAACGTTGTAAAGATTGAGAGTGTATCGAGGAGGGTTGCGTACCTTATACTCAGAATCACCAAACGGTATTCGCTGAAGGTCATACAGGTTTACGCACCAACCTCGGCACACCCCGATGAGGAGGTGGAGGAAATGTATGAGGATATCTCTAGAGCCATGCATTCCTCCAAAACCCAATATACGGTGTTAATGGGAGACTTCAATGCAAAACTAGGCACAAGAGAGAACGGTGAGCTGAAAGTGGGGAAATTTGGAATAGGGCAACGGAACCCAAGGGGCCAGCAGCTGGCCGACTTCATGGAGAAAGAGGGACTCTTTATGATGAACTCTTTCTTCCAGAAGCGGCCCCACAGGAAGTGGACCTGGTCGAGCCCCGACGGTTCGACAAAAAATGAGATTGACTTCATTATGACGACCAAACGACAACTGTTCAGTGATGTCTCAGTGATCGCGAGGGTGAAAACCGGCAGCGATCACCGAATGGTTAGAGGCACACTGAACCTAAACGTTAAGTTGGAGAGGTCTCGTCTAATGAAGTCAACGCTCCGTCCCCCTCGTGCTCTAATCCAAAGTCACGAAACCTTTCAGCTCGAGTTACAAAACCGTTTTCAGTGCCTAGAAGACTGCAATGAAGTGGACGATTTGAATGACAAGCTCGTGGAAACTGTCCATGCGGTCGGAGCTAAGTTCTGCAAGACCTGCCGCAGAAGAACACAAAAACTCTCCGATCACACTCTTAATCTCATGGCTGTTAGACGGGAGATGAAGCTACATTCTTCAACAGATTTGACAGCATACAGGCAACTGAACAGACGGATCTCCAAATGCATGCGGCGGGACTTACGCAACTTCAATACAGCTCGTATTGAAGAAGCGATCGAGCGGAACCAAGGCTCCAAAGTCTTTGCCAGAGATCTGTCTGCCAGAAAGAGCCAACTGTCAAAGCTGAAGACCGAATGTGGCAGCATCGTTTCCGGGGCACCTGAGATTTTGAGTGAGATTGAGAGGTTCTATGGGCAGCTGTACACGTCATCGTTGGAGCCACACGCAAGTGTGAGTAACGATCCAAGAGCGAGTCTTATCCGACATTATTCCGATGATATCCCGGACGTCAGTCTGAGCGAGATTAGAATGGCTCTCCAGCACCTTAAAAACGGCAAGGCCCCAGGCGAGGATGGAATTACAGCGGAGCTTCTGAAAGCGGGTGGAAAACCGGTACTTGAAGTCCTTCAGAAGCTCTTTAATTCCGTCCTCCATGGTGGCATTACACCGGAGGCGTGGAGCAGAAGTGCGGTGGTCTTGTTCTTCAAGAAAGGCGACAACGCTCTCTTGAAGAACTACAGACCGATTTCCCTTCTGAGCCGCGTCTACGTGCTGTTTTCGAGAGTCGTTACGAATCGTCTCGCGCGCAGACTTGACGACTTCCAGCCTCCCGAACAAGCCGGTTTCCGAAAGGGCTTTAGCACCATAGACCACATACATACCCTACGGCAAATTGTACAGAAGTCCGAGGAGTACAATTTGCCACTATGTCTGGCGTATGTGGACTATGAGAAAGCCTTTGATTCCGTCGAAATTTGGGCGGTGCTGCAGTCCCTTCAGCGGTGCCAAGTTGACTCTCGGTATATCGAAGTGTTGAAGTGCTTGTACAGTAGGGCTACGATGGCTATCCGAGTACAGAACCAGAGTACGAAACCTATCCAATTGCAGAGAGGTGTAAGACAGGGTGACGTCATATCCCCGAAACTCTTCACCGCTGCATTGGAAGACGTTTTCAAGCTTCTGGACTGGAAAGGATACGGTATCAACATCAATGGCGAGTACATCACTCACCTTCGATTTGCCGACGATATAGTCCTTATGGCAGAATCGCTGGAGGACCTAAGCACTATGCTCAATGACCTCAATAGTGTTTCCCAACGGATAGGTCTTAAGATGAACATGGACAAAACAAAGATCATGTTTAATGTCCATGTCACACCTATGCCGGTAGTTGTTGGGAACACTAAGCTCGAAGTTGTTGACGAGTATGTTTACCTGGGACAAATAGTCCGACTAGGTAAGTCCAACTTCGACCGAGAGGTCAATCGACGGATTCAACTCGGCTGGGCAGCGTTCGGGAAGCTACGACACATCTTCTCGTCAGACATACCTCAAAACCTTAAAACGATATTGTACAACCAGTGCGTGTTGCCAGTGATGACTTACGGAACTGAGACGTGGTCCTTCACTGCTGGCCGTATGAGGAAGCTCAAGGTCGCTCAGCGAGCTATGGAGAGGGCTATGCTCGGAGTTTCTCTGCGTGATAAACTCAGAAATGAGGATATCCGCAGTAGAACCAGAGTGACCGACATAGCCCAACGGATTAGTAAGCTGAAGTGGCAATGGGCCGGCCATATAGCTCGAAGAACCGACAACCGATGGGGAAGAAAGGTTCTAGAGTGGCAGCCTCGTACCGGCAAGCGAAGTGTAGGGCGTCCCCCCACTAGATGGAGTGACGACCTGGTAAGATATGCAGGAAGTCGATGGATGCAGGTGGCTCAGGACCGTGCTTTGTGGCATTCTTTGGGGGAGGCCTATGTTCAGCAGTGGACTTGTGAAGGGCTGTAATGATGATATATATATATATATATATATATAAAGGTAATGTAATATATCATTCTACCTGACTATCTCTCCTGATCTGTAAACTTATGACCACCTTCATTACATTGAATTGCTTATAATTTTGCTTATAATTTATCTATTAGATTGTTCTTCTTTCCTTTTCTTCTAACAACAATACACCTACCATCAAGCAATATAAGGGAAACCTGTTATTGGCCATACTTTTAGTTATTACATTAATGTTAATATTTTCTATATACGCTGTTGGTTTTCTAAATAAATAAATAAATAAATATTTGCTATAGTTGGCACGCTTGGCAGGCGGGTTGGCAACCGCAGCCTTTAATTATTTTGAACTGTTGTCAGGAAGATGATGTTGCCCATCTCCTGTTTGTTTTCCTCTATCGCTTCTTAGGATACACACGGAACGATATGAGGTGACAGATTCTCTTTCGCCGCCATAACGAGGCGAACATTTTTCTGCTCTCGATCATGAGTGTAGTTCTACCCACGTTTACTGCAAATATAACTTCATTTGCAATAAAAATAATCTTAAGGATTTATCGTGTTTAATTTTAAGTTTTTTCCTGACATTTCGGGGACTTTAAAGAACCCATGGATAAGTGGTGGGGGTAGGGGGGGGGGGGTGAGTTGTTCAACGTCCTGATGTCTTGAAACAAAAACAGAAATAGAAACTTTTTTATTCAATATAGATGGCCGACCGGAAGCGAAACGAAGAGATTCGCAATATGGCAGGTTTGAAAGATGACCTTATCACAAAAATTGATAAGGGCGTGCTTCGATGGTTTGGACACGTTGAGCGAATGAGTGAAGACCGAATGGTGAAGAAAATATATAGCGCGAAAGTTAATATTAAAAGGTGTCGAGGTAGACCGAGACTAACTTTCGAAGAACATGTGAGCAAACTGCTCGAAGAGGGGAGGGTCAAGAGTACCCGGATACCTTGACGTGCATGTATGAAGAAGTTAATGAATCTGAAAGAAGCGAAAGAGGTATGTAAGGATCGTGACACTTGGCGATCTGTTCTCTCTGGCTACCCCGTCAGGGATTGTGCGTGATGATAAGTAAGTAAGTAAGTAATAATACTTATTGAAAGTCACCCTTTTGTTTGATTACCACTGGTTCGGAAAAAACCTCTGTCCTGGGAAGAACCAGCAAGAAACCCAGCGGGACTTTTTTTTTTAAATAACAGCTTACAATCATGATGTTACACAAATCAACAACATAACAAATTAGAAATAGCTTGGTAGCGATCACCTCATTTCCAGGGGTTATTATCATCCATTAATTCCTTAATATTATAATAACCCTTTTTATACAAACTTAGTTTAATAAAGTTCTTGAACTTTGAGCAGGTCAAATTTTGTATATTTTCTGGAATTTTGTTGTAAAAGCGTATACATCGCCCCAAGAATGAATTACTGACTCGATGGAGTCGAGTAACTGGTACTACTAGCTTGTGTCTGTTCCTAGTATTAACAGAATGAATATCACTTATTTTTGTAAAACTACTTTTATTTTTGTGTACGTACATTACATTTTCATATATGTATTGAGAGGCCAAAGTTATAGTACGGCCGCTGAGTTATTACCGATTTGACAGATTATTCTTAAATTAATCGATATAACCTTGCACGAGCGACACATTTGCCGAATGATTTAGAATACCTCTTTAATATAAAACTTTATGTCAAAATGTCAGAATCAAGTAATTTTCCAATAAACTCTGTTTCAAAACTTAAAATAGTTTGTAAATAATATGAAAACATTTATTTTTTGTTCTTTGGCGCGCTTGTACATAGTTACATCGTGCGTCTAGTTTTCATAGTGATGTGCTTGATAGTATTCAGTCCGAATTCATTGGAATAGATATGATATTTATTTTATTTGGATATTTTTATTTTACTTATTCCTTCGAGCAACTAGACTATAATGCTAGCATTTTTTTGCGTCTCCTAATTGCACTGTGTTGCGAGTATCTCTATGATTTTTAAGATTTATGTGTGATCCAAAGACAGAAATACTGTTTTCTATGATTTAAAAATAAATACAATTAAAATGATTATGTATAATTTTTAACATTCATAATATATAAAACAACATTTAATAAATATAATTTTCTCCCTCAATTAAGCAATGTTATAGGTGTATTTTTTTAAGTAATTGGCGATACTATTCTGGCAACACCCTTACCACCGCTATTTTAATCTGTTTAGTCGTCTTCCGTACTCTCGTGCACACAGACTACGTTCTCTTGTGTAACCGTTGTTTTTTGACTCGGCTTTCTCCTGTTTATCGTTGCGCTTTATTAGACTAATTTTGTTTGTGTTTGGTAATTTTGTTGAAAATGCCGAAACGAGGAAAACATTGAATAGTCAATGTCGTGAGCTTGTACTAAAGCTACAGGATTACTTTGAGCGTGAGTCACAAAATGGCGGCCCTTTGATTCCTGTTACTCAAGGGAAAGATCGGGTTTCACAAGCTCTTGGAATTGGTGCAAAAACACTATATAATATAAATAAAGAAAAATTTGGTGCTTCTGGAAGTGAAGATAATGTTTTACGCACTCCTAAGAAAAAACGAAGACAAAAGCCCGTGACAGGTGTTGATGTTTTTGATGCAGATGCAATAAGAAACCACATATATGGTTATTATACTAGGAACGAGTTTCGATAATTTGTCACGCCGGTTCTGCTGGAAGTGGTTTCTTTGAAAATGGACTGCTGGCTTTCGCATCAAAAAGTACTTCCGATTACCACGAGGAGATGGATACAGACACTTTTACGAATTGGTTCGAAAATCAATTATTACCCAGCCTGCCAGAGCCTTCTAACATAATAATGGACAACGCTTCATATCACTCGAAACAAGTGAATAAAGCGCCTACTCAGGCCGACAAGAAAGCTGATCTCGTAGCATGGCTACACCAAAATGGAATTGAAACTACTGCCGAAATGCTAAAGTCTGACTTAGTAAAGTTGGTACGCGAAAATAAAACATCAAGAGTCCGTTATGAAGTAGATGAGATAGCTCTAGCACATGGACATCGGGTACTTCAAATTCCGCCTTATCACTGCCAGTACAATGCCATTGAGCTAATATGGGCACAAATCAAAAGTATTGTTTTTTTATCGCATAAGTTATGAATATGAATAATTTGTACTATTATAACATCCAATATTCAGCATATAAGTAAAAAGATACATAACTAAGAAATAAATATCTCATGTCCCTTACATGTAGGTAATTGTGTAACATTTCGTTTATTTAATGTAATAAATTAACGTTATTTAATGTTTACATTACAGGTTACGCAGCTCGTAATAATACGACTCCGCCATTCAGTACTAATAAAATGATGGGTCTATTAAAAGATGCTTGCAGCAAAATAACGAAAGAAGATTGGGTCAAGGTCGTCGAAAAGACTCGAAAACTAATAACAGAAGATTATGAACGCGATATAAGAGTGGACACCATTATAGACAATGAAATTGTCATACAAGTGACTGATAGCGATGACAGCTCTGGCGAATCTGGTTCAGAGTCTGAATAATTGTTTTAATAAATGATAGGTAGTCACTTATTAAAACATCTTGTACCTACTCTATTCATTAAAATGTATAACATCATCATCATCATCATTATTACAGCCCTTCACAAGTCCACTGCTGAACATAGGCCTCCCCCAAAGAATGCCACAAAGCACGGTCCTGAGCCACCTGCATCCATCGACTTCCTGCATGTCTTACCAGGTCGTCACTCCATCTCGTGGGGGGACGCCCTACACTTCGCCTACCGGTACGAGGCTGCCACTCGAGAACCTTTCTTCCCCATCGGTTGTCGGTTCTTCGAGCTATATGGCCGGCCCACTGCCACTTCAGCTTACTAATCCGTTGGGCTATGTCGGTTACTCTGGTTCTACTGCGGATATCCTTATTCCTAAGTTTATCACGCAGAGAAACTCCGAGCATAGCCCTCTCCATAGCTCGCTGAGCGACCTTGAGCTTCCTCATACGGCCAGCAGTGAAGGACCACGTCTCAGTACCATAGGTCATCACTGGCAACACGCACTGGTTGTACAATTTCGTTTTAAGGTTTTGAGGTATGTCTGACGAGAAGATGTGTCGTAGCTTCCCGAACGCTGCCCAGCCGAGTTGAATCCGTCGATTGACCTCTCGGTCGAAGTTGGACTTACCTAGTCGGACTATTTGTCCCAGGTAAACATATTCGTCAACAACTTCGAGCTTAGTGCTCCCAACAACTACCGGCATAGGTGTGACATGGACATTAAACATGATCTTTGTTTTGTCCATGTTCATCTTAAGACCTATCCGTTGGGAGACACTATTGAGGTCATTGAGCATAGTGCTTAGGTCCTCCAGCGATTCTGCCATAAGGACTATATCGTCGGCAAATCGAAGGTGAGTGATGTATTCGCCATTGATGTTAATACCGCATCCTTTCCAGTCCAGAAGCTTGAAAACGTCTTCCAATGCAGCGGTGAAGAGTTTCGGGGATATAACATCACCCTGTCTTACACCTCTCTGCAATTGGATGGGTTTCGTACTCTGGTTCTGTACTCGGATAGCCATCGTAGCCCTACTGTACAAACACTTCAGCACTTCGATATACCGACAGTCAACTTGGCACCGCTGAAGGGACTGCAGCACCGCCCAAATTTCGACGGAATCAAAGGCTTTCTCATAGTCCACATACGCCAGACATAGTGGCAAATTGTACTCTTCGGACTTCTGTACAATTTGCCGTAGGGTATGTATGTGGTCTATGGTGCTAAAGCCCTTTCGGAAACCGGCTTGTTCGGGAGGCTGGAAGTCGTCAAGTCTGCGCGCAAGACGATTCGTAATGACTCTCGAAAACAGCATGTAGACGCGGCTCAGAAGGGAAATCGGTCTGTAGTTCTTCAAGAGAGCGTTGTCACCTTTCTTGAAGAACAAGACCACCGCACTTCTGCTCCACGCCTCCGGTGTTATGCCACCATGGAGGACGGAATTAAAGAGCTTCTGAAGGACTTCAAGTACCGGTCTTCCACCCGCTTTCAGAAGCTCCGCTGTAATTCCATCCTCGCCTGGGGCCTTGGCGTTTTTAAGGTGCTGGAGAGCCATTCTAATCTCGCTCAGACTGACGTCCGGGATATCTTCGGAATAGTGTCGGATAAGACTCGCTCTTGGATCGTTACTCACACTTGCGTGTGGCTCCAACGATGACGTGTACAGCTGCCCATAGAACCTCTCAATCTCACTCAAAATCTCAGGTGCCCCGGAAACGATGCTGCCACATTCGGTCTTCAGCTTTGACAGTTGGCTCTTTCTGGCAGACAGATCTCTGGCAAAGACTTTGGAGCCTTGGTTCCGCTCGATCGCTTCTTCAATACGAGCTGTATTGAAGTTGCGTAAGTCCCGCCGCATGCATTTGGAGATCTGTTTGTTCAGTTGCCTGTATGCTGTCAAATCTGTTGAAGAATGTAGCCTCATCTCCCGTCTAACAGCCATGAGATTAAGAGTGTGATCGGAGAGTTTTTGTGTTCTTCTGCGGCGGGTCTTGCAGAACTTAGCTCCGACCGCATGAACAGTTTCCACGAGCTTGTCATTCATATCGTCCACTTCATTGCAGTCTTCTAGGCACTGAAAACGGTTTCGTAACTCGAGCTGAAAGGTTTCGGGACTTTGGATTAGAGCACGAGGGGGACGGAGCGTTGACTTCATCAGACGAGACCTCTCCAACTTAACATTTAGGTTCAGTGTGCCTCTAACCATTCGGTGATCGCTGCCAGTTTTCACCCTCGCGATCACTGAGACATCACTGAACAGTTGTCGTCTGGTCGTCATAATGAAGTCAATCTCATTTTTTGTCGAACCGTCGGGGCTCAACCAGGTCCACTTCCTGTGGGGCCGCTTCTTGAAGAAAGAGTTCATCATAAAGAGTCCCTCTTTCTCCATGAAGTCGGCCAGCTGCTGGCCCCTTGGGTTCCGTTGCCCTATTCCAAATTTCCCTACTTTCAGCTCACCGTTCTCTCTTGTGCCTAGTTTTGCATTGAAGTCTCCCATTAACACCGTATATTGGGTTTTGGAGGAATGCATGGCTCTAGAGATATCCTCATACATTTCCTCCACCTCCTCATCGGGGTGTGCCGAGGTTGGTGCGTAAACCTGTATGACCTTCAGCGAATACCGTTTGGTGATTCTGAGTATAAGGTACGCAACCCTCGTCGACACACTCCCGATCTTTACAACGTTGTTAACGAGAGACTTGTGGACGATAAATCCGACACCTCCTTGGGACAGATGTTCGCCCTCCCGGTGATAGAGCAAGTTGCCGGATTCGAGGATTACCGTGTCCTCCCCCTCTCTTCGGACTTCGGATAATCCTATAATATGCCAGCGCAACTTGTCTATCTCTTAAAATGTATAACAGTGTTTACAAATTTGTTTTATTTTGATATGTCCTCAACCAATTATCTACGCCCATCAAGGATACTCCACCTAATAAAGAACCTGTGTCTTTAACTATTATTGTTTTGATTTTATTTAATTACACACTATACTAGAATATTTAAAAACAAACTGTTCCCAAATGATATTAGGGTTACTGGTTCAGTCACTTCACTAGTATTGTCAATTCGTCATGTGTCAAATCGGTAATAACTCAGCGGCCGGAGTATAATATATTCATTTCCTTAAATTTTTGTCGCAGCGACTCTTTAGCTTCTTCTTTTTTTTCTTTTTCTTTCTTCTTCAGCTGCGTGTCCGCATAGCAAAATACCATATGAAATGATGCTATGGAAATAACTAAAGTAAACTAGTCTAGCTGTTTCAACACTGGTAAGACTTCTAATATTTTTACAGCATATGCTGCAGAACTAAGTCTGCTTGCTAGTTTTGATATATGGGGGCTCCATTGAAGCTTCGCGTCTAGTGTGATTCCAAGAAAAATGGTGGTATCTACAAGGGTCAGTTTCTCCCCATTTAAATGACATTAGTATTTAATTGTTTGACATTTGGGTCATGAATTTCATACATTTCGTTTTAGTGCCATTTAAATGCAAATTATTAACATTGAACCAATTTACTAATTTGGATATAGCATTATTTACTTCGTCATATTTTAGTAATTGTCGACTTAATTTGAAAATTAAAGAAGTGTCATCTGCAAGTAATACTATATCATGGTTATCCCCTACTATGTAAGGTAAGTCATTAATGTATACAAGAAAAAGAAAGGGGCCGAGAATTGAGCCTTGAGGCACGCCCATTTGTACCATCGATCCGGAAGAGCTCATATTGTTAATGACAACTGTTTGCGTTCTCTTACTTATATATGAAATAATTAATTTAAGAGCATCACTTCTTACACCGTAGTGTTGAAGTTTCCTGATTAATGTTTCACGGTGAACACAATCGAAGGCCTTGAATAGGTCACAAAATATACCCAAAGCATCCTGTGAATTCTCCCATGCATTAAAGATATATTTAATCAGCTCAACACCGGCATCAGTTGTCGAGCGACCCCTTGTGAAACCAAATTGATTTTTATGAAGTAAATTATTTATATTAAAAAAAAATTACATTTGATCAAGAACAAATTTTTCAAAAATCTTACTAAGTGTTGGTAGTACAGAAATAGGTCTAAAATTGGCGGGGTCTAATGTACTACCAGATTTAAATAAAGGTATTACTTTACTATGCTTCATTAAATCAGGAAACACACCAGATTCGATACTAGTATTAAAAATAATAGCTAAATGAGGCGCGATTGTATCTATTATAGACGCAGTAACTTTAACGGAAATCCCCCACAGATCCGCAGTTTTCTTAACATCAATAGTTTTAAAATATTTTACAATATCTTTTGATGACACTTTATGAAATGTAAAATTCTTTGTACACGCATTTACATTTTGTTTAAGTAATGATTCGGCGACGGCAGAAGAATTCAGTGACTTAGTGGTCAAGATCGGAATATCACTAAAATATTTCTCAAAAACCATTGCTACGTCCTGATCTGATACAGTTAATTTGTTGTAAACACTTAACTGGTAATTTGAATTGCGAGAGTTGATCTTACCAGTTTCGCTATTAATTATACTCCATGTCATTTTAATTTTATTGGAAGCCGTCTTAATTTTGTTGCTCAAATGCAAAGACTTGGCTATGGAGCACACTCTTTTAAATATTTTTGAATATTTTTTTACATATTCCCTAAATTCGACGCTATGATTATATGACCTTTCATGGTAAAGATCATATAACCTACGCCTGCTCTTATGAACTCCTACTGTCGTCCATTCATTGAATGACTTCTGACTGTTCAAGGAGAATGGTTTAGAAGTAAAAGTATTATTAAATTCATTGCAAATAAGCTTAAATAATGTTCCATACAAAAAATTAGGATCATTTTGGTATGAAAGTGATGGAAGTTTTTTCACTATGTTACTTCTAAATTTCTCCAAGCGACGTGCATTTACTGGAACAGACACAACTTTCTCATCTACTTGCTTTTTGTGAACATAAGGTAACGAAACTACTTGTCCACAGTGATCAGAACTTAATTTTTGAATTATACATTTATGCAACGGCTTCACAGTTGTAAAAATGTTGCATATTGCACTAGATTGAGAAATACGCGTTGGCTCTATAAATAAATTAAAAAGACCATATGATTTAAACAATGATCTAAATTTAATATTGATGGAGGAAGCTTCTAGGAGATTGATATTAAAGTCGCCACATATTACAACAGATTTATTCTGTTTATGAAGCTTAGCAAAAACTTCCTCCATAATGTTTTCAAAAGTATCATATGTACAACATGGGGGTCTGTAGACGCTCACAACAATGAGGTGCTCAAACTCAACACATGCCATTTCTACAGTTCGCTCAACAGAGAGCCTCACAATATCTTTACGTTCTTTAAATGATAATAATTTACTAGCTAATATTAAGGAGCCACCTCTTAAAACCGTATCTCTATTGAAAGAACTGACCACCTGGTGATTACTGAAGTTAAACATTAAATTATAAGCTTTTTATATTTTAAACTTAAATTATAAGCGTTCAATAATACATTATATATGAATATTATTGCTATTTAAGAACAACTCAATTTCTAGCTCTTTGCCTATCATGCCTTGTATATTTTGATGCACCAGGTGTAAACAATTTTCATTATTTTTCTGTGGAGTCATACAATTAAAGATTTGTAAGCCACATTCTAAATTATTTAAGTTATTATACCTGCTAGAGATTACCTCTATTGTCTCATTTTCTAATTTAAATTACTTGGAACTGATTCCAAATTACATATTAAGTCATTATACTGCCCAAAAGGAGCAGATGTCTGTGTAGCCAAGTCCTTGGCTGAGTTAATATATAAATAATAAGATAGCACATTTGCTATCTGTCTTAAATTATATTTTGATAGGTAATACCTATCTTTAGTCAAAAATTTCTTAATTAAATTATTTATATCTATTAAATTAATTCTATTATTATAATTGTAACAATTAAATGTCAAGTTTAAATTATTATTACATGAAAAGTTATTCATTAATAAATTTAAATCATATCTTATTTTATTTTCCTGCGGCCAACCCTGTATGTAAGGCAATGTAAACAAGATTATTTTATGTACATTTAAAGTATTTAGATTATCAATATATTTTAATAATTGATTTTTGTTTATATTGCCTCTTCTCCCAACAAGAATTATTAATGTGCTATTAGGACAAAATTTACTAGCTAAAACTTTATTCATTATATGACTAAAGGATGCTCCAGGCACGCAATAATTACTGATCAGATGTCCTTTTAAACAGTCGTCACAAAACATAATAACTTTATTTTTTTTAATATTTACATTACTTTTTAAATTTATATCCTTTGTCATGGCACTGTCATAGAGTGTAGGTGAAAATAATGAGGTCTTACTGTTAACTTTGTTATTTACACATTTTGTCCCTGACGAACCTGGTATGGAGCGCTGATACTCACTCTGATTTTTTATTAAGGAGTCAAAGCGCTCCTCATTATATTTACATGATTTTACCAGATCATTCATGGCCAATATTTGTTCTTTTATCACATCTTGAGCCGATGCATATTTATTTGATATAATTTGTAGAGAGCTTTTAAGTGATAAAATTTTTGAAATTAGACACTCTATATCAGTCTCATAACAGTGATTCATATTTTCCACCTCAATTGAAAATATTTTAAGTTTATTAATTAGTTGTTGCTTTTCTTTGCATACATTTATATAATTTTTAACATTAATTTTAGTTTTAATAAATTTTTGTAGTTTTCTAATATATTTATTAATTTTTATATATTTCTTTAGTTTTCTTCTACTGCAGGTAGTCCTTGCTGCTGTTCTTGATATGACATAATCATCACCAGTCAAATCGGTTGTTGTGGAGGGTTGCAATGCTTTAGATTTAGAAGATTCACATTCTATGAGCTCGTTGAACAGACTTTGAGTTTGGGACGCTTTCATGTTATCTATGTAATGTTTTAATTGCCTCACTTAACTGTAACTGCAATGCGGCAATTAATTTGAGAGATTCCTCATATTCCTTGCTGCATTGGTCAAACTCATCGACTGTTCTCTGAAGTTGATCCCTTTCTTTTGTAACAAATGTATATTCTTTATGCAACTTAACCATGTCACTTTTTAGTTTAGTATTTTTAGCAATTATATTTATTATTTCCTTTTCATTGTCATCCCTTTCTTTAATTAACAGCTCACACTGCTCCTTTGACGCCTTAAGTTCTTGAAGCGCCATTTGAAGTTGGTTCTCCAATTGGCGCGTTTTGGCGTTGCGTGTATTCATTTTACTATTAAATGTAAATAGCAAAAGAAAACAAAGAAAGAAAACCAAAGAAGCAGAGTAAGCAAATGTTTAGAAATATGGGCTTATTTACAGATCTCAAATTAAATTATCACGTAAATAATTCAAAATGAAATCCACAACAACACTTACTTAATAGGTAAATCTTAAAATGTTAAAGGGATAACAAGAATTACACTTACAATACGTTTAAACGATGTTCGTTACAGCTGTTACTTTTGGTTGGAACACTAAACACAATGTATGTAATTAAAATAGTTACTTCTGACTTTTACTTATATCACAAACACACATAAGTCGTATTTAACAACTGTAACTCAAAATTAAGGTGGATATTATTAATTTCCAATATATAATTTTTTTAAATAGTTGGGAGCAATTATTTTACTTGTCACCGGGGTGTCCACAGAAATAAAAATGGTCTGATCTACGCAGGATGAGCTTAGAATATCTTGAAGTCTTGCAGTGGTATGCTTCCAGATCATCCTTGGTGGGATTCGGCGTTCTAGTGCGAGGATTTGTTGTCTATCAGATCTGATATATAATGGTTGGGATGATACTGAACATGTTGACATACTTAAGACTTCTCGGTGCTTCACATCAGCAATATGTTCTTTTACGCAAATTTCATGGAACTTTCTTCCAAAGATGCGTTTTGTACAACCCGCTTAAATAAAAGTTAAAATGTAACGTGATTTATTAAAATTTGTTTTATTACATGTAAAGTATTCATCATTATAGAATTGCATTTATGAAATTTTGAAGTCTACTCGAACATAGAAAAAATAACAGAATCTATTTTATGGTGCCAATCAATATTAAATGGGAACAATGATATGAATTAAATATAAGAAAGACCAAAAAATCATAATTATTTTGTTAAAACTAAATTAACTTTAATTATGAATGAATATAAAGATAAATAATAATAAATTTAGATTCCAAGACAAATCTTTCTTATGGATACATCGGAAGACACGTCCAATATAAAAATTTGTAGATGTTTCTAGACATATGATATTAATGCAATTCTGAAAAACTTATTTATTCACGTGTTCCTGTAGCATATTATACATATGCCAAATATCAATCATCTAGGTCCAATAGTCTTTGGGAATTCAAAAAAATTCTTTGACAAATTTACATAGGGATACATACACCGAAGTGACTAAAAGTGATCGAATTTTGCTAAATTTGGCACTGAATATCATTTAATTATATTTCTAAATTGAAGACCACGCGAGCGTAGCCGCCGGTAAAAAGCTAATACTGAATAAAGTTGTTAGTTATAATTAATAATTAAAAATTAAAAAATTTGTACAGCCGACATCAATATAACTTATTAAGAATAACTCAAAAACTATCGGTCTGATCTTGATCAAATTCATATGGGACCACACGAGAAGTACCAGCTTTCAGATAAAAAAAGAATCATCGAAATCGGTTCACCCAGAAATAAGTTATGAGGTAACACACATAAAAAAAACAAAAACATATAGTCGAATTGAGTACCGTCTCCTTTTTGGAAGTCGGCAGAAAAATAAGAGCACCCTCTTATATAAAACGACTTTCATACAAGACAAAGGAGGCTTATTTGCCTCCTTTGTCCGCCTGTACATCATTTTCGGTCACCCTTACTTGACGATATATTTTTAAAATGTCGCCACAAGGTCAATGGGATATACTTACTCTTTAACGTACAGTACTTATAATAACATGACAATCGGAGTGTAAGTTTGGTCCTAACCATTAGCGTATCTCTGATCCAATACCTAAGTCATACTGCCTATTCCACCTTTAAGATATAGCCCTTCCCTTTTTTTTATAGGATAAGGGTGACAAACGAGCACACAGTCCACCTGATGGTAAGTGGTTGCTGCGGCCCATAAACATCTACATCTATCCTCTATTATAAATCAAAATGTAGATGCGTTGTCACCCGTGAGGACTAAGATGGAATGCCTCATTTCCAGCAAAAAGGGCCTCCGGCCACCTGCACTCACCAAGCGAAACGCAGAGGTAAACCTCTACTTCACGCTGGTATTTTGTGAGGTCGTGGTACCACCCCGGTTCGAGCCGGCCCATCCGTGCGACACCAAAATCTGCCGCGTGGCTCTACCACTGTTAAATTTTCGTCTAACTTGACGACGCTATACATATTCTAGGTTGTGTTAGCCGCGGCGCCCACCTAAGCTACATGATTTCGACATGGCTTGTAGCATGATTCTGACGATGCTCTGACGTGACCACGAGTGACACTGCTTGCACCAACCTGTGCAACAATAGCATGTCGCAGAGTTCATTTTGGGCCAAAATCTCGCCTGAAGAGGATAAACATGCCCTTGCTTTGCTACAGATTTCAAACATTCAAAGTGCCAGCTGAAGATTTCGAGTACATCCCTAAGGGAAAAAATTTGAAAAGTGGTGGTAATTTCAATTTTATGAAGGAATTACAAATACATTTCGCATAGATTTGCCCTACAAGTTGCAAGAAGCATCTTGCGAGTTCCTGTTATTGTAATCGGGTCTAGGATAATCATATAAACATGGTTTTTCATGAACTAAATCAATGAATTTAATATTAAAACTACAAGTTTCGTGTTACGTGCCACTTCAATGCGCCACTAGTAGCAAGCTGAATGGCACGTTAGATCATGCGGCGTCACGCCACGCAAATGGGCGTTACTACATACATTCCCTTTGAATGTTGAAGCGAGTGACAAGTTACGCGTCAAATCACGCGTCAGATCACGTGTTACGTTACGTAGGTGGGCGCCGCGCTTTAGGTTCGTGTAAGGCAAATTGGAGGCCGAGGAGGAGGGCGCGCCATGTGTTCTGGTGCGCCTTACCTGAGAAGGAGATGGGGGAGGAGTAGTTCTCTCCTGAGGAGAGGCCGCTATGGGGCGGCCACCGCAGGTGGGGCCGCGGATGTGTGCAACCTTCGTTTTATTGACACTCATAATAAGACGAAAGACATTGAAGTAGTATGTACAACGTAGTAGAAGCGACATCTAGACTTAGTTATTTGCAACACGCGTTAGAGCTCGCGGACTCTGTACCCCCGACCACTCGCTCCGCACTGACGCACAGATTCTGTTTGCGGTGTCTCTTCTAGTACATCAGTATTACTTTAATGCTAATTTACAAAATTACACGTAAAAAGAATCTTTATAACCTTAAGAGGTTTTATAGAATCAGCCATTAATTATCGTCAAGGAAATGTTGTTCGCATATATTTCAAGCACAGACTACTTAAGGGCCCCCGAGACGGTCAAACGGTTTGATTCAAACCTCACGTGTTTGACCAAACCGTTTGACGTCGCATTCGAATTCGCATCAAACAGAAGCGCGCAGTGTGGCTTCAAAGTTCAGACAAGAATGTCCTATTGCGGTCTCAAAAAATGCAGTCGACTATGGATAAAGATTTTCGCGCGTTTATTGTATTAATGACTTGCCTAAATAATAAGAAAAAAAAAGAATTTGGGGCAAAGAATGATACAAATTAAGATATCGCACCAGATGATTATAAGAACTTTCTGAGGATGGACAATGATTGTTATAAAAATTTATTGAATGAAGTTCGACCATTAATTAAAAAACAGGATACCCACTAATATGAGGCAAGCTATTCCAGTAAATCAAAGATTGTCTATAACGTTGAGGTATTTAGCATTTTGGAAATCATACGAACGTAACGCTTCGAAATTCAGCACAAGACTGATGAGGTTTGATCAAACACATCGCGAAGACGATCAAACGGTGCGTCAAACAAAACCAAAATATAAATTTCCATCAAAGGAGCTTCAGACACGTAACGTTTGGTCAAACCTGTCAAACCAACGGCGTAAACGATCAAATTGGTTTGACTCAAACCAAAATCTATGTGTTTGAATCAAACCGTTTGACCGTCTCGGGGGCTCTTTACCAGATACTTACCAGGTGACTTGTGTATTTATGTTTTTTAGGATTCCGTAGCCAAATGGCAAAAAACGGAAACCTTATCGATTCGTCATATCTGTCTGTCTGTCCGTCCGTATGTCACAGCCACTTTTTCCGAAACTATAAGAATTATGCTGTTGAAACTTGGTAAGTAGATGTATTGTGATTATTTTATTACCGCATTAAGATTTTCACACAAAAATAGAAAAAAAAAAACAATAAATTTTGGGGGTCCTCATACATAGAACTGACACTCAAAAACTATTTTTTCCGTCAAATTCATACAATTTGGGTATCTATGGATAGGTCTTCAAAAATGATATTGAGGTTTCTTATATCATTTTTTTCTAAACTGAACAGTTTGCGCGAGAGACACTTTCAAAGTGGTAAAATTGGGTTTCTCTTCGTCAGCGCGGGACTGGTTCTCCTCATATCTTCGGGGTCATCAGTAGGCAATTCGAGTAGGTCAGATTATCTCTGATTGGTGCTCGTTGTCTGCTGGCATTCCTCAAGGCGGAATTCTATCTCCTCTTTTGTTCTCAGTCTTTATAAATCTCATTACACCCAACATTCGCTGTTCGTACCATCTGTATGCTGATGACTTTTTTTTTATAGGATAAGGGTGAAAAACGAGCACAAAGTCCACCTGATGGTAAGTGGTTGCTGCGCCCCATAGACATCTACATCTATCCTCTGTTACAGATCAAAATGCAGATGCGTTTTCACCCGTGAGGACTAGGATGGAATGCCTCATTTCCAGTAAAAAGGGCCTCCGGCCACCTGCACTCACCAAGCGATACGCAGAGGTAAACGTCTACTTCACGTTGGTATTCTGTGAGGTCGTGGTACTACCCCGGTTCGAGCCGGCAGCAAAAGCCGCCGCCTGGCTCTACCACTATTACTTACAAATTTATGCTCAAGCTGAAGCGGAATGCATCGATGATGTGATTGAGAAGCTCAACTGTGATCTCAATTGTATTTCTAATTGGTCAAATAGTTTTGGCATTAGGGTTAATTCATCAAAATATCAGGCTATTGTGGTTGGTAGTTCTCGTAGACTGACTAAAATTGATATGAAGGCGTTACCTCCCATAATATTTAATAATGTTATTGTTCCTTACTCAACAACCGTTAAAAATCTTGGTTTAATTATAGACAACACCCTCAGTTGGCGACCGCATATATATGAAGTGAGCAAAAAGGTCACTAACACTCTGCGTTATCTGTAACGTCTCAAGAATTTTTTACCGTTAGTGACTAACGCAATGCTAATACAGACTTTAGTGTTGTCTATTCTAGATTATGCAGATGTTTGCTATACTGATGCCTCGCAAGAACTTCTAAACAAATTGGATCGACTTCACAACAATTGCATACGCTTCATTTTCGGTTTACGTAAATACGACCACATTTCCTCTTATATTTCTCAGCTAAAATGGCTACCTCTCAGCTATCGCAGACATTTCAGAATACTGTGCACGTTATTTTTAGTTTTACACGATCCGTTTGTCCCTGAGTATCTGAAATGCAAATTTCAGTATCAAGGTGATACCCATAATCGTTGTCTCCGTTCTACGAAAAATGTAACCTCCATGTTCCCCTCTGTCACACTAGCTTTTTACACAAATCTTTTACTCCACATGCGGTAAGATTATGGAACGAGTTACCGGGTAGTGTACGCGCAGCCACGAGCAAGGCATCGTTCAAACGCTTGCTCTGGAATTATTATCTAACGTTGCAGGAGTAGTTTGTGGTTTTCCATTTCATTTTCACATTTGTTATTCGAGTTTGAATCAGAAACTGCTATATTCAATTATGTATGTATATATATTTATATATATATATATATATATATATATAAATATATATATATATATATATATATATATATATATATGTGTGTGTGTGTGTGTTAAGTAATATTAAGTAAATATTTGTATTTATATATATATATATATATATATATATATATATATATAGGTATATATACTGTATGTATTATGTAGACATAGATATTATTTACTTAGCTGTTTGCACTTTGCACCCACAATATTTTCTCTGCTTTGCCTGGAGGTAGACTGGTAGAGAATGCCCTGTTGCATTAAGTCCGCCTTTTTGTACTTGGTGTGCAAATAAAACATAAATAAATAAATAAAATGTGTGTCCCCCCCCCCCGTAACTTCTAAAATAAGAGAATGATAAAAGTACAAAAAAATATATGATGTACACTTAATCCATGTAAACTTCCACCGAAAATTGGTTTGTACGAGATCTAGTAAGTGGTTTTTTTTAAACGTCATAAATCGTAAATTATGTTACTTGCTGCTACGGAACCCTTCATGGGCGAGTCCGACTCGCACTTGTCCGCTTATTTTTATATAGAATAAGGGTGACAAACGAGTACACAGTCCACCAAGAGTTGGTAAGTGGGTGCTGTGGTCCATAGACACATCTTTTATCCTCAATCAAGAATCAAAATGCAGCGTTGTCACGCCTGATTACTCGTTTCCAGTGAAAAGGTTCTCCGGTTCTCTACACTCACCATGCGAAACGCAGTGGCATTCAGCTACTATTTTCCGCTGGTATTCTGTGAGAGCGTAGCCCTACCCCGGTCGAGCTGACCGATTTGTGCTCCAACTATAATATCATATATATTATAATATGTCTGTTTGTTTTACAACAAGGCATTGCGCTTTGCTGAAGCGAGGGTATGCTAGCCATGTTGCTTCATTCCGAATTGCCTCAAATGCCTTTGAGTAAAATAATTCCCGGTCGTGCAGGTTACCACACAACGTTTTCCTTCACCGCAGACGTGTTATGAAATGTGTAATTAAAGTTTTCGTCTGGAACAAACTTTTATAATTGTACAGTTGGGTTTTAATAACTGTAGGGACGTGGTAAAACATGTTTATACAAAAACATATTTATGTTTCTTTTCCATATTCGTTTATATTAAACATAACCTTGTGTTATGGTAAACATGGAAAAGTGAATCCAGGAAGATATAGTAGAGAAGAAACGAAAAGCCGACAGATTATTTTATCAAAGAATTAAGAATAATCAAGTCAAGAAGATTGGTCAAGAATATTGAATGGAAAGAGAAATATAAACAAAAATATTAAATAGAGAGAGAAGGAACAAGTCACTCAATATTAAAAAAAAATACTGAAAAGGTTGCCAGAAAGATTTGGAAAGACATAACGAAGAAAACGTAGAGTTCTTGTAACCAAAATTACCCGTTTGCACCATTACGAGGGTGACACTGAAAGTTCTTAGAAAATCAAAAACTGAACAAACTAGCAAGTTATTAGTTTTATTATATATTTTCAAAATATCCATTTACATCAACACATCGCTGCATCCGATGGAACCACATCCGATGGTCCCGTCGACGGCATTTTAAAAGGCAGCCACTGCTTCCTTGGAGTTCATAAAAAGTTTTCCCAGAAGTTTTTCTTTTATTTTCGGAAATAAATAAAAATGGCAAGGTGCAAGGTCGGGGCTATAGGGCGGATGACCCAGTAATTCCACGTCTGACGTCGCCAAATAGTCGATTGTTTGCTTGGCAGTGTGCGATGAGGCGTTGTTGTGGTGAAGGAGGATCCTACTGCGAGATCGTTTCTCCCGAACTTTTTCCAAGCCAAGTGGCAAACAATTGTTAGTATACCACTCTGCAGTAATTGTTTTTCGATCCTCTAAAACAATTGTTGCGTAATGACCAGTAATGACCTGTCCTTCCGAAGAATAAGGCCACCGTCTTTTTTCCCACTCTTGGATCTCTCTTCACTTTAGTTGGCAACTCCTCGGATGGAAACACCCAGACAGCAGACTGTCTCTTAGTTTCAGGATCATAACAATAAATCTAGCTTCCGTCACCCATAAGCCGTAAGTATGTCGAACACAGCATTTGAGTCACCTCCGTTAAATCTTTGAACCATTTCACGACACCAATCGACACGACGGAGTTTTTGGGCCTCTGTCAAAAAATTTATGGGGTATCCACCGGGCACAAAGCTTCCTGACCGCTAAATGTTCATGGAGAATATTGTGCACTTGATTCATACCGATGCCTAAGCATGTCCGAATCTGCTGATAAGTCACTCTTTTGTCAGTCTCTATTATACACCCCACAACACTGATGTTATCTTCAGTCGTCGCCGTAGAAGGCCGCTCCTCACGCAAATCATCGGTTAGATTAGTGCCACCACGTTTAAACTCATTAAACCAGTTGTAAACAGTGGCACGAGATGGGGCTTCATCGTGAAAGGCCAATCGAAGTCTACCATAACTTTCTTGTTGACTTAAATGACATCGAATGTCATAAAAAATCATAGTATGAAAATTTTCTCGCGTTAAATTCATGCTGACGTGACATATTGCCGCCAAATTTTAAACAAATGACAAATTAATAAAATACATACACAATAATATTGGCAGAGTTCCATTTTCAATTATGAACTTATTTTTTTATTATATCGTTTACAAGTGGCCAGTTCTAAAAACTTTCAGTGTCGCCCTCATATCTGATAATGAAGACATAGCTTTTCGAAGATTAGTAAGCTATAGAAGCTTAGGGAATAACAGTGCTGCTGCCGTGTAGAAGTGGCGTAAAACGATCCACTATTGTGTTGTGAGTGTCAAAAGAGGCGACAGAGGGAAATGGAAGAGAAAATGGGGATCAGCATCTTTCTAATAACAACTAAATTAATAAAGAGCTGTTGAGAGAAATGGTAATCCACCCACCAAGCTTGGCAACTAAGGTACGTGAGGGCAATATGGTCACCTTGAGCTTTATCGCCCTACAAAACCAAAATTAGGTGCAGGACAGACAAAAAAAAAACCCAAGTTGTATACTATAACTAACATATTAAGAAAAAAAGCAAACACGCTTTGGCAATAATTAAGAGCACTTCGAAAAATCATCTTAAAAAAACTAACTTTACCACACACTGTTAAAATCGATTAAAATATTTACTACTATATCAACTGTCAAAATGGCGTCGATAAATCAGCGCCCTTTTAACCCTTTATTATTTGATTTTTTTTATAGAATAAGGATGACAAACGAGCACACAGTCCACCTGATGGTAAGTGGTTGCTGTGACCCATAGACATCTACATCTTCGTTTGCGGATTAAAATGCAGATGTGTTGTCAGCCGTGAGGACTAAGATAGAATGCCTCTTTTCTAGTAAAAAGGGTTTCCGGTTCTCTACACTCACCATACGAAACACAGCAGTGTTAAGCTGCTATTTTACGCTGGTATTCTGTGAGAGCGTGGTCCTTCCCCGGTCGAGCCGACTCATTCGTGTTACAACTATACAACTAAGATAGCTGCAGCATGGTTATACAAAATTTGATTGACCAATGAAGAGCTATCGTATCACAGAGACATCTATGCGCACAAAGACCCTAGCAGAACATACCTGCGCGCTTCGCGCTTAAGGCATGCAAAAATATTGTAACACTTAACATATAATTGGTAGTATTACTTTAAGTTGTGTATATAATGTTACTTTTAACTGCTTTAACTGC
Organism: Parnassius glacialis; assembly: GCA_033319125.1. NCBI lineage: Eukaryota > Metazoa > Arthropoda > Insecta > Lepidoptera > Papilionidae > Parnassius > Parnassius glacialis. The sequence continues at coordinate 33,172,516 of JAVANC010000002.1, forward strand.
TTAGTACTTAATGTTTAATTTATAAATACCATTTGGTCATTTATATTCTTTTGTATTTTTTAAAATTTTTATACAACGTAATATTGTGGTGGCAAGGTTTAATTATGTATTAGATATCTGTGGAAACTTCATTGGCTTTTAGGATTACTTTTATTTGATTTATAATGTAATTTATTATTGTACTGTATGTTTCCCTTAAAAAACAAATAAATAAATAAATAAAATAAATTTAGTAACCACGCATGTCAGACAGATGGACGATTCGGGTAGAATCTACTAGTTAGTCTGTGCACATTACATCAGGGCTCGGAAACGTTATTAAAAATAACGTTTTTAAAAGGTTTGGGACGATTCCTTGTATAACATTTTGTTCGGAACAAATGAGATGAATGAGAACGTAATGTGAAAACGTAATAATTAAAAATTAAAAATTTTGTACTGCCGACTTCAATATAAATTATTAAGACTAACTCAAATACTATTGGTCTGACCTTGATCAAATTCATATGGGACCATACGAGAAGTATCAGCTTTCATATTAAAAAAGAATCATCGAAATCGGTTCACCCAGTACAAAGTTATGAGGTAACACACATAAAAAAACATACAGTCGAATTGAGTACCGTCTCCTTTTTGGAAGTCGGCCGAAATACGGTTTATTTCGCAGGAAGCTAAGTGAATGGCGCGTGCCACGACAAGTTTAAACCTATAAGGTATTTTAGTTTCGTATTGCAGGGCCAAAAAATGGGAAAAACTGTTTAAAATTGTAAAAAACGTTTTACTGAACAAGAACGATTTAAAATTTCGTTCTCTTCATAAACGTTCTTTTATTATGATTCCGTTAGAACATAAACGAAACAAAAAAGTTTAGATATTAAAGGCGAAAACGTTTCGAAAAATATACCGTTATCCGAGCCTTGCATTACATGACCTTTCGAATATTTCAATGAGGACTAATAATCTTCCACTCACCAGATGTCGCTACTAGCGACTGAGGTAAAGTTTTTTGTTACACAGTGTCATTTAATTGAGAAATTAGTTTCAAATAATAGTTTATCATTGTCTAGAATATTATATTAATATATAACACAATGCGTCAGTGATTTGATTTTTAATTTTTTGCACATTATACCTCTTTTTTTTAAAGTCGTCTTTTAGTTATATTTATAGTTTGGTTTATTCATTTCTAATGTAATTAATATAAAATATAACTAATAATACAGAAAGAAACCTTAAAGATTACATTTTCCTAAGAAATTATCGTCCCCGCTATGAAATCTGTCAAATATTTTACCTCACTCGAAAGTGGCGCCGACCTGGTGGCAGAAAAAGTCGTGGATGCCCTCATTGTCGCTTTTGTTATGGCAAGGTAACGTAAAGTTGTAGCTTAATTTCTATTTTCTAGTATCAAAGCTGTGCACATGCTTCTTCTCATTTCTGAGATATTATATTATGGTGCAATTAGGCTAGGTACATAGCCATTAATACATCTGCTATATCTGGATAATGATATTTTTATTGTATGAAATGTTATATTGTAAATTAAGGTTTAAGAAAAAGTCCCGCGGGGTTTCATGCTGGTTCTTCCCAAGACTGAGGTTTTTTTGGAACCGGCTTAAGTAATCTTGTAATCTGTATTAAATAAAAATTTATTAATTAAATCATTAATTCCATTCTATTCTATTCTATGATTGGATACTTCCGTCACCCATGGAACGCTGCGAGATGACTACATGGATGACCCTAGTTCTTTCTGATTATACAGTGGGCTCTAAAATACATTCATTACTTTACATTAATACTACATTCAGCATTGGAAGATAAGTGAAACAAGGAAAAGTAGCGATTTATATTACATTTTGTTACTTTTTTATGTGCCAATACTTCATGTCTTTCAGAGCTCCCATCCAATATTTTTAACACATGTTCTTTAAATTTTAACATAAAATTTCAAATTAACACACTCAATGAGTCGGCCGGCCGGGCTGCCTTTTAACCGAATATTTTTAATGCCAAATATATGTGAGTGTTTGTATTCGTTTGCGAAATGCACAAAAAATATGCTACGTGTTTTTTTTATGAATGAGAACATTTCACGAACGCTAGGCGCGCTGGAGTGCTTCAAATGATGATAGTGATGTTTTGTTAATCTATCGATATCGATAAATAAAAGAATAACACATATATATATATATATATTAACACAGTTATTACTTTACTTTACTTTAGTTATTACTTAAACAAAATGTAAATGCGTGTACAAAGAATTTTACATTTCATAAAGTGTCATCAAAAGATATTGTAAAATATTTTAAAACTATTGATGTTAAGAAAACTGCGGATCTGTGGGGGATTTCCGTTAAAATTATTGCGTCTATAATAGATACAATCGCGCCTCATTTAGCTATTATTTTTAATACTAGTATCGAATCTGGTGTGTTTCCTGATTTAATGAAGCATAGTAAAGTAATACCTTTATTTAAATCTGGTAGTACATTAGACCCCGCCAATTTTAGACCTATTTCTGTACTACCAACACTTAGTAAGATTTTTGAAAAAATTGTTCTTGATCAAATGTTAAATTTTTTTAATATAAATAATTTACTTCATAAAAATCAATTTGGTTTCACAAGGGGTCGCTCGACAACTGAGGGCGGTGGTGATTAAATATATCTTTAATGCATGGGAGAATTCACAGGATGCTTTGGGTATATTTTGTGACCTATCCAAGACTTTCGATTGTGTTCACCGTGAAACATTAATCAGGAAACTTCAACACTACGGTGTAAGAAGTGATGCTCTTAAATTAATTATTTTATATTTAAGTAAGAGAACGCAAAAAGTTGTCATTAACAATATGAGCTCTTCCGGGTCGACAAATGGGCGTGCCTCAAGGCTCGATTCTCGGCCCCTTTCTGTTTCTTGTGTACATTAATGACTTACCTTACATAGTAGGGGATAACCACGATAAAGTATTATTTGCAGATGACACTTCTTTAATTTTCAAATTAAGTCGACAATTACTGTTGAGGACAGCTAGAGACCCGCCGCCCCGTCGCCCCTTCGTACCCCGCTACCCCCCGCGCACCCCGCACACCGGCGCCGACCAACGATGTCGGCGTCCAATCAGCGCGCGTGTGGCTCCATTTGTCGTCGCACGGCACTACTCACAGACTGAGGCACCTTCTAGCGAGATATAAGAAGGGCGTCTCGGTCTGTGAGCTGTTCATTTCACTTCGGAGCGGCACTAAGGAAGAAACCTGAAGAAGACTCAAGACTCCAAATCAAGACCTCCCTCTGTACATAGTGTTAGACATAGTTATAGTTAGTCAGTGCCGAATTGTTGTAAATAGTTAATACAGTATATTAAAAAGTACCATCTTTTCTTCAAGCAGTCCCCTAGTATAGCTAACCTCAGATCAGTCGTTAAGTAATCAGTCACAAATAAATATACAGTCCACTGTTCATCCATTATATTCTTGGTCCATCGCCGCCGGATTCAAGCCAGAAGAAAGAAGCAAGAAGTAAGAAGAAACAAGAAAGAACATAATTATAGAAGAAAGAACATAATTATAGAAGAGAGAAGATCATTATAGAAGATCTTCAAGGAAGAAAGAAGTTCGTCGACGAAGAGAGAAGATCGTCGGTACTAATTTCTTCCCTGTTTCTTGTCACGATTACGTCACATACGTCTATTGTCTGTTTCCAGACAATTTCTTGTTTCTTAACCGCGTTTACGCGGCCAGTGGTCACTCCCTAACGGTGCCAAACTGTGACCATCTGGTAACGCCCTTGTGGCGGGAACGACATCCATACGTGTCTTTTTAAAGACTGTACGTACGTCTTTTGAAGACGACCGGAGGTCGCAACGTGGGACCATGAGGAAGACACGAAGCCAGAAGACACGGAACGATGATGACATGCCGGTAGGAATGCGCATATTCGAAGAAGCACCCGTGTCCCCGTCCGATTATCTCGCAATGGCACAAGCGCCCTCCGCCGCGCCCGCGCTCCAGGCCCCGCCCGCGCCCGCATCTACGCCCGCGCCCGCGCCCCCGCCGCCGCGCCCCGCTATGTCCGTGTCCACGACCGATCGTTTGGGAGAGGTTAGCACTTCCGCGCCGCGTACAGAGACACTCGCCGCGATTATTGAAGATCTTCCGTCTACAGAGATTAGTTCGATAGTACGTACCGTCGCGCCTGTAACAGACGTACATAGGCCCGCACCCCGCGCCCCGTCGGTTCGCTCCGTTCGTTCAGCCCGGTCGACGGCTAGTGCGATAGCTAAATTAAAGCAAATAGAGTATAACGCCGCGGAGGAACTAGCTGCAATTAGGAGGAAGCAATTGCAGTTGGAAGAAGATCTTATTAGGAAGAAGTACGCTAGGGACGTCGCGCAACTGCAAGAAGAAACAGATAGGGAAAGTGTCAACGAAGACGAGTTAGTTGAAAATAGGGTACGCGTTGATAGGTGGTTAGAAAACGTAGAGACTGTGCGGGGGGAGTCGCCCTCCCGCCCCTCTCAGCCCGCGCCCCGCATCGAGTTAGAGCAGACCCTACCGAACAGGGTAACCGGTTACGACCACAGTGAAGATGCCCAGGGGAGGACGGAAGCGAATAACGTTCAACCGCGCCGCATAGATTCGGTACAAAGGGAAGATGGAGTCGCCGTAGGAATGAACCAGGTGGATCGTCGTGTACGGGTTACGTCGCCGTCGCGCGTCCAACGCCGCACTCTATCGCCTACACATAGATCGCCACATCGCCACGCGGATCGTAGATCACCGTCGCCGTATAGGGATGTAGGTGTACATAGATCGCCATCGCCACATCGCCACGCGGATCGTAGATTATCGTCGCCGTATAGGGATGTAGGTGCGCATAGGACGCCAGCGCCACAACGTAGGCTAGAGAGAGATAGGGATAGAGATAGGTCGCTTACTCCGCGAGGGAAAGATAGGGGTATAGAGCGACTAGCGGAAGCTCTGGAGAATATGGTCAGAGTTAGGCCCGCTGCCGCGAAGCAGACGCAGGACTTGCCTATTTTTAACGGTTCGGCCGCGGAATGGTTAGCGTTCCAAGCCGCGATGAAAGAATCCACGCGTCTATATGGATTCACAGATACGGAAAATATGGCAAGGTTAAGAAACTGTCTACGCGGTGAAGCTAGGGAGGTAGTATTGGCACTGCTGTTTACCGCGAAGGATCCAGCAGATATTATGCGAACATTAGAGCAGTGTTTCGGCCGCCCGGAAGTAATTATCGATCGAGCGTTAGAAGAATTGAAACGCCTTCCGCGCCCGGGTCAAACCGCACAGGAATTAAATGCGTTCGCAATAAAGTTGCAAAATATCGTGTGCATTTTGCAAAACGTTGACGGCAAGGGATATCTGCAAAATCCAATGCTTACTAGGGAAGTAACGAGTAAGTTAAGCCCTCACTTACGGTCGCGTTGGTGTGATTATGCGGAGCACTACGGAAGTGCAGACGAACCGGACATCGTTACACTGTCCAGGTTCATGATGAGAGAGGCTGATCGTGCGTTGAGTCATGCCTATACGTCCGTAGAGCCGACTAAGGAATCGCCCGTAAGACGAGAGGCGCCGTCGTCGAAAAGGATAGTGACACGCCGCGTAGAGAATAGGGCCCGCGACGTAAAAACGTTCACCGCCCAGGAGGACACCGGTAGTGCCTCTTGTATGTGTTGCGGAGGTGAACACGTGATCGCTAAGTGTAGAAAGTTAGCGCAAATGGGTGTGGACGACCGGTGGAATTGGGTAAAGGAAGGTGGGGTATGTTTTCTGTGTTTAAGTAGTAAACACCGACGGTTCAAATGTAGAGCGAAGAAATGCGGCGTCGACGGCTGCAACGCCCCCCACCATGCCCTCCTTCACACCCGCAAGACCCGCGCACCCGAGACATCGGCAAAACCGGATGAGACCGTGCTCGTCGCGTCTAACGTCGCTAGTAATGCGTCCGTATTATTGAAAGTGTGTCCCATTACGTTACGTGGACCACGCGGTAGGGAAATAGATACGTATGCGTTGCTTGACGAAGGCTCAACCATTTCGTTGATCGACGACGACTTAGCGCGCGAGTTAGGAGCGGAAGGACCGGTAAAGCCGTTGAATATTAGAGGAGTAAGCAATAGTCAGCGCGAGGCCGATAGCAGGCTAGTTAACATAGGCATACGTGGCAAGACGCGCAGCGAAATGTACAGAATAAATGCGCGTACAGTAACAAATTTACAGATAGGTTCGCAGTCGGTAAATAAAGAGTGTTTACGGTTGAAACACTTACGCAACCTACCGAGCTCGGTTTGCTACGAGGACGCCAAACCGAGATTATTATTAGGCGCCGACAACTGGCATTTAATAATCACCCGTAATTTAAGGATAGGACGTCGAAGGCAGCCTATAGCTGCACGAACGTTATTGGGATGGGTGATACAGGGAACCGTGCCGCGATTCACGTGTAGGGAGGACGGTGAAACCGTATTACACGTCGTAAGCAGTAGCGGACGGTTAGATAGGGACATTCGCACGTTCGCCAGTCAGGACGAGGAGTTAACGGAACTCCTTAAACGGCAGTACGAGATCGATTCCATCGGTATCTCGCTAAAGAGTAGGCCGCGACGGGAAGAGGAGCGCGCTGTCGAGATATTCCGGCGCACCGTCAAGAAGGTCGGCGAGCAATACCAGGTGGGACTGCCATGGAAGGACGACGACGTGCGGATGCCTCCCAGCTACGAGATGGCTGCTCGAAGACTGCGGACGATCGAGAAGAAGATGGACAAATCGCCGGAGTTTCGAGACGCCTATACAGCACAAATAGACAACCTCCTGGCGAAAGGATACGCAAGGGAAGCTGAAGGGACAGAGAGAGAGGACCCCAAGAGCTGGTACCTGCCCCACTTCGCAGTACAGAATCCGAACAAGCCTGGGATGACAAGAGTGGTTTTCGACGCGGCAGCGCGTGCGTCCGGTAAATGTTTGAACGATTATTTACTTGACGGCCCCGACTTGTTACGGAACCTACCGGGCATACTATTTAGATTTAGGGAGAACGAAATAGCCGTGTCCGCGGATATTAGGGAAATGTTTTTACGCGTAAAGATAGACCGTCGCGACCAACCCGCGCAATTGTTTCTGTGGCGAGGCAACGAGCGATCCAGCCCACCGCGGGAATACGTTATGACTTCAATGATTTTCGGTGCGAGGAGCTCGCCGTTTCTCGCACATAGCGTTAGGGATCATAACGCGCGCGCACACGCAGAGACACATCCGTTGGCACTTAACGCTATCGTACGTAGTCACTACATGGATGACTACCTAGACAGTTACGCTACGGTAGAGGAAGCGGTAAACACTGCAAGGCAGGTTATGGAAGTACACCAGCAGGCCGGCTTCACCTTAGCAGGCTGGAATTCGAACCACGCAGCCCTACTAGAAGACAAGCCGGAGGAATTACTAGCGAGCAAGCCTAAGGAGGTAGGCTTGCGACAAGACAGCCCAGGCAGAACCCTGGGGCTATTATGGATGGCCGATGAAGATGCCTTAACGTTCAACACATCCATGAACAGGGTACCGAACGAAGTGAAGACGCTGCAGAGGCCACCGACCAAAAGAGAGGCGTTAAGTGCAGTCATGTCGGTCTTCGACCCGCTGGGACTGCTGAGCTACCTCACCATCACCGCTAAGATCCTGCTGCAAGACCTGTGGCGGATGAAGAAGGTCGGATGGGACGACGAACTACCCGAGGAGGCAGCTGAGGAATTCCAGAGGTGGCTGCGAGTCGTCGAGGAAGTATCACGACTGCGGCTGCCTAGGTGCTATGCTCCTACGGGGGGAGTGGTAGAGCGTCAGCTTCACGTGTTTAACGACGCAAGCGAACGTGCGTACGCATCCGTGGCGTATTGGCGATTACGATACCGCGACGGAACGGTTAAGGTACGATTAGTGGCGGCCAAGGCGAAAGTCGCCCCGATAAAGGCGCAAAGCATTCCGCGGTTAGAGTTACAGGCGAATCTAATAGGCGCGCGACTCGCGGAATTCGTGCAGGGCGAGCACAGAGTGGTAGCCGATAGGGTAGTTTATTGGACAGACTCCACTACGGCGCTCCATTGGATTCAGAACGATACGGCGCGTTACACCCCATACGTAGCACATAGATTAGGGGAGATATCGGAGAAGACGTCACCTGAGCAATGGAGGTGGATACCGACCGCAGACAACATCGCGGATCAGGCAACGCGCATTAATTATACGTACAAGGAAGAGAGCGACAAATGGTTTACGGGACCACCATTCCTGTACGAAGATGAAGATCGATGGCCTCGACGTCGGGAAGAGAAGGCAGGGGATGAAGATGACGAGCTGGAGGAAGTCGTGGCGCACCAGAGCGACACCAGGGACGCTCCACACCTGCCAGACATCAAGAGGTTCTCTTCTTATGAGAGATTGGTCAGGGCCACCGCTCGCATATTACAGTTCGTCGACGCCATGAGAGGAAAGGCGCACGGACTAACATTGGACCACATCCAGAAAGCAGAACGGATGTGGATAGAGCGAAGTCAACAAGACAGTTTTGCTGAAGACATCAGTCGACTGCAGAAAGGAAGGAACTTGGCAATCGGCAGCGCGTTGAGGAAGCTCGACCCCATATTCGAAGATGGCATACTGCGAGCTAGAGGACGAATTGACGCAGCCGATGTGGACAGCCAAATGAAGAGGCCCACCATCCTGAACGGACGCCACCAGTTTGTAAAGCTGCTTGTGGAGAAGGCGCATAAGGAAGCAAGCCACGCCAACAGGGAACGGGTAGTGAACGACCTACGCACGAGATATCACATACTTCGACTACGACCGACCGTAAGAGAAGTGGAGCGGAGATGTCTGCAGTGCAGGGTACGCAAGGCGACACCACGGCCGGCGGTTATCGGAGATCTACCACCTGAACGGTTAGGGGCATTCGCGCGACCATTCACCTACACCGGAATCGACTATTTCGGGCCTATAACGGTAACAATAGGACGTAGGCATGAAAAACGGTGGATAGCGTTATTCACTTGTTTGACGACGCGCGCGGTACATCTAGAGATAGTTTATTCCCTAACGACGGACTCGGCGATATCGGCATTGCGGCGCATGGCGGCTAGGCGTGGGTGGCCACGGGTCATCTACTCTGACAACGGAACGAATTTCCATGGGGCGGACACCGAGCTACGACGGGCAATGGAGGAGTGGGCACCCCTGCTGAAGGACTACGCGTTGACTCGGCGGACAGACTGGAAGTTCATCGCGCCGGGCGCGCCGAACCAGGGAGGCGCATGGGAGCGTCTCGTGCGCTCAGTGAAGACCGCGCTCGAAGCCACTCTACACCAGAAGAGCCCGCGGGAGGAGACGTTGGTGACGCTCCTCACCGAAGCCGAGAATACAGTGAACTCTCGACCGTTGACACACGTACCGGTCGACATCGACGAGGAAGAAGCGCTGACACCCAACCACTTCCTGCTGCTGGGACCATCGAGCCTTCCAGTAACCGCGCCGTGCACGCCTAATGATCGTCGGGCGTGGAGAGCGGCGCAAGGACTTGCCGACGAGTACTGGAAGCGCTGGATGAAGGAGTACCTGCCGACGCTGGTTGCGCGCGGGGACTCACGGGATGTGCAGCAGCGACAACTACAAGAGGGGGACCTCGTCGTGGTGGCAGACGGAAGCCTGCCAAGGAACGTGTGGCCGCGTGGAATTATAACGCGGACCTTTCCCGGACCAGACGGCGTGGTGCGCAACGTGGAGGTGCGGACCAGGGGCGGATTGCTGCGGCGGCCGGTCAGGAAGATCGCCGTCCTCCCGAAAGAAGATGAGGCTCGCGAGCTACGCCGGGGGGAGGATGTTGAGGACAGCTAGAGACCCGCCGCCCCGTCGCCCCTTCGTACCCCGCTACCCCCCGCGCACCCCGCACACCGGCGCCGACCAGCGATGTCGGCGTCCAATCAGCGCGCGTGTGGCTCCATTTGTCGTCGGACGGCACTACTCACAGACTGAGGCACCTTCTAGCGAGATATAAGAAGGGCGTCTCGGTCTGTGAGCTGTTCATTTCACTTCGGAGCGGCACTAAGGAAGAAACCTGAAGAAGACTCAAGACTCCAAATCAAGACCTCCCTCTGTACATAGTGTTAGACATAGTTATAGTTAGTCAGTGCCGAATTGTTGTAAATAGTTAATACAGTATATTAAAAAGTACCATCTTTTCTTCAAGCAGTCCCCTAGTATAGCTAACCTCAGATCAGTCGTTAAGTAATCAGTCACAAATAAATATACAGTCCACTGTTCATCCATTATAATTACTAAAATATGACGAAGTAAATAATGCTATATCTAAATTAGTAAATTGGTTCAAAGTTAATAATTTGCATTTAAATGGTACTAAAACAAAATGTATGAAATTCATGACTCCAAATGTCAAACAATTAAATACTAATGTAATTTTAAATGGGGAGAAACTGAGTCTTGTAGATACCACCATTTTTCTTGGAATCACACTAGACGCGAAGCTTCAATGGAGCCCCCATATATCAAAACTAGCAAGCAGACTTAGTTCTGCAGCATATGCTGTAAAAAAGATTAGAAGTCTAACTAGTGTTGAAACAGCTAGACTAGTTTACTTTAGCTATTTCCATAGCATAATGTTGTATGGTATTTTGCTATGGGGACACGCAGCTGACACTGAAATTATATTTGTTTTACAGAAGAGGGCCATAAGATCAATTTATGATTTAAAGCCTAAAGAGTCGCTGCGACAAAAATTTAAGGAAATTAATATATTAGCTTTGGCCTCTCAATACATTTATGAAAATGTAATGTACGTACACAAAAATAAAAGTAGTTTTACAAAAATAAGTGATATTCATTCTGTAAATACTAGGAACAGACACAAGCTAGTAGTACCAGTTACTCGACTCCATCGAGTCAGTAATTCATTCTTGGGGCGATGTATACGCTTTTACAACAAAATTCCAGAAAATATACAAAATTTGACCTGCTCAAAGTTCAAAAACTTTATTAAACTAAGTTTGTATAAAAAGGGTTATTATAATATTAAGGAATTTATGGATGATAATAACCCCTGGAAATGAGATGATCGCTACCAAGCTATTTCTAATTTGTTATGTTGTTAATTTGTGTAACATCATGATTGTAAGCTGTTATTTATAAAAAAAAGTCCCGCTGGGTTTCTTGCTGGTTCTTCCCAGGACAGAGGTTTTTTCCGAACCAGTGGTAAATAAACAAAAGAGTGACTTTCAATAAGTATTATTTATAATCTATATTGAATAAAAAAGTTTCTGTTTCTGTTTCTGTTTCTGTTTGTCTGGCAAATTTATTTCTATTCGGTGAAAGATATCACGCGACCGCCAGTGCTCAGTCCATGTAAGGGAGGAGACTTCCCAGAGGTTAAGTCTTGATTCTGGTGTGCCGCAAGGCGGAATTCTATCTCCCATATTATTTTCAGTTTTCATTAACTACATATCCTCCGTCATTGATTGTTCGTACCATATATATGCAGACGATCTCCAAATATATGTGCAATCGGATATCAATAATCTACATGATGCTATCACTAAACTTAACCATAATTTGAAAGCCATTTATGACTGGTCATCGCGGTTTGGCATTTCTGTCAATCCATATAAATGTCAAGCAATGCTTGTTGGCAGCTCAAGAATGCTGGCAAAAATTGACGACAGTTGCTTTCCACCCGTATTTTATAATGATAATCTGATCCCATTTTCTGACTGGGTAAAAAACTTGGGTCTATACATGGATAAAACGTTGAACTGGTCACTGCTGCTTTAAGATCGCTCTACCGTCTAAAAAAACTTTCTCCCATTCAAAATTAAGCATATGCTTGTTCAAACAATAATCTTGCCTATCATTGATTATGCAGATGTTTGTTGCTCAGACTTAAACCAAAATCTTCTCAATAAGATTGAGCGCCTTCTTAATAACTGCATCAGGTTTATTTTCGGCCTTCGAAAATATGACCATATCTCTCAATATCGTATTCGCCTCAAATGGCTAAATATCTGAGAAAGGCGCACTTCCAGAATATTGTCTGTTCTATACTACATTTTAAATGATTTGTCCTCCCCTTCCTACCTTAAAGAAAAATTTCAATTCCTTTCCTCCAACCACGACAAGGTACTTCGCTCTTCAATTAAGCTGAAGATTTCAGTCCCACTCCATTTTATTGGCTTTATCGGCAATTCTTTTACTGTTCAGGCTATACTACTCGGAACTCCTTACCTGAAGACATTAAGAAAGCACCAAACAAGATAGCCTTCAAATGATTGGTCCCGAAACATCTCTCAAAAGCAATGTGGTCAGCATATACCGCAATACCAATATTGCTACCTTTATCAGACAATTATGTATGTATTTATGTGTGTGTATATATATTTATGTATATATATATATATATATATATATATATATATATATATATATATATATATATAAAGGATAATTGTTATATATGGATTATTATGTATTTGTTTGTATTCATATGCATTTGTATAATTTATTAGCCTTATTAATAGGTGTTATATCTATATAAATTTATTATATTAAGTTACTTAAGTCACCTGCCACTAACTTCTCACCACGCCATGGGTTAACTGGCAGAGAATGCGACCTGGCATTTAGTCCGCCCTTTGTAACCTTTTTATTGGTTAGAACAATAACATTTTTTAAATAAATAAATAAAAATAAATATCATTTAGTTAATAAACTATCACCAGCGTCAACGTATGTGTAATTTTATAACCAAATGGCTTAGTTCCGGGCGATACCAAGAGGCCTAATGGAATAAAGCTCATTCCGGGGATAAAGAGCGCTCCATAGAAGATGAGATTTGCGTTGACACAGTAGTGCTATCGCATCTTCCAGCGGCCTGTTGGTCTAGTGGTTAGTGACCCTGACTGCTATGCCGGAGGTCGTGGGTTCGATTCCCACCCAGGACAAATGTTTGTGTGATGAGCACGATCATTTGTTCTGTGTCTGGGTGTAATTTATCTATAATATTTATGTATTTAGAAATATATAAGTATGTTTATCAGTTGTCTAGTACCCATAACACAAGCTCTGCTTAGCTTGGGACTAGATGGCGTTGTGTGATAGTTGTGGAATATTATTATTATTATTATCACACTCAAGGCATGCGTGGCTGTTGCTATGGCAGAAGCGGCGTAAATCAGGGAGAGCTATTCGGTTGTTCCGTTTGGTTTAGAGACAGTAAAATATCTACACTATTATATATAATATTAATAATCTCTCTCTCTAATCTTGACTGCCTTGTTGGTCTAGTGGTAGTAGTAGTGAGACTACTGATCATGAGGTCCCGGGTTCGAATCCCGAGTCGGGCCAAAAATCAGTTATTGAGTTTTTCCATCAAGAAATTCTCAATAGCTGCCTGGAGGCAGGAAGTTGGCGGTGTCTCACCCCCGTTCCTCGGAAAGCACGTAAAGCCGTTGGTCCTGCACCTGATCTCACTTCGATCGTGTTGGTTAATCGTCTCATCGGACTTTGAGAGTGAGGGAATAGAGAGTGCACCTGTGCTTGCGCATACACTCGGGCGCTATAATCCTGTCCTTTGCAGATAGGTAGTCTCCGTTGAGGCTGGCCGCCGTGACCGAAATTTGGTCTGGAGGAGGACATTATTAATTATCTACTTTGTAAATACATATATATTACTCTGACGTGTTATATTTCGCTTACACTAGGGTTACATCGCAATGAACAATATTTAAATTTTCTTGTAAATGTCTTAATCAAACATTCATACATTGAAGTAAAACATTATCGGGTTTTCCATTATAATATGCTATTTGTGTTATCACCTCTGGGAACTAAGATGGAATCTCGTATAGCCTGTAATTATATCTAGCTCTTAGACTTTACAGACCAGACCACAAAGGTGCATGCATGCTGTTGATTGGCAACAGGATTAGGAAAGAAGGTGTTTGTAGTAAATGCTCACACATATCGGTTATAATGAAATGATAACATTTTTTTAAATACTATCCCACTTGACGGTAAGTGGCGATGAAGCTGAGCCGTATTTGAGTGTGAAGACCATTGAGTTATATGTACTACGTACTAGACAAGTCATTCTAAACAGACAATGTGCACTACTCTATGTCATCGCGCATGCGCGGGAGGTAGTGGAGTCGCGCATACGCAGTTGATTTAAGCGCGTTGCGTCTGCGCAGTTAGTTTTTAATTTTAAACTTTAATTTGAAATCTTGTATTATTAGCGCCGCTCCACACTGCATGAATATTGAAACCACAGACTAACTAGTAGATTGAAACCACACTAAATGACACACTGTACGGATTGCATTACAGTTCAGTTGAACATAGTGTATGTTCGGAATGCGAAAAGTGAGCAGTATCAGTATCAGTATCAGCCTAGTACGTAGTACATATATATCGATGGTAAAGACAATTATTTTTCGATATTCGATATGTAAACTGTTACCTCTCTAATCACGAACATGAAGTACCCCTATTTGTAGATTTTTCCCTAGAAATTTTAGTATATCGGAGTGCGTTTCAATAAGTTTTTAATTTTCACATCTACAGGCATTGTATTCCCCTAATAGCAGAGCCGTTTGCAACTGAAATCTGTTCAATTTTAGAACAATAACTAGTTATAAACAGGATTGTATAAAAAGAAAAATATATACGTGGTTATATGCGAATTATTGTGTAGTTAATTTGGTAAAATGTTGTTATTCATGTATACAGTTATCAAAATTCTGCTGCTGAACATAGACCTTCCTCATAGATTTTTATTTTCCATAGTTGCCATGCTTGGCAGGCGGGTTGGCAACTGGATTTTTTATTATTTTGAGTTGTTACTAGGAAGATTCTCCTGCTCGTTTCCTGTTTTCTGCCGACTTCCAAAAAGGAGACGGTACTCAATTCGACTGTATGTTTTTTTTATGTGTGTTACCTCATAACTTTGTACTGGGTGAACCGATTTCGATGATTCTTTTTTTATATGAAAGCTGATAGTTTTCGTGTGGTGCCATATGAATTTGATCCAGATCAGACCAATATTTTTTGACTTATTCTTAAATAATTTATATTGAAGTCGGCTGTACAAAATTTTTAATTTTAAATTATTTTTTCTCTATTCCCTCTTACAACATCCTTGGGATTATATGGGGTTGCGTTTCTTTACGCTGCCACTTCATATCGAGACATTGTCTCATTGTTTAAGTTCATCATTCCGCCCACCGGTGTCATTTAAATGTACTTAATATTTTACATCGTTCTACGTATTACGGAGCGTCTTGCGGTCATTCTCGGCGGAGAAAGGACTAGTCACTCAAACAGTATTAACGGAGCACCTGAGCCGGGCCAGTGACACCATTTATCTAAATTTTAGTTCAATTATTTATTGAAGGAACTGTAACAAAATAACTTTTACGGTTTTTTTATTAAATTGAAGTGACAAACGAACTCACAGTCCATCTGATGGTAAGTGAGTACTGAAGCCCACGGACGTCTGTAACTAACAACAAATAAAAAATCTAAAAATGAAGAAAATATATATTTATAGCTAAGGTGGTACAGATTATAATCTTTATATATAAAAAGTACGTGTCACGTTGTTTGTCCGCGATGGACTCCTAAACTACTGAACTGATTTCAATGAAATTTTTGGTCAATGTGCAGTTTGGTCCAACTTAAAAGATAGGATAGCTTACATCTCAATTTATAGTCGAAATACAATATTATTTTATTGAAAATTATTGGTCTATTATTTGACAGTCACAATTATCTGTTAGCTCCAAACGATTCTGTCAGATGACGATATCTGTTGACTGGATTGAGTTAATATTTAATAGATGGCGCTATGTTAAAAATATAAACGTTTAATATAAGCTACAATTTAGTAGTATAACCACCACGTGTTGCTGTAAGTATTCAACAGATAGAACCGATTTCAAAAAAAATTTTGCGCACTGTGTGCAGTTTGGTTCAACTTGAGAGATAGGATAGTTTTTACCCCGATAAGTGACCCTCAATTTTTTTATTGTTAATTTCAGGAGTTTTTTTTGGGAAAGCAAATGGTCGTTCGGAAAGGGCAGAACAACGTCTGCCTGGTCAGCTAGTATAGTATATAATATAATAAAATGGAAGTACAGTAATGTTAATCATCTAGTATACAATTATAAACTATGATCTTATCACACCAACTAAGCTGGAGTGTATAAACAAGGGTGTATAGTTCTTTGGTCCACACACTAGGCATGCCTGTGTCGTGAGGGCCTGATACGATTGTCTTATCACACGTGGATTTCATAAATTGACACTGGGACGACGTACGATTATTACCCTTTGTAATTTTTTAGAGGTAAAATAATAAATAGTTTAAATAAAACTAGTTTTACGTATTTTATCGCGTATTAACTTATAGTATATTCCCGACGTTTCGAGTACTTTACTATTTTGTCAGCAAGATTAAAGACTACATCTGGGAGACAATGAAACTATGGTCAGTTTTGATGTGCAGTCTCTGTTCATATGCTTACCTGTTGAACACTGCATCTCAATTGTAACTAGAAGGCTGGGGGAAAACAACATGCCCGTAGAATATGCAGTATTACTCAGACACTGCCTTACATCTGGTTACCTATTGTGGAAGGAAGAATTGTACAAGCAAGTATAATTGTATAATAATTAATAAAACATATATAAGTTAGAAACTCCTATTATCCTATATATCCTTACTTGTGAATATTACATACTGTATTCATATAATTTGATTACGTAAATTTAAGATAAAAATTATGGTTTAATTAGGTTTTCTGTACTATCGTAACTCAGAATAAGTAACCATTTTGTTATGGCTCTTTTAGCTTCCACTATTGATTTTTATTTTGTATCGCAATACTTAAGAACGGAGTTGTACACTTGAGTCCTCGAGAATTGCCCAAAACGTTTAGAAAAAGCAGAGTTGATAGCGGGAGTTGGCAAGCGGAATACTCTTCGTTTCAACAATCTCTTATACTTTGTTATTTATCACCTCCCATATGAAAAGTTGTCTTACAATTAATAGTCCACTGTCCTTATATAAATCAAATGTTGAATATCTATACGGCTTTCTTAACATTACCTTTATAACCAAACGTTGCGCTCTCTCAACTCTGATGAGGAAAGTTTTTACTGCACTTCCCCAGCAAGTAATATAGTAAGTTATAAGCGACTGGCATATTGCATAATACACAGATCTTAGAGTATTTAAGCCTGCTATGTCACGTAGATGTTTTATAACACCAATAACCTTCTTAACTTGAGCCGAAAGAGCTATTATGTGATTTTCAAATGTCACTTTATCATCAACGAGGACACCGAGATATTTGATGACATCGGATCTATTCAAGGTCTCACAGACACACAATTTGCTTGTGCAAGAAGGCTCATGAATCTTAACCACTGTTTGTTGTACTGGCGCAGTGACTGCTGTCTTATGAAAGCATAAGTACACAGTCTTCTTGGTATTTAGGGTGAAGAGATGATTTTGTAGCCAACTAAAGACCCGTCTTAGACCTCTTTCAGCACTGTACAAACCATCTTTCCACGTTGAGCTTTGGAATACGATAGCAGTATCATCGGCGTAACATATCGTTTCAGCGTTTTCCATGGGTAGGTAATGTATATCATTGATATATACAATGAACAACGTAGAACCAAGTATGCTGCCCTGCAGTACATCAAAAGATACATTTTGTGGCAGACTCACAGCCCAACCAATCCTCACACACTGTTTCCGGTCCGTGAGATAGCTCTGAAACCAATCACCGGCAATACCTCTAGCACCCATATTGTTTAATTTTTTTTTAAGTATTGGAATTGAGACAATGTCGAAGGCCTTGGCTAAGTCTAAGAACACGCCAACACTGCTCTGTTTAGAATCAAGTATTGATGATATCGTAGATGTTAACAGGGATACAGCGTCTTCAGTACTTCGACCTTTTCTAAAACCGAATTATCTTGGCGAAATCAACCGTCGAGATTTTAAATATCCGGTTAACCTTTTGTTCACAAGCTTCTCAAGTAGCTTTGAAAAGGCGTCTAAAAGCGAGATAGGCCTATAATTTTCTACAGCTACCTTTGAGCCACATCCCATATAAATAGGAGAAACAAACGCAAGCTTCCAATCATATGGAAAAACTCCACTTTCTTCTGGATGACTGGATCTTTTATATGTTTTATTAAAGAGTTAGCTAAGCCATCCATACCAGGAGCCTTGTCATTCTGTAATCCCATAACCAAAGCACTGACTTCTTTGGATGAGTGGGAGTCATGAAAAATGATTATGTAGAGTTACAATTGATTCATATTTTACTGACAAGATCTGGCTCAGTTTTATTAATTTTAATGTGTTATAATACATGTGTTATCACCTCTAATGACTAAGTAGTAATCCTTCACATTCTGTTATAATAATGTGTCTCTATGCCCACAGACTGGAAGACAGCAGTGCCTGCGGTGCTGCTTGGCGGAAGAAATAGGTTTGAGGTTGCTACTAGTAGGTGTTTCTACAGAGTTATGTAATACAATAATATATGATTATTGAACAAAACTACTTTCACGGATTTTATCGCGTTTAATTATACTTATTTTTAATTCCTGACGTTTCGGATGCTTCTCAACACCCATGGTCACTGGGGACTAAGGTGGTTGACGTCCCTATGTCAGAGTTAACCCGGAATACCTTCAGCTTTTTAATTATTACTTTTGGTCCAATCTACGCAGAATGAACTTACTGTGTCTTTGAAGTCTTGCAGTAGTATTCTTTGGTTTAGTTTAAATTTTATTAATTACAGGATCCCAAGCAGGTGCTAGTACCGAGACTCCTTCTCTATTGAAATTCGGATGTTTTTTTTTTATTTCATTAGCATCACGTATCATCCTTGACAGGAATCAATTTTCCTCCGCGAGGATTTGTGTTCTATCAAATTTGATGTAATGGCGGCGGCCATCTAGTACATTATCACAAACTGCAGACATCGGGAATTAAAAATAAGTATAATTAAATGCAATAAAATTCGTAAAAGTTGTATTCAATGTGTAGTGTTCGCGTAAATATAAAAAAAAAATTATTAAATATATGATTATGTTAGAAATAATATGGTCCCATTTTGTTACAATTTGTTGGAATGTTATTTACAATGTAATTATTAGTTTGGATACCATTCTCGTGAGATTTTTCCAGCGCCCATACTTCACATGCCACGCTGACGGTCAGCTAAATGTTTTTCAACAAAAGCTTTCATTCGCTAGTGTATTTCAAATTATTATAATATATTATTTCTTCTTAAACAATGTTAAAACTTAGATTTTTTAATAAAATATCACCTAACAAATGTTTACAGCAATTTATAACTACTGTGTGGGAGTACCATAACAGTTACGCGTACACTACATTTGTATAATATAATATATAAATACAACAAATTTTTCTTCGTTACTTGACCGAGTACTCGTTCTACTATACTCAATTTCTACGTGGTGTTTTCGAGGGATCCGTTGCACAGGTGGAAATTAAGGCCCTGTGTTTAATTTATTTTAAGGTTAACCAGTGGGCGGCTAGCACTAGCAGAGTCATCTATGAAATGAGAATAAAATGAAATATATTTATTACTTAGACGTAATACATTTAAATTTAGTTTAGCATTTGTAGTGTAGCAAATAGTGTCGTATTTATTCCGAACCTACTAACGTTTCGAAATAAAGTTCTTCTATCCGGATACTAAACGGTGAAAGTAAGTCTGCAGGTATGCTCATATTTCGATATTTCTTTAAGATTAATATTTTAATAGTACGTCATATATATATATATATATATAGTAGCTGCCCAGGCAGACGTTGTTCTGCCCTTTCCGAACGACCATTTGCTTTCCCAAAAAACTCCTGAAATTAGCAATAAAAAAATTGAGGGTCACTTATCGGGATAAAAACTATCCTACCTCTCAAGTTGGACCAAACTGCACACAGTCTGCAATTTTTTTTGAAATTGGTTCTATCTGTTGAATACTTACAGCAACACGTGGTGGTTATACTACTAAATTGTAGCTTATATTAAACGTTTGTATTTTTAACACAGCGCCATCTATTAAATATTTACTCAATCCAGTCAACAGATATCGTCATCTGACAGAATCGTTTGGAGCTAACAGATAATTGTGACTGTCAAATAATAGGCAAATAATATTCAATAAAATAATATTGTATTGCGACTATAAATTGAGATGTAAGCTATCCTATCTTTTAAGTTGCACCAAACTGCACATTGACCAAAAATTTCATTGAAATCAGTTCAGTAGTTTAGGAGTCCATCGCGGACAAACAACGTGACACGTAATTTATATATATATATATATATATATATATATATATATATATATATATATATATTTATATATATATGCCATCAAAAACATAACTTGTAAAAAAAACCAAGTCTCGCAACTCAGTTCTTCTACCGTAAATAGTTGTGAGATCCATGTAATACCAAGTCCGTTAATTTATTCAGTCCCTACTTAAGGGTCCTTCTCTCTTAAGTTATAACGTAATTAGCTAACCTAACAATATCTTATAGTGACCACATCAATACTAAAAATCTTTTATATTTTAAACATCTTTTATATTTTTAACAGTGGTAGAGCCACGCGGCAGCTTTTGCTGTAGCACGGATGGGCCGGCTCGAACCGGGGTGGTACCACGACCTCACAGAAAACCAGCGTGAAGTAGAGGTTTACCTCTGCGTTTCGCTTGGTGAGTGCAGGTGGCCGGAGGCCCTTTTTACTGGAAATGAGGCATTCCATCTTAGTCCTCACGGGTGACAACGCATCTGCATTTTGATTCGCAAACGAGGATAGATGTAGATGTCTATGGGCCGCAGCAACCACTTACCATCAGGTGGACTGTGTGCTCGGTTGTCACCCTAATCCTATAAAAAAAAATAGATTGACTTGGCCATCGCATGAAAACACAATGTGTTTCTCAAGTAATACATATTATATTAAATTAGAGTGTTTAGTGCGATTGCCAAGTCAATTTATTTATTTAAAACATAAAAGATTTTTTTCCTTTGATTTATATTATACTAAAAAATAATTGTATTCCAAATTTGAAGCTTCTATATCTGCTAGAAGTGCCTTAGAGTTTTGATGACCGGTTAGTCAGTGAGTGACAAAATTAAGAAACTTTGACTAGTTATTATTCGTAAATTACTGGTTCAAATTTAATTAAACTGGAAATATATCGAGTTTATACAATGCCTACTTGGCTAAAATTCTGGCTTCTAGTTTTATCCACAACGAAGTTATAGGGTTTCTAAAATGGCCTGAACTGCTTCGAAAAAAGGATGGTGCGGCCCCGTGCCCCCAGATATTGCCAAGTATAAAGCGCCATCGTTAACTGACTAATGTACAAGCCCTCACAACCATTATCGTTATATAAATATGACGTATGTGGTTACCATCGCCCTCCTCAACCTTTTCGAATCTAAACCGGTCAGACGACACGACCGTTCAAAAGGTAACAATAGTTAAACCACGTTTAAGCAAACGGTGCAAGTCACCGGCGAAATAACGCTCGCCCGGGCAAGATGGAAAAAGTTTTTCAAAGTTGCCAACACCACGATATTTATTTAGGTCATTAATTAACTAAATAAACAAATTCCACCTAAGCTAATGGGCCAACTAAAACACAAGTGTGCTATTAAATGCCTAGACGACGCACACGGGACTTAAACTGGGATAGTAAATGCTTGAAGATAACTTACTAGGCGGTAAGGCTTTATTTCAATTTAGGAGTGAAATTGCCAAGCCTACAATGTATGTAAAACTAATATTGCTTATATCTAAAGGCCTTTTTCGTTATAGGGAGGATTTGCCAATAAATGCCACGACTTAAGGTATTTGACGCAGCTGCCTATCGCTGGTTTGAGTATCTTACATCTGGAGCATACGAGATGGTTATTCCATCATCTGTCAGACACCAAGGGCTGTTTCTGGCGTTTCCCATAAAAATATTTTATAGCCATGTCATACATATATACATACATATAATCACGCATCTTTCCCGTAGGGGTAGGCAGAGACCACTTCTTTCCACTTGCTACGATCCTTACAAACTTGTTTCGCTTCGTCCACTTTCATTATTTCCTTCATACATGCTCTTCGGTTTAAGGTACTCTTGACCTGGCCTTTTTTCAAGACATCCCTGATTTGATCTAGAAACGTCCGCCTAGGTCTACCCCTTCCAACACTTTCATTCACACTCGCCTTATACACCTATTTCGTCAAACGTTCTTCATTCATTCTCTCGACATGGCCAAACCACTTCAGCATACCTTTCTCAATTTTTGTCACTACATCTTTTTTTTTTTATTAGGAAAAGGGTGACAAACGAGCACACAGTCCACCTGATGGTAAGTGGTTGCTGCGGCCCATAGACATCTACATCTATCGTCTATTACAAATCAAAATGTAGATGCGTTGTCACCCGTGGGGACTAAGATGGATTGCCTCATTTCCAGTAAAAAGGGCCTCCGGCCACCTGCACTCACCAAGCGAAACGCAGAGGTAAATCTCTACTTCACGCTGGTTTTCTGTGAGGTCGTGGTACCACCCCGGTTCGAGCCGGCCCATCCGTGCGACAGCAAAAGCTGCCGCGTGGCTCTACCACTGATCTTCTTTCAGATCATGTCATAACACAGTCTAAAGACCTCACAGTTGGGAAACGAATGTGCAGGGCAATGGTGGGGGTACTGCGGGGCAGGGGGCAAGCCAACCTTGTGCTAGCGCACTTTATTGAGTCTAATAGACAATACATGCGGTTGGCGCGAGCGTGTTTCATACTCCTAGTACTAATTTAACTAATTTCAATTGCCGTTTTCGAAAAATATAATTTCTAGAATGGTGAATTACTGTTATAGTTATATGAGTTACTAAATAAGTTTAATTCAAATGACGACCACGCTTATGTTTCTCTCATTTTTTTGTTTTTTGTTTTTATAACATAATTAAGTTTTACAATAGAAAACTGAAAACATCTATAAAAAGAAGGTGTCACGAAAATATTTGACAGTGCAACACTTGTAAATGTATTTTTTCTTATAGTAATAAATAAGTAATAAGTAAAAATATCTTGGGTTTTGGCGGGAACTTGACCTGCGGCGGTTTGTTGCTCCTGTATTATTGTTTAAATAATGGTTTGAAGTGGACTTTGATATATAAAAGTGGTGGGATTTTGTGTATTATTTGTCTGCGCATGTGAACTATTAGTGGAAACTGTGAAACAAGTGCTCTGATGGTGATGGATTCTCAAGATAGCTGTTTAGTTTGCATAGGCGCCTTTAGATACCATCGCCAACTGTCAGCTGCCTGCTGGCTCAAGTTGCCATCAAAATCTCCTAAGGGCTGCACAATGTGACGCATCAACATATTGGGAAGCAGTGAACTATGAAGAAATTATAATAAACCGAATAAAAATACTCAAGACTTGGCCTAAAGGTCTAGTTACCAGGCCATAAACTCCAAAAAAAAATATCTTGTTCAATGAACGTTTTTGACTTATAAGTATATACATAATGTTAATAAATGACAATGAGGATTATAATATCCTAAGTAATTTTATTACCATTTTCGTGACAATTCCTAGCACGCTGGCCGTGTAAAAAACGCATCGCCGGACATTAAGGCGTTTCACAACTGGAAGGTCTTAAAACTGTGTCTATATTACGGCTGTAGCACGAGAAGGTCGTCTCGACCGAGATACCGAGAAACGTGGACCACGCTCTCACCGAATACTAGGCGTGAAACGGCAGAAAAATGCTGCTGTGATTCGTATGGCGAGTGCGGACAAGCGGAGACCTTTTTCGCCGGAAACAAGACATTTCAATTTGGTCCTCAGGGGTGACAACGCATTTGCATTTTGATTCTTAATCGGGGATTGTAGATGTCTGTGTTGGCTACAACATCTATCAGCATCAGGTGGACTGTGTGCTTGTTTGTCAACCTCTGTAAATATGCACGAGATGAAATGTTGAGTTGCCATAGAAAGAAGGGGTGGATGAAAAGCTGCAGTGGTGACGTATGAGAAACCATCACGACTTCTCTTACTTACTACGATCTCACCGCCACGGGTTCATAAAATACTACCCTACCTTTGCGCTTCTATAGGACGAAATACAGGGTTATTTTTCAAAGAGTAGCCAAATTTGAAACTTTAGTTTAAATATATAAATAATAATATACAGTTATTATAGTTTCTGAAAATACGAGTGAATAACGCTTTTACTTTTATTTGAAATTATCACAAATTGAATATGATTTATGGGTAACAACGTTTTTTCCTACCGATCGACCCTTACGAATGTGTGCGTGCGCAGTAAAATCAGTCAAAACAATGCATTGCCACGCATTTTGAATTTATAAGACAAAAAGTACAGAATTATTGAAATTTATTTAATTAATTTTTCTTCACCATTTGCATATATTGTTTATTCTGAACCTTCTCTGCAAATTTGGCCGGTTATTGCAAAATAACCCTGTATACTAACTGTGTAGTGACGGTCTAAGAATATTCACAATATCCTATCGTCCCCATATCGTGTAGTGAGAGGCGACAGAGAGAAAATGAAACAGGAGATGGACAGCAGCATCTTTCTGATAATAACTCCAAATAATAAAATACTGCGGTTGCCAACCTGCTTGCCAAGCGTGGCAACTATGGCAAAATCCCATGAGACCATCTACCAGGGAGACCTATGTTCAGCAGTGGACCTTAATAGGTTTTAACGTAGGCAATCCATCTTATACCTCAAGGGTAAAAATACTTCTGAATTTTGATTTAGGCGAAAGGTGCAAGCGAAACCTACTTTTCTACCGACTTCAAAAAGGAGACGGTACTCAATTCGACTGTTGATGTTTTTATGTGTGATTTTGTTTTTTTTTAGGATAGGGTGACAAACAAGCACACAGTTCACCTGATGGTAAGTGGTTACTGTGACCTATAGACATCTACATCTATCCTCAATAAAGACTCAAAATGCAGATGCGTCGTCACCCGTGAGGACTAAGATGGAATGTCTCTTTTCCAGTAAAAAGAGTCTTCGATTCTCTACATTCACCATACGAATCACAGCAGCGTTAAGCTGCTATTTTACGCTGGTATTCAATACTCAATACTCAAAATTTATTTGCATTCCATATTGTACAAATTAATAAATTAAATTATCACAATATGGACCCTCTTGGGTACAGCAAACTAGAAAATTAGAACAGAGGAGGACGCAAAGATGTTTTATAATTCATTATTATTATTATATCATTCATTATTATTACATCATTTATTATTTTTAGTCCATAATTATTCATATTAATCTTTCATTTATTTATAGTATTGCATTTGTCATTTAGGTATTCATATAAAGTATAATAACATTTATTGATTAGAAACACTTTTAATTGTCTTATAAAAATATTATCATTTGTTTCGTTTTTTAATGTGTTTGGTAGTTTATTATAGCCAGTTATGGACATTGCGTAAGGGCCTGATGAGAAGAGCTTCATTTTAGAGGGTGGTAGCAATAATTTATTTTCATGTTTAAAACTATAAGCCGTATTTTTAGTTTCTCTTTTTATATATAAATTAGGGTATTTTCGCACGAATTTGCATAATTCCAATATATAAATACAACTTAAGGTAAGAAGTTTAAGTTTCTTAAAATAAGGACGACAACTTTCAGTATTTTTTATGTTAGACATAATGCGAATTAGCTTTTTCTGTAAGATGAAGATGGCGGGTGCATCTGTACTGTTGCCCCACAGGATAATACCATACCTTAGCCACGCCTGTGCATAGGCATTATAAGTAATTAACGCAGTCTGGAGGTCAGTTGTCTTTTTTATTTCACTTAGTGCATATACAAAGCTAGACAATTTGTTACGAATTTTCTGAATTTGAGATTTCCAGTTAATGTGGCTATCTAGGATTAAACCGAGTAGAGTGTGTTCATTTACTGACTCGATTTTTGTATTTTTGTAAGAAAAATTAATTTTAATCGGTGGTTTTTGATAAGGGTAAAAAGGTAAAATTTTTGTTTTTTTGTAGTTAATTTCTAGGTTATGCTCTTTCATCCATTGGTCAGTATTTTTAAATATTTTATATAGTATATCATTTATATTATTTTTTATTTATATATATTATTATTATTCTGTGAGAGCGTGGTCCTTCCCCGGTCAAGTAGACCCATTCGTGCTACAATTATACTACTAATATAGCTGCAGCATGGCTCTACCACGTATCACAACTGTAAGGTCTTAAAACTGTGGCTATATCCCATAACTTTTTACTGGTTTTTTTTTTTATAGAAAAAGAGTGACAAACGAGCACACAGTCCACCTGATGGTAAGTGGTTGCTGCGGCCCATAGACATCTACATCTATCCTCTATTACAAATCAAAATGTAGATGCGTTGTCACCCGTGAGGACTAAGATGGAATGCCTCATTTCCAGTAAAAAGGGCCTCCGGCCACCTGCACTCACCAAGCGAAACGCAGAGGTAAACCTCTACTTCACGCTGGTTTTCTGTGAGGTCGTGGTACCACCCCGGTTCGAGCCGGCCCATCCGTGCGACAGCAAACGCTGCCGCGTGGCTCTACCACTGTTAAAACCGATTGGACCGATTTCGATGATTCTTTTTTTATTTGAAAGCTGGTGCTTCATATGTAGTCCCATAAAAATTGATTAAGATATTCCAATATAGGTATTTTTGGGTTATTCTTAATCATTTATATTGTAGTCGGTTATACAAAATTTTTAATTTAAAATTATAAGTTTTGCCGTGCACTCTTAACTATTATGCTAGTAGTGCTGATTTGGTGTTTTAGGTCATGTTTGGTATGAAATGTCTATTTTAGTAGCGTCGTTAGCTCGTCGATAGTTATTAAATTAGCTGAAACATAAAGAGGACGTTTACTGCGCAAGGCAGCCCCGCCCGTCCAGGTTTTAAATAGAATGTCAATTTTTACGGTCACCTGAAGCCTGTTTTGCCACGCTCCGTATGCGCGGGCACGACAGCTACGTACATGCATGGAGTGGCTAAGTATTTCCTACTGTAATTTCCTGTATAATTTCCTAAGGCTCGACCGGGGTAGGACCACGCTCTCACAGAATACCTGCATAAAATAGCAGTTTGAAGCTGGTATGTTTCGAATGATGTGTAGAGAACCGAAGATCCTTTTTACTGGAAACGAGGTTTTTCATTTTAGTCCTCATGGGTGACAACGCATCTGCTTTTAGAACTCTTAATTGAGGATAAATGTAGATGTCTATGGTCCTTAGCATTCACTTACCAACAAGTGAACTGTGTGCTTGTTTGTTACACATATTCTATAAAAATGTGGGAAGGACAGTAGATAACCAAGGAACTCAACTTTGTTAATAGTTAGAGTTAATAGAAAACACAAGCGGGTGAATTTTACAGACTATACGTGAAATGGTTGTATTTCTCTAGTTCAATGACAATCTTGTTAAAATAATACCTAGATACAGTTGCTTTCTACTGTCTATTTTAGTAGAATTTTTCAAATAAAACAAAAATGACTAACGTCGTCTGATTAAATTTTTTTTGTTATCTGATAGATTTGTACTGTATAAGAATTTTTGTCCTTGGATTAAAATTTATTACTGTGTATGAAATTGCAATTTTATATAGAAACAAAAAGTCTTATCATCTATATTATACATAGATTTAATTAATCGGAGTATTTTTCATTGATGCTGTTTTGTCATTTTAAAAGTAGTTCAATGTTTAGCTATAGAATCCAGGAGATAGTAACCGATGATTCCTAAAAAAGAAAACGTTTTTCTCCGCCTCAAGACAGTTGAAAGTTTCCTCTAAGTACCTACTGAAAATAGATAAACTTTAAAATTAAACTTTTTTTTTTATAGGAGAGGGGGTAAACGAGCATGCGGCTCACCTGATTTTAAGTGACTTCCGCCGCCCATGAACAACTGCAGCATCAGGGGAATTGCAGATGAGTTGCCGGCCTTTTAAAAGGGAGTAGGCTCTTTCCTTGAAAGTCGCTAAGTCGTATCGGTCCGGAAAAATTGCTGGTGGTAATCGATTTCACAAGGAAGTTGGTCGAGGAAGAAAACATTTTCTAAATCGCACAGTGGTGGACCGCCAATCATCCATGTTATGGATGGTATCACGAGTTTTGTCGCGATGTGCGATGGTGAGATTGAGCGGTTGGAATTAGTGGTATGGTATCGGGAGTTTTGTCGCGATGTGCTCTTCGTGGTGAAATCGAGCGGCTGGAATTAGTCCGAACAATTCCTCAGAGCACTCCCCGTGATAGTTGCGATAAAATACGCAAAGAGATGCAACATCTCTTCGCAGCGCCAGTAAATCGAACCAATCGAAAAGGACTCGGTCGTCGACGATTCGAGCCGCTCTGCGCTGGATGCAGTCAAGTGGAAGGAGCTGGCACTGGGGAGCCCCAGCTCAGAGATGGGAACAGTATTCCATGTGAGGTCGAACCTGCGCCTTGTAAAGTTGCAGGTGGTGTGCAGCATGAAATACTGTATCGCTCTGCTGAGCACGCCAAGCTTTTTATAGGCCAATTTGGCCTTCTCTTCCAAGGGACCACGAAACTGCACGTTACTCGATATGTCGACGCCGAGGATCAGAGTCCTCGGCGTAGTATCAGAATACGACTGAGGCAACAAGGGGAGTGCCTTGAAACTGAGGAGATACGACAAAGGGATTCTTTTTAGCGGTAAACGCGCAAACTTGTGTCTTCTGGGGGGGATTAAGCGGGCTAGATTTAGTCGCCCACAATCCAAAACTTTGTTCAGCAAAGACTCGACTTTAGACACAAGTTTTTTCCGGTACTCGGCGTCGATTTCCCGAGAAATATTGGCACGGCCGGTGTATAGAGCATCACCAGTACTGTCATCCGCATATCAATAAATGTTACCGGTTTTAAACATATCATTGATATGCAGAAGAAACAGCGTTGGTGATAGCACGCACCCTTGTGGAACACCAGCGTTAATAGGCTTGTAATCGGAACAATAGAATAGAAGAATAGAATAGAATAATTTTTTATTCAATATAGATCACATGTGTAATACTTATTGAAAGTCATTTTTTACTTTACCACTGGTTCGAAAAATAAAACCTCTGTCCTGGGAAGAACCAGCAAGAAACCCAGCGGGACTTTTTTTTTTAAAGCAAATTTTACAATAATGGTTGTACTAACTATATAAGTACAAAATTTATTTTAGAAACAACTTGGAAGCGATCACCTCATTCCCAGGGGTTATTATCAACCATGTATTCATTTATACTATAATAACCCTTTTTATACAGTTTCAACTTAACAAAACATTTAAACTTGCTAATGTTGAGAGCCTGTACACTTTCCGGGACCTTGTTGTAATAGCGTATACATTGCCCCAAGAATGAATTACTGACTCTGTGGAGTCGAGAAACTGGTATCACTAGCTTGTGTTTGTTCCTAGTGTTTACAGAATGCACATCACTTTTTTTACTAAAACTACCTTTGTTTTTGTGAACATACATTAAATTTTCGTAAATATACTGAGAGGCCAAAGTTAATATATTTATTTCTTTAAATTTATCTCTAAGAGACTCTCTCAGTTTTAGGTTGTAAATAGCTCTAATGGCCCTCTTCTGTAAAACAAAAATAGTTTCTGAATCAGCCGCATGTCCCCATAACAAAATCCCATAAGACATTATGCTATGGAAATAACTGAAATAAACTAATCTAGCTGTCTCGACACTAGTGAGACCTCTAATCTTTTTTACAGCATAGGCTGCAGAACTTAGTCTGCTTGCTAGTTTGGATATATGGGGGCCCCACTGAAGCTTTGCGTCGAGAGTGATGCCAAGAAAAACAGTGGATTCAACAGGGCTCAGTTCTTCCCCATTTAAAAACACATTGGTACTCAGATTTCTATCATTCGTTGTTGTAAATTTAATACATTTAGTTTTATTTCCGTTTAAATGTAAATTATTAACGTTAAACCAATGCACTAATTTTGATATAGCATTATTCACTTCGTCACATTTAAATGATTTACGTTTAAGTTTAAAAATCAAAGAAGTATCATCAGCAAATAATACTATATCATGATTATCCTCTACAATAGAAGGTAAGTCATTAATATACACTAGAAACAAGAATGGGCCAAGAATTGAGCCCTGAGGTACACCCATTAGTACAGGTGAGCCGGAAGAACTTTTACCATTAATAATAACTTTCTGCATTCTATTACTTAAATATGAAATTACAAGTTTAAGCGCTGTGTTCTTGACACCATAGTACTGTAGCTTCCTGATTAATGTCTCATGGTGAACGCAGTCGAAGGCCTTGGAAAGGTCACAAAATATACCCAAAGCATCCTCTGAATTCTCCCATGCACAAAAAATATGTTTAATAAGCTCAACTCCAGCGTCAGTTGTTGAGCGACCCCTTGTAATTACCACCATAAACATGCACCATCTACTACGACTTTGATGCTCCGATCAGTCAGAAAACTGGTGATCCAATTGCACAATTTCTCGGGAAGCCCATGGGAAGGAAGCTTCCTAAGAAGCGCTTTGTGCCAGACCCGATCGAAAGCCTTCGCTATGTCCAAACTAACGGCCAATGCCTCCCCCTTGGGCTCAATCGCCTGCGTCCATCTATATGTTAGGTAAACAAGAAGATCACCACCTGAGCGACCCCGACGGAAACCGCACTGGCGGTCACTGATCAGCTGGTGCTCCTCAAGGTACCGCATGAGCTGGCAGTTAATAATGGACTCCATTATTTTCGAGAATAAGGAGGTGATGGCGATAGGCCTGTAGTTGGACGGATCAGAGGGGTTACTTTTTTTAGGGATCGGGTGCACGAAAACTGTCTTCCATGATTTCGGGACAACGTTTAGGGAGTAGGAGTACCGGAACGCACGTCCTCAGCCCAATTGGCGGAATTCCGTCAGGCCCACTTGACTTGTGTATGATCAGTGAGAGGAGTGTTTGCGTACTGAGCACTGTGTGAATCGTACATCAGACATAGATCACTCACACTGCGGGATGGTTGGCGATGTGTTCCCCCTGTCATCGATATTCGAGACGCAAAAAGAAAGCCTAAAAGGTCGGCTTTCTCTTTTGTGGCATTGGCCAGTAAGTTATCCTCCCTGTGCAGTGATGGTAGTGATGGTCTACAGGAATTCCCTTGAACAGCCTTGGCGAGAGACCAGAATGCACGGGCTCCCGAAGCAGGGCGAACTAATTTCTCGCGAATTCTTCCAATGTGCTCATACTTTGCCTTGATAAAAACTCTTTTGAAGGACCTGGAGGCGAAGTTATATTTCTTTTTAAGCATGCTGGTGTTTACATTGCGAGCCGCCGAAGCCTCAGCCCAGGATATTAACAATAATTTAACGCGATCTGATCAAGAAGTTGCTATGGCTTTGGAGAAACATTTTACTGATGTTCCTTTTTTGACAACAAAATCATTAAATTCTTCTCCTACTGTCGCCGAATCATTGCTCAAACAAAATGTAAAGGCTTGTTCAAATACTTTTAAATTCCATAGAATACTGCCAAAAGATATCGTTAAATATTTTGAAACTATTGATGTTAAGAAAACGGCAGACTTATGGGGGATTTCCGTTAAAGTTATTTTATCTATAATAGATATAATAGCACCTTATCTAGCCACTATATTTAATATAAGTGTCGAATCTGGTGTGTTTCCTGATTTAATGAAACATAGTAAAGTCATACCTATATTTAAATCTGGTAGTACATTAGACTCCGCCAATTTTAGACCAATTTCTGTACTACCAACATTAAGTAAAATTTTTGAAAAAAATATTTTAGATCAGATGTTAAGTTTCTTTAATATTAATAAATTGCTACATAAAAATCAATTCGGTTTTACAAGGGGTCGCTCGACAACTGACGCTGGAGTTGAGCTTATTAAACATATTTTTTGTGCATGGGAGAATTCAGAGGATGCTTTGGGTATATTTTGTGACCTTTCCAAGGCCTTCGACTGTGTTCACCATGAGACATTAATCAGGAAGCTACAGTACTATGGTGTCAAGAACACAGCGCTTAAACTTATTATTTCATATTTAAGTAATAGAAAGCAGAAGGTTATTATTAATGGTAAAAGTTCTTCCGGGTCACCTGTACTAATGGGTGTTCCTCAGGGCTCGATTCTCGGCCCATTCCTGTTTCTGGTGTATATTAGTGACTTACCTCACCTGGTAGGGGATAGTCATGATATAGTATTATTTGCTGATGATACTTCCTTGATTTTTAAACTTAAACGTCAATCATTTAAATGTGACGAAGTGAATAATGCTATATCAAAATTAGTGCATTGGTTTAACGTTAATAATCTGCATTTGAACGGAAATAAAACTAATTGTGTTAAATTTACAACAACGAATGTTAAAAATCTGAATACCAATGTGTTTTTAAATGGGGAGGAATTGAACCCCGTTGTATCCACTGTTTTTCTTGGCATCACTCTTGACGCAAAGCTTCAGTGGGGCCCCCATATATCCAAATTAGCAAGCAGACTAAGTTCTGCAGCCTATGCTGTAAAAAAGATTAGAGGTCTCACTAGTGTCGAGACAGCTAGATTACTTTATTTTAGTTATTTCCATAGCATAAAGTGTTATGGGATTTTGCTATGGGGAAATGCGGCTGATTCAGAAACTATTTTTGTTTTACAGAAGAGGGCCATTAGAGCTATTTACAATGTAAAACCGAGAGAGTCTCTTAGAGATAAATTTAAAGAAATTAATATATTAACTTTGGCCTCTCAGTATATTTACGAAAATTTAATGTATGTTCACAAAAACAAAGATAGTTTTAGTAAAAAAAGTGATATACATTCTGTAAACACTAGGAACAAACACAAGCTAGTGATGCCAGTTTCTCGACTCCACAGAGTCAGTAATTCATTCTTGGGGCAATGTATACGCTATTACAACAAGGTCCCGGAAAGTGTACAGGTTCTCTCTATTACCAAGTTTAAATGTTTTATTAAGCTGAAACTGTATAAAAAGGGTTATTATAGTATAAATAAATACATGGTTGATAATAACCCCTGGTTTCAATAAGAATTACACATGTAATGTATATTGAATAAAAATTATTCTATTCTATTCTATTCTATTCTATTCAGGCCTGACAACTTAAACTTTTAATTGAAAGTAAACACCGTCTTCAAAGAAATAAAAATAATAAAATAATTTGACAGAATAGCATCAAAAGCAGGTGCTAAGACATAGTGTATAAAATATTACTTCAGACTTCAGAAGCCATGAAATTAAAGTTTAAATTTTCACCGTTTTGAATGGACATGGTAACAGCTAGAATGTCGTCTAAAACATAAAAAACTTCATCCACTTCCCACCTTACGGGTGGATATTTTTCTCTAAACGTTACAGAGCCACGCTGTAGCTATGTTATGGTTGTAGCACGGATGGATCGGCTTGATCGAGGAAGGACCACGCTCTTACTGAATACCAGCGTAAAATAGCGGCTCAACGCCACTGCGTTTCGTATAGTGTACCCTTTATATTATTTACTAGCTGTTCCTCGCGACTTCGCCCGCTTGTTATTTGGGGTTTTATTTTTTTGCGCGGAACCCTAATTCTTTTTCTAAAATAAAAGTAGCCTAAGTTACTCCTTGTGATATCAGCTATCTGCCAGTGAAAATCCTGTCAAAATCGGTCCAGCCGTTTCGGAGATTAGCCGGAACTGTATGTAATGTAATGTTCTACTATCGCCTAAAAATAGTATTACATTACATACACCCACATTTTATCGAATAAAATCGTATCTAGCAATCACATTATACATATAAATTATATAAAAAGCACATTGTTAGAAAGATAAATGATTGTTGAACCTATTAATAATTTTTTTAAATCGATTAATTGCTATTTTTAAATAAAAAAAGGGTTTTAGTGGCTTATGGTGTGGATTTATCATGTCCCTGTGGCTTGTAAACACTATAACTTTTGAAAATATCAATTGTTTAACTCAATCTATTTTTTAATCTCTTCATCTATCATGTGGGAAGCCACTGAATGTAAATGGCAGTGTAATTTTGTTTTGTTTAGCTATAATTAATTTTTTTCGGCTCCAAAATGGCGAAATTTTCGTTCATTTGGTTGCCTCGTATATAAATTGTTTCTGTAAATGGGGATCTACAGCCACAGAGTAGTTTAGTTCACAGAGTACATTTGTATTAAGTTTAGTTCGGCTTCAGTCAGGCCCAGGACAGATTTAGTTCCATACCATTTAGTAAGCGCTAGTGTTGCATCTTGAATGTCAATGTCATTCAAATATCAGTCAAATCTTAATCAATCAGTCCACAGATAACTGTATAATCAGAGAAATCAGTCAGTCTCACAGACTATTATGATGCTTACAGCTTACACATGTCAGTGCATGTCAGTCTTGTATTGTGTGAGTGGAATTCTGCGGGTATATTTTGTTTTCTCCTCGGTTTATACATTGAGTCGAGATCTCAAAGTCCACCTGCATCCTTGCCCAATCAGTGATTGTGAGTGTGTCTAACGTAGAACGATACACGATGTTGAAATTGCGGAAGTGTTGGTTGTATTATGTTGCCATGCCAACCACAAAACGCATCACCTTTTTAACTTTCCAAAGGACGATAAATTACGGAATTGTGGTTGTCTTTCTTGGTGCCTGTTAATATTAAGCTCAGCGGTTTGTCTAAGGAACAATTGTTAAACAGATATGTGTGCCAAAAACACTTTGACAGACAGCAGTTTGACGGTATGGGTAAGCGTCTTGCACATGGTTGGTTATCCCTGCTAACTTTACTAACATTACTTAAAACTATCGCTTTCAATGCTTAATAATTAATTTTCCGCTGTTAAAATAAATTCTTAGTTTATTTAATCTTTTTTCAGCACAAGATCACATTAGTGATAATTATGTTTTGAAATGTAATGTTGAAAAGGGGCCGCCAATTGAAGAATCCACAAATTCTAAAACTGATGGTAGGTTACAAGAATTATGTATTCAATTTTATATATACATTAATACTTTTAAATAATAATAAACGTCATGATCAGTAATCCCATTTACAAACACTGAAAATTGAAAAAAACTAGACCATTGATGCAGTCAATGTCCCATAGTACAAAACATATTTCACAACACGTTTTTGAAACCAAGTTGAGTTTGTCTATGTAACACACAAACTTGCAGAAGAAATCTTATGTGATGACTTTTATTTACCAATTTATTTTGTTCTGTTTTTAGGACACACATGTACTACTGACATGCTACAAATAACAGAACCTGCAGAATTTGTGGCAAACTTCTCTATATCATCATCAAAGGCAGAATCAAGAGGTATTTTTATGTCTTATATTTCCTTTTTTAAATATATATATTCATAATCTCCTCAAGACCGAATTTCAGTAATTATTGTGGTTAATCTCAGTAGCCATCTGTGCATGGTACAGGATTATAATGTATGAATGTGTGCACAAACACAGATATTATATTCCTTCACTCTCATAGTCCGATCACAATTAGAAAGAGATCAGGCGCAAGACCAATGGCTTTATATTCTTACAGAAGCGGGTTAACGCAGCAACATTCCTGACTCCGAGTTGTTAATAGGAATTTCTTGACAGAAAAACCTATCAATCTAATATAAACAGACATCTTATAATAGAATAGAATAGAATAGAATAGAATATTTTTTTATTCAATATCGATTATTACATAATTCTTATTGAAAGTCATTTTTTATTTACCACTGGTTCGGAAAATACCTCTGTCCTGGGAAGAACCAGCAAGAAACCCAGCGGGACTTTTTTTTCAAACATATTTCATTTAACAATAATTTCATTTATACAATTTTTAAATGATTTTTAATAGAACCAGCATGGTGGCGATCACCTTATTCCCAGGGGTTATTTTCATTCATGTATTCCTTGATATTATAATAACCCTTTTTGTACAGTTTTTCTTTAATAAAACTTTTAAACTTGTTTATTGATAAACTTTGAATATGTTCTGGGATTTTGTTGTAAAAGCGTATACATTGCCCCATAAATGAATTACTGAATCTGTGGAGTCTAGTAACTGGTATTACAAGCTTATGTTTGTTCCTAGTGTTTAAAGAATGCACATCCTTATTCTTATTAAAGCTATTTATGTTTTTATGTACATACATTAGATTTTCATAAATATATTGCGATGCCAAAGTTAATATGTTTATTTCTTTAAATTTTTGTCTGAGGGACTCTTTACAATTTAGGTTATAAATCGCCCGAACGGCTCTCTTTTGCAAAACAAATATAGCTTCAATATCAGTCGCATTACCCCATAGCAAAATTCCATAAGACATTACGCTATGAAAGTAACTAAAATACACTAATCTAGCTGTCTCAACATCTGTGAGACTTCTAATCTTTCTTACAGCATATGCTGCAGAACTAAGTCTGCTTGCTAATTTAGATATATGGGGCCCCCATTGAAGTTTCGCGTCAATAGTAATACCGAGAAAAACAGTGGTATCCACAAGACTCAACTCCTCCCCATTTAATAGCACATTGGTATTCGAATGTTTTACATTAGGTATTGTGAATTTAATACACTTAGTCTTATTGCCGTTTAAGAGCATATTGTTGGCGTTAAACCAATGTACTAATTTCGATAGAGCATTATTTACATCGTCATAATTAATTAACTGCCGTTTGAGTTTGAAAATTAAAGAAGTATCGTCAGCAAATAATACTATATCGTGATTGTCCCCTACAAGATAAGGTAAGTCATTAATATAGATTAAAAACAGGAATGGGCCAAGAATCGAGCCCTGAGGAACGCCCATTGATACTACTCAATTATAATAATACCATTGATACTAATCAAAGAGATTTAAAAAATATATATACTATAGAGCGAGCATTGGAGAAATTTCTATACAAAAACTTTAAGCTCGTGCGTGTGTGACGCTCTCTAGCTAAAAATAGCAAAACTACACTATCATTTATTAAGACAACATTTTAGCTATTCCCCAGTAGGTGACGCTTAACCTCTTAGAACTTGACATTAGTCAGAACTATGGTCAAGCCTAAGAGTATAGTAGGTCAGGCCAAAGACAATTTTTTTAAAGATGGTAAATATAACTTAGAGTCATTACTATGTTCTAATCCAAAAATTTAAAAAATATTAACAATTAAAATATCGAATTATTTGTATGAAGGTCAAGTGAGCGCTAGAGTAAAGACGATTGCAAGACGATTTGTCGATAAATGAAATGTTTCGAGAAATTACCAATTACTGAGTAGTGGCGGTGTATGAATATTCATTTATCATTCCGTGGGTTTCGTAAGAGGAGACTGATGCACTGTTCTGAGGGTCCTTTCTAAATATTACCATACTCTATGGAGCGTTCTACAAAGGTGACATTTGACTGTTTTAGGAATGTTACCCTTTCGATACCAAAGTATCGATAATGTTGTTGAAGGTTACTAAGCTTGAAATACTTTAAAATATAATAAAAGGGAGTAAAATGATTGTTTCATTGTATAAATCTATTTATCATGACTTCCACCGCACGAAAAAAATCACTTTAACTTTTTATGCCTCTATTTTATACTGATCCTGCTTTTATATCTTTAAGTAATTATCATCATCATCATTACAGCCCTTCACAAGTCCACTGCTGAACATAGGCCTCCCCCAAGGAATGCCACAAAGCACGGTCCTGAGCCACCTGCATCCATCGACTTCCTGCATGTCTTACCAGGTCGTCACTCCATCTTGTGGGGGGACGCCCTACACTTCGCCTACCGGTACGAGGCTGCCACTCGAGAACCTTTCTTCCCCATCGGTTGTCGGTTCTTCGAGCTATATGGCCGGCCCACTGCCACTTCAGCTTACTAATCCGTTGGGCTATGTCGGTTACTCTGGTTCTACTGCGGATATCCTTATTCCTAAGTTTATCACGCAGAGAAACTCCGAGCATAGCCCTCTCCATAGCTCGCTGAGCGACCTTGAGCTTCCTCATACGGCCAGCAGTGAAGGACCACGTCTCAGTTCCGTAAGTCATCACTGGCAACACGCACTGGTTGTACAGTCTCGTTTTCAAGTTCTGAGGTATACCTGACGAGAAGATGTGCCATAATTTCCCGAACGCTGCCCAGCCAAGTTGAATCCGTCGATTAACCTCTCGGTCGAAGTTGGACTTACCTAGTCGGACTATATGTCCCAGGTAAACATACTCGTCAACAACTTCGAGCTTAGTGCTCCCAACAACTACCGGCATAGGTGTGACATGGACATTAAACATAATCTTTGTTTTGTCCATGTTCATCTTAAGACCTATCCGTTGGGAGACACTATTGAGGTCATTGAGCATAGTGAAAAATAACCTGTTACAATGTAATAACAGTGAAAAATCACATGTTACAGTGTAGGTAATAGATAATCTATATTTTACTTATTCTACAATAACTCAGCTTCTAGATTGACATATCTTTTCGGATATTAATTGTTTATATATACGCTTTCAAATGGTACTTTCTTCTTGTTAACACTTGGGCCCAAGAATGTATGGAGACGTCTTCCTCTCTTTTTATATTATTTTGTCAATTTCATCAGCTGCACTACTTAAAAGACACTACCCACATCAATAAAAATTGTTATATTAAGTTTTTACCTTATTTCCTAACTCAAGCTTAACCTACAACTTCTTGTATCTAATATCTTTAACAGTACAATTTTTTTTAACGTCACAAGCCTATAGCACTCTCCTATCACTGTAAGCCAGGATTTATAATGATTTTGTCCTTGAATACCACCAGACAATGACGCCTGGTATGTAAAAGAGAAGACTTGCTGTATTGCTAAACATAAATATATATATAAAAATAAATATAATAAATCGGCATCCTGTATAATATTTTTATCGATAACCCCAATCGATAAACGTCGTCAATCACTAACTTTAAATAAATAGTGACGCTACAGGATAACAGAGGGCGCTTAGTACAATAAAAATAAATTTTCTAGAAATATCTACTAGAAATAATAAAATTTAAAGATTATTCGGTAAATATACCTTATACTTACGATAAAAAACCAAAATCACGTTCATTTTTTGCTCCATATCGTGACTTACAATATCTTAATGCACAACCGGGCATATTTTCTATAAAATTATTTTTTAAAGATATGAAAAGAATGCGTCTTGACTTTATGACGATGTCACTAAGACTAACGGAGATATATCCTATAGGACATAAGTTACAGACGACAATTTTGCTGCTGATGTCCGGTCTATTACTACTACTACTTAAATGTCTTTGCTTATAATCAACAATTGCAAATAATTTAAAGACATTAGACAAAAAATTGACAATACTTGACATTTATTTTTCTACTAATTTCAGATATGATTCGCAATGTTGAGCAAAATCGAAAAAGAAACACACCAAAAAGAATTCAGAGTGGAGGTATAGTATTTTATAACACACTAGTGACCCGCCCCGGCATCGTGCGGGTGCAATATAGATACTTATATGGGGCAGTGTGGAGAGATTAATAATATTATGATTAGTCAATACTACAGGATGTTTTGTATACAATATTTACAGCTGATTTTTCATGAGACAGTACGAACGTGTTTTCTTTAGAGATTATTCTCGAAAGCGCGACATATAATTGGCCGTGTGAGAAACACTCAACGCTCATATCTAAACCTGCAACGTTGAATGTTTGACCCTGTGACTTATCATGGTCATTCCAAAAGATAGCTTTACCGGAAATTGCAGGCGCTTATATTGAAACGGCAAATCCGATGATATATGACACGTTTTATTTTTATTTTA
Source organism: Parnassius glacialis (assembly GCA_033319125.1). NCBI lineage: Eukaryota > Metazoa > Arthropoda > Insecta > Lepidoptera > Papilionidae > Parnassius > Parnassius glacialis. The sequence continues at coordinate 33,212,532 of JAVANC010000002.1, forward strand.
CTGGCTGGAAAACACCAGTAGACGCGTGCGAACGCTACGAATTATACAATGCTAAAGGGCGTGCCGCGGCGATCGACACGGCACACCTCGCGTCCTCCAACCGCTGCCAACCGGGACGAAAAGTACGGCCCGCCAGCCGCTGTGGCTCCGCTTTTTAAATCTCTGATATCTTTTAGGATGTCCAATTTAATGAAATGTTGTTAAGGGCAGTTTTGATCCACGTGAAATATACAACGTATGTAATGTATTTAATTGGATAAGGAATAATACTGTATTGTATAAAATAGCTTGGAATATCACACATTTTTTTTTGTAATATGTAAAAGATAACAATAGTTACTGTGGGTTATCCTTAAGAGATAAATATATATCATTGCAGACGTTTTATCTATCTTTTTAAGATATATAATTTCGTAGTACATCAATTTGATCTATCTCGTAAGGTGTAGCCAGCGTTTGCGATTTATGTTTGTTACGACAACATATTACAAATCTTTATACCTATTTTTTCACTTTTCTGTGCTATAATATGTTTGTATTATACATGTAAACCTTTTTCTTGAATTACTCTATCTAATCCTGAACATATCATTAAATTCCGTTGAGTAGTTTAAAAGATCTAAGCTAACAGACAGTGGAAGCGACTTCATTTTATACTATGTAAAGATACCTCATAAAAGCTAGTTATATAATAATATTAGTGTATATTATTAGTTTTGCCAGTTCGGTCGCATAGAATTTTTGTTAGTAGTTTATTTACAGACATCTTCCTGGCAATCGTGACATCTATGGCATATAACCCTCACATTGGCAGAGGTGCATGTTTTTTAGTAGACTTTTACAGGCTGATCATGATGAAGAAGAATAGTTCTAGTTATTTTTAGACATCTTTTGGTTGTAAAGTAATACAAACTTTAGAATTGCTCCTGCAAGCTACGGACTAAATTGTATAATTTTATATTATCCTTTTACAGCCAATAAACTGACCTGAGACTGTATATGCTTCATAAGAAGAATGAAAAATATTGCTGTCGAAGAAAATAAGCTTGAAAAGCCATTTTCAGAAAGGTTTCATGCTGCTAAAAATCTAAACCATAACCTGTTATTTAATAAAAGTTTTGGCAAAATTACACAACATTCAAATTCAAATTCAATCCAAAGGTTGAAAATAAATAAAAAATTTTAAAATTTGAAATGTCGTTTTATTCTAATTTAAGACTGAATACATACAACAGATATTTATTCGCTGAACTTTTCAAATAAGTATTTTAAAATAAGAAAATAATCCTTGCATATCGACGTTTTACCTGTGCATCACTAAACTATCGATATCGACACTTGAATATTAGACCTAGTTTGCGAGTTTGCATCACTATACGACACTAGCGCTTTGCGAATTCATTGGAACTAACCGTCAATTAGAGAACTGTCCCATCTGTCTCTGACTAGTATACAGTTATCTGTGGCTTCAGTCGCCGTCGTGGGTGGACATTGTTTCGGTTGTTTTCAGCGGCTCAAAAAGATCGCTGTACAAATACACAATATTCGAATAACCAAATTTCTTAAATACTTCATTATAATAATAATAAGAGATTTTTTTTTACAATATTTAAAAGCACAGAATAAATAATAGTAGTACGTACTAAAAGTAAGTAGTATAATTTTTTTGTCATGGGTGACATTTTCATGCTTTTCGAGGGTGTCGAAACCGATAGGGTTGTCGAAATGTAAATCCAAGATGGTGGCCGCAATAGGTATCAATTTTTTCATCATGGGTATCATTTTCATGGTTTTCGAGGGTTCTGAAGCCGATAGTGCTGTCGAAATGTAAATCCAAGGTGGAGGCTGCAATAGGTATAAAATTTTTCATCATAGGTGTACATTTTCATGGTTTTCGAGGGTGTTGAAGCTGATAGTGCTGTCGAAATGTAAATCCAAGATGGCGGCTGAATTAGGTACCAATTTATTCATCATGGGTGTCATTTTCATGGTTTTCGAGGGTGTTGAAGCCGATAGTGCTGTCGAAATGTAAATCCAAGGTGGAGGCTGCAATAGGTATAAAATTTTTCATCATAGGTGCCATTTTCATGGTTTTCGAGGGTGTTGAAGCTGATAGCGCTGTCAAAATGTAAATCCAAGATAGCGGCTGAAAATATATCAATTTTTTCATCTTGGGTGTCATTTTCATGGTTTTCGAGGGTGTTGAAGCCGATAGTGCTGTCGAAATGTAAATCCAAGATGGCGGCTGAAGTAGGTACCAATTTTTTCATCATGGGTGTCATTTTCATGGTTTTCGGGGGTGTTGAAGCCGATAGTGCTATCGAAATGTAAATCCAAGATGGCGGCTGCAATAGATATAAATTTTTTCATCTTGGGTGTCATTTTCATGGTTTTCGAGGGTGTTGAATCCGATAGTGCTGTCGAAATGTAAATCCAAGATGGCGGCTGAAGTTGGTACCAATTTTTTCATCTCGGGTGTCATTTTCATGGTTTTCAAGAGTGTTGAAGCCGATAGTGCTGTCGAAATGTAAATCCAAGATGGCGGCTGTAATAGGTATCCATTTATTCATCATGGGTGTCATTTTCATGGTTTTCGAGGGTGTTGAAGCCGATAGTGCTGTCGAAATGTATTTAAACTACTTTAATAATTCCGTATAATCATGTTATACGTACTTTTTTTAATGCGCTTAAGGTATGCCCAATTGGATTTACCAATATTTATTATATTTTTGTTATTAGTAACGTATATAATTTCATATGCGTTTAGTAAAATGCTGTAATTTTGGCCATTACAAACAGACACTTCAACTTTATTTATTTGTATAGATGTATGATGTAGATTACTTAGTCTTCAGTTTTGACACGGCATCTGCGTTTTGATATCCATACAAATATATATCCAGATAAATCTATACAAATAAATAAAAATGAAGTGCCTGTTGTTATTGTCAAAATAACAGCTTTTTAATACATGCATATGAAAGTGTATACGGAACTTATAACAGAAACACAATTTTTAAATTTTTTCTTTGTCTGTCTGTCTGTCTGTTTGTTCCAGCTAATCTCCGAAACGGCTGAACCGCTTTTGACGGGACTTTCACTGACAGATAGCTGATGTTATAAGGAGTAACTTAGGATGCTTTTATTTTAGAAAAATAATTATGGTTCCGCGTAAAAAAATTTAAATTCATGTAATCGTAGTAAATTCCACGCGGGCGAAGTCATGGGGGACAGCTAGTCCAGGATTAATGTAGAGTCCATCAGTCACAACATTCACGTACCATCAGGTGGGCTGTGTGCTCGCTTGTCATCCGTCGCAGTTTTCACTTCTGTCGACAGTCCTTATGACTGCCTCTGGTTTTTTTCTTCAGTGTCCGCCTCGGTAAATTACCACACTCATACTTATGTATCCCAACAAATAGTAGTGCGTACCTTTATATAGTCTTCTCTGTTTGAAGTTAGTTGCAGCTGTCCAGTGGCTAGAGCCACTTACCATCACGTAGACTGAGAGACATCAAGGGAAAGCAACGCTATTTTTGAATCTACTCAATCGTCCCAATAAAGGGAGTGGCTCATGTTCAGCTCTTGTGAGCTCATGATGAAGAAGTAAAAGATTACTTCCTCACACAATTTCTATTTACAATTACCATATATCAAGAATACTTATGGGCCTTTAAAAATGATCTTGTTTGTCTATCTGTAAATACGGGCCAATCATACGATATACCATCTATCCTAATTATCACCAGTTCACTGTGTAGCGACGGTGTGAGAATATCTACTACCTCATATCATGCCGAGTTACGGCACCCTGGGATACAACCACAGACTTCGAGTAAGAAAAATCTTCACCTCAGTACCAACTAGCGATATTTGGTGAGCGGAACCCTTTATTCAAGTAATGCTTAATGTTGCTCTGGATAAAGGGAAAATCCATACTTAATATTATAAATGCGAAAGTGTGTTTGTTTGTTTGTTTATTTGTCCTTCTTTCACGTCGCAACAGAGCGTTGGCATGGCATGATTTTTTGTATGGGGATAGTTCGGTGGCTGTAGAGTGACATAGGCTACTTTTTTCAGCGGAAAAATATATCATTCCCGTGGGAAAATCGAATATGTTGCAAAATTAAATTCAGCTAGGTGGCGCCACCGTGATTCTACAAGACGGACGACGGTACGATGGACGAACACAGAAGGTCAGAATATCTGGATTATTATGTCTTTTTACCAAAATTAAGATAAAAATTGTATGGATCTGTATTTATCCACGCAGGACCGGGAAGAGAGCAATAAAAAACATAAAATTCACCAGCTGATTTTCTTCAAACGTTTTGGTGCATTGTAATTCACAGAATAGGCGATAACCTCGCAGACGATATTAAGTAATCCGTTGATGCTCTGCCTACCCCGCAAGGGTTACAGGCGTGATTATAAGTATGGATCAGAAATACTATCACCATCTGTCACGCTTTCACCCTTAACTATTACTTAACTGTGGTAGAAACAGTTCTTAGTAAGCCTTATTAATAAGCCTTAGTAATATTTATTGAACGGAAACGAATACAGTTCTTATATTATGTGGTTATGAATGAATCGGTATTACAATAAGAAAAATTGTGCAAAATTATAAGAAAAATATTTTTTGAGAGTTCTTATTAACTAACGTATACATAGTTTAAATTGATTCCGCTAGATGTCGTTTCTAGGTTTTTAAAACGCGGTAACGAAATGTTTCCTGACATTTACTTAACTCCCGCCGTTGAGCCGCGCGTCAACTTATAGTGCACACGGTACCTATACGCTTAAATTGTTTCTATTTCGTAGCTTATTCGACTATCTTTTTTAAACAGTGGTAGAGCCACGCGGCAGCTTTTGCTGTCGCACGGATGGTCTGGCTCGGGGTGAATAGAATAGAATAGAATAATGATTTATTTGCATTGAATGTAGGTAATAACAATAAGGTGTTGATAGAGTACATAGAAGATCCGTACATTCTACCATTTTGGCATGCAAATATAAAATTAAATTTATTTCTATATAATACTAGTAATTAATTATAAATAGATTTAAAATTATAATTATGAGTATAAATAGTTATTACATTATTATAATTCAAAGTATTGTATTATTATTATTACATAAATTTATATTGTTGAAATTTTATTGCAGTTATCATAACACATAAATTATTAATACAAACAACATATTATAAACAATTAATTAACTGCAACGTTATTTAAATATTGGTATCATTTAAGAAGTCCGATACTGAGTAATAGCATCTTTCCAATAACAAAGAAGTAAGACTCTTTTTAAATATTCTAATGGGTTGATTTTTTACAAAATTTGGGATTTTGTTATATATGACAGGTGCCATGCTCATAACACTTTTTTTTAATAAAGCTGTTTGAAAATTATTTATTATTATTTATTATTTTATTTTTTTTATTTGAATCGGGAAGGGTCGCCCTAGGCGAAAGTTTATCGACCAAATTGGCGATATATTGAAAATGGGCCAAATCAAGAGTACCTTTAACCGACGAGCGTGTATGCGTAGGTATATGGATGTGGAGGAAGCGAGAGAGGTCTGTCAGGATCGTGCCAAATGGAAGTCCATAGTCTCTGCCTACCCCTCTGGGTGACAGGCGTGAGTGTTTATGTTTATGTTCTGTTTGAAATCTTCCTGTATACAGTAAATATTTATATTGCGTTCTCATAAATACGGCTCGTACTCTAGTTTCATTTAAGGTAGGAAATAAATGATGATTAATTTTCACAAATATCGCTATTTCTAAAATATAGAGACACGGAAAAGTTAATAATTTATGGGCTTTGAAAATAGGGACACAACTATCTGTTATCTTTAAATTGAAGATTGCTCTTATGCAGCGCTTTTGGGCTTTGAAAATGCTTTCTCTATCGCTACAGTTGCCCCAAAATATAATACCGTATCTTAAAATGGAAACTACCAGGCCATGGTAAGCTACTAGCACCGTTTTGACACTGACTTTTTTTGCCAGGTTATAGAGTGCATATGCAGAAACACTTAGTTTCTTACAGACATCATCTGCTTGGGCCTTCCATGTCAATTGGCTGTCTATTGAAATACCTAAAAATTTTGCGATATCTACTCTTTCAAGTATTTGACAATTGTAATTTATATTTAGATCTTCAGTGCGAATTTTCTGATAAAAGTGCATTATTTTAGTTTTTTTAATATTGATCAGTAAATTATTATAATTCAGCCAGTTAATTATAGTTTTAATCGTAGTGTTTATATCACTTTCATAAGAATCTTTATTAAGGCATTTTATTAGAGCTGTACTGTCGTCGGCAAATAATACCATTGGATGATGGATTTGGCTTGGGAGGTCGTTTATATAAAGTAAAAATAACAGTGGCCCAAGGACACTCCCCTGTGGTACGCCGAATTTTTTTTCTCTATAGGAAGAAACATTCACGCATTCACGTTTAGATTTAATACATATACTAGCAATCTCTGTACATTGTTTGCGGCCTATCAGATATGATTTTATTAGGTTAAGAATATTACCTCGAATGCCGTATGCGTTAAGTTTCTGTAATAGTATGTCATGGTTCACATAATCGAAGGCTTTAGACATGTCTGTATAAATAGCACATATGGGAGTTCTGGTATCTACACTAGCCATTACCCTCTTTAATAAGTCGTAAACAGCCATATTTACGTTTTTGTTTTTACGGAACCCATTTTGTTCATCGCAGAGTATATTAAATTTGGCCAAAAATGCGTAAATGGATTCGTAAATAACTTTTTCCATTACTTTAGAAAAAACTGGAAGCAAAGAAATCGGTCTGTAGTTAGACATGTCTTCTTTATTGTTTTTTTTATAAAGTGGTTTTACTATAACCGTTTTCAGTCTTTCGGGAAACATTCCCGCTAATATGCTTACATTAATAATATGACTAAGAGGCCCAGATATGCTGTTGCAAACAGATTTAATAACTTGCGTTGAAATGCCATCATAACCAAAACTTTTTTTGTTTTTTAAAGATTTTATTATCCGTATTATGTCTTGTGGTACAGTTGGTGTTATAAATATCGAGTGTGGGTTATAATTAATTTTTTTGATGTTATCTGATACGGTTTTTGGTATATCTGTGATCTGGTCGATAAAAAAATTGTTGAATGATTCAGCTATTTCTTTAGGGTTTGTTATTAACAAATTATCTTTTTTTATCTGAGAAATAGGTTCCGTATTTTTTTTGCTATTATTTATTATTTGCCAAGATGTCTTAGATTTATTCTTTGAGTTTTGGATGAGATGGTTATTTTGGGCTTTCTGGGTTAGTTTAATTATTTTTTTGAATCTTCGGGAATACGTATAGAAATTGTTTTTATTTTCATATGTCGGTTTTAATCTCTTTTGCCACAATAAATGGCGCTGCCTTTTGCTACAAATCCGAATACCACGTGACACCCATTTAATTGATTTTTCACTACGTACTAGAACCGATTTAAAAGAAAAACACAAGTTATATAATAAAAGAAATAAGTCGATAAAACTATCATAGGCATTATTAGGGTCGTCAGTACTGTAAACGTCTGAAAACGATAACTGTTGGAGATATTTATTGAATTTGTTTATATTCTCGTTGGACGTATCTCTTATTGTTTTTCGCCAATATTTTATTTGTCTTGATTGGTTAACGTTTATTTTTAGAATCTGAGCTGTATGGTCTGATAAGGCTAAGTCTATTACTTCGCATTTGCACTTTTGTTTCAAGTTATGAGCAAAATTGTCTAAACAGGTATTGCTGTCTAATCTAGTAGGTTGGTTAATTTCCAATTTAAGGTCGTAGCTTAAAAGAAAGTATTCAAATTCTATTGCTAATCTGTTCCTTTTTAAAATGTCTATATTAAAGTCACCACATATTATTATACTACTTTTTCGGTTATTACATACTTTCTTTAAAATAGAGTCTAAATTTTCATAAAATTTATCTATGTTACATATTTTTGGGGGTCTATAAATACATAAAATTATCGTGTTTTGTTTTGTTAATTTTATAGCACAACATTCAATGATCCCTGTTATAGAGTATTTCATGATGTCTGGTAATTCTGTGTACTCATGACATTTTTTTATCAAGATGCAGGCTCCTCCGCGTTTTACATTTCTTCTTGAATAGCATGTAGCTAGCTTGTAATTGGATATTTGTATTAATTTTTCATGGCCAGACATTATGAAATGCTCGGTAATACACAATACATCTATATCTATTTGTTTGTTTAATAATTCTTGAATATGAACCGTTAGTACATCAGATTTATTAAGAAAGCCGGCAATATTCTGATGCATGATATACATATGATTAGAATAGAAAAAAATTTGAATTTGAGCAAGTGGGAATAGCTTCTTTATTGACTTTTATTTTAATATTAGGAGATATTTCTAGATCTAAGTTAGGTTTACTTATCATTATTAGTATGTTACTCATGATATTCTTTAATCCATAGTTATTTAATCTCCCACTATATTTGGAAAACATACTATAATCGTAGGATAGTTCAAAATTAGAATCTAATAGCTTTGCGTAGTTAAAAGTGTTGAGATCTAGGTACAATAAATTATTAAATGTTTCTATCCTCCAATTAAACATATCGGAATAATCTTTACATTTGTATGTTGGAAGGCACAGTATAATATTGGTATGCTGAATATTTTGAAGAGTATTCCTCATTTCTTTGATGATATCAAAGTAATTTTCAGTTTTTCGAAAATCTTCCTCTCCTATTAAAATTACGCAGTAGTCATTTTTCGTAAAGCTTACTAATTTCTTATTTAAATTATTAATTAGCTGTAATATTCCGCAATTGGGGAAAATGTAGTGGCATATCTCGGTATTCAAAAACGTATCCTCAGCAATAGATAATACCTTGTTGGTTTTATTGGCACTTATAATGCAAATTTTTTTTCTAGCAGGTTTTAACTTAATGTTTGTTGTTTCGCTTATTTGTGCTGTATTATCTTGTCGTGTCATCGTAGGGTCAGCTATTGGTTTTTGAGTAATTGGCGTACTAGAGATTTTGTTAAAGATATTCTGATTTTTTTTTCTGGTAGATTTATTGAGTGGAGTGGATACTTTCAAGCTTTTTTTAGGAGTATCCACATCGTTCGTTAATTTTTTGGTGGCTTTTTTTAAAACTTCATGTTTCGATGCTAAACCCTGGACGGCTTTTTTTAGCTCGTGATTTTCTATGGACAAATTATTTATTTCCTCGTGAGCTGAATTTAGTTGTAGGGTGAGGTGTTCTATTTGTTCTTTAAGTTTTTGTATTTGTATGTTATTTTCATCACCTGATAAGTTCGGTAAACTACAAGAAGTGCCATCTAGTTTCGAATTATCTGAACTACTTTCGCTACAAGTATGATCTGTCATAGATTGAGTGCGTGTTTTTCGAAATGTTATGTTATCGAAGAAATTCATATTGCAATTTAAAATTTATAAGTTTTAAAATTAGGAAAAAGTACAGCTTAGTCGAGTTTCGATCGTAGACCACGCAGATATCACTCCGAGTTAGTAACACCGCTGGGCTAATTGAACATTACTGTTATCGGCGAAATTAGAGTTCAGTTACCAATAGCAATACTTTTGATGAACAAGTTTGAATTGACCGTTGACACTGAGTTTTTCCCACAATCATTTACCACTTACAATATAATATTTTGTTGGAAATTATGGTTGTAAACACTTAATACTATACACACAATTAATAATAGTAAACGTAAGAAAAGAAATTGGATGAATGAACACGAAGAAAATTATTTTATAACTGTCATATCACTTTTTGTTTAAAAGTTCTTAATTTTGTAATCCATCTATATATACACACTATAACAATGTCACTTAACCTTTAGGATCCTCTTTCACTATTAAACTTATTAGAACACTTAATTACTTCTTATAACCATTTTTAAAATCAAATTAACACGGAGCTATTGTTGTTCGCGCCTGTCCGCGGGTACCACGACCTCACAGAAAACCAGCGTGAAGTAGAGATTTACCTCTGCGTTTCGCTTGGTGAGTGCAGGTGGCCGGAGGCCCTTTTTACTGGAAATGAGGCATTCCATCTTAGTCCTCACGGGTGACAACGCATCTACATTTTGATTTGTAATAGAGGATAGATGTAGATGTCTATGGGCCGCAGCAACCACTTACCATCAGGTGGACTGTGTGCTCGTTTGTCACCCTTTTCCTATAAAAAAAATACCTGCTTTCGATTTCGGTTGTTTGTTATTTGCTTTGTGATTTGGTTAAGGTTGAATGGATTTATATTGGCTTTCATTTTCGGATTTGTATATTTTCTTGGATCGGTTTTGTTGATTTGATTGGTATTCCTTTATACATATTTAGACTCTGGCTTTGATTTTGGATTTTGTTTATTTAGAATCGTGAATTGTTTTTCCTTGGTTTAGGTTGTTTAACAATATTTCAAAGGAATATTAATAGTATAGATAGTGTATACGGTACCTATACACTTACTTCTTTTTTCGTTGGTTATATTTATATTGACTACTGCTTCCGATTTCGGTTTTCTGCAATTTGTTTTGTGATTTGGTTTAAGTTGATTCGATTTTTTTGGCTATCGTTTTTGGATTCGTGTTGTGTCTTGAATCGGTCTTGTTGTTTTGATTTTAAAAAATATTTTAAAAGGAATATTTATTCCTTTAAGATATTTTGGATTTGCTTTTAAAAAAAAATTTAATTCCTTTTAGGTATTTTAACGTTTTTTTATAAATAGGTTTTTTGTTACTTCATAATGCCTCGCAAACGTAAGTCCAGCCTTTCAAGAGTATCTTCTCAAAGACAAGTGAAAAGATTAGCTCGATCGCTAGAATTTTTAGAAGATGCTGAACTGAGAAGGCAAGAACAAGCAGAGCGTCAAGCTACTTTATGAGCTTCTGAAACACCTTCTCAAAGTCAGCGAAGGCGTCTTGAACAGGCAGAGCGTCAAGCTACTTTAAGAGCTACTGAAACACCTGCTCAAAGTCAGCAAAGGCGTCTTGAACAGGCAGAGCGTCAAGCTACTTTAAGAGCTACTGATACACCTGATCAAAGTCAGCAAAGGCGTCTTGAATAGGCAGAGCGTCAATCTACTTTAAGAGCTACTGAAACAACTGCTCAAAGTCAGCAAAGGCTATTCGAACAAGCGGAACGTCAGGCCGCCTTAAGAGCCGCGGAAACACCTGATGAAACTCAACACAGACTCTTTGAGCAAGCTGAACGTCAATCTACTATAAGGGCATCTGAAACACCAGAAAAGAGACAGGCGCGAAGAGATGCAAATGCACAGCTCCAAGCTGAACGTCGACAAAATTTTCAAAGAAACAATTGGTCGGTTTTTAATGACGCAGCATTCAATTATGATCCGTTGATTGATTATAAAATCACAGGTTAGTTGTTATCGGACTGATGGACAAGGCGTGTCGATTTTGCAGTGCTTTAAAATGGAAAGATGAGACCGCAGGCATGTGCTGTTCCAATGACAAAGTGTCTCTCCCATTACTTGGAGAACCAGAAGAACCTTTGAAAACTCTCTTTTTATATGATGCTAATGAGTCACGGCGCTTTTTAAACAGGATCCGGAAATATAACTCATGCTTTCAAATGACGTCCTTCGGAGTTGACCGGGAAATAATAATGCCGTGATTTTCGCCTACATTTACGGTGCAAGGGCAAATTTATCATAGAATAGGTTCACTTTTTCCAGCTGAAAACGAACAGCATAAATTTTTACAAGTATATTTTATGGGTAACGAAGAAATTGAGGTAGACCGTCGCTGCCACTTTATCCAGGGAGTTGAGAGGGACACAGTGTTCAAAATACAAAGATTCTTGCATGAACGTAACATTTTAGTCAAAACATTTAAAACTGCTTTAGAAAACCTACCTGAAGAGGTTATAAAGTCGTCATTCACGCAGATCGGACCCCTCGAGGAGAGCATGAAAGGCGCTACAATGCACCTTTGATAAACGAAATAGCAGCCGTAATTAGTGGTGATCAATTTTCTTCACGAGACATTGTCTTGCGAGCACGTGATGATACGTTGCAACGGGTAGCCGATACACACAAGTTTTATGACGCTCTGCCCATACCCATTGATTTATTGCAAAGGACAAGAGGGTTATCATTTTCAAATTCCACTCACTAACCCGGTCACAAAGGAGCCTACTCCGAACATAAAAGTATCATGTATGGATTTTTATGCGTATCATATGGTGTTGCGAGAAAATGATTTTAACCTCTTAGCCCGGTGTAGACAATTATTTCATCAAGTTTTGGTAGACATGTATGTGAAGGTAGAAAGTGAACGTCTCCGTTATATATCTTTAAAACAAAAAAAGCTGCACGTTGAGAATTATATACATTTACAAGATGCAGTTTCTAGCGACGCCCCAGAGATTTAAGTAAAATGGTAATTCTGTCCTCATCATTCGTTAACAGTCCCCGCTACCTACATGAGTACACACAAGACGCATTCGCCTATGTACGAACTTACGGAAGACCTGATCTTTTTGTTACTTTTACTTGCAATCCCACATGGAAAGAAATAACCGAGGACCTCATGCCGGGCCAAAAAAGTACTGACAGACACGATTTAGTTACTAGAGTATTTAGATTAAAAGTACAAAAATTAATGTATATAATTAACAAAGGGAAAATTTTCGGAGAGGTGCAGTGCTTCAATTGAATGGCAAAAATGAGGATTACCGCATGCTCACATTCTAATATGGCTGAAAGAGAAGTTGCGGCCCAGCCAAATAGACGACATAATAAGCGCCGAGATTCCGGATCCTGAGCAAGATAAATAATTGTATGATACCATCGTCCGAAATATGATTCACGGTCCATGAGGAGCACGAAATTCAATATCGCCATGTATGAAAGAAGGAAAATGTACAAAGAAATTCCCTAAACAGCTATTAAAAGAAACAGTGCACAATGACAATGACTACCCTTTATACAGACGCAGAGCTCCCGAAGATGGTGGCAGGAAAGTTACAATCAAATCTCGTTCTGGAACCTTAGATAACAGCTGGATTGTCCCGTATTCGCCCATTCTATGTAAAATGTTTAATGCCCACATTAATGTAGAAGCATGTAGCTCTGTCCGCGCAATCAAGTATATCTGTAAGTACATAAATAAAGGAAGCGACCAAGAAATATTTAATCTCAGGAGTGAAGGTGAGGCAAATCCCGTTACTGAAGTACAGACCTTTCAAGCAGGGCGTTATGTCAGCAGTAACGAGGCAGCGTGGCGTCTCCTTGGCTTCCTTTTACACAAAAGGCACCCAAAAGTTACTCACCTTGCTGTGCACTTAGAAAATGGAGAGCGTGTATATTTCACCGAAAGAAATTTCCATGAAAAAATTGCATTACCGCCAAAAACTACACAACAGCCTTCTTTCAACTTTGTCAAACCGACGCCTTTGCAAAAACGTTGTTATATTCTGAAGTCCCCCGCTATTATACTTGGAACACATCTAGAAAGGAGTGGAAACGCCGTATTCAAGGCGCACCTGTTGCAAATTGGCCCGGTGTAAAGTCATCAGATGCCCTTGGTCGTGTGTATACCGTCCATGTAACTAATTTTGAATGTTTCTGTTTACGATATCATTGCTATGCGGATGACAGCACTGGTGATGCTCTATACACCGGCCGTGCTAATATTTCTCGGGAAAACGTCTCCGAGTACCGGAACAAACTTGTGTCTGAAGTCGAGTCTTTGCTGGACAAAGTCTCGAACTGGGGGCGACTAAATCTAGTCCAGTTTAATCCTCAGAAGACACAAGTTTGCGCGTTTACCGCTAAAAAGAACCCCTTTGTCGTATCTCCTCAGTTTCAAGGCACTCCCCTGGTTGCCTCAGCCAGTATCGGAATCCTCGGCGTCGACATATCGAGTGACGTGCAGTTTCGTGGTCATTTGGAAGAGAAGGCCAAATTGGCCTCTAAAAAGCTTGGCGTGCTCAGCAGAGCGGGACAGTATTTCATGCCGGCACACCGCCTGCAACTTTACAAGGCGCAGGTTCGGCCTCACATGGAATACTGTTCCCATCTCTGGGCAGGGGCTCCCCAGTGCCAGCTCCTTCCACTTGACCGCATCCAGCGCAGAGCGGCTCGAATCGTCGACGACCGAGTTCTTTCCGATCGGCTCGACTCATTGGCGCTGCGAAGAGATGTTGCATCTCTTTGCATTTTCTTTCGCATCTACCATGGGGAGTGCTCTGAGGAATTGTTCGGATTAATCCCAGCCGCCAAATTTCACGAACGCACATCGCGGCAGAACTCCCGATACCATCCACACCATCTGGATGATTGGCGGTCCACCACTGTGCGATTTAGAAGATGTTTTCTTCCTCGCACGACTTCCTTGTGGAATCGATTACCATCAGCGATTTTTCCGGACCGATACGACTTAGGGACCTTCAAGAAAAGAGCGTACTCCTTTTTAAAAGGCCGGCAACGCATCTGCAATTCCCTCCCTGGTGTTGCAGTTGTTCATGGGCGGCGGTAGTCACTTACCATCAGGTGAGCCGCATGCTCGTTTGCCCCCTCTACTATAAAAAAAAAAAAAAAATAAAAAAAAAAAAAACGATTGCTGCTGCACCATGTTCGGGGACCTACAGAATATAAAGACCTTAAAACTGTCAACGGTCAGGAATGCACAACTTATAGAGAAGCATATGGAGCTCTGCATCTTTTAGAAAACGATAATCACTGGGATGAAACCATGGAGGAAGCTGTGCAGTGCCAGTCACCAGCCAAAATTAGGGATCTTTATGCAACTCTCATATCATCTTGCGGGCTATCTAATGCACATGAATTGTGGGACAAATATAAAGAGTACATGACGGAAGATATTTTGCGAAGGTTACAGCAGACACACGCGAACATGACATACAATGAACACATTGGAGTTTATGAAGCACTTGGAAAAATTGAAGATAAAGTAATGGCAATGGTAGGCAAAAAATTAAGCGACTTTGGAATGATAAGCCCTCAGCGAACAACCGAAAATGAACTAAGTGATGAAATTATACGTGAAACAAACTACGATATACCAGCTTTGCAGCAGCAAGTAGCCGAATTTGTACCCCGCTTGCTTCGCGAACAAAAACGAGTTTTTGACAAAGTATTAGGACAAATTGAATCTGGAAATGGTGCACTTTTCTTTTTAGATGCCCCTGGAGGAACTGGGAAGACATTTTTGTTAAATTTATTATTAGCGCAAGTACGGAAAGATAAAAAAATTGCTGTGATCGTAGCTTCCTCCGGTATAGCCGCCACGCTGCTAAACGGGGGCCGCACTGCACATTTTGTTTTAAAACTCCCTCTAAATCTAGCCCAGGAAGAATCGCCGATCTGTAATTTTAGCAAAAATAGTGCACGAGGTATAATGCTACGACAATGCAAACTTTTAGTGTGGGACGAAAGTACAATGTCGCATAAAAAAGCTGTAGAAGCACTAAATCGAACGCTCCAGGATTTGCGCAGCAATACCGATGTAATGGGAGGA